>FR989888.1:0-1200000 GCA_905404145.2 Biston betularia | reverse complement strand
TCAAGACTTAAGAAAAATAAATCTAAAAAAAATAGTTTTATCCAAAACAAATATACCTACCTACTGGTCATGCGACATTTTCACTTACCATTTGGTTTCTGCGGACCGGATGAAATCTATGTACTTACTTGACATTTGCCAAAGTTAAATTTGACTCTATATTTCACATCAGACAGAAGTAACATAAAACTAATCAGATATTCGATAGGAAAGCATGCTTCAACCTTTTATATGATGTGACGATAAGGTCTTGTGTAGCAGTTTACAAAGACATATCTACTTTGCATTTGCTCTGTGGACTCGACGACCTTTGTCACAGTTCCCTTCCACTATTATAATATGAATGAGTTCTCCATTTTCCCGAAATCTGAATATGAAACAGTTTCGGCGATATACAGTGTGTGCCTACATTTTTATTAAATCAGTAAGAATATTCTAGAAAACTAAATGAATCGATCCAATAGATACTTCTTTTCTACTATTGCAAACTGATGTGGTTGTGACTCATTTTTGTTTTACTTATGCGGGATTACTCCGACTAGTTTCAGCCACATCCGGTGGCCTTCTTCAAGGAGTCAAAGTAGAATACAACACCCGTGCGTACAACACAATAGCGCACAGAACGCACAGATAAATATAAAGATCGTATAATGATATTATTTATTCTCTATACTAATATTATAAAGAGGAAAGATTTGTATTTTTGTAACGAATACACTTAAAAACTACTGGACCGATTTCAAAAATTCTTTCGCCGTTGGGAAGCTACACTATCCCCGGGTGACACAGGCTACTTTTTATCCCTGTATTCCCACGGGAACGGGAACTAAGCGCGTGAAACCGCGAGGACGCCTCGCGGTTTCACTGCTAGTAGTATATATAGATTGGAATAAAATACAATGGGGCGATATGACTCTTTCTGCGTTCCCGCCAAAACTCCATAACATTTTTTTTTCTTTTTTCTTTGGCCATGGCACATTTGAACAATAATCATAAAAAGTTGTCGTTGAAGAGCAAACAAAGCAACAAAGGTAAGTATATAAATTAGGTAGGTAGGTTATTTCTTTGAAGAAGGTTGTATTCTTGTTTTGTATTTTTTTTTTGTGTGGTCTATTGTTGTTGTTTCTTTGGTTTTGGCGTCGCGTTTTAGCATTTGCCAGTGTCAAGTAATTATATGTTTTCAAGTTTCAAAAGTTAAATAAGTGCCATCGTAGCTAGTTTTAGTCAAAGTCGTCTTTGTCAAGTCCAGTTCGTGTCAGTTAATTCCAGTCATGCTTTAGTAAAGTAGTGGCAACTTTACTACAAAGCTTCGATGGAGTTTTGGAAGCAATACGAAAACTCATGTTTCACCACATTATATCATTTTCCCACACTCGCGCTTGTAATTCGGCTTTTTATGAATAAAACACCACCATTTTTATGCATACTCGACAAAACACTAGTTTTGGAAAAAAATACAACGGAGCGACACGACTCTCCCGCGTTCCCGCCAAAACTCCTGGTCTATTGTTGTTATGGTTTGATAAGGCGATATGGTCGCTCAGCGACAAAGCCAAAATTAAATATTAAAAAAAAACAAAATTATTAAATATTTAGTTTTATAGTATCTATAAATGTATGTTGAAGTTAGTAAATTAAAATAAAATATATTTTGTATGAAACTTTTGTATAAAAATAAATATTATAAATTGTGTAGGTACGCACGCAGAACCGTACCAGCACAATACTAGGTACTTTTGAATTGCTCGAAAACGGGAAGACCCACAATTTATTTTCCCATAAACTTTCCTATTTTCCTTGAATGTTTGAATTAATTCTGTCTTTTCCGCTTGCATACTTGGCAATTTATATAATTTGATTTGGTAAGTCCTTTCGGAATCCATAGTTAATTAATTTTTTTCGTGGAATGCGTCATCTTTTCACCCGGCTTCTAACCTCTTATAGTCTTGTTAAGAATTCGCGGAATTCCATTTGTTTAGCTATTTTAGCTAAAGGTAATAGGTACCTACTATTTCTATAGGTCATATTACAATGAAAGGCGAACCAAAGAACACATTTTTGGTTAACAAAATTCCTTGTGAAAATGTTTGTAGCGATGAAATTTGTGACAAACTAAAGTCTAGGGCATCGCTGCTTTTGCGCTCATTACTTTGAGAAATTAGATAGTTAGTATCAATAGCCCTGTTATAAAATACTTTTTTTTTTATTTGCGAGGAGCACAGAACTTTTTGTAAATTCTGCGAGTTGAACAAACATATTTTGATTAAATTTCACGCAGACGAAGTCGCTGGTAACAGCTAGTATGTATACACATACATGTAGTAGATGATAAATATATATCTAATAAATTAAACCTCCCTGGAAACCAAAAATAAAACGAACACGGATATCGAGTCCGTAGAGCGTTGCCTAATTTACAAAAAAAACTAACCAGTAATAAAAAAAAAAAATATTTAAAAGGAATTTGTTATCTCTATCTATATCTAGGTACAAAGAGGAAAGATTTGATTGTTCGTTTTGTTTGTATTGAATAGGCTTCGAAACTACTGGACCAATTTCAAAAATTCTTTCACCGTTGGGAAGCTACACTATCACCGGGTGACATAGGCTACTTTTTATTTCTGTATTCCCACGGGAACGGGAACTACGCGGGTGAAACCGCGAGGCGTCCGCCAGTACAGAATAATAGTACCTACCTACTAAACATTAGAATACTGCTAGCTACAATGAATTGAGAATGACATCTTAAAAAAATACATATATGAAATGATCGCATTGAAAAAAGGCTCACGCTCAGCAGTTTGACAGTTCATAAAAACGGGGCTGATCCGTATCCTATAAATATTAAATCAAGTCTTAGAAATTTTACCCTAAAAACATTTCTTTTACGCTCCAAAAATTGCAACACTGGTTTTATACAGAACATATTGCTCCCAACTTATCTACAAAAGTGTCGAAATGATAGAACTAACGTTTCCCAAAAAAACGGATAACCATTTAGTTTAGAAAGTTCGATAGTGTCTCCCCTGTTTCAGAGTAAACGTGATGCTTGCATACCCGTATAGTTTACCCTTTGAGATTGTTCACCTTATTAGATCGAATGTCCAAATTCCTCCGAATTTATTGCACCGTACAAATAGCGAGATCGAAATAGCGCACTCGATCGTTCCTTTAAACGGAGCTAGTGGTATTGGACACTGGAAAGTCTTTATAACTTAACTCGATCGAAACGATTTGATTGCACGTCCATTTGCATTGTTTATCGTCCAATCATGAAGTAATTTCCGTAATACATTTTTTGTATAAAAACTTAATCTAAAAGTCCGCCAGAGGAGGGATATGTGGCCAGAATGCTGGCGGCATTGCCACGCTGGATGGCAATGCTAAGCTTAGTTTGATTTGTAGGGTACAACAGCGAAATTAGATATTTTGCCGCCAAGCAGAAGTGCGTTCCGGTTTGAAAGGTATCGAAATTACAGGGTGATTGGTAATCTCAAAATATGCAGTAATACTCTAAAATGTTGCTTAGGTTCTGGGTCATGGGCAAGCGTTATCTCTTACCATTAGGATAGCGGTCATCTCGTTGCGTTAACATTAAAAAAACGTTTTTTTTATTTAAGTTCTTGATATTGTTTGGTGGAGAAACATCTGGAGCTGCGGTGGTACTTAAACGACGTCCTAGCGACGAAAGTCCAGGGCATCACCCTCTGAAACATTAGATGGTTTCCTCCATAATTATAGACATGTCTTATCCAGGTGTTCAGGCGAGTTGTCCAGCTGTTCCGAATTTGTAATGGTCAAATTTAACCTACTTATATTCTGTCTCACAGCTGGCAAAAGCACTATTATTTTATTCTGTGAAACTGGCTAAAAGTCATCGCCTTCCTGATTGTCATTCTAATTCATTCGCGAGACATTTCCGTGCGGAATATGAAAGGTTTCGACATAAAATCTCAAGAGGAAGTTTGCTTTTGATTGTAAATTATCTTTTCTCATAGCTTATACGTGTATTATGCGTTTGTGACAATAAAACTTTCTCTATTTGAACAAATAATGGGCGTACGTGAAATATTGGTTATTACTGTACTTTGATATCTAGTTTACGTTGAAAATGTGTTCGTTTTTATATATTTTTAAAACTTACATCATGTATTAAAATTTTGAAAACAGCCAGGATTGACATGGCGTCTAAATGACATAGACTGGGATATAGACATACTGATTAACAGAAGTAGAAATAGTTAAGTTTCGTTCTGAATCTCGAAAATCTGCCGCCAAGCATCTAACGGTGTGTTCCGGCAGCCTCACTTGAGAGCCAGTTCCATTCCAGACTAGGTGTGCTTTACCATCTTCGACCACACTTTCACCTAACATCAGGTGAGCTGTGGACATCCCAAAATATGTGTAGATAACATGAAAAAAATTATTTTATAAAATTATTTTAAGTTTTTTTTATTTATTTATTTTATTTTGAACTGCCGCATCTATAAACCACCAACCAATAACCAATATAACCAATTTTTTTTTCAATGAATTTTTTTGAGAATCTCTTTTATTGTACAGCTGCAGATGGCAAATTCAACAAATTTTCTGACGTATAGAGTAATTTGTAAGCCGGTTAGATACATAAGTCATACGCGGTAAAAAAAAACTAGCATCAATTTTTTTAGTCCAAGTCGAAAATGCCTATGGATTATTTGATGATACATATTTACCAATTACCTACCAATTTCTTTGTATGGCGACACATTCTTACAAAATCATTAAATCATCATCATCCACAGCCTTCTTTATCCCACTGCTGGGTATAGGCCTCTCTCTTTACATGCCATCTGCCTCGGTCCTGTGCCAATCTGGTCCAGGTTCGACCCGCGACGGTGACAATATCGTCGACCCATCTTGCGGTTGGACAACCAACGCTCCGCTTATATACTTAGTAGGTTAAATAGTAGGTATTAATATTAGTTAACTGACTCAAAAAAGGAAGAGGTTCTCAATTCGACTATATTTTTATGTTTGTTACGCGAAAATTCCGCCAATTATGAATCGATTTTGATGATTCCTTTTTTGCTTGGTAGATCGTTCTTCAGATGTGGTCTCATATAAATTTTATCGAAATCGATTGAGCGGTTTTTAAAAAATCGACGAAAATCTAAAAATTGTATACATCGATGATATTTTCGTTTACTCTGAAACCTCGCTGTTTCATTGGAGCAGTGCGTTTAGTTGGCCTAAGGGTCATGGAGGCGGTTTTTTTCAAATTGTAAATTTGAAAGTATTATATTTAAATGTTATTATAAAATCAGAAGTGTTAAATCAAAAACCGCGGGCGTTTAACAATTTATTTTTAACTACCCGGCACTTCAACAATCTATTAAAACTTAATTCGAATAACGACTTTCTTGTCGTGTGGCTGGCGAGTGAATCCCGTCCGTCCGCCATGCCAGTGTTGCCAGCGTTTTCGGTATTGCCATCAACTATTCGTTACACATTAAAAGGCAACAAATATTGAACAAAGATGAGATACATAAATGCTCAACAAGATCAACGTAAACTCTAACATTATTTACTTTTTATTCCTTTGGTTTTGGCGTCGCATTTTGAGCATTTGCCACTATCAAGTGTTTTAAGTTTTCAAGTTTTAAAAATTAAATAAGTGATCTCGTAGCTATAGTTATAGTCAAAGTCCAGTCTTGGTCAAGTCCAGTCCGTGTCAGTCAAGTCCAGTAATGCTTTAGTAAAGTAGTGGCGACTTTACTATAAGCTTCGATGGAGTTTTGGAAACAACACGAAGAGTCATGTTTCACCACGTTATATCATTATCCCGCACTCGCGCTTGTAATTCGGCACTTTATGAATAATGTCACCATTTTGCCTAAACACTTGACAAAACACTAGTTTTGGAAAAAATACAACGAGGCGACACGACTCTTTCCGCGTTCCCGCCATAACTCCTATCCTGCCAAAACTATGTCTATTATTTACTTGATAATAATAATAAGAGTATAAATATTAAGAAGAGCCCGCGGAATGTAGGTCAGAACTAAAAGGGTTAACTTGACACGCTTGATCAATCCAGTTTGATGGTTCACTGGAGAAAATCAGTTTCAATTGTCAAATGCGTTTATTACTTACCTAGTTAGGATCATTCCGGTTACTTGAGTACGTCTCTGGCTAACAGCGGTGAGGTATTTAAACTCGACTTGTGAAATTATTATGATTATTTTTCCGACCCAAATATCGACCAATAGAATTGCACCATTCGACGTCACGTGGTACAACCTACATGGTATTATACTGATAATTTTTTGAAAATTTTCTCGTTGTACCACGTGACGTCGAATGGTGCAATTCTATTGGCCGACATTTGGGACGGAAAAATAATCCCCCGAATACCACACGAGCTTCAAAATTATCTGGCATTTCCCTCAAGGTTCCCTGCAAACAAATAAAGTCGTCAAGTTTTTCAGGTTAAAAAATCACTCGCGCTTCTTCGCGCTCGTGATTTTTTAACCTGAAAAACTTGACTCCTTCATTTGTTTGCAACGAACCTATCGGGAAATACCCGATAATTTTGAAGCTCTTGTGGTATTATAAGTGAAAAGATTAGATTTTTCCTGGTGTAGCGATAAAAATATCTAAACGAGATGATATTTTGTTGTCGTCATTTTAAATGGTTTTTAGGCTTTATTAGTTAAAGTACAGGCTAATTATAATAAAGTACTTACAATTATTGTTATCGGTTTTGCGACAGATATGTCCAGCCCATTGACACTTCAGCTTGCTAATACGCTGAGCAATGTCTGTGACTTTAGTTCTCTGGCGAATTAGTTCGTTCCGCTGGGGTAGACGTGTTCTAGAGTGGAGACCGCGATGGAGTGACGATATGCGTAGGACAGCTGGCGGTAGATGGAAGCGAAAAGCCGAAGATCGGGCTGTTTTTCATTGTGAGAAAGCTTGGCTGTTGTTCCAAGTGCGGGTCTGCAGACTCCACATCTCTTCAAGAGCTTTTTTTTATGAACTCTCGTAGTATTTTTTAATTGCGTTTCTTAACGTTGTTTTCCTTCAACGTTCAAGTTACCGGCAATTTCAAACGTAGAAAAGATGTAAGTTAGGTGTAAGTAGGATTAGTATATAAAAGCCGCAGCATGGGATCCCAAAAAAATTGACCTCCTGACCTCCATACCTCAGTATGAAGATGGCATTTGATGATGATAAATATTTGTCAGTATTAAATAAATTAATAACACAAGTATAAAAATATGTCAATGTCAATTTAATGTCGTTGTGTTTTACTTGGTGGTAGATTTCCTTAGCAGGAGGTCGTCTTGGTAGGTACCAGCGCAGTACCAGATATTCTGCCGCCAAGCAGTAGTGTGTGATTACTGTGTTCCGGTTTGAAGGGTACTGCAAAATTACAGGGCTGTTGAGACTAACCCTAATGTCTCAAAGTACCTAATGAGCGCCAAAGCAGCGATGACCTGGACTTTGTTTTGTTACACAAAGTTCTGTGTATCGCTGCAATAGTCATGGACAAGCGTTATCTCTTACCATCAGGAGAGCGTACCGTTTGTCTCATTAAAAAACGACGGTTATAAAACAAGTCCTCTTGAAGCCAGGATTTTAGTTCGCTTCTGAAGCACGCCGTAAAAGATGCATCCCGGACAAAGCGGGTACGCGGTTGTAAACCGTGGGCCCTAGAATGTATACTGACCTCTCCATTTGTGAATGTCAACTTACCAGGATATAATAAAGATTCCATTAGAGAGTGCGCTAACTGAACCATCGCTTTCATTAGGAAGGTATTGTGATTAAATGTAGACAGCGCTGGCCCAATCCAAACAGACCAGCAAACCTGGATATTATGAAAACAGCATTCCCCTCTTTCTGCTGCGCTGACTCGCTGCCGCAACTACATACCAATCCGCTTATAAAACTAGAAATTCTGGTGAAAAATACCATTTTGAGTCATTTTCCTATTTAGTAACTATAGGTTTACATCGCAATCCGCTTATAAAACTAGAAATTCTGGTGAAAAATACCATTTTGAGTTATTTTCCTATTTCGTAACCATAGGTTTACATAGCAATCCGCTTATAAAACTAGAAATTCCGGTGAATTATACATATCGAGTAATTTTCCTATTTTGTAACCATAGATTTATCTAAATGCCTAAATACAGCAAGAATTGATAATTTAATTGATTACGAATTACGTTAATTTACGTTTTATGTATTACTTTTTTTTCTCTTTTTTTTTTGTATTTGCCCTTTCGGGCAGGCTAAAGCTATAAAGCCATACTGCTTCGTCTTCGGTTTTTGCGATAATTCATGTCTTACATCTATAGTTACAGTCAAAGTCCAGTATTGGTCAAGTCCAGCCCGTGTCAGTCAAGTCCAGTCATGCTTTAGTAAGGTAGTGGCAACTTTACTTTAAGCTTCGATGGAGTTTTGGAAGCAACACGAAAAGTCATGTTTCACCACATTATATCATTTTCCCACACTCGCGCTTATGATTCGGCACTTTATGAATAAAACACTACCATTTTTATGCATAAACACTCGACAAAACACAAGTTTTGGAAAAAATACAACGGGGCGACACGACTCTTCCCGCCAAAACTCGGTTCTGACATTTGTACTTACATACGTGTTTTTTTTTTGTGTATAATGTCATGAGACGTACTTCACGTAGCCTGCCCGATGGGGCAAATTAATTTAAAAAAATATGCGGTATTACTCACGTTTAATTGTATCGCATATTCCAACTATTGTTTCCGCCACATCCGGTGGCCTTCTTTCACCTTCTAGGCCAGGCGCGCGTTTGTGTGTAAACATTTGCTATGTTCCGGTTTGAAGGGTACTGCAGCTCCTGAAATTACAGGGATGTTGTGACTAACCACCGAGAGACGCCAAAGCAGCGATGACTTTGTTTGTTCTGGATGTCGCTGCAATGGTCATAGCCATGCGTTATCTCTTCCATGATCTCATTTGTTGTTGGTGATTTGTTATGTTTGTTTTGTTTGACCGACAAGGGCTCACCGGAAGACCAGCGCTGCTCATACCAATTAGTATGACCAGTTTTATGCTGAGGTGAGCCCCTATTTTGTAACTGTTTCTAGTTATTTTTGTGTGTTCGGTGGTGTTAAAAAATAATTTTCTTTCTTTCTTTCTTTTATCAGAACAGCGTCTTGTTCGAATCATTGGGTTGGCGTGGGTTCGATTCCCATATAACAAACATTTTTGTGACGATAATAAGCATATATTTAAAAGTAAATATCAGTTATCTGGTTCCCATAGTACAAGCTTTGCTTAATTTGTGGCTAGATAATTTCTACGAAATGAACAGATTCTTTTTTGTGAAATTCCTCGCGGAATGTACAAAGAAAAATTTTCGTTAAATATGTCACGGACGAAGTCACGCGTAACAGCTAGTGTTAAATAAAACCTTAAAAAGAATAAACCCCAGTTTAAACTAAAGATTTATTCATTAGTTTGTGAGTAACTATCACAGAATCTGTGTTTCGGTTATCGAACTACGAACAGTAGAGCAAAGGTGTCCAGTGTTAGGCGGCGTCTTAGAGGGTATCGGTTATGTAGCGATGATAGCGCAGTGGTAAGCACGGTGGGTTCACACGACGGACGTGGGTTTGAACCTCAATAATGAGCTTGAGCTGCCGGTGATGGAAAACATCCTAAAGAAAACGTGGCATGGTGAAGTGTCCCTTAAGTTGAAAATCTGTCGCCAAGCACCTAGCAGTGTGTTCTGGCAGCCTCTCTTAAGAGCTAGTTCTATTCGAGGCTAGGTATGTTTACCATCTTCGACCACAGCGTCACTTAACATCGGGTTGGTTAAATGACTTACAAATAAATTATCTAATGACTTTTTAAAATGTATAATGTATAAAATGTTCAGGGCGGTATTTTGGGGCAGGGTAGGTAGGCCTACGGCCTTGAGCCTTCGCAAGAGAATGACCCTTACAATTGTTTTTTTTTTTAAAACCAGTGTTCGATGTGCCAGCAACTTTACGTTTTTTTTTCTAAAGTTTCTTTTTCGCATTTTTATATGTGGCAATAAACGATTTTGATTTAAATAAATAATAAATAAATAAATATCGCAGGACATTACACACAGCGCCATCTGACCCCAAACTAAGCAAAGCTTGTACTATGGGAGTCAGATAACTGATAGAATACTTAAATACTTTTTTTTTTTTTTTGTAAATACATACTTATAATACATACAGTACACCCAGACACAGATCAAACATTTGTTTTTGTATCACAAAATGCTTGTCCTGGGTGGGAATCGAACCCACGCCCCACAGCTCTTGAAGCAGACATGCTACCAAATGAGCCAACAGGGCTGTCATTTTGAATGTTTATTCGGAAAATAATTAAAGTTCCGCTCCTTCGTAGTCCCAAGGCCTCCAGACCTCCAAATCCGGCCTTGTGTGTGTTATTAAATAAATAAGTAAATATAGAATGTTTAGGAGTTTTTGGCGGGAACGCGGAAAGAGTCGTGTCACCGTATTTTTCCGAAACTAGTGTTTTTCGAGTGTTTATGCATAAAAGTGGTGGTGTTTTATTCATAAAGTGCCGAATTACGAGTGTGGGAAAATGATATAACGTGGTGAAACATGACTTTTCGTGGTGCTTCCAAAACTCTATCAAAGCTTATAATAAAGTCGCTACTACGCTACGCTTATAGTAAAGCATGACTGGACTTGACTGACACGGACTGGACTTGACCAAGACTGGACTTTGACTATAACTATAGCAAGGTAACTAATGAAACTTGAAAATATAAAACACTTGACACTGGCAAATGTTCAAAATGCGACGCCAAATCAAAGAAGAAGAAAATAGAATGTTCTCAATAACATTCTAATCGTACATCCGTCCTTATAACGCTGCCTAAAGATTTCCCCGTGTATTGCCACATGATCCGCCCACTTTACCCCATAAATCCAATTCTTTCCACGCTCCCATCCAATAATACAAGTATGTTTATAATAAGTTATCTATCTTTGTAATTATTTACCCATCTTTCAGCGGCGCATGCGGATTTTCTCCCGAACTGTCTAAACATGCTAATTTATTTCGAGCTAGCAACACTTGTAGGTATAATTTTTTCGGATATTCGTGGAAGTTTTATTGCAAAAACTTTAATGAAAAAGGAAAAATATTTGCTGATCTTTGTAATTTAAATATCGTAGGGCATTACACACAGCGCCATCTGAACCCAAACTAAGCAAAGCTTGTACTATGGAAGATAACTGATGTACCTAAAACTTTTTTGTAAATACATACTTCATACTTTTTATTTTTATCTTTACGTACATATATATATATATATATAATATGAATTTGTATAATTATGTATAATATATATTTCATATATAACTATAATTTCTTTCATACTTACTTACTTGTAGTATTTTTAATTTATTTTAAACATTTTTTACTAATAATTTTTTAACTTTATAGTGTTACAACATATACCGTCTCTTTTTAATATGTATCGTGTTTTTATTCTGGGTTGCCTGGAAGAGATCGCTCTTAGCAATAAGGCCACCATTTGTGGCACTAGCTCATAAGATTCTTTGGTTTTCTATTTTTGGTGTGCACAATAAAGAGTTTCTATCTTACTTTTAGTAAAATTTTGTTCTGTTGGGAATCGAACCCACGCCCTACAGTAAATATACAACTAATGAGCCAACAAGGCATGATACCACCGCAGTATCAAATACTCTACTGTTCTGTGGTTCTACAGCTTTTTATGTTGACAGGCTAGGTGTTTGACATCAGCTCACCTAATGTTAAGGGACACTTGAGAGCTAGTTCTATTCCAGGCTAGGTGTGCTTTACCATCTTCGACCACACCGTCAGGTAACATCAGGTGAGCTGTAGTCAAACACCTAGCTTGTGAACCATAAAAAAAAAGTATAACCGATCTTACAAAATAAGAAAGAAGGCCAGCATTTTAAATCTCAGATCACTGATTTAGATCAAGGCAACCCGGTTCATGAAAGATTTATCATTTAAAAGGAAATCTTACAGGGAAGGAAAAAATCTTTAAAATTGGGAAACATAAGCTGGTGTTTTTTTAAATATAATATATCTATGTTTGTTTTTTTTTATCCGAAAAATAAGAAGACAAACGATACGCTTTCTTGATAAATAAATAAATAAATAAATAAATATCGTAGGACATTACACACAGCGCCATCTGACCCCAAACTAAGCAAAGCTTGTACTATGGGAGTCAGATAACTGATAGAATACTTAAATATATATATTTTTTGTAAATATATACTTATAATACATACAGTACACCCAGACACAGAACAAACATTTGGTTTTATATCACAAAATGCTTGCCCTGGGTGGGAATCGAACCCACGCCCCACAGCTCTTGACACAGCTCATGCTACCAATGAGCCAACAGGGCTGTCCTGATGGTAAGAGGCATGACCATTGCAGCAATACATAGAACTTTAAGTAACGAAACAAAGTCCAAGGCATCGCTGCTTTGGCGCTCATTACTTTGAGACATTCAATGGTTTGTCTCAACAGCGCTGTGATTTCGCTAGCTGCAGTACCTTTCAAACCGGAACATAGTAATGTTTACACACTACTGCTTGGCGGCAGAATATCTAGTACTGCAGTGCTACCACTACTCCTTCTAGGTATTAGGTATAAAAGAGATTTTTTTTACTGATTTCGGAAGTATTCCAAAAGCAACCACCGTAATAGCTACTTTTGTGTTGAAGTTTTATGTTCCCAAAGTAATTCCGCGTCATTCTTTCTCACGTTGCCTTTTATCAACTGTCTCTGACAGTCTCTACCAGCAGAGTATAAGAGAGACGGCATCATTTGCTGCTATCAACATTGGGGGCTGTGTAAAGGGGTACTACACTATTGTTGTTTCCAAGAAATAAGACTTTCTGTGTGACTGTTATAATGACTTTGACATTTCATTTTGTATGATTACTATTGTGTATTGGATTAAACATGACGTGAGTTTTTTGGTGTTATTTAATAAAGATATAAAGGTTTGATTTTTTATTTGTTTATTTGTATTGAATAGGCTCCGAAACTACTATACCGATCTGAATTCCTACGGGAACTGGAACTACGCGGGTGAAACCGCGACGCGTCCGCTAGTCTACATTAATTATAAAGAGGAAAGATTTGTTTGTTTATTTTGTATTGAAAAGGCTCCGAAACTACTGGACCGATCTGAATAATTATATCATCATTAGAATGCTACATTATCACTGAGTGACATAGGCTAAGTTTATATTGTTAATCGAGTTTTGTTTTTCCGTGCGAAGCCGGAGCGAGCTGCTTGTAGTAAATAGTTTTACAGACAAATAAATCATTGGGTAATTCATTCTCTCAGTCATTCATTCATTCATTCATTCATTCATTCATTCATTCATTCATTTATTAATTCATTCAAATTTTGTCTCTCTGTAAAACTTCGAGCATCAATAGTTCAGCTAATTCTGTAAGTAGTTCCAACGAAACTTATAAAACTGTAGGTATATAATTAGTCCGCAATTGATTTAACCGCAAGACTAATAGGAGGCTGACCTAAAAGTTGATAAATTGAAGACATGATAACAAAGAATTGCTTAGATAATCGTATCAATCATAAACATCTTAATATGTATTTGAATCCTTGTTTATCGTAAAATAATCTTTTTGCTCGTTGGTTGATCTCGAATGCCTAAAGTTTACGAACGACACATTATAACAAAAAAAAACTTTAAAAAGAGGTAAGAAAAAAAGTAATAACTAAAACAAAACAACAGTAGTAGTAGTATAACGGCGGCCTTATCGCCTAGAGTGAGATTTACCGCTATTTTCCAAGTTTTTGAAGTGAAAATTTCTATAGCCGCATTAAGCGATTTTTTGGTCAGGGCAAAATTTATGGATTTGAATCACCGACATGCTAATGTTAAAGCACTTCTATCAGCAGTTCCCGTGACAACCTACTTTTTTTAGCTGCTAATTTTTCTACTTAGTTTTGGCATAGCACTTTATGCATTTTCCCAGTGACATTCTGGAGCCCGCGTACTACAACCACGTACCCGCTTTCATTTGGGATGCTCCTACCATCGCGTGCTCTAAAAGCAAACTGAGATCAATGCTTCAAGAGACCTTGTTTTATAACTTTAACGAGTATTTAAAAATAAGGTATTGATTATAATTTATATTGACTGGCACAATGAAAAAAAGAAAGAAATTTTTATATTTGACACTTTTAACGTTAAGTTTTTTTTTAAAATTACATATGTATTGAAATAAGACTTGTACTTATGGTCTTATCATAATATATAAAAATGTTTCTATATGATGATAAAAGTATCGACATTTTCTTTGATGATTATAATAATGAAAAGACAAGTGAAATATAGGTCATAAAAAATATTTTAAAAGTCAAGTCAGATCATTCCCTAGTAAAGTAGTAGCATTTTTACTAGAAGTTTCGACGGAGTTCTGGAAGCAACACGAAAAGATAATTATACATTATACTTCCTACACTCGTAATTCAGAACTTCGCGATCAAAACGTCAATATTTTTAAGAAAAATAAAACAAGAGAACATAAGTTAATGCTACGACGTGATTTTCCCGCATTCCCGCCAAAAGTCCGAGGTTTGAGTTTGTTTCTTCACTTAAACGAGGTAATTAAATTTAGGTTTTATTACAATTTTTTTAACAGCTTGGACTCTACGCTTCGTATAATCTGCCCATTCGCCAGAATATACTATTTAATCAAATCGGCAGCAAACGTCAATCGGCATGCGTTCGATTTTTAATTTTAAATCGTCCTGAAAACTCAAGCGCTGCTATATAAGGGAGCTTTGGCCTACTCCCGGCCATTTCATCCCGGCATCCGGACAGTAGCAACGTTCCCAAACCTACTTAGAAGTGAAAAAAACTATATTTAAAAAAAAAATTGGCTGTGGTTTCCTGTGAATCTTAGTTGGTATTTTTTTAAACATTTAGTTTTCCTTTTAATTTTTATTATTTTGTGCCAGTGTGAATTCGAGTTTGGAATTCGGAAAAGGTATCTTTCAATTTAGTTTTATTTTTAATTTTGATGTTTTTTACAAAGATTTTTTTTTTAAATTAAAATCAACTTTTTTCTATCATTATAGTATTATGTGCCTGTTAGTTTATTGGTGTGTGTTGTCTGTACTCATTTCACTTATTCATAAAAATACATATTTTGTACATTTTAAGCATGTCATATTATTTTTCTATTTTATTACTTAGATATATTAAATATTAATATTACAATAAAAAAATATTTGAATATTTAATGTATATTGAAAATTATATAATTTAAAAACTGAAGCTCTGAAAAACTTGAAAATTTCGACCAAACCTTCACTTAACATCAGGTGAGCTGTGGTAAAACACACCTAGCCTGTCAAACATTTAAAAAAAAATCTTCTCAAATTTCAATTGTCACTATGTAGATTCAAATACAAATAAGTTATTGATACATTTCAAGTCAAATTCCGTAATATCATTTCAAATACATTCTTTAAAATGCTTTTAAACACTGATTACATGTCAATGAATAAAAAAACACAGTGCTAAAATAAAGTATACTTATCGATATAAAATATGTCAAAATGAAAATATCGTCAATACAAAAAAGGCCAAAAAAATATACCTAACTTACTAGTATAAAATAATAAACATAAATATCCTTAAAATTATATAATTAATGATTATAACACTAACGATCACGGTAACAACGGTTCATAAAAGTAATACGTTTATATTAATAACATATAATAATTAATGTTATAAATATATCATGAGATAGAAATAAATACTACAAAAAACTTTTTTTGTCCATATAATATTTACAATGAAGTATATAGTCGTATTACATTAAAAGACAGGAAACAATATTGGTTATTTTTTATTCCGGAAAATGTATCTTCACTCTTAAAAAAGTTTCCGCGCGAATGAATCTAAAGAAAGCAGCTAGTTAGTTGCTAGTTTAGCAAAAAAACTCTAATCTGTTGATTTTGTGTCTGTTGTCAAAAACTAAGGAACAAATAGTTAAGTCATATCCGTCCTTGATTTTGTAAATTTTTCTGAAACCAATTTACCGCTAAAACATATCAAGGTAAGCGAGAAGCGGTATAATTTGTATAGCTTAGAGAAAAAAAGATAAAAAATTAAAAAAACATTTTTTAAATTATCGACAGGCTAGGTGTTTGATCACAGCTCACCTGATGTTAAGAGTGGGCCAGAAAAAAATCATATTCCATCCCCTCTTGTGCAAAGAAACAAGATTAGTATATAGTCGAGAATTGCATGATTTTAATTCGAGTTATATTTAATTATTCAAAACTTTTACATCAAATTAAAAAAGTAATTGGTAACTTTACTAAAGCATAAATGTAGCTATTTTATTCATAAAAAATAATGTGGGGTAATCACTGATACATTTTTCGAGTATTTGAATTTTAATATAGGTGTTTTCTGCGGCATTTGTAGTTTTTTTTTTCAAAGAGTGGCATCGAAAAACGCCTTTTCGCGTTTATCTGGCATTAGGACGGTGCGGCCGTAGATAGTAAGCATATCTAGCCTGGAATGGAACTGGCTCTCACACTTGAAAAGGCTGCGGGAAACGCCGTTAGGTGCTTGACAGCGGATTTTCAACAAAAGGGTGGTAGCTAGCCAGCCGAGTAGTACTCTACGTGCTATGGTATACTATAAGTTTACATTTATGTCACAAAATTATAAAACAGCAAACTAAATTCAAAATAAAATGTCAAATTAAAATATAATGTCAGGTTCAAATATAAAGTCAAGTTTAAATACAATGTCAAAACTGGATACAATGTCTAATAAAAATATATTCTTATAATGAGTTATAAATGTAAAAGTTTGGATGGATGGATGGATGTTTGCTACTCTTTCACGCAAAAACTACTGAACAGATTTGAATGAAATTGGTGTGGAGGTAGCTGAGACCCTGGCTAACACATAGGCTTTTTTTTATTGCGAAATCGTGTAGCGGGTAACACCGCGGGGCGCAGTTAATTCCACATAAATTTTCTAGCATGGGCTAATGATCCGTTTCGTGAAATCACCGTTCCGTTTCGTAAAGGTGTTCCTTACATCGTTCTGGTTCGACAAAAAAGCGAAACTGTGGAACTTGTGAAAAGTTTAAAAATAAAAGTTTTATTATGTTTTAATGAAATTCGAGTATCACACTTTATTTCATTTGTATTTAACTAGGTATCTACTCTTAACTTAATTGAACCTGTCGAAAGGTTCGAAAGAAAATGCGTTGTGGGTCGTAAATACTATTCGAATTTTTTGTAGCGATGATAGCTCAGTGGTTTCGCATGCCGAAAAGCGTGGGCTCAAACCTCAACAATAAGCTTGAGCTGCCGGTGAAGGAAAACATCGTGAGGAAACCATAGCATGGTGGTAGGGTACTTTCTAGTACTCGACTGGCTAGCTACCACCCAAACATCTAACGGTGTGTACCGGCAGCCTCACTTGAGAGCCAGTTTAATTCCAGGCTAGGTGTGCTTTACCATCATCGACCACACCGTCACTTAACATCAGGTGAGCTGTGGTCAAACACCTAGCCTGTCAGCTATAAAAACAAATAAAAAATAAAAATAAGTCCAATTCGACCACTGCTCAGAAATTAGCCCCGGTGTCCCTGAGAAAAAATTCAGGACGCTGAACTGTCCTGTTTTCAGTTACAGAACGATCAATACTGGTATTAAAATCAATAAAAGACAATTAGGGTCTTCTCTTAATGTACTTATAACTTGTATTGTACTGAAACTAAACTGTTGGAACGAAAATCATCGGGTGCTAGTATTTCCACGTTAACGTTTTGAATACAAGCCTTTTCATCAAACATATATAAATAAATAAATATCGTAGGACTATACACACAGCGCCATCTGGTCCCAAACTAAGCAGAGTTTGTGTGATGGAAGTCAGATAACTGATAGAATACATCAATACTTTTTTTTGTATGTAAATACATACTTATAATATGATACTAGCTGCGCCCCGCGGTGTTATCCGCTACATGTTTTCGAAATAAAAAAAGTAGCCTATTTGTTAATCCAGGGTTTCAGCTACCTCCATACCAATTTTCATCGAAATCCATTCAGTAGTTTTTGCGTGAAAGAGTAACTAACATACATCCAAACATTCTTACGAACTTTCGCGTTTATAATAAACTAGCTGCGCCCCGCGGTGTTACTCGCTACATGTTTTCCAAATCAAAAGTAGCCTATGTCATAATCCAGTGTCTAAGCTACTTCCGTATCAAATTTCATCAAAATCAAAACAGTTTTTGCGTGAAAGAGTATCAAACATACTACCATACTCATACACTTTCGCTTTTGTAATATTGGTAGGAAGGATTAACCCAAATCAAATATAGTATTAGGATTAGTACTTTAGCAACTGTTATTGTTTTGTAAAAAAATAACAATTCGTTCTTGTTGCAGTGTCCAGCAGAATTTCATCAGTGCGCAGTTACCAGCAATGTATCTAGTGGCGATTCTCGCGACTGCGGCGATTCTGGCCGACTGCCAGACCGCTGTCGTCTCCAAGGAAATGCTTCTCGTTATGGACAATAGCATAGAAAGTAAGAATCCGACTTGTTTTTGAAGAATTTCTGAACGAAAGATAGAATGAAACGTAGAGATTTAAATGGACAGTTTTTTTATGGAAATTGAGCCATCAATAATTTTTTTACCCGTCCCCAGTCCTTTTCACAGCTGGTCACATTTGCGAGAATACCTGTGTGATGCACATGCACATATTTTTCAATTTTACATTTTTATTTCCATTTAAATTATTTAGTAGGTATGTAGTTTAAATTTAGTGGTGTTCCTAATACTTTTAAATACATATGTTTTGGAAAAATGTGATGTCACAAAATTTGGAACACTTCCCCGCCCCTTGTCACACAATGTCACACTTCGTCGACCCCCTCCTTTCCAATAATCTAAGACCGGAGACCGCGGAGACCCATCAATAATAATCTAAGCCACTGAGCTATCATCGCTACAAAGTCATCATTAAGTCGTTTTCGCTTAAAGTGACTTTTACGTTTCTTCCCGAACGATATAATCCGCTACCGGGTGCAAAGTACCGGACATCCAGTTATACCTAAGAAAGGAAACAGAATAGAGATAACAAGACAGACTTATAGAAGAGTAGGCCGGTATCGCTTATCTGTCGAAAACTTACAGAAAATCAACATTTAATCGTAAATCTGGTCTCGCTGTTCACCGAGTAGATTTACAAAAGATTTGCAAATTTCTCGACGTCTTGACTTCTTGGGTTCGTGAACTCGCACGAGATTCAAATTAGTTATTGAAAATAACTCTATTGTACAAGACTGGAAAGTTCGCTCGCTGAAAGGTCACTTCATTGTACACATGAAATATTTACTTTTGAATTTTCAAGGCACACTCCGAAATTTGTTTCAATAGTGATTATAATTATGACGATAGTGGTATAGCGCGATCTATTTACACTTCGGAGTGCGGCAACGTCACTTGAGAGCCAACTGATGAGATGATATGGTTTCCATCTTCGACCATCCCTTAGCTGAGCTGGTAACAAGTTGGTGATAGATCTCCTTAGCAGGAGGTCGTCTAGATAGGTATCACCGCAGATATTCTGCACCCAAGCAGTAGTGTGTAAACAATATTGTGTTCCGGTATGAAGGGCTGCAGCTAGCGAAATTACAAGGCTGTTATAATAACATCAAGATAATTGTAGCGATGATAGCCCAGTGGTTAGCGCGGTCGGTTCGCATGCCAAAGGGCGTGGGTTCAAACCCCAACAATGAGCTTGAGCTGCCGGTGAAGGAAAACATCGTGAGGAAACCATAGCATGGTGGTAGGGTACTTTCTAGTACTCGGCTGGCTAGCTACCACCCTCAAGTTGAAAATCTGCCGCCAAGCATCTAACGGTGTGTTCCGGCAGCCTCACTTGAGAGCCAGTTCCATTCCAGACTAGGTGTGCTTTACCATCTTCGACCACACCTTCACTTAATATCAGGTGAGCTGTGATCAAACACCTAGCCTGTCAACCATTAAAAAAAAAAAAAAAAAAATGTTTTTAAAACATTGGTACCCACTTACCTAAAGAACTAAACGCAATCAAAACTTTGCAAAAGATTGACCAAATTAGTTTTTTTTTTATCGTACCATTTCAACATTTGTTGCGACTAACCATCGAAAGTCTCAAAGTAATGAGCGCCATTTGTTTTGACTTTGGTTTGGTGCTCAAAGTTCTGTGTATCGCTGCAATGGTCATGGACAATTATTATCTCTTACCATCAGGAGAGCATTTCGTTCCGTCTCATTACTTTCACAATCAAAAATCGAAATCACTTTTTAGAAAGGTGCAGGGGAACCAAATTGTGCAGTTCAAGTGCACACTCTCCGAAATGTATCCGGTAGAAAACTGACAAGCTAGCAACTCTACGACGATGCTGGAATCTCATTAGCAGAAGCTTGTCTAGATAGCTATCACTGCAGTACATATCAGATATTCTATTACCAAGCAGTAGTGTGTAAACATTTACTGTGTTCTAGTTAGTTACTTTAGCTACCGAGGTTTAGCAAAATGGGACGTTGCCGAAAACCGAAAAATATAAATACTTATACCACTTACGTCAATTAAAAGCGTTTTATAAGTATTTTGAAATAGATTTAAAATTTAATATCTTTGTTTCAGGGCTATCGTCTAAAGCAGTCGAGAAGCAATTCCTAAATTTACCGCAAAAGCCGGAACCTTTGTACGAACTCAAACGTGGAGACACCCTGAACTTGGTCTGCGATGCAGTCGGCTCCCCAGCGCCATCTGTGCGCTGGTTCAAAAACGACGCGCCCGTTTACGAGGTTAGTTCCGCTACTCGATGGTAGATGGAAGCACTGTTCTGTTCTTTTCTTTTAAAATTGTTTAGAGATGGTCGTATATCAAAAGTAAATACTATATTGTTAATTCCAACTAAGTTAACGGTAACAATAATTAATCAAAAATGTCTCAGAATGTGGCAAACATCCCAATTAAACACTGAGTGGAAATTATTTGGTTACTATTTTTCTTTGCTATAAAGAAATGCCTGCGATATATTTGTAAGCCTATTTAATGTTAATTTTGTAAGTCTGTTGTAAATGTTGTGAATCCCACTTATAATATGAGAGTATGGTCGACGGTAAAGCACATTTAGCCTGGAATGCAATTGGCTCTCAAGTGAGTCTGCCGAACACACCGTCAGGTTCTTGGCGGTAGACTTTCAACTTGAGGGTGGCTTGCCAGCTGAGTACTAGAAAGAACCAACCATGCTATGGTTTTCTCGCGATGTTTTCCTTCACCAGCAGCTCAAGCTCACCCGTATCTTGCAGATTATAGTTGTACGCCTTTTAAAAATAAATAATGTTATGTTTTGCAGTATGACATAGAATCCAACGAAGTGATAGACAGTACTCCATCATCCGTGGCTCGATTGACGTCGACTCTTCTCGTGTCCCGAGTAGAGAGTCGCGATCAGTACACGTGCCTCGCCACTGCCGGCGACAAGACGGTGCGCGCCACCACCACTGTCTATGGCAAAGGTAAGTTTTTTTATGGTAGGCAAGCTAAGCAGAACGCAGCTCACCTGATATGTGACGGTATGATCGAAGATGGTAAAGCATACCTAGCCTGGAATGGATGTAAGGCCACCACCAAGTACCAAGAAGTTACAGTGTTAGTGAGATAAACTATCGAACGTTTAAAAGTAAGTAATAACCGCTAAAACAGCGACATTGTTTTGTTCTCAAAGTTCTGAGTAGATACTACTGCAATGATTATGGTCAGGAATTACCTCTTGCGAATCACGTAAAATTTTGTTTATCAAATTTCGTCCAACACACACAAGCAAACAAACTTTCAAATATATAATGTTAGTGTGATTAATTGGTTACTCTAGACTTGTTTTCTACCCACAGATGGCGACACGGATTTCTCCGAGCGAACGAAGCTATACCCTTTGATTCCAAAGGTAGTCGTCTGGTACAAAGTTTATGTTAACACGATCGGAAGCGACGCAGTCCTGCCCTGCAAAGCCAAGGGGCATCCTCGACCACGCGTCACCTGGAAGGACAACAGGGGGAAGCTAATCAAGAACGACGCACGGTTCAAGGTATGTACATCTAAAAACCTGAAATAAATCATGACTTTTCGTATTGCTTTCAAAACTACATTGAAGCTCTAAAGTCACCAATACTTTACTAAGGCCTAACTGAACTCGACCAACATGGACAGGACTTGAACAAGACTGGACTTTGACTGTAATATGTATGTATACGTACGATATAAATGGCAAAAACTGAAGTACATGAAAGATTAGGACTCCGTATCCATTTACCGATGAATGATAAAGAAAAGCTTACTAAATGACTGATCCGCCAGAATAATTTTGTTTTAAGAGAATTTTAGAAGAGCAAGAAACCACTAATGTTATAGGTGGGACCGTGGGACCAAAAGATATATAGTGAAACTTTATGAAGCATCCTTACCAGGTTAAATTTATAAAGTGCGATTTATTGACCTACTTATTATTTGCATTCAGGTACTCCGTTCTGGTGAGCTGGTGATCTCTGCGTTGCGCTGGAGTGACATGGGACAGTTCAGCTGCCAAGCCATCAACGTCTTCGGCTCGGTCAACGCCACCACCTTCCTCTACCCAGCTAAAGTACCTATCTCTTTGTTAATATATTTATAGCCGGGACCTAATCACTAGAATCTTGTTCCACTATGGAAACTGACGTGGTTTTGACACATTTTTCTTTCACTTACGGGATTTCTGACGTTAAATTCAGTGCGGAACAATACGAGGCCGCGCGCGCGTTGTACTCGGCTTTGTCTCCATGATAAAGGCTACCGGATACGGCCGAAACTATAGCCGGAGGTTCCGATAAAATTAAACGTGAGTAATTCCGCATAAGCAAGCAACCAAGCAACAAGCTAGCTAGCTACAAGCTAGCTAGGAAAGCTACCTAAGCTTACTCATCATTATGAATAACTTTTACTATGTTGTATATGGCTATTTGGGTGTTATGTATAATGGTATATGGCTGTTCGTTAGAAAAAGTTATTTAATTACGTAGCGGCCAATTTTTTTCGTGATGTCATATTTCTGCCTATAGTAAAAATTGTTTAATTGATAATAATCCATTTTCTATTTAGTACACACACTTTTAATAACAAATTTTAGGAATTACAATAAATTATAATTAATTAAGTTACCATTTATTCGACAACAATCATCGTACTAGATACGCTATCTAGCGTCCCGTAGCTGAACCTTTCTATGTCAGCTATTCGACAATAGATGGCTAAACTGGAAACGAAATGATCATTTCTAACTTGTATTTTTAAATATTTTAATCAAATTTCTATTTATTCCAGGCGGATTAAACCATCGAACTAGCGGAGTGAAGCTTCAAGCATACTTAAAACTGGATGTTCCTGTAATATTAGATTTAGTTCAAACAGCGCGCGGGACGCTGCGTTTTCCTTTGGTAACATATTTTATATGATTTTATCTAGCTGTATGGTAACGTTACGTGCCTTGAATTTGTTGTATTTTTAAGACTGTATCATTAGTGAAAGTATTATATAAATAAGAAATAAGTTTCCACACAGTCATGTGTACCTACAATAAGAGGATATAGCGCTAAAGAATTTTCTACCAGTCAGCTCCACAGTATTAGAGAAGTTGAATATACAATTAATACAGTACATATTAGATTTGAAACAGAACTTCGTAAAGTTTTCGATGTGAAAAAAATTAAACAGCGCCCCTGGTGGGCGTAAACAGAAATCGAAACTACCGTAAAGTTGTCGCTTTTCATATTGGCATCGAAAACTTAACAAAACTTTTTCAGCACCGTATAAGTTCTTGTCTATCTTTCTACGTGACTGTGGCTGATTTGTGAAACATTTTCACAAAAGCCTTAAACCAATAATTGAATTGAACAAAACTTTTATCGCATTTGATTTATTTCATAATTTTGAGTCTCTCGTATCAATTCAATACCAAGAAATCCAAGAATATTAACTTCACAAAATATATTTCCAATACTTTTCTTTTTTTTGGTTCCTCCAGACAGGATTGGCGTCACACATTTTGTATTATTTTGCCAAAACCGTACTTATAAATTAACTGAGAGCCTATTCTATTCTTTATCACTTTGAATATTTATGAATATTACAACTGACTAAAACAGATTTGAAGGGCTAACTCAAAAACCAAGGCAAAAGACACGCGTGAAGTCAATCCTTCAATAAAGTCAACATTGTATATAGATTTTCTGAAACACAGTAAAATAAAATACTTACCACAATGATAATGAACCATTAACAGATAATGTTAGAGATGCTGTTTTTATTAATATTTTATTACTGTTGTATTTACAGTCGTATTTTATACTTAATTGTTGCCAAAGAAACGTGTATAACAACAATAGGCAGTGGTTTTTTATGTACAAATTACACTCTAATAATTGTATGGAACTAAAACTTACCTTTTTAATGAACTATTGTAGCATAGACTGATTTAACATCTGAATTAAAAGATTTCAATAAAACACCTACAGAAACCTACAGGTATATTTTTGTTTTATTACTCTGCTCTTCCTAATAACTTCAATCTGCATTAATACAGACAGCCCTGTTGATTTATTGGTAGTATCTCTGCTCCAAGAGCTGAAGGGCGTGGGTTCGATTCCCATCCAGGATAAACATTTTGTGATATAAAAATGTTTGTTGTCTGGGTGTACTGTATGTATTTACAAAAAAAAAGTATTTTAAGTATTCTATCAGTTATCTGTCTCCCATAGTACAAGCTTTGCTTAGTTTGAGGTCAGATGGCGCTATGTGTGTTGCATGGTGTTAGGGTACTTTCTAGTACTCGGCTGGCTAGCTACCACCCTCAAGTTGAAAATCTGCCGCCAAGCACCTAACGATGTGTTCCGGCAGCCTCACTTGATAGCCAGTTCCATTCCAGGCTAGGTGTGCTTTACCATCTTCGACCACACCGTCACTTAACATCAGGCGAGCTGTGGTCAAATAACTAGCCTGTCAACCATAAAAAAAAAAAAAAAAAAATGTGTAATGTCCTACAATATTTATCTAATAAAATTATATTCTTCTTGGCATTTGGCACAGTGCATTTCGAGATATTAAAGTATTTGATGAAAATTCAAGTAAAATAAGTCTTAACTCAAAAAGTCACACAAAATCAAGTTAGAATCAATTCCAGTCATACCCTAGTAAAGTATTGTTAAGTTCATTGCAAGCATGCATGCATGCATTGCAAGCATGCATTGCATTGGAGTTTTGGGAGTAACACAAAATGCTGTGTTTCTCATTATTATGTATTATAATATATACAGTGGTGTATATTCACAAGTATTTGAGTAAGATCGAGTAAAATAAGTGTCATCATCATCAGCTTATATTCCACTCCACTCACCACTGATAGACATAGGCCTCTCCCAAGACACGCCACTGAGCCCGACCTTCGGCTTTTCGCTTCCATCCACCGCCAGCTGCCCTACGCATATCGCCACTCCATCGAGTCTCAGGGCGTCCTACGCTACGTTTGCCAATACTAAGTACAAAAATAAGTGTAGGTCACAGTAATTCAAGGTCGAGTCCAGTCAAATCCTAGTAGAGAATTTTACTAGAAGCTTCGACAGTTTTTGAAGCGACAAGATATTTCGATATTTTATGTGGTATTCTACCACCTATGGTTTCCTTCGCCGGTGGCTCATGCTCTTTGTTGGAATCTCACTCCCAGCAGACTTCAACTTCAACTTTTTCTTCATGGCTTCTGCCGGGAGGGTAAAATTGTGGCACAATTTTACCTTCCCGGCGAACGTTCCTTTTTTTTTAATTCAAAATAGGTTTGCGTTTCACCACACTCTGCCTGATGTTAAACAGTAGTGTGGTCTAAGATGCAGCACGCTTACCTAGAAGAAACCTATTTACTCTAGATTTGAAGACACCCATATTGTATCTAACAGGGAACACAGACGCCGGCAGAGTTCCACAACCTCGCTGTGCGAATGAAAAACGTGGAATCAAAACGCTTTGTGCGTACACGGGGAACATCCACCATGTACGGATGACGTTTTGGTCGCGTTTGTCTGGCCGTCCGGTAAAAGAAAGGTGCTGGGGGAACCAAATTGTGCAGTTCAAGTGCACTCTCCGAAATGTATCCGGTACTGACAGGCTGGCAATACGACGACGATGCTCAAGGCTTTGAAGCAGAGACTCCAGCAAAGCGTCGTTGCCAATTAGCCTCCTGGCACGTCTCTAGATCGACTCCAATACCTCAAGTTGGTACTTGGCAGAGCCATCCCATAGGTGTGAACAGTACTCCACACACGATCTCACTATGTTAACCATCAAGCGAGCACCACTACAAAATTGAAGAAAAAAAATGTGTGTAGGTAAATAAAACTTCAAAATCATAACACCAATAATGATTGTAATAAAAAAAAACAAGCTCCGCTATATCAGAGTCGGGAGATCACAGTGTTTCTTTCTGACATGAAAACGGAGGGAAGTATTGTACTTTGTAGCAAACGGACACACTTCACACTTAAACCTTTTGACGGTGGAATGTTTGTACTTGTGTTGCACCAGATTAGCTGGTAGAATAGTAGCATAATCACACTGGTCACAAGCATATCGTTTCTTGCCCGTCGAATGAGCTTCTTCGTGGTATTTCAAGATATACTTGTTCATTGTTTGAAACGGACAACTTGTACATTGTAGTTTAACACCTAAGTCAACATGACGTCTCTTGTGTTTCGCCATGGCGTCTTCATAAAAAGTTTTATATCTACATCCGTTGAAATCACAATTTATGGTCTCTGCGTTTTTGTGTCTCAGTGTGTGCTGCGTCATGCTCACCCTACTTTTAGTCTTAAACTCGCAGTATTTACACGTCATCTCGACTTCTTCATGGATTTTTATATGCTTGGGTAGTTCACTTCTCGGCATAAGTTCTCCACACTTTTGGCACTGAGTTTCTTCGTTAGCGTGGTGAGTCGTTTCAAAATGAATCCTAAGTTCCTCCCACGTCGTGTACTCGTTGATACATTTCGTGCACTTGAATAAATCTTTGATAACGTCTTTGTCTTCTCTTTTAACAATAACCTCTGGCTTTTCCCTGTGTACTGTATTTATATGTTTGCAAAGTTCAAATTCGTCTATAAACAACTCTGGACATTTTTCACACTGGTGCGTTTTAGTTTCTTCTATGTAGCTGTCCGGATGTTTGAACATTAGATGCCGTCTGTAACTCTCTTTGGCTTTGAACATTTTGCTGCAAAACTGGCATGTGTAGCTCACTTGTAAATGTACCCTCATGAAGTGAGGTTTCAGCTGACGCTTATCATGGAATCCTGCATTACAGATGCTACAGAAAACTGTATTGTCCGTTGGGACTTTGTGCGTACACCTCAAATGCTTGGATAACCCTCCTTGCGTAGCGAAGATAAGCCCACACAAATTACACTCTTTAATGACTTTTCTATGAGTGTGATTCACATACGCTTCCAGTGAAGGAAACTGCTTGCTGCAAACTTCGCAATAAGTTCCCGGTTCATGTTTCCTTCGCACGTGACGTTTTAAACTCTCAACCTTATCGTATGATAAGTTGCAAAGCTTGCATTTCAATCTAAAGTCATCTGTTAGAACATTGTGCTTCCGCCTCATATGCAGTTTCAAATACATAATAGAAGAAAACATCAGCGGGCAATAACTGCATGTGACTTCACCAGACTTTTCATTCTTCACTGTGTTCTTCAAAACTTGATCTGACTCAGAATTTTTAATATCCTCCTCTTCATTGACTTTGTGTTTCCGTTGAATATGGCGTGAATATGTCTCCCTTCTAGAAAACAGCTTAGAGCAGAAGGGGCATGTGTACCACTGAGTTTTTTGTTTAGGAATGCCACAGTGCTTCCTTCTTCTGTGTACTATTAAACTAGCATATTTTTCGTATGTAAGACCACAATCTTCACAGGCATGTTTGAATGACTCCGTATATGCTCCATGCTTTCTCCGCATATGCATCCTCAACCTAGATAATCCTTTAAATACTAAAGCACATATATCACAAGCACGTTCTTTCAAATCGTCATCATTGGATCCTGGGCCATGTTTTCTCCGAATATGAGCAACCAAGCTGTTCTTGGCATCATATGACATTCCGCAATGGTCACAGATGTGTTGGAAGTATCGTCTAAAGCGCTTATGCTTTCTCTTCTGATGCATTAGCAGCGTTCTGGGGTTTTTAAAGACTAGATGGCAGACTTTACAAAAATGGTTATGTGTGACCTCCATGTCACCATCTTCTGTGCTAGGTTTGATGTCCTCTCCATACATAATTTTGTCATTGATAACGGTTTCGAAAGTTAGCAACACCGCATCTTTGCTTTGCTCCTCTAATTTTACTTCTGGTTCTGGAGAAACCTCCTCATTCTGTTGAGGCTCATAATCGTTGTCCAGAAACTGGAATTGAGAATTGTTACAAGAATTAAAATATTTTTAGGGTACCTAAAGGGTGTTTAACAGGACCTTACTTAACTGATTAACTCGTTTATCAGACATTTTATGGCCTATACATTTTAAGCTGATACAGATTCAGAATCACAAATTCAAATCACAGAATGTGAGTTATTATGATGGATTTCCTATCATAAAATCTTCAGCATAGTAGAGTAGTATATGTATCGCCGTCAACAAAAGGCGAGACGGTGATCAACGTAAGCCTATTTTAATAAACATACTTATAAAATAACTAAGAGTAAACTTATGGAATCTGAAAGAAAATGCCAATTGGCTGCTCTGGATCATTGAAGTTTAGCAAACAAAAGTTGATTGTTTCGACCTTTCCAAACCTTACAGGTTTGTTTGTTTGAAATATTGCAGTCCAGGCTATGGAATTGTGGATCCTTGTAGTATAATAAATAAATATGTAAATATTTGTTTAAAGACCTGGTTTACTGTCAGCTGCTGCTGTAGTCAATTATTATCAGCCTAATGATATATCGGCCATATTTACCGAGACGAAAATATGACGCAAATTCGAGCGTCAGAGTTTTGAAGTTTTTCTCGAGTTACTCGTAAAGTAAAGAAACTAAATCGAATTCTGTTTTTGCGATGCAAAAAATACAGTGTAATCCAAGCAGATGGTGAAAAATACATTTTGCAGTTGTCATATTTGGTTTAATTTCTATAAAGACAATTGTTCTTTAGCAGCGATGCCCTGGACGTTGTTTTGTTACTCAAAGTTCTGTGTATCGCTGCAATGGTCATGGACAGGCGTTATCTCTTAACATCAGGAGAGCGCCTCGATCGTCTTATTATTTTTACATTAAAAAAATGTAATTTTTTTAATGTAAAAATCTACTTTTACGAAATCCTTTAAACATTTTGTTCAATTGTAATAAGTTTGGTAGATTTTACTCCTTCTAAACACGCTTTAATTTAATTTCAAATTCTGGTTTCACTCGTGTCTCATGGTCATAATATTATGATATTCACACATAAAAATTTAGTATCTACAAAAAAAACTATCTTGTTATCGAGGTTGATCGTTTCGCAATAATTATAATAATGAATACCTACAAGTTGTATTGATACAGGCTTTGTTTTGTAAAGGCAACTAGTAGATACAATTGGTTTTTAACAAAATATGAAATGATCAAATTTTGTAAAATTTAAATCAGTGAAAGAAAACACCATAAAGAAACTTGAATATGTCCACAAAAGAAATTTATCGGTGTATGAATTTGCGCGCCACGTGCCAGGTTAGAAAAGTACGACGTCTCTTGCGTGGATCTGTTTAAGGAGCTACAAATTCTGCCTTTACCGTGTGAGTTCGTTTACCAGGTAGCCCTGTACACGCATACAAACATAGATAAATTTCATCGCCGGGGCGTCCACAGAGACCTTATTCTATGACTTTGACGATTATTTAAAACTAAGAGATTATTGAATTCCTGGTAAGTAATAATAATATTTTTGTTTTTTATGGACATTTAAATATATTGACATAATTATTTTATATGTGACATATTACGTTATTGACATGTTCATTGTTTTGACATATGTTATGATTTTGATAATAGTTTTTAAATATGAATGGAAAAATGACCTGTAACTTTGGTGTTATTAATAAATGATTTGTATTTGTATTTGTATTTGTAGAATATTGCCATACCATCTCGTAAAGTAAGATTTGTGCTGTGAGCCATTCAAGTGCTCTTAGTTGATAATGTGAATGTGCTTCAGTGCCTCAGTTGATTGATTCAGCAATACAGTCGTATTTAGCGGAGCAAAAATATGGCAGTTACGTGTCTACTGTCGATGTCGAGATTCGTGTGATTCATTTATTGAAAAATAATTAGTTGCATTAAAGCTATTGCTATTAACTAAAATATTGTCCTTATGCCTCATTTATATTAATATGTCTTGATAAAATGAACAAGGATAATGTACTTCAGTATTACTTTTTATGATTTTTTTCTATCTTGTAAATTCATCGAATTTGTGGTTGGAAAAAAACGGTTCGGTTTGAATTATCATTGATATGATTTAATTTCAAAGCAAAAAAAGTTGCTCTGAAATTTTTAAATTTTGCTAAAGGTATTAATCCTTTTAATTATCTAAAGTGTCGTCAAACTTGATGCTTTTGTAATAATGAACATATGTTTTATTTCTAAGATGGATTTAACTTTATTCATTATTATAATTCGGTATGCAAAGAAAAAAAATACTTTACTGATTCCAAAACCATTTCGAAATATTACATTCCTGTACAATATTTTTACGTTTAAAACTCTTTAAATTATGAGATGGGGTTTATTTTAATAAAATATATAAAATAAATGTGACTTTCAATTGACTTCTAATGACATTATACATATAGTAAGCTGTATAGGTCTACATTCAGTGCCTAAAGAAAGCAATGGCAAACCAAAACCAAATGACAAACCAACCAAATGAAAAACCAACATACACGTACTTCAAGCTGTTTTTCGCTTTATTGATACAAATATCTGGATTATTTTACTTTAAACGTTACTCGGACTCTGTTATCACTTTTATGAGGCTATGATGAGTACTCGCCTGCTTGCTTCGCTTATCTCTAAATCAGCTGTGCGTATTGTTTGATTATAACATTAACTTACTTTCTGCATATTCAACCGCTAATAGTGTAGCAGATATGAACTGCTCAGCGTGCCTGACTAAAATTAATGTCGAACAAGAAGAGTACTTGCGTTGCACGGCGCTGGGCTGCGGCAAATGTTACCATCTCCTGTGTACTGGCGAAAGAAACTTTACTAAAGCAACCAAAAAATCTTGGATCTGTCTTGAATGCCTTTCTGTCACTAAAAGAGGTGGAGATAACAGTTCAACTCCGGTAGACATATCCAAGAAACAAAGAGATTGCAATGTAACTGTCCGCCAAAAGGTTGTTAGTATTCGGGCTAAAGAAGACGAAAGTATGGTTGATGCTCAGGACATAACACGTGAGGTTCATGAGTTGCGAAGTGAAATGATATTGATGAGAGAACAGCTAATGAATTCTAACACACTAATATCAAATTATGAAACTAAACTCCGCGAAGCAGTGTCCACTATCGCCGACTACACCAAAAAGTTATCTAAGTCTGTGCTTATTATAGCAGGTTATGAAACAAAAATGGAGAAGTATGCTCTCTTAACTGACCAACTGCTAGATAAACTGAAAGAACCCGACAGTGCTATGGTTTCACCTAGCATTCCGGAACCGGTTCCAGTGAACGCACCAACTCTGGAAGGAAATAAATCATATGCTGGAGTTCTCGTACAGAAAGAACAGGAAAGAATTCCTATTAATAACATTACGGCCCCTCCTCAAGTATCTGAATTGCTTCAACCAGCTTTGTTATCTGAACAGCCAACCAAAACAAGTTCTGTTCCGATTGAACCAACTAAAGAAAATTGGACAGTGATACGACATAAGAAACCGCGCCAGTCCTTATCGTTACGCTGTGTTGCTGGGCCAGCTGTGACGTCACTTAAAGCTGCAGAACCACGTAAACATTTCCACCTATGGAACATGCTATCTGAAGCTGACGATATCAAAAAATATCTTAGCGAGTTTTTACCACAAAGAATAGTTACGGTAGAACAACTGAAGACTTCTAATAACTACAAGTCATTTAAGATAGGAGTTCCCGAAGATTGTTACGAGAAGTGTTTCTCGGTTAACATTTGGCCTGAAAACGCACGAGTTAAGCCGTGGATAAACTACAAAAAACGAAAGCCTACAACTGCGGACGGCCAGTCATTTCAGCGAGGAGTCGGCACGCAGTGAGCTGCATACCGTTATATTATCGTCGCAGGTTAACATCTTCTACCAAAATGTTAGAGGTTTGAAGACTAAACTGCCCATATAGCGGTCTAGCATGTTAGTTTCTGACCATCTACTTGTCGCTGCTACGGAAACATTCCTTGACGGCTCAGTCGAAGATGCGGAGGTGGCGCCTAACGGCTGGACGTTGCTACGGCGTGACCGGGCATCTCCCTGTGGCGGGGTGCTACTTGCTGCGAGACCAGATGTCACCCTTCATCGTCGAAAAGAATTAGAATCCGAACTCGGTGAGGACTTATGGGCTTCTGTCACTTTCCGCGGTTTCACTTTTATCGTTGTTGTTGTTTATATTAAGCCAAAGGCTACTGATGCCGTATACATGAATGTATTTTGTAAAATTGAATCTTACCTAATTAATTCAAAAAGTACATTTTTTATTCTTGGCGATTTGAACATTAACAGTACTTCTAATAATATTAAAAATTATTATAACTATTTTTTAACATATTGTAACTTGATTGACCACAACGACATAATTAATTGTCATGGAGGTATTCTTGACGTAGTGTTGGCGCAGGAGTGCAATGAGTCGCGGTTGCGACAAGTATGTGTGAGTGAAGCCGCCGACGGGTTTGTCCCACTCGATAAGTTGTACCACCCTGCGCTCGAAATTACGGTGGCTCTCCGATTGCACAAAAGCAGCTGCGCTCGATTGCAACCGAGTAATATCGATACTTTGCGTGACTGGAACTTTAAAAAAATGGACATTCCACTTTTCAACTCGATCTTAGCCGATACATCGTGGACACCCGTGCTTGAATCTAACGACGTAACCGTTGCTACAAATGCTTTTTATAATATAATGTATGAATTATTTGATTTATCAGTTCCTAAAAAAAATAGACCGACAGGGAATTGTAGAAGGTATCCTGTGTGGTTTGATTCAAATATAATTAAAGATATTCGACTGAAAACTAAACTGCATAAGTCCTGGTTGGCCACAAAATGTACCAGTAAATATAGGTTATTCGCTGATTTGCGTGCAGATTTAAAAAAACGCATTTCACAAGCATACAAATGTCATATGACGCGTATCGAGGAAAATCTAGTATTGCGTCCCCAACACTTTTGGAACCACGTGCATAGCCTCAGGTCTAAGGGCGGGTTTGAGTCCTGCGTCTCATATAAGGGCAGTTCATTTAGCGGCGTGGAAGCCGCTGAAGCGTTCGCAGACTATTTCTCCAGTGTATTTTTAAATGAGACGCCAGAGCTGAACGCCAGCGCGTGTCTGGATTGTGACGGGTATTGCGCGAGTGTTAGTATACCTGTCTTACTACCGGAAGATATCGAGCGTGGCCTTAATAAATTAAAGTCAGGCAATTCGCCAGGCCCCGATAACTTGCCTAGTTTCGTTCTCAAGACTGGCAAAAAACACTTAATTCTCCCACTTTACCATATTTTAAATCTTTCGCTCAAATATGGACAGTACCCTGACCAGTGGAAGTTGTCCAGAGTAACTCCTATACCGAAGAGTGGCAACAAAACCTTTGTAGAGGAATATCGGCCAATTGCAATATTATGTGCACCTGCTAAAGTATTTGAATATATTCTGCACAATGAAATATATAGACAAATTAGGCAGCAGATAGGCGAGGAACAACATGGCTTTAGGCCGGGCCGCTCCGTGAATACGAACTTGCTGGGTTTGGTGGACTACATTTCGAAAGCCCTGGATAGTAGATTGCAGGTGGATGTGATTTACTTTGATTTTCAAAAAGCGTTCGACAAAATTGACAATGATATATTGTTGAGAAAACTATCTACGGTTGGTTTCTCCTATGGTCTTATAAAATTTTTTGCAAACTTTATGAAAGATCGGCGTCAATTTGTGAAACATGGGACGCATCAGTCGCAACCTTTTCACACTAGGTCTGGAGTGAGCCAGGGCTCTGTGACTGGCCCTCTACTTTTTCAAATTATGATCCATGATCTTCCGAAGGTGCTTAATACTGCTAAATGCTTATTATACGCAGATGATCTAAAGCTTTTTCTCGAAATTAAATCTAGTAGTGACTGTGACAGCTTACAAAATGATATAAATAAGATTTATGAGTGGAGTGTAAAAAATAAAATGTTATTTAATGTAAATAAATGTAATGTTATGACTTTTGACAGAAAACGGAAACCAAATTTGTATACTTATCACTTAAATAATCAACCTATTAATCGAACTGATCATATAAAAGATCTAGGGGTCACTTTCGATCGCGGCCTCACTTTCCATGACCATATATCGGATCTTGCTAAAGACGCCTACCGTCGTCTGGGATTCGTATTACGAAACTCGAAAGACTTTGAGAACCCGCAGGTTGTAAGAACCTTGTACAACTCTCTGGTCAGAAGCAAACTAGAAACGAGCGCTTGCGTCTGGAACCCGCATCATGTCATTTACACGAAGATGTTGGAGAAAGTCCAAAAGGTTTTCTTAAGATCGCTGTATAAGAAGCTTTATGGGTACTACCCTTTCCTGTACCCGACCAAATTTCTTCTTGGTCAGCTAGGCTACAACTCACTAGAAGTGAGAAGAATGCTCAACCAGCTTACTGTTTGCTGCAAGGTGGTTAGAGGAACAGTTGACTCTATCCATCTACATGATTTATTGTGCACTCTATTCGTCCCGGACGGAGCCAGTGTCCCGGCCAGTAGACGTGCTCGGAAGCATAACTTGTTTCACGTGGGTCACAATTGCACGGTGGCGCGTTCTATGTCTCCTCTGGTGCGCGCTCGCCGCCATTTCAATGCACTCCTTGCCGCTAACTCTGATTTCGATATATTATGTGATAATTGGAGAATTGTTATGACTGTTTTTTTGACATACTCAGAAAATCTTATTGACCAATGGGACAGGAGCAAACAAGATGACACTGATTATGATATTGAAATTGTAATTTGAATTTGACATTAGTATTTATTATTCTTATAGTTTTTGTTTGTACTGTATTTTTGTGTTCGTTAATTGACATTTAAGTAGGTAATTATTTTTCTTATTGTGATTATGTTTCTTTATTATTAGATTTATATTTTGATTATTTGTATTAAAGTTTTTAATTAATTATTATTATTTAGATGTGAGATAAATGTAATTGATTTCGTCGTTTTTATCTCAATAAACAATAATAAACAATAATGATATAAGATTTGTTTACTTTATGTTGATTGTCAAAGTCAATCAAATGTGTCTTTGTAAATTGCAAATTGTAAATTCGCATGCCAATTAGAGTAAGATGTGCTGTACTAGTATTATATATTTAAGATCAAAAATGTAACCACATCTTGAGCGAATAAAAACTTTGTCATAATAGCTATGTACATACTTTTTGTTTTACATAACAAGAGCATACATTTTTAACATTTTACTTTACAAGGTCATTGTTATAAAAAGTATTAAAAATCAAGCCAAAATATTCACATTAGTTCCATAAAATTAAGTTTACTATCAGTTAAAAATATAAAATATATCATCATCATCATCATCATCATCATTTCAGCCGTAGGACGTCCACTGCTGGACATAGGCCTCCCCCATTGACTTCCATAAAGACCGGTTGGAAGCGGCTCGCATCCAGCGCGTTCCTGCGGTCTTTACTAGGTCGTCTGTCCACCTTGTGGGTGGACGTCCTACGCTGCGCTTGCCGGTCCGTGGTCTCCACTCCAGAACTTTGCAGCCCCATCGGCCATCAGTTCTGCGTGCTATGTGCCCTGCCCACTGCCACTTCAACTTGCTAATCCGTTGGGCTATGTCGGTAACTTTGGTTCGTCTACGGATCTCCTCATTCCTGATTCGATCTCGTAGGGAAACTCCGAGCATAGCCCTCTCCATAGCGCGTTGTGCTACTTTGAGCTTACCAAGAAGGCACACAGTCAGAGACCACGTTTCAGCGCCATAAGTCATCACTGGTAACACACACTGGTCGAAGACTTTCGACTTGAGGCACTGAGGTAATTCGGACGAGAAGACGTCGCGCAGTTTTCCGAACGCTGCCCAGCCGAGTTGGATTCGACGACTGACCTCTTTCTCAAAGTTGGACCTACCTAATTGAACTGCTTGTCCTAGGTAAATGTATGTGTCAACAACTTCGAGAACCGAGTTCCCAACTGATACTGGGGTGGGCACAACACGGGCATTCAACATTACCTTCGTCTTGTCCATATTCATTTTAAGACCCACCCGTTGGGAAACTCGATTGAGGTCTTCGAGCATTGTGCTGAGATCTTCCAACGATTCTGCCATGACCACTATATCGTCGGCAAACCGAAGGTGAGTGATGTATTCGCCATTAATATTGATGCCGAATCCTTTCCATTCCAGGAGCTTGAAGGCGTCTTCCACTGTGGCAGTAAACAGTTTCGGAGATATAACGTCTCCCTGTCTTACGCCTCTTTTTAATGGAATCGCCTTCGAAGTCTGCTCCTGTACTTGGACCGACATAGTGGCGTTATTATACAAACACTTCAACACTTCGATATACCGATAGTCAATATGGCATCGCTGGAGAGACTCAACCACCGCCCATGTCTCGATCGAATCAAAGGCTTTCTCATAGTCCACAAACGCTAAACATAGAGGCAAATTATACTCTTCGGTCTTCTGTATAATTTGCCTTAGCGTGTGGATGTGGTCTATGGTACTGTAACCTGTAATTGTTTTTTTGTAAAATATATACAAAAAAACAATTATGTATGTTTTTCAGCAACATTGCCACTGATGGGGATGTCAGTTAGGAAATAGTCAGAATATATTATTACCATAGTGAAATAGTCCATTCCAAAACACAAATTTGCGTACATACATAATATACTTACATCATTAAAATCCAGATCCACCTCAATATTCTCCACTTTGATGGTAACTTCTGGATCCATCCCTATATCCGGATCCAAAGCCGTTATATCTGGTTCTCTAACTACCTTTAATTTCTCTTCTATATCCTTAAAAGGATCTTCTTGCTTCTTTTTTTTCTTTTTCTTTTTTTTCTTAATTTCATAAGACATTTCTTCTTCGGGAAGAAAAGTTGTTGGGTCTTTGCGTTCATCTTTCTCTTTCTTTATCAACGGTTCAGGTATGAGTGACATTTTTAAATCACTGTAACAGACAAAAAAATATTTGAGTGAAATAAAGGGGACAGTATTTAAAACTGCTCAGCAATTACAATTGTCCAAATCAGCCCCATACAGTGTGCACTTCTTATTGGAATTCTAATTAGGTGCTTACAAAAACATTGTACCCTATTGTAATTAATATTGTAACCTTTGCTTCTGGACACTTAACAGGATTCCCAATAAGAAGCTTACAGTTTAAGAGCAGTATCTAGGACTTGGTGCATTTAGACTACAAATTAAGAAAAAACTCAAGTCAAAATGAATATTGTTGAACTAAATTCTTGGTAGACATCTGAAAAGCATTTGATAAAGTTATTAGGCACTACACATATTAAATTATTATTAATGTCTACAAGTACCTATTACATTTATGTATGCACTATCTTCTGATATGGTCTCTTATCAGACTTCTCAGATAAACTTTTACTATTCCTAATAATGCAAAAGTATGCTGTTAATATTCCATGATATCAGAACTGGGGTCTCTTAGGGCTCTTTCCCAGGGCCAGTATTGCATAGTGCTTACAATAGTTGTTAATAAGAACAACCTGTTGGTTGGTTGTTGTATCCCCTGTATCAATTATTAATATAACCCTCGTAGAATACAAGTATTCTATCACTTATCTGGTTCCTATCATACAACTTTTACTTAAAAAGGTGAAGGGCTTATAAGGGTGGCGAGTCTAGTAATATTACTATACCAGACTACTGATAATATTATAGTAAAAGAGTGGCAATATCGCTAATTACAATTTATTCATGCCAGAACTCAATTATTACAGTACACATTACTGACTACTGGAAGCAAATCACAGGGTTGTATGCTTGTGATGTAGTAAGCAAATATCTGGTAAGTATACATGTTTATAACCTACAGCAGTTCTATGCCAAAATAAGCCCAACATACTACACTGAGAAACTTTTTTTATGTAACCAATCTTAATTTTTTTAATTTATCTGCGCTCAACTTGTTTATCAAAAACAGATTATAGAACATGTGTGGAGTGACTATTAGGTGACATGCCCATTGTTTTATTTGTTTGATGATTTTTTGTGAATCTAGAGTTATTTCCAAAAGTAGATTTTGGATCCCATTTGGAAAAGCTGCTAATTGTGAAAACCTAATAAGGAACCAAGAGAACTTGTAACTTTGATGTAACCTGCAACTGGCTTGAAACTTTGTTGTTATCAATAAAAATATTGTATTGTATATGAATAGCGATAAAAAAGATAAAAAAGAAACAGACTGAAATCATATATAAATAATTTGTAAATTTCTGATTGACCTACCAGAACAAATAAAATACTAAAAATCTTTATTCATCCGCATAAACAACATTCAAGTAATCACCTTGTCTAACATGAACTGGTTACTTTAGTAGGGCTATAATGTTATATGTACTTACAATCAACGCGCTCAAGGGTAAAATGAGAAGCTAAAATGTAGATGCCCACACAATAAAAATTCAAATACTCAGATCAAAGAGTTATGCTAACATTTTGTACCTATCTCCAACACACTACATATACAAGGCAAAAAAGATACAATAATATAATAACTATCGATAAGGTTACATATTATGTATGTATAAATAAATCGCAATATAACACGTCATTTCAAGAAATTAACTCACCGATTATTTTTGTATGAGATACTAACTTCATATTAAGTTATTGGGCGGCCGGTTGCTTAATCCAACAGCAAATTCATCAGGAGAATAATATTTATATTACTCTAGTTACAGTAGCAGAACTTTTTCAACCTTTGTGCTAAAAATCAATAATATTAAAATTCGATAAAAATACATAACCAAAATGGCCTAATATTTTTCATCATAATTTTGACATTTCATATTAGTGTTGTCATCATTTGAAACCAAATTACCGTATCCGATCCGATATCGAAGGAAAACAAAGCGAGGCACTGAAAAAAAGGATTATGGAGTAATGGCGGGAACTTGAAAAATCATGTAACTTTTTTTCTTTTTGTTAAAAATTGTGGTATTTAATAACGAAGCTTCTAATTTATTTGTATTTACCTATGGTATTCATATTGCTAAGTGATTTTGACATTGGTTATAGTTCTTTTTAAAACTTTGTGGATTATTCCAGTAAAATCATCATCACTTTACAACGATTTTAATGAAACTTGACCGTGATTGAGTTTGTCACATTAAGTTTAATTTCATTTATTTTATAGTTGCACTTAAAACACAAACTGTAAATTATTAGTAAAATACTTAAAATAGAGCAAAAAAGAATATTAACAACGTTTTTTCTGAAATATTGTACTGTTTATTAAGTTTATTAAATTAAAACGCTCCGATAAAGAATCCCTTTTTTGTTTTTCTAAAAGGATTCTTCATCCTAGTTAAAACGAGATAATGCTGTATTAATTGGCCTGCATTACAAAAAAAGTAAATGACACTGACAATTACAGTTGAACATTTCTGACAGCAGTCCGGTCTTCTGAAGACCGAGAAAAAATAAAAATATACAAAACATAACCAAATTAATTAGCAAATTCTGCTATTACAAGTATTTCGTTATTGGGAATAAGAAGATAAATTAACACAATGTTACTAAGATTGTTCCAACGCTATGCTGCCATTAACCAATTGAGAATTTTAAGACCTAAAATTATTTTACAAAATCGTCCGATTCACGTGACTGCAAGTAAGAATTACCGTTCGAATCATTGTTTTCACTGGAATTTCTTGTAGTAATTATGCATAAATTTGTGTTCTATACTAGGTGTAATGCATGGAGAATATGAATGGCAAGATCCAAAGTCCGAAAATGAAGTGTAAGTATAACTTGTTGTTTTTGTTATTCTGAGCATAATTCGTGCGACAATACAACCCTAGCGGGGCGTTAACACGGTTCTTATGACCCTCACTTATGATAGGATACCTTGGCACTATACTTATAAGTAGTGGTTAGATTACTACAGTTTCTGAGAAAACTTTTGGGTAACTACTTACTCAATGATGTAATTTTTTAACAACAGACTGCACTTGATCACTATCTCATCTGATGGAAAGTGACTATGTAGACTGGAGATAGTTTATTTGCCAAAGCAGTTCCTAATGCAGGTAAAGATTATCATACCTCTTTTTTTTTCTTTTTTTTTATAGCTGACAGGTTAGGTGTTTGACCACAGCTCACCTGATGTTAAGCGACGGTGTGGTCGAAGATGGTAAAGCACACCTAGCCTGGAATGGAACTGGCTCTCAAAAAAAAATGTTTATTAAAAATAGTGAAATGGTAGTTTTTATTGAAATGTATAACTTAGTTTTATTTACAACTTTAATCAACTAATTTCTTCACAGAGTAAATATCATTTACATAGATAAAGATGGGAAGAAAGCTAAAGTAAGAGGCAAAGTGGGTGATAACATTTTGTATTTAGCTCACAGATATGAAATACCAATGGAAGGTAATTATAATAAATAAATAAAATAAATATTGTAGGTCAAAGTTGTAGGGCTGCAAAGTTCTGGAGTGGAGACCACGGACCGGCAAGCGCAGCGTAGGACGTCCATCCACAAGGTGGACAGACGACCTAGTAAAGACCGCAGGAACGCGCTGGCTGCGAGACGCTTCCAACCGGTCTTTATGGAAGTCAATGGGGGAGGCCTATGTCCAGCAGTGGACGTCCTACGGCTGAAATGATGATGATGATGATGATTGTAGGTCATTACACACAGCGCCATCTGACCCCAAACTAAACATAGCTTGTACTATGGGAGTCAGATAACTGATAGAATACTTAATTTTGTTTTTTTTTTTTTGTAAATACATACTTATAATACATACAGTACACCCAGACACAGAACAAACATTTGGTTTTATATCACAAAATGCTTGTCCTGGGTGGGAATCAAACCCACGCCCCACAGCTCTTGAAGCAGACATGCTACCAATGAGCCAACAGGGCTGTCAATAATAATAAATAATTAATAATGAATATAGGTTGCTTCATATTGCTGCATCATATTGCTGCATCCTACAACAATGGCCTTGGTGGCAGCCAAAACCACAAACTATGTTTATGTTACAAGATTCACCATATTGCTGTGCGCACCACTACAAACCGCAGTTGTTTCAGTTACCATTTAAGCTGCATATGAAACTGTGTTCCGGTAGCCTCACTTGAGTGTGAGTTCCTATTCCGGGCTATATATATTTACTATCTTCAACCATACAGTTACATAATATTAGGTGAGCTGTGGTAGGTGAACATTGTCGATCATAATTAAATAATTAAAAAAATATTAGGTCACAAATGCAGAGATGGATGGAGTATAATCAAGCAACAGGTTCTTGGATTATATTTTAATCTTTACATAGTATAAAACAAAGTCACTTAGATCTTATAAGCACATGTTTTAATGTGGTTTATATCAATAGACAGAGTGATTCAAGAGGAAAGTTTATATGTATGATACTTGCATTTGCACCATATTTATCTACATTGCACTTGTACGAAGCCTGGGCGGGTCGCTAATAATTTTATAAAAATCATTATTATTGTACTTCAAGCTGCAAACATAAATACTACATTGATGTCATGTTAACATTTAGTTTGGTGGTGTGTAAGTGGCCACCAAATTAGCCCTAAACACTGCACAGAGAGTGCCATATACAGACCACACATGCCATTCAAAATTAGCCTGTATTATGTTTATACTGTTTTTCTATTTTATATGTGATTATAAGCTGCTACTACTACTAGATTTTAGTCTTTATGAACAATATTACAATGAACGAGTACAACTATGAAATCATGAAAATAAAAACAGCTTTTTCATGTTAATAGTTAGTTGACTCAAACTGTACTGTATGTATATGGTAAAAGTGTTATTTTTGCAATTTCAGGGTATGATCCATAGTTAAATTTGTTAATTACTGCAAGTAAAATGCCCCCCTTATAGTGAAGTACCCTCAAACATCTTCAGCTTGAAAAACATCATTGTTCCCTAGTTGACATTTAAAAAATGATTTAATTTGATTCCAACTTCATTGTGCAAACTGCCAAAACCGAAATGCATTGTGAGGCCAAATGTTCCATTATAGAAACAATCCACTTCAAGTCAAAAGTGTACCGGTATCTTCTTGGTAAACATGATCTATCCTAGACCGCAAATATCAAGTGGCACATAGCAGTCAAATGCAAACCTATTTATTATTTAAAAAAAACTGAACCGTCTATTTCAGGAGCATGTGAAGCATCACTGGCTTGTACCACGTGCCACGTATACATCCCGCACGAGTACCTCGATTATCTGCCACCTTCGGAGGAAAAGGAAGATGATTTACTCGACATGGCCCCGTTTCTCAAAGAAAATTCTAGGTTAGGTAAGTTTGGAAAATAATTTATTGTTATATTGTTATACATGGGTACTAGTTGTACAATTATCTAGAATAGAACTTAAAAGAAATTTATCCAATATAGTTAATTTGCGTGGATGTGCTAATTACTTTCCCGTGCTCATTTACAGTGCACATAATATTTTTTTTTTTTTTTTTAATGATTGACAGGCTAGTTGTTTTGACCACAGCTCACCTGATGTTAAGTGAAGGAAGTTAAGGAAGTGAATAATTCAGAAATTCTCAATACAATACATACATATACTAAAGTGTTGCCAACAACAACAACAACGCCGGGCCTGATGTCGTCATTTTTCTGAGCATGAGTAGCCTAATGTAGCCGAATTTGAATTTCAGCTTCTGTAGCCTAAACGTTTACACTTGAAAACGTTACACTCGAATTTATAACTTAGTATTAGTATGTATTTTAGTATGAGTCTAAAATTTTATTTTATTACTATAAGATTCAGAATCACTAAATATTTCAAGTAAAAATGAATCTTTGCATGAAAATGTTTTTGCAATGAATACTACAATGCGGCGACATTAGAGGTACATCTTTTTCTTCTTTGTTTTTGCCATCGCACTTTGTGTATTTGCCAGTGTCAAGTATTTATGATAAAACTAGTGAAATTAATATGTCTAAAGCAAACGGTCAAAGTAACTCAAGGTCAAGTCTGGTCATGCCCTCGTAAAGAAATGGCGACTTTACTACAACTACAACTGGCGAGTTTTGGAAGCAGACATAATAATTATGTAGGAATTATGTCTGCGCATGACTTTCTATTCTGTTTCTTTATTGACGGTGTTTTTTTTTCTAACTTCCAGGTTGTCAAATAGTTCTTACCAAGGAGATGGAAGGAATGGAGATCCAATTACCTAAAGCTACTAGAAATTTCTACGTGGATGGTCATACGCCGGCCCCGCACTGATGCTGCTTTTGGTTTATAGGTCTTGGAATTCACGCCTTAAGGCACAAATGGCTTGAACACATTGAATGAACGATATGGGGTAACCTAGTAATACGTGAATACCATTATAAAGAATTTTACAATCAGACCAACCCTACAATTGTGACTAATCTATAAAATAGTAATAAGTTAAACATAGTCGCCGACCGCTCACTACTTCACTTGCTTTTTCTGAACTATGCAATGGCTTTTTATGCCATTTTCACTGTCACTTAAGTTTTTTTTTATTTGTCTGTACACCGTGAAAGTTTGAACAACAGCAATATTGATACAGGGGGTTCAGTACTCGATTGTCATTCCAAATAATTATAAAAAATAGGTGGTTAATATTTTGACCTAAATATCCTGAGCAAACACAAAAATACGGACACTCAAATCACGCGCACCGAAAATTAGATGGAGTCTTGGGAAAAACTTTAACCTTTTTTTTAATGTATTTGTTTCGATTTTATTTCTTTATACCTACGTTTAAGTCTCGTACTTTAACAATCCTGCAGTTTTTATAACGAAACATCGTGTGGTCAAATCAGAATCTATTAAAACTTGCTGTAAATAAATATAGCGGCCGTAATTGTCAATCTGACTCATCAAAAATAAGCAAAACCAAGACCCTCCATGATTAATGTGCTGAAACATGTCTTTAGATTGCTTCGGAGACTCCGCAAAGCTACTAGTAAAATTGCCACATCTTTTGCACTCTTCTGTCCGCATTGGTCGTGTTTGTACGTCTGTTGATAATGTTTAAATGTTCAACCAGTTAATTTTCTAAACTAGCTGTATTCAGCGGTTTTCATTGGACATTTACAGAATCTGTCAATAACTGTAGAGTTGTTATTCATGTAAAAAATAATACAGGTCTATAAGCTTGGGGAGCGCTAAACCGATAAAGGGGTCATAACAACTTGGGACAACTTTTACTATGGACATAACTCCGGCATAGTGAACGATAAAGTTGTTTCTTTTATTTGATCAACCGTTAACAATGTCTATGGAATAGCTAATATTTCTGTCTCGCTTACAGAGTTGTGTCCATAATAAAAGTTGTTTATACAGTTGTGCGAAGATGCGGTCTACGATAGGAGAAACAGATTCACTTACAACTTGAAGGCACCCACATTACCAGTTTCTGTAGGATAGAAGGTAAAACCGCAGAGTGTTGATAAGTTACTTTGCCTATCTATTATTAATTTCACATATAATGGGAAATGGCATTTAAAAGTACAGTACAAGCATAGTTATTTAAAATTTATTGTGTATTAAAAATAGTTTTTTAAAAATGTTTGTAAATAATGTGTTTATTTCTGATGTTAGGCAATAATTTATATAGTAATTATTATTTTTATATTATGAAGAAACTAGAAGATTCTAGCATGGCAATTTGTGAAAAAACTTTGGTCAAGATTTCGATACCAAAATATATACAATACTTCTGCAAGGTGATAGAATGGTCCGGTACTTTCTAGTACTCAGCTGGCTAGCTACCTTCAAGCATCTAACAGTGTGCTCTGGTAGCCTAGCATGAGAACCAGTTCCATTCCAGGCTAGATGTGTTTACCATCTTCAATCACAATGCTAATTGCATCAGGTGAGCCATGGTCAAATATCCAGCCAGTCAACAAATTATAATGAGTGCCCATGGCGGGTGTAAACAGACGTGAACCAACATAAAGTTTTTCATACATTTTGGTAATTGAAACTAGACTTTTTTTCGCAAATTGCCGCCAATTGTTTTGTCAAGCGACTCTGTAAATTGTTATTGTAAATAGTGAATAGTGTTAAGTTATAGTTGTATTCATTAAAACAAATAAGAATTTACAAAGCATTAATTTATTTGAAAATTATTTGGTTGTTTAATTATAATATTTGTTAGTCATCAGACGAATCTGTGGGGGGCTAATTGTGTAAATCGAAGTTAATTGTTTTTTAAGCACCTAATGGTGGTGGTGGTTGACAGCCCCGTTGGCTCATTGGTAGTATATCTGCCTTGAGATCTGTAGGGCGTGGGTTCGATTCCCACTCAGGGTAAACATTTTGTGAATAAACAAATGTTTGTTCTGTGTCTGGGTGTACTGTATGTATTATAAGTATGTATTTACAGAAAAAAGTATTTATGTATTCTATCAGTTATCTGACTTCCATCACACAAGCTCTGCTTAGTTTGGGGTCAGATGGCGCTGTGTGTATAGTCCTACGATATTTATTTATTTAGATAACGCACCATTGATCTATGAACCATTAGAGCGAGACAAAACTTTGAGGAACAGAACAGTCTGGGGCATCGCTGTATTGGCGCTCATTATTTTGATACTTTCGATTTATACTCGACGAACCTGTAAATTAGCAAGCTGTCAGTCGTACCCTTTAAACTGGAACAGTATCTAATGTTTACACACTACTGCTTAGAAAATATCTGCCCCTACTCAGCCCTTTTGTGAGAATGGTAAAGCTATAGTCCAAAACGCTGGTTTTTTTTTATGGTTGACAGGCTAGGTTTTTGACCACAACTCACCTGATGTTAAGTGACGATGTGGTCGAAGAATGATGATGTGGTTAAATACGGGTTAGCAGACTTCTTTGATAATTTTTTTTGAATTCTTAGGCATGTATGTTTCTTCACGATGTTTTCCTCCGTCGTTGTGAAGTAATCGGCAATACACACGTAACTTAGGAAATACTGTGGTGCGTGCCGCGGGATTCGAACCCAGGACCTCCAGAACCAGCCAGACCGTTTTCCAACTAGGCTACCAAAACTTGAAATCCCATAAATTCCTATAAGACGGAAGCCTAATGTTAAATCGTAGCAGCTGTAGCTGTAAGTGCTGTTACACAGAGTTACGCTCAGCTATTTAGCGTTAGCAACTAGGTATGATTATGTTTTCAGTCTCACGCAAATAGTTGCCAGGTAATATATTGAAAATCTACGTAGGTACGTAGTGAAATAAAAAATTTACCCAATTTAAATTGTTATGAAAAAGAAATACTTATTTTTTTGTAGCTAGTCGTGGCAATTCTGTCTAGTTGTTGATATTTATTAATCATTTTCGCATAAATTTAAAATATTAACAGATACGTTAAATTTAAAATAATTGTGGCCCGAATATAGTTAACGCTGCTAGGCGAAAACACAACTCATTATTAAAGCTTCCATCAGCAATAGCGTTTTACCTCAAATAATATATTTACCAACTATATACCTACATAGAACCATACACTTCAATTTCTGCCTGTTTCTAATTCAAAATTGTTTTAGTTATTATCAAACGCAGCTGCTCTGAGGTGCCATCTAGCTAATTTCGTTTACAAGATGATCGAAAGGACTGAAAACTGAATTTTCGTTAATAATGGAAGTGCCTCATTAGACACTTCCAGATAAACGAATGTTTTGTGTGTATTTCATGTGAACAGCAACTCTGACTTCATTACTTTCTGAAACTCGTGTAATCATCTTGTTTAATGGTAAATAAAAGGGTGTGTGGGAAAATCTCATTAAAATTTACATTTCATGAAAAATAATTTTGGCTTCATCACTCAAACACAAGAACAAATTATCAATTTTTCTACCACTTGAGTAAGTTTTAATTTCTGGCAGCAGTGGCAGCTCTCGTCTGTCAGCAGACTCTTTCATTCATTCGTTCAGCGTGCCCAATGCTCACGTTAGTGATGTAGATTGTATAATACAAAAATTAATCAATATTGTATTCAAAATAAACTTTCACTGTATTTTTTTAATGTTCTTGACTATTTACATGGCTTTTTACTTTCTTTTGAAAGTAAAACCTGCTCGCTCATAAAAATAAGCGAGCACTTTTATTACCAGCTTTTAGTATTTGATTATCGTAAAAACCGTTAGATAGTCGCCGTGTGGGCAGACTTGGGTGAGCTACACCAAGTTGTCAACTGGGAGGAGACAGGACGCAGGATCAAAACATGAGGCATTTTCTGGAGTTAAAGGCGAAAATTTATTTTCGATCACAGCACCATAAAAGACAAGTTTGTGTGTATGCATTAGACATGAAACTATTTATGATAGACCCTTACCTATATAAATACAAAAAGTTAGTTTTTTTAAGTTAAAAACCCTCAGGAGCGTATAATATCGAAATTCAATACGAATTTTGTTCTCTTTTTTTACCTTCAACTTCATTCAAACTACATACTTAAAAAATTGAGTTCCTAATTATATTTACTGGCAATAATCCATCATATAGCACATAGTGCGGTTGCAGCAACTATAAAAATGAAATTGAGCTCATAACTACAAAATCTTTACTTTTGGCAGGTAGTGGTAAGGCACGATGCCTTACCACTACGATAATTTTTACCATCAAAGTCTCTTTGAATGATTAATCATACAAACATGCATATATTAAAACACTTCTAACACCTACTACATTGTTATGATTAATCATAATCGGCTAATATTTTTCTTTGTATTAATAAAATTAAATGCTGTTTTGTTAACATGCGAATACTAAGTAGCACAGCACTACGTCTCCGTTCCAGGTTCAATGCTTCAGTTTCAGTTTATACTCATTCATTCATTTCATTCAATCAGTCAACTCGCGGCCTTCGTAGGAGAAGGTGCTCCTGTTCGGATTTCAGCGAAACGCGTTTACGGTGTGATTAGTGTTTTGTTTTGTGTTCCACGATGGCTTACAATGGCAGTGGTGGCAAGAGACTGTGCACAGGAACTGACCTGGACGTTGAAAGGGTAAGTTACTTCTACGTGCATCATATCGTCAACCTCACATCTTTGTTGAATCAACGAAAATGGCCGTGTTTTATACGTTTCCCGTTCGATGTGCGCGGTTGGGCCGTGATACGGCGACCCTACGTGCACGTAATTGTCTCTAAATAATAAAGCGAGTATGCATATACAGCCATCTGTTCACAATATTGATATACGCCAGTTGTCATATCACGTCCTATTGTTGATTCACGTTTTGAGGTTACGTTTTGTTGACATTTGCTTTTTTCGAAAACTAGAGGGCTATGGCATCACAGGTATTTTATTGAGGAGATATTGGTAGGTATTTATTTTGTTCGTTTCGAAATACTGGATTCTGTTTTAAAATAACCTGGCCAGACGCTGTCAATTAAAGTGATTGACATCGGTCGGTCATTAGTTCCGATCTTCCAATGTATCGCCGGCGTTTTCAATTTTCTAGGTCGCGGCGGACACAATAGGTATGCGTACCTAAACCATCCGGAATTTTAAAATTAGAAACTAATTATCTTCTCTACGATTCCTCTCTTTAAACTCATCGACTGTCGATGACCTAGTTCTATTTACTTATCATGCCATTAATTTTGTAAATTTCTACAATAAAATTCAGTAAATGTATCGTTAGGTCCCACTCTTTCTCTTATTTATGTAGCCCAGCTGACGAATTTTATGGGAAACGAAATTATTTTCGTACCAGCCAAGCCACATTTCTGTCTGCCTTGTTCCTTGTCATAGTTTGCTGTTATTTAGGTACCTACACAAGTGTGAAAATGTAAACATTCGATTTTAGAATAGTGTGTTGCTAGGTACAAAATTATCCTCAAAAAATTATTTTTAAAAATAAAAATGCCCACTCTATTTAATTGAGTAAAATGGGTAAGAAATTATTAATTATGAATTTCATACTACAAATATTAATCCCACTTTACTCGTGAGTACTGTTACATTACCATATTCATTTTTTATTTAGGCCAACTAATTATTTATTATCTGTGGAGTAAATACCAATATTCTAACTTCCAATATATCTACTTCTCACTGCAGCTTAAGTTTGTATTTACATGATATTTGCTTTCACAAATATTTATTCTAAAAAATTTTTCTTTTTTTATTCTATTTAGGAAAGACCATAATATATTATTCTACTTTCCCTCTTACTTTATTTATTTTTCATTATTTTTTTCAAGATGACTATAACATTTGTTCTAGTTTTCTAATCTATTATTATTTATTCTGTGCTCTATTAACTTCCTTGTTTAGTTTGTTTTCTTTTTTCAGAATACACTAACTATTCAACTTACAACTAAAATATTATGTTCTTTACCAATTTCTTCAGTTTGTGCCAGAACAAAGAAGATAAGATATAGCTTGTTATCTAGATGTGTCTCAACAAACGACAGATGGCATTATTAATTGCTAAGCAGATAGGCTATTAAAGAAATAAATATTGGTTTAGCACACAACACCTGCAAAAGCATTATGATTAAGTAGGTAAGCACATACTAATTGTATATGAAGGCAATTATAAGAATATATGTATATGTACAAGGTATATATTTTTGTTGAAGGAAATGTACCTACAGTGATTACTAGAATTAAAAAAATGTATATAATAAAAAAAATTGATAAGTTGTATTCTTATGGACCTACCTATTTAAACTGTCTTATTCTATGTCAGTTGTTGTGTAAAATACTTTTGTATGTTACATATTATGCAAGTTTAAAATCGTGACAAGTATTTTCCTCTAAATTTGACAAGAATACTTAGTATATGAATTGACTAATTAGTTAACAGATTTATTTTGTGTATGATGAAGTGAAAACATAATTGTGAAATGACTGATGTTCAGACCTGTATTAAGTAATGTTATTATTTCAGAGATCAAAGTCTGCCTTGGAGTTATGTAAATACCTATCTATTACGAGTTATGTAGATAGATTTGCATTGTTATGCAAAAAGTACAAAGTGTTACTAGTATATAAACTGTGTAACATTCTTGCAAAGATATTTTAGATAATTTTTCACTAGAATATGATGCCTATTTAGATATTATATGATCACATATTATTGTCTCTATTATAAATGCGAAAGTTTCTATGTACCTATGATGATTTAGCTCTAATGATTAATAGGTATACCAAATTTAATCATAATTAAAAAAAAAATTATAAACACTTACTACACACCCCCTATTGTAATGGAAAAAGTTGTATAATGCTGGCAACATTAATTTTCTCATCTTTTAAGTCTTTATATATGTAGTTTTATTGGTATAGTTAATAAAATTGAGTCATTTCTTAAAAATAGTAATCTCAAGTTAAGCTCAATTTATTACAATATAATTTTGATTATAGATTCTATTTTTTATACAATTTATGGAATAAATACAGTTTTAAATAATTACTCTAATACTTTTCACCCAATTTAAAATGTAATGCGAAGGACAAAATTGTTTTGAGTAATGATTCAGAATATATATTTTTCATTCAATTGAAAATACAATGCATGGAACAAATACAATTTTGAATGATGATTCTTAAATTTTTCATCCAGTTTAAAATGTAATTCAAAGAACAAGAACTGTTTTGAGTAATGATTCATATATTTTTCACTCAATTTAAAATACAATTCATGGAACAAATACAATTTTGAATAATGATACTCATTATTTTTTCCAGACATACTGGCAACTCTGTTGCAAAATATCAAATACCTACACTGTTAAAATAAGTGCCAATTTAAAAATCGCAAATATTGTTTCCATGAAAAGAAAGAAAGGTAGATGTTAAGTACCTAAGTATGTTTAAAAAGTTTATTAGGCCCATTTGTTGGTTCAAATAAAAATTAGCTTAAACAGCAGAATCTATCGGCTCTATCAGTAACACCTGGATAATATGTTGATTGGCCTGTATCACAATAATATGATTTTAATAGAATATGTACATATAAATATAAGTAGTCATCTCGTAAGTCCCATCTGCCCTGAATATTCAACATCAAAGACATGTTTACGATAAAGTCCTGAGATTCACTACAAATTAATTTAGTGCAAGTTGTAAATTTTAATCACCCTATAAATTCCCACTTTATAGACATAATGGACAGAGTCTTTGTCACTTACGAAATACCTACAATTAAATTTAAAAGAGAATTTAGGTACCAACTATAATTGTATTTTTTTTAATTACCACATGGTGGGCCGGGCCTATGAAACTGTATTCTTTTTTTATGTGATAGTTGGCACGTTAAGATGACTTCATAGTCAATCAAACTACCTTTCATTTTATTTATTTAAAACTAGATCTGCCAATGTTAAACAATATAAATGTAGTATGATATTTCTTGAATAAAAAGTGATTTCTGATGAGATTTCTTAATTAAATAAAATATTATATTACTTACCAAACTAAACAATTTGTGATTAACTAAGTGTACCTTTATGTTATATTAGTATGCTTCAGACCGATACGGCTAGCTAAAACAGCGGCTAGCCCTGCTAAAACTACCGCGCTTAGCGGTGGCGGACGCGGCAAAATAAAGTGTTGCGTCCTACACTAATTGCTACGGCTTGCGGCGCGGTGACGGCTACTTGCCCAGCCGCCGTCATGACCCGCTACCGCAGGCCGCGCCAGTGTGACGTAAGTTCTTCAATGAAAGATTTCCGCCTTGTTTGCCATTGGTTGGAATAATGTTCATTCTGGTTTTTTTTTGGCGGGAACGCGGAAAGATTCCTGTCGCCCCGTTGTATTTTATCCAAAACTAGTGTTTTTTCGAGGGTTAATGCATAAAAATGGTGTTGTTTTATTCATAAAGTGCGGAATTAGAAGCACGAGTGTGGGAAAATGATACAATGTGTTGAAACATGATTTTTCGTGTTGCTTCCAAAACTCCATCGAAGCTTATAGTAAAGTCGCCATTACTTTACTAAAGCATGACTGGACTTGACTGACACGGACTGTACTTGACCAAGACTGGACTTTGACTATAACTATAGCTACGAAGTAACTTATTTAAATTTTGAAACTTGAAAATATAAATTACTTGACACTGGCAAATGCTCAAAATGCGACGCCAAAACAAAAAAAAAATGTTATTTCTAACCCCTCATAGTGTGTACGAATGCACATAATGTTCGCGTGAGGATTATGGGAACCATCGTTCAATTAGTTTTGTTGTTAATGCTACTCACGTACTCCTTTAACCTTTTAAAACTTTAGTAAGCAATACATATCATTGTATGACAATCAATCATAAGTTAATGGTGTCGTAAAGTATTTTAAATGATATCAAAGCTGAGAGAGTAATGAATCATAGGATTAAATGCCACAGCTGTTGGTGGTGAAATTTTTATTATGGTGGCACATGAAAAATAGATGATTTGATTATAGATATGCAAACGCATGGATTTCAGGTCAGCGATTTTCTCATTTTCTCTTCGACCAACTCAAAGGTTTCCTAATATAGTAACTAACTAGCTGCTACCCGCGACTTCGTCAGCGTGGAACTTAACAAAAAATGTTCAGTTCACACAATTTAGGAAAAGTTTATAATTCTGCATTCGCAACGAAATACTCATAATAACCTCTTCTTTGCAAATCGATGTTTCGAGTCTGTAACCTTTTTTTTTTTATTAATCTCTATAAAATCTCTTTACACATGATGTTTGGTAAATGTTTTCTTGTGTTAAAACAACTACGTCTGGCATCCCTCCCACGTGAACAATGAACATGTCACTTATAGCAGCCCATGGGTCAAGCCACTCTTAAAAAACCTGTGCCTAAGCTCAACGTTTGTCCTAGTGATTTGTTGATTGTTATAGTATAGCTGACATTGATAAAAAATTACAATCTTAACTAATTCTATGCTAAGTAATATACAGGGTTAAAAAGCTTGGTGTATACTGAGCCGATAGGTTATTTTACTTACCGTTATGAAGAACTACTATAGACACAGCTCTGTAATTACGAAAATAAAGTCTTTTTTTTTTTCAGAAAAAAACTAGTTTTTTTTTCTTAATTCATAAGTTTTTTATATTGATGAGTACAGTGAAGCTATGATCAGTGGTTAGTGTTAGTGGTTGACACGCCGAAGAGCTTAGGTTCGAACCCCAACAATACGTTTGAGCTGCCGGTGAAGGAAAACGTGACGAAACCATATCATGGTAGTAGGATATTTTCTGGTACTCTGCTGGCTTGTTACCACCTAAAAATCTGCCGCCAAGCATCTAACGGTGTGTTCCGGCAGCCTCACTTGCAAGCTAGTTCCAAACCAGGCTAGGTGTACTTACGATCTTCGACCAAACCGTCACTTAAGATCAGGTGAGCTGTGGTCAAACATCTAGCCATAAAAAATCCCTTCTAAATACATCCCAAGCTTATAATCCTGTTAGCTTTACTAACATTCCTATGATGCTTGAACGATCGTTCGCGAGAAATATGTGAGGTTTCTTAAGAAAGTCTCCGATCTTTTTACGATTTGAATAGACCAGATGTAACATCATTTGCGGCTAAGGAGCATCTGTGGAAGACGGCAATGCGTGTTCGCGACTCGTTACTCTTGTTAATACGATTTTATATGCTATCAAACTGCGAATAAAGTTATGAAATAGAAGAGCTGAACTTTTTTTTTATTTTCTTTTTTTTTTTGTGAACATATGGCATACAAGCGAAAAAATAACATAGATGCATTCACCGTCCTACCTAAGGTGACTTCAAAACAGCATTCAAAGTAAAACCTAATAATAGTCCGATAAATTAATCTCTTCACAATAAAAATACAATAATTTAACCTACGAGAACAAAGTGCAACGAACTCTGATAACATTGATGCGTTTTATTTTTTATTACGTAATTTATTATTCATAATATATTTTAATTTCGTTATTTAAGGAACGAGTTGTTCGCTAAATTAGTTTAAAACTGGTTTTAGAAGTCATATGTTTTTTTTAATTACTGTGTAGGTTTTAGTTTGTCGCCAACTCGCGTAAGATTAAACGAAGATGCGGTCTACGATGGAGCACGCTGACGAAAAGAAGAAGATGAAGAAATTTATTCATTTGCGACATGAAGGCACGATATAATACATACAGAACACCCAGACACAGAACAAATATTTGTTGATACACAAAATGTTTGTCCTGAGCGGGAATCGAACCCACGCCCTTCAACTCTTAAGGCAGATATGCTACCAATGAGCCAAGAGGGCTGTCAAAAAAAAGAAAAATGCCTAATACCTGACATGAGGAAAATGAAAAAAAAAAACATATTTAACGTGGTTAAACCACTTTGTATGCCTTTTTAATTATATTAGTTATCATTGTCAGAAATACATAGCAGTTGTCGTCGGTAAAGTACATCAAAATCCTTAAATGTAAGAGGAGTAAAGCCTAAGACAGGTACTGTCTGACGATACATCGAATTAACATATTTTTTTTGTATTTTTTTGTTGTATCGTCGACAAGGTCATGAGAATGCACGTTTCTGATACACGAAATGTAAACTATAAACGGCCATTGTGACTATTATTCAATTTGTTAGACAATTGATATAGTGAATATATGTATATTTGAGTTTACCATTCTGTATAAAAAACGTGTGAGTATAAAAGTAATAAAAAAAAAAGATCGCTTTGGCAGTTTCGAGGGTCCGTGGTCGGTGCGATTTTCGTTGTCAGCACTGACACAAGTCTATGCTTATCTGCATACAAGCATGGAGCGATACTACCTTTAAGTTATATTTGACAAAGTAAGGCGGAAAAAATATGGACTCCAAAAGTTCAGCGCAATTGGAACATCAATGGTGTAGATAAGTATATTTTACTCCAGTTAGAGCTCAGTCGCTCGCCGACTTCGTTCGCAAGCGGTCGTCATAGTTGTGAACGAAGTTTCATCCGCGTAGATTGAGAACAATGCGACGTAGTTTATGTAAATTTCGATAGATGGCGCTGATTTTAAGAAGAGGTAGTTTTCTCTAAGCATAGTTTCTAGAATGTGTGCCAGTGCCTTCGAAAGTTGAAGAAAATGTTTTATGCAGCAGGCTTTTCTTCGGAGACCGCCGTGATAGCGGAAGCCACAGATGCTCCATCGTCCGCTGGTGCGGTGCACGCCAGCGCAGGGAACCTCGCATATAGCGCCTTCTGGTATCTAGGGTGGCTGTAAGAAAAACAATTGGGTTAATGGAGATGTCATCCAAGTTTTGTGGAACTGGTATTAGGCGGAGTTGAGAATTGTATCTATTGTAATGGGTTTTCGGCAAATGGCAACTTGTTATCGAGTGCTTGAGCATGTCTAATACAGCTATTTACATATTTGAACTCGATGTCAACAATGAGTTCAGTTTGGACTGCCAGTGAAGACAAAGTAAAGAGAAGAACATAACACACCACTGGAAAGAGGCAGGTCACCTTTTTATTGTCAGTGCCGGTCTTTCATGCTATGTAATGTTTGACTAAAAATAATAACAGGATTGTGTACCTAATGCCATATACAATAGGGTTGTAGACGGCGTTAGCTTTCGCGAAAAGCGATCCCCAGATTGTGGCGAGAGGGCTGATGGGCATGCTCTCGAAGATTCCAGCGTAGTTGATGATCAGATATGGCGTCCAGGCCATGAACCACAGGGAGATGGTCATTAGCGCCACCTGGGAACAAATGTAGTTATTTTTCACTCTAAAAACCATTTTGACTTTGGTGTGTTTGAGGGTTTTATTAAGGACACTCACATAGTGAGACAAAGTTGAATGGTCATCCCTAATGCGAGAGACTAATTTAGTAGAACACTATCAGGAAAGTATGTGGTAGTAGGTAATGTTTGATGAAATTTAATTAATCAGTAAGGACCTTGGCCAGTTTGCACTCTGCGCTAGTGTTGGCAGCTTCCGCAGATCTCAGAGACGCGACGTTCATCTTCTTGGCTTGTTCCCTCATCGCCTTTTCGTGAGCTGTTACGGCCTGTAAACACCAAAATATGTTAACACATCTTAAAAAGTATTCATAGAACTGTAAGTTTGGTCGACTTTTCTCAGATAAACAGGACTAATCTTCACAAATTTTGAATACGTGGTTAAACTAAAATGCCGCCATCTATCTAAGTAAGTAAGAAAGATGTGTGTGAAACTGGAAACCAGTAGGCTTGGTCAGTTCGATGCATCTATCAAATTATTTGTAATCGACAAATTAAACCATATTAAAGTTCCACCTGTTACTTACCTGTACAATGAAGTAGTATGAATAAATAATGAGGACAAGAGGCATGAAGTAGACAAAGACCGAGTAGACCAGGATATAACTGCGGCTGAGCCATTCCTTGTTCAAGTAGTCCGTTCCGCACGCAGTCATGTTTCCTTCTGGCACGTACCTGAAATAAATAAATAAATAACATTGTATTATATTAAAAACTCCCCCTTTTCTGTGTCGGGGGGATGGAAATGGTTATCAACATCCAAACGAGCCTGGAAGATGCAAGCTGTACGACCTTGTACTTTTATTCCCTTTTGCTACAGGACAAGTAGAAAGAAGGCCCACTACCACCCATACATAATGGAATTTCCTTGGGTACGTACCAAACGTTTTCACGCTACGTTTCTTATCTGTACGGCAAAGGAATTTAACAAACGGCCAGTTTCCTTGTTTCCAAGAAGATATAATCTAGACACTTTCAAGGACGAGAATGAATAGGTGTCTTATAAGTCTGCGTGCTTCAACATCGACCACACCATCGCTTACCATCAGTTTATAAAAACAAAGATAAACCCTGAAAACTAAAACATATCAGTCATCTTTTTCCATACCTGTTCCATCCGAAAAGTGGTGCCAGTGTCCAAATGAGAGAGAACGCCCAGATGCCGAAGATTCGGAGTAGTGCTCCATTGTTGGTCATGGGCTTGGCGGCTATACCCTTTACGATGACGTTGTAACGGTCAAACGCAATCATTGTCATGGTCCAGATAGAAACGCAACCGAATAGCGAGCCAGCGCAACCGTATAGTTCACATGCAAATGGACCTGAAAGGAAGATATAATCTCGTTATATCTGTCAGTTTGATGGATGTATTTTTGTATGTAAAATATACACACAATGAGACGAACGAAACGTTATCCATGACCATTGCAGAGGCATCCAGAACTTCGAGTAACAAAACAAGTCCAGGACATTGTTGCTTAGGTGTTCATTACTTGGAGACATTCAGTGGTTAGTCTTATTAGCCATGTAATTTTGCTAGCTGCTGTATCCTTCAGACCGGAACACAGTCCTTGGCGATAGAATATCCTATACTGGGGTGGTACCTACTAAGCTGTGGTAGTATGGTGCTACAGTCCGGGGTGATCATTGTCATACAATTATCATTCATCATAGTGTCATTTATATGTACATGACGGTCCAATAAATAACTTACGTCTGCAAATATCATAGACTCAGACCATATTTTTTAAATCCGAGATGAAGAATACAAAGGAAAAGTATCGAGAAGAAACCTGATGATACTTATTGGTGCCTAGCATCTGGCTATACCATTGTTTCGCGTTCAGTTCCCATTTCAAGACATTTGTAGACGATTTTCATTCACACCGTCTCAAAAGCTGCTCTAAAGCCAGAACTCCCAAGCCAACCAAGTTCCGACTGCCTAGGTAATAGAAACCTTTACAAATTTGACGAAGTTAACATAGTAAAGAATTTACTTACCCCATACCCAAGTTTCGTGATAACAATTCACCACCATAGCTGGGCACATAGCACACATCATCAGAAAATCGGAGAAAGCAAGATTGACAACGAGCAGGTTGGAGGGGGTTTTGAGAGTCTGTAAAAGGAAAAACATTAAGTTCGTGAAAGTGTAGAAAAGTCACAATTGATTTTAGATTTTATTATTTACAATACAACTGTGCGTAAATAATGTCATAAATACTTTTCTTTTTAAACGTGTGTGGTATTGTAGATCTCAACGGCTGGACCTATGATTTACTTTTTTTTTGTCATGATTCAAGAAAATATGATCAACCCTCTTTTTTCTAGTTCATGAATGGATGTATCATCCACATGTCCGATCGAGTCAAAATTACGTATTCTGTTGTGGGTGTCAAAGGTTTTTTCAATTTATACTTTTCAATGTCAGTGTCATATATACCTTAGTTGTCATGAAGATGTAGACAACCATGCCGTTGCCAGCCATGGAAATAAAGCCGAGAACACCGATAGTGAATCCAAGGAGGCTATGCCACAGTGGGTTCATAGGCGGGAACTGATACCTGAAAACAAACGCTTTATCAGTTATTATTCCGTAACTCAAGTTCCTAAAATATTATGCGACGTCTTGACCCATACCTTCCGAGTTGTGTACTCTTCTGTAGAAATAATGGCTAACTCATGAAAAGTGCCTAATTTAAAAAACTGTCTTAGCTAAAACCTGTGATACTTTATGAAATGGAGTCCCCTTGGCTCAAAACCTTTAGGCGTAAAGGCGAAAATTTCTTGGCTTTCAATGGTATCACCGTCAATATGAGTCAGATTCGTCTCATTTTGTTATAATACTATAAATGCATAAAGTTTATTACTTTCTCCTTAACAGAATGTATCTGATAATTTTTTTTTATGTTTGCTATGCGGCTCAGTTTTAACCACCGCTCAGCAGGAAGTAACTGTTTGGTGGAAGATGATAACTTAGCCCGGAATACGAACAGGCTCTATATCTTACCAGTGAGGATCTACCATATGCAGCATGTCCGAAGGGACCTTGTCGACTACGGTTTGGTTGGAGTAGGTGGCCACTTGACTGCCCCATGCCTGAAGCGCGGCAACTCCTGGCCCAAAATCCATGGAAGGTGACATGTTTACTGGTTTCTTCAGACAACCTGAGAATAAAAAAAACAAAAAGAAAAACTGCTGTAGTCATTTCAATATGATATGAATATTCATGGTTCATATACCCAGAACCTGAACAAAGTTTAAATACAGTTGACTTTTTAATTAAAAAAAAAATTGAACCTGTATTGAACTTTGCCTGATAGATATGATCTTAAAGACTGAAGTCTCGAGTAAATATTCTCTTTTAGACAAGTGAACAGCATTGTAAAGATTAACGTAACTTTAGATAAAAAAGTATATTAACTAATTGAAAACACAGAACAATGATCGTATAAGATAAAACAAATAGTATTCGAGTTGTCATTTGAGAGATGGATTAAAAAGGCAGAGAAAACAAGTAATATCAGAAAAACAACGGACAGTCTAACAGCACATCTGTTGCAGAAAGTTTTATAGAAACAGAATTAGACCCGATGACGAAAAATAGAGATTATAATCATAAAGATAGATAGCTATAACTCTTTATTGTGCACACCATAAACAGAAAAAAGTACGGAGAACAAAAGAACCTTATGAGCTACTGCCATAAGTGGCGGCCTCATCGCTAAAAGCGATCTCTTTCAAGCAACCAAGAAAAGAAAAACACGATAGATGACATAAGAAACAGACAGGAGATGTAACAAAAGGTAATGAAGGAATAAAAATACTCACTTAGATGTTCGAAAAGATGGGATGGCTCATCGAGATGGCTGTCAAAGTACTGAAGAAAATCGCAGCAACGAACTACTCCAGACTTTCAGCAATCCCGTTGCTGTAGGGACGGCACGAGGAGGATTACTCGATTTGCCTTCAACTTGTCCGGCCTTTTATACCAAGACAAATTAGGGAACATCGTCACTAAAAACAAGATCGATATTCATAATTAGATAAAGTTGGCTCTTAAGAAGGTGTATGCTAATGGCTTAAGAAGGGATCATATTTCACGTGCGGGCTTCTTGAAAATTTTCTTTTTGTTTTATTTTTGCTGTAGTTCTTTTCCCTACTAGTATTTGTACAGGTGAGTCGTGTTCATCTATTAATAAATATGTATAGTCTTGAAAAGATTTACGAACAATTTTTTTCATCTTTTGCAAGTTCACATTTGTTCACAACCTCACCTGTTGGTAAGGTACGATGTGGACGAGTATCTCTGGGGAAAATAATGTCAATCGTGAACGACCTCAATCGATTCGTTATTATGCTCCGGGTGACATGACCATTTTCCTCCCTTTAATTATAGTTTTCGTTTTCGTAGTCCAGTAATAGTTTTTTTTGAACTTTTTGGCTTGTTTTTCAAGACATACATTTTTTTTTTTTACACACAGCGCCATCTGACCCCGAACTAAACAAAGCTTGTGCTATGGAAGACAGATAACTGATAGAATACTTAAATAGGTTTTAAGTAAATACATACTTATAATACATACAGTACACCCAGACACAGAAAAAACATTTGTTTATATATCACAAAATGCTTGTCCTGTGTGGGAATCGAACCCAGGCCCTTCAGTTCTTGGAGCAAACATACTACCAATAAACCAACAGGGTGTCATGATGAGCTTGGTATGATATAGAAAACAGCACGCTTACCTAGAAGTAACTCATTTACATTTGTTTGAAGATTAACAACATCCAAACAAGGCTAGTATATACGATTTACTAGTATATACGATTTACTAGTATATACGATTTACTAGCGACAAAAAAAAAGCGACCTCATTTCATAGTCGACGTTTGAAAAACTCGGAAGGAACGATTTGGTACCACGTTCATTGTGCGGACCGCAAGACAGTGGAAAGCGCTGCCTGAATGGGTGTTCCCCGATGGATATAATCTGGGTGTCTTTTAAGTCAAAAGTGAATCAGAATCTTCTAACCAAGCTACATATACCTATATTAAAATAAGTTAAACATAATGTCTACTTACTATATACAAATTATTTCAAATGTATTGTTTGATTAAATATTTTATAAGACTTGATTTGACTAAATAAATGTTACGAGTCACGTGGTTTGTGAATGTAAAAAGCCGCACTGGCTCGAACGTCATGACATTCTGTTGCGATTCGTCGCACTGAACAGATCAAGACACCCGTAAGCTAAGTAACCTATTTATTATGTTGTTACTATGTTGAACAGTTGGTTGATATTCTTTTTATTATAAAATAAATATTGAAATATCGATGCTTTTTGTTACATGTTAAATATGTTATTTTTTTAAAACTATTTCTTAATAAATCAATACACGTTTTTTGTAAATAATAGTTTCTAGTCTTCTGCCTACTTTTGTCTTACATAAAGTATAATGGTTCATTAATGACATTTTATATAGTAATCAGATATAATAAACACACAAGAATTGACCTAAAATAAAATAACTTAAAATAATAACTACTCTAAAAGACCGCTATCAATGGGAATGGTTCCCAAAACGCTGGCCCCATTGCCGCGTTGTATGGCAATACTCAAACGCTGGGCAAAATAAAGGCCAGCGTTTTGTTCACGTGTGGCGTCGACCAAACGAGATGACAATTCTTTAAAAATTTTTTTTGCTCCCGGCCCCCACGGTCCCATAGTTTCAACCCCAAAAGGCTCAAATATGTATCCACTGTCCAGGGTGCTATATTTGCGCCTTTTGAGGTCTTCTGCAAATTCCGCCGCTGCGCCAGCCCTAATCTGAGTTCTTGGAAGATGAGACGGCGCAAATGTGTCAACGCAAGTGGCGTCCCATACCAACGGCCGACCCATCTTCCAGGGAATCAAAGTCATTCCGTCAGGTCTCTTACCATCATCTCTTATAAGGCCGCTCGGCTCTAAGATGGCTGCGCAATTGGCGGTGGTAAGAGCCCGGCGGATAATGTCATTAAGACTGGCGTGCCGCGGAATCCTGCCCGAGCTTCTTGTGCAGGAAAGACCGTGGTGACCGAGCTGGTCGACAGCCACGCCACATTGGCAGCGGTGTGGAGCGCCGCACGGTGTGCCCAATCGAAGGGAAGCTGCAATTCGAAATGTGGATGAATCCAAAAGAGTACCGGTGTTAGGCGAAGGAAGGGCCTGTAGCCACAAACCCGATTCCCATTCAGCAACAGCTAATAGACGGGCACGATCTGCAGAGCTCAAGCACGTATTTAAAAGTTGCTTCCGCACTTGCTCACAGATCGGACCATCCCATTGCCGCTGCAAAGATGGAGTTTTTGGGAAATCGGTGTTTGGGCATGCTACTACCCATGCGTTCCTGGCCTCGTTCATATACGGTACGTCAATGTGAGACGTGGTAGATAAGATTTTGTTTATTAAAGGCAAGTTACTGTGCACTGAGGACAGGAACGCAGGGAGAGCAACACCTGCTACGGAGCGAATGCCTAAGCCCCCCAAACGCACCGGTAGCGTAGCCTGCAACCACTCTCTGTTATTTAAATTTATATTCAAAATCATGCTTAAAGTTTTTTTGATGATGTTGTCTAAATTTTGAATAAGTTCCGCATGTTTCCAAAGTTGACAACATCTGACCAAATATGTGAATTTTGGGACAAAAACGCAGAAACGAATAATGGTGAAGGCCATATGGGTATTAATTTTTGTTAAACGATCCGAAACTTGAAGAAAATTTTGAATTTTTTCGTCTATAAACAGAGGGAAAGATTCCTCAAGAATAGGAGAGCCCAACAAACGAAGTGAACTGTTATCAACAATTTTGATATTCGGGGCCAAAGAGCACATTTTTTGTATTACCAAATCTTTTTCCGGGAATGCTTTGGGAATAAATAACTCACATTTAGAAAAATTTAACTCTAATCCAATGCTGCGAAATTCGGTGGTCAAAAACGCGAGGTCATCAAATAGGGTATTTGCGTCACCACCCAACGTCCCATCATCCAAATACCAAACATTCAGTCTCGATTGTAAGCGTTGGATGATGGGGTGGATGGCGAGGCTGAATACAGCTGGGCCTAGAGGGTCACCTTGTTGACAACCCACAGCCGAAGTAATTTCGTTTCCATGATAAGATAATTTTGAGGGAGCACTATAACACTGCCAAAGAAAAGCGTATAAATTTGGAATTTTGTCTCTTACTTGCGTTAGTAGGGCACCCCTATCCACTGAGTTGAATGCATTCTTGACATCCACTTTCAGCAACAGATCTCCACAGTTCTGAGTCAAAAAAGTTCGTACTGAATGGACGGCTGCCTCACAGCCACCTCGCGAACCAAAACCTAACTGTAAAGGTTGGAAAAGGTTAGATAATAAAGGAGCTACTTTTTTACAGCAAATTTTGGCCGCGAGGCGCCGATAGGTCATACCGACTGCAATAGGCCTAATGCCACCGTCCTTTTTTTTTAAAGCGCATAAATTGGCACCGTAGAGAATATTGGTGATATCATCGTTTACTCGGCCTGACAACATCAAGTTCATTAGAGCCGTCAAGTCTCTAAGAAGAGCTTCTCCAGTTTCTCCACAAGCACCACTTATTAGATCTCGCAAATGTTGCGGAGTTAAGGCGTCCAGACCTCCAGCCGAACCACTTTGAAATGACATGACGGCTGCAGAAACTTCTGATGTTGTTGCCTCAACTGATTCATCACCCTCCACGGGTGCCGGAGGAAGTATCATATCTACTGCTGAAGGCGGATGTTTCCCCTCTAATAGCGAGAGGGTCTCAGGATTCATCGGGGCAAATGTGTCGCTAGAAAAAAGGATGCGTGCTGCACCTTTAATATCTCCGTCACTAAGTTTGCTTTCTACACGCTTGTATAGTGCAGACTCAGATAAAGGCTTCAGGAGAAATTTGAAATTTTGGTTAGTGTCAGAGCTGTTCGCTGACAATAAAGTGGTATCTTCCAGTGTGGTGTACTTCACGCAGTTTTCTTTAATTCTTAATGTAAGAGATTTTTTATTGTTAACTTCATAACTGACGTGAAGTACCGCGTACGGGAAGGAAAGTAATTGTTCCCAGCTGTGTTTAGAATTTTGTTTTATCACAGCCTTAATAGCATGGGACAAGGCTGCAGCGACAGGGACGCGGGCACCTCGTGGGATGCGTTTTATAACTGGACTGTTAATTTTGGAATAGGCCAAATTTTTACTGAAAAGTTGAGTTGTGTATGCTGTACTGACCGGGTCTTGGTTCGAATTTGGAGCCGAAAGAGGTGTGACTGACCGATGGCATTTTCCACGGTGAATTTTCAACCCTCTCAGTCCTTTAAAATAACGGTCCTGGGTACAATCTGGGCAGCGCATCAAGTTGTCTTGCGACACAGTCGCCCGGTTTAATCCGTCCACATCCAATTGTGCACATCGTTGCGACACAAACGTATCCATTAACTTATAAACTACGTAAAAAAACACGGCTATAAAAATTGTCCAAATAAACATAAAATGTAAATGACAAGATTTTGACGCGCTGGTCTTGAACTGTCATATATTCGGAGCTGGAGCACATGCGCACATCTTTTCATCTTTTGCACAAAGAGATCTTGAATTCTAAAATGCACCACGACTTGGCGCCATGTATAGTATAGTAAGTAAGTATATAGTACTTTTATATAGTAAGTTCCCGTTTTTATCCTTTTTTATTGTGTTTTTATTTAAAAAAATTCTAAAACGTGCCTCATCAGGTGAGATGGTGATCAAACGTAAGCCTATTTATTATTTGAAAAAAAAAAAACTAAGGAAATTGTAACCTTCTGAAACTTTTCTTTCTATTCTGATAGTCGCGAGTAAAATCGGCGTCATACACGAATTCCATCACCGAGACGTAATGACTCGTCCGCCACACATTCTACTACGAAAGAAAGATGATGGATGTGAACAGGGAAAAGGGCGTCAACACCACCTTCCACTGCCCAATAACGTCACGGGCGACAGACGGACAGACCCGCCCATTTGGCACGCATGTTATGTGATTCATACTAAACGGCAGACGTGCCTGAGATTTAGGGCTACCAGAATATTTGATAAACCAGGACAGGAAAGATTACTATCGGCCGCCAAGCAGTAGTGTATAAGCATTACTGTGTTCCGGTTTGAAAGGTACTGCAGCTAGCGAAATTACTGGGCCGTTGAGACTAACCATCGAATGTATCAAAGCAATGAGCGCCAAAGCAGCGACGCCATGGACTTTGTTTTGTTACTCAAAGTTCTGTGTATCGCTTTAATAGTCATGGAAAGGCATTATCTCTTACCATCAGGAGAGCGTCCCGTTCGTCTCATTACTTTTACATAAAAAAAGAGCCGGTGGTAAAGTTCCTGTGATAATAATTATACATTAATTGAAAATAATTCGACTAATTGAAATTATTTTACTGACATAAAAACGATACACATTTACTTTTATGTCCTAGTAATAAAATATATACTTAATTACTTACATTTAAAAAAAAAACAAAATTTTACATTAAAATTAAATAATAGGGTATGCCATGTCAAATATTTATCTCGTGTCAATAATGATAATGAATGCCATAATTATGTAGATCAGTAAAAACATCGTCGAGAACAATTGAGCTGTCACGCTCTTTACACCTAACCAAGGATCGTGTAGGTTTTTCTTATAACAAAAGGAATATGCGTTTTAAAATTTACTCTTAATTTATTTACAATTATAATTTTTGACATCTGTTTATTAATTATTATTTGTTGGACTAAGCATTAACATTAATGCAGTACTAGATAATCCATATTAAGCATACCGGATCCAAACAGAATTATATATTTAGCTAATAGAATATCCTGCCAACCCGATTCATGTGTGGTCACCCTTCGAGGATGTGCAATATGCATGCAGTAGATTGTGCGACTGAATCCACACATTGAGTTATCAAATAGTATTCGGACAGTCTGATTCGAATGACGTCCGCAATCCGATATCTGTTTTACAACGGACATGTCAGTGTCAGGTATCGACAACCAACAAAAAAAATTGCCGTTATACACAAAATTATTAGAATTGGTAGCGATGATAGCTTAGTGGTTAGCGCGGTAGGTTCGCATGCCGAAGGGCGTGGGTTCAAACCCCAAAACAATGAGCTTGAGCTGCCGGTGAAGGAAAACATCGTGAGGAAACCATAGCATGGTAGTAGGGTACTTTCTAGTACTCGGCTGGCTATCTACCACCCTCAAGTTGAAAATCTGCCGCCAAGCACCTAACGGTGTGTTCCGTCAGCCTTACTTGAGAGCCAGTTCCATTCCAGGCTAGGTGTGCTTTACCATCTTCGACCACACCTTCACTTAACATCAGGTGAGCTGAGGTCAAACAATTAGCCTGTCATCAAAAAAAAAAAAAAAGAAAATCGGACAACACATAATAAAATCGGGGAAGTGAAGTTTTTGGCGGGAACGTTGAAGAGTTGCATAATATTATTTTCTAAAAGGTATGTGTAAAATAGTAATGTTTTATTCATTATTGGTGGTGGTAGATCTCCTTAGCAGGAGGTCGTCTAGGTAGGTACCGCCGCAGTACCAGTTATTCTGCCGCTAAGCAGTAGTGTGTAAGCATTACTGTGTTCCGGTTTGAAGGGTACTGCAGCTAGCGAAATTATTGGGCTGTTGAGACTAACTCTATCAAAAGTCTCAAAGTAATGGGCGCCAAAGCAGTGATGCCCCGGACTTTGATTTGTTACCTGAAGTTCTGTGTATCGCTGCGATAATCATGGATAGGCGTTATATATTACCATCAGGAGAGCGTCTCGTTCGTCTCATTACTTTTTACATAAAAAAAAAAAAAATCATAAAATACCGAATTATAAGCGCGAGTGTAGGAAAGTGACATAATGTGGTGAAACATGACTTTTCGTGTTGATGCCAAAATTCGCTGGAAGTTTGTCTGTGTGTGTTTGTTACTGTCACTTTGACTTATTTATATTAAATTATTTGAATATCTCTAAATACTTGTCACTGGCAGATGCACAAAGTGAGACGCCAAACAAAGAAGAATTAGGAAATTGTAGCGATCTGTCATGTCAAGGCCAATCAAAGCGTGGGTTAAGAAAAAAGTGAAAATTTCATGTGTGCTATTCAGAAGTCTCAAAGTAATGAGCGCCAAAGCAGCGATGCCTGGACTTTGTTTTGCTACTCAAAGTTCTGTGTATCGCTGCAATGGTCATGGGCATGCGTTATCTCTTACCATCAGGAGAGCGCATCGTTAGTCTCATTACATTAACATAACTCTCGGTATTCAATGGAAGCTATTAGAATAAAAATTTCCGTAAACAGTGGATAAACAAATCATATCTTACATACAAGATATAATTATGTAGTTGACGATGGTATCATAACACGTTCTCACAGTATTTTAACTCTAATTTTACGCAGTTGTTCAAACAAGCATTCGGCTTGAATTTGTATTTATTTTATAGCATGTCGTAGAAATTATACGGAATGGTAATGTTACATATGTGTGCGATCCTATGACCCCAAACAGGAACACATGTTTCTTTTATGCTAGGAAAAGTGATGACAGATGGAGTAAGGTTGCAACAGAGTGGTAGCCTAGGCAAGGTAAGCGGAGCGTTGGTGGTCCAGCCGCAAAAAGGGGCGATGATACCGTCACCGTCGCGGGTCGAACCTGGACATACTGGACGGACGGACAGGCAGATGGCATAACTATAGAGATGCCTATACACAGCAGTGGGATAAAGAAGGCTGCAGATGATGAAGATGTTTTAGCGATGATAGCTCAGTGGTTAGCGCGGTAGGTTCGTATGCCGAAGGGCGTGGGTTCAAACCCCAACAATGAGCTTGAGCTGCCGGTGAAGGAAAACATCGTGAGGAAACCATAGCATGGTGGTAGGGTACTTTAGTACTCGGCTGGCTAGCTACCACCCTCAAGTTGAAAATCTGCCGCCAAGCATCTAACGGTGTGTTCCGGCAGCCTCACTTGAGAGCCAGTTCCATTCCAGGCTAGGTGTGCTTTACCATCTTCGACCACACCTTCACTTAACATCAGGTGAGCTGTGGTCAAAGAACTAGCCTGTCAATCATAAAAAAAATAAAAATGTTTTTTTATTTACATCATTTGGTTTATAGACTATGGCCGCCGATTAACAAAAAACATCAAATAAAAATCGGTGTATGGATGTGGACATAGTAGTGTGTACACTTTCAAACGAACGAGTCTTCAATTAACGTGACGAATTCTTTGATCATTTAGCTATCGAGTGGTGTAATTACATTTTCATTACTCATACTCGGAAAGTAAGTCTGAAGTTGCCTGAATACACACAGAACAGCCAAACACAGAACAAACATCTATTTACACCACACAACATATGTGTCCTGGGTGGGAACGGAATTCATGCCCTGCAGCTCTTAAAGCAGACCATACTACCGTTGAGTCAACAGGGCTGTCATTAACACCACCCAATCAAACAAAAATGTCACAGACAGAAAAATATACAATATCTCGTTTTAGTATTCTACTATTTCGCCCACACACATAGTACCGAGTATTTTAAACTGTACCCACGCCCCGTCCAAAACCGGCGACGGCCAACATTTCCGCAGATTTCTTGGATGCCATTACGGCAATTTTTACTAACAATTAAACAGACAAAGTTAGAATGCCCTTCGTTTCTATCACAATCAATTTCGGCTAATCCACGCATACCAAAGCTGTAAGCATGTCGCTAATGAAACCATTCGTTTTTTGTTTCAGGAAACCGTCTTATAGCGATGCTATCATCGCTATAAGACGGTTTCCTGGTGGTTAGCGCGGTCGGTTCGCATGCCGAAGGGCGTGGGTTCAAACCCCAACAATGAGCTTGAGCTGCCGGTGAAGGAAAACATCGTGAGGAAACCAAAGCATGGTGGTAGGGTACTTTAGTACTCGGCTGGCTAGCTACCACCCTCAAGTTGAAAATCTGCCGCCAAGCATCTAACGGTGTGTTCCGGCAGCCTCACTTGAGAGCCAGTTCCATTCCAGGCTAGGTGTGCTTTACCATCTTCGACCACACTTTCACTTAATATCAGGTGAGCTGTGGTCAAAAAACCTAGCCTGTCAACCATAAATTGACGGAAATTGACGGTGCTAATTGACTGAATAAATATGTAAATAAATAAATTAAAAAAATAAATAAATATATAGTTACATCTTTCGCCTGTGAATAATATGTATTGTTTTCCCATTCTTGGTTGTCTGGAAGAAATCGCTCTTAGCGATAAGGCTGCCACTTGTTTGCCACAAGATTCGTTTGTTTTCTGTACCTTTATATTTTTGGTGTGCACATAATCAATCTATCTATCTACTATCAGAATCTGGCCCAGAGCAATTAAAGCCACTAAACCTGAACGCACAGCGCATAATCGTCCGGACCATTTAGTAAATTAGGAAAGACCTGAACTGTGTCATTGTCTGAACCTTAAAAAAAATAGTCTCGTGACAAAGAATTGGCGCCAAAACATGTCTGATGTCCACTTTCTTGTCGACAATGGAAACTGGTGCCAATAGGTTGAAGTTTGAATCATTTCTGGCATGCCCGGTGATTAAGAGACGCTTGGAGAATTCCTCTCTCTTTAAATTGTTATCACCTAACATTATAGTTAAATAGGTATCTCTTAGAATCACATAAAATTTGTTTATATATCTTGACAAAACCCATGATACTTTACCCATTTCCAAAATTATCTCGCTACACGTTCTCTGTAGTAGTATTTTTGACTGCACTGTTAACTCATTTGGTGGGAAATCTGCTTCAAGAGCTGTATGGCGTGGTTTCGATTCCCACCAGGACAAACATTTTATGTGAAAAATAATGAGACAAACGAGATGCTTTCCTAATGGTAAGAGATAACGCCTGTCCATGACCATTGCAGCGATACACAGAACTTTGAGTAGCAAAACAAAGTCTGGGGCATCGCTGCTTTGGCGCTCATTACTTTAAGACTTTCGATGGTTAGTCTCAACACCTGAGTAATGGCGCTATTTACCATTTCGTTATTTGCCAACACTGTCATGCCATCATACGAAGATCGATAAATGGAATCTCGACTGTACCAGAATAAGGCCCTAGGTCTGGTTTTTGTTCTAAACCAAGGTGTATTGGCGTCTAGCCAAAATCTACAGTGAATTGTATTTGAAATAGACTTAGAAAGGGAAAATTTGGTAACTAGATTTCGGTAATTGATTATTATCGAAATGGTAAAGGTACGGTGAGGCAAAATGGTAGGTTGTCGATCAAAGCGTAACTTCCAAGTAAAATTAATAGTCTTTGAAAATGGGTCACGTATTCACGTTCATTGACGGTTGTGACCACTTACCATTTGGGGTTGATAGAGTGTAGTGTTTGTCATATTTATTGTTTTTTTCTGTTCTACACTACACTAATGTTAAGTCTCAAAGTAATGAGCGCCAAAGCAGCGATGCCCTGGACTTTGTTTTGTTACTCAGAGTTCTGTGTATCGCTGCAATGGTCATGGACAAGCGTTATATCTTACCATCAGGAGAGCGTCTCGTACCTCTAATTACTTTTTACATTAAAAAAAAATGTGATAAAGAGGAAAGATTTGTATTTTTGGATTTTTGTATGTTTGTAACGAATAAACAGGACAACTACAGGACCGATTTCAAAAATTCTTTCACCGTTGGGAAGGTAAACTATTTCATGGCGACATGGGCTACGTTTGGTGAAACCGCGAGGCATCCCCTAGTATTATATGAAAACTTGTTTTAAAATATTTTTCATAACTTATTAATCTTATTAAAAATGTTACAATACTTCGATAAGGATTGTCTAGTTTTTGGTGTAAAACTATAGAAACAAAAAAATTAGGTTGATTAAATTATATGTCTAGGTCATCAATGTTCGTCACATAAATGTTTGACCTGTGTGGGGATCAAACCCACGCCCTTTTCAGTTCACGAAGTAGACCAATTAACGAATGAGCTTGCAAGGCAGTCTTTAGGTATGTGGTACATATTAATTTAATTGGAAATCACCAAACATACAAACATAGATTATAAAATTAAAACTTTAAAATAGAGATAAAGAAAAAAGATCAAAACAGAAACAAAATCGACTAAAATCTTTTTTTTTTCTCTTTGTCTGTTTTTTTTATGGAGTTTTGTCAATATTCTTTTTTTTTTATGTAAAAGTAATGAGTACAAACTTTGCTTAGTTCGGGGTCAGATGGCGCGGTGTGTAATGTCTTACGATATTTTTTATTAGTTTTTTTTTTTTTATTGTTATAATGTTTTAAAACACTGATTACATGTCAAAATAAGGTATGTCAATGTACAAACATGTCAATGTAAAAAAAAATTGTCAATATAAAAATACTCTCAACTAGCCTGTAAGTATAAATAAATAAATAAATATCGTAGGACTATACACACAGCGCCATCTGGTCCCAAACTAAGCAGAGCTTGTGTGATGGAAGTCAGATAACTGATAGAATACATAAATACTTTTTTTCTGTAAGTACATACTTATAATACATGCAAAACAAACATTTGTTTGCCCTGAGTGGGAATCGCTCCCACGCCCTCCAGCTCTCAAGGCAGATATACTACCAGTAACCTTCCTAACTACTCTGTAAGGGCATAGTAGTAGTGTGATATGGCTTATTGCATTGTAGGACTTTTTTTTTTATGTCAAGAATAATGATACGAACGAGACGCTCTCCTGGTGGTAAGAGATAACGCCTGTCCATGACCATTGCAGCGATACACAGAACTTTGAGTAACAAAACAAAGGCCAGGGCATCACTGCTTTGGCGCTCATTACTTTGAGACTTTCGATGATGGTTAGTCTCAACAGCCCAGTAATTTCGCTAGCTGCAGTACCCTTCAAACCGGAACACAGTAATGTTAACACACTATTGCTTGGTGGCAGAATATCTGGTACTGCGGTGGTACCTACCTGGACGACCTGCCAAGGAGAGCTACCACCAAGTAAACTGCACTGCTGCTGGGACTGCGCCTTAATAGCGAGAAAATCCATAAGTTGTTGACGTAACTCATAAATACCTACAGAATGTTTAACCTCGATACAGTATTGATCTGTTTAATTTCATTTCTGTTCTCTTAGCTCGAAGGTTTTATCGATTTTGGGTTTTCGATATTGTCAAGGGACTTTTTATAATTTAATGTTACAACTTCACGACAACTTCGAATCGACTTACTTGGAGTTGCTTGTGTTGCTTTTTTTAGTTAAAAAGAAATGAGACAAACGAGACGCTCTCCTGATGGTAAGACATAACGCCTGTCCATGGCCATTGCAGCGGTATACGGAACTTTGAGTAATGAAACGAAGTCCGGGGTATCGCTGCTTTGGCGCTCATTACTTTGATACTTTCGATGGTTAGCCTCAACAGCCCTGTAATTTCGCTAGCTGCAGTACCCTTCAAACCGGAACACAGTAATGTTTACGCACTACTGCTTAGCGGCAGAATAACTGGTACTGCGGTTTTTTTTGTAACTTCTTCACGTTCAAACGGCTTTACTAATTTTGATGAAATTTAGTATGGAGGTAGCTGAGACCCTGGATTAACACAGGCTACTTTTCATCCCGATAAAATGTAGAGGGTAACATCGCGGGTCGCAGCTGTGTGTGTTAGAGTGTGATTCGCATATATATTAAATTTGTGTTTTATTTTCAGAAAAAAAAAGTTTTGTTTGAAGGATCCTTTATGTGATTTTTAATGGTGCCCATTATGACTAAAGCTGTGTTTTTAAGATTAATCCCGAATATTCGTAGTCGTTCCGTCGTCGGTTCTAATAACGCTCATCGCGTACACGGATTTCAGATTCAAATCAGACTCGAGTATCTCGCTTTGCATAATCAGACTCTATCTTCAAATGTAATAAGGCTATATTGCCTTTATTAAAATTGTTACCGTTTTGAGATAACATGAATTCGGTATATAAAGAATACCTTACTGATTTCAAAATCATTTCAAAATATTTTATTCCTGTAGGTACATTAGTTTTACGTTAAAACTCTTTATACTATAAGATGGGGTTTATTGTAATAAAATACATAAAATAAACTTGACATTTAGTTGACCTCTAATGACGTTACATAGGCTGAATAGAAGCTACTTTCAGTGCCTGCTCAGCTATGTACACTCTTTTGTTTTACGTATGACGTCATCGCTATACAAAGTTTGAAATTAAAAATCAACTATCGCATAGAAAGTCAAAATATTCAAATTAGTTTTTATAAAATAAAGTTTAAATGTTCGAATCTGTACGTACTCATAGCGCAAATAAATGGATTACGATTATGATTATTATGACAAATAAAAAAAAATTAAGATCATAAAAAACTTACATTGGAAAAATTTGTAGATAAAATAAATTTACAAGTAATTTGTGTACGAAGGTACAAATAAAACATTGGTCTATAAGTGTACTTTTTCTTTGACCCGAAAAAGCTGGCAACATCTTAAACTTGGCTCACCAAGATACAGGCTAAGCCTAGTTTGGGTCCCGAAGTATAACGCCATGTCATTTGCAAAATAAAAATAAAAATTGTAGAGTGAAAATCTGTAAATGTAATGTATTGTCTGTAAAATATTATTCTGTAAAAATATAAAATATTATTATTATTCTTTATTATTAAATCCGATTACACTCCATTAATATTGCGTTGCTCGCTTACGCGTACCTACTAACTCGATACAAACGCCATCTAGTATTGACACCGAAAACTTGTACAAAATTTAAAAATAACATTAAAATGTCAAAATCATAACACATAGAAAGGAAACTTTCTGATTGAATTTCATATACGGGGGCAGATAGCAAATGACCGTTTGAAAGGTACACAGGATGTCTAATTTGTGTCAGGAGCAGAACTATTAGTACAAATAATAACTTCCTGTTCTAGGGTAGAACCCTAACAATGTTAAAGGCACATAACTGTTAGAAAACTCAATTATGTGCTGCATATTATACACTAGCAGCTCGTCAAGACTTTTCACGGGAAAACAAAACTCGATTAACAATATAAATATAGCCTATGTCACTCAGTGATAATGTAGCATTCTAATGAAAGAATTATTCAGATCAGTCCAGTAGTTTCGGAGCCAATTCAATACAAACAAAAATACTTCCTCGTTATATTAGTATAGATAACATAAAGCTTAATTTGGAGTGCTAAAAGTCAACTGGTAGGTAATTCTCAAAACTGTTCCTCTTTTTGACACGTCTAAAAATCCTCTTTATAATTAGTGTAGATGTCATACAACTGTAATAGTTAGACATATGATATTGCGTACTTATTTGTAGCTGTCAGTTTGCTCTATAAAACGTCACTTTATTTTCGCAGCGCATGCTAAGTAAGGGTCTTCAAATTTTTCACAGCTCGGCTTACATTATTGAAGTTTCCATACGGATCCCTAACTGTTATTTAAATAAAATAAAGACTATGTCTATCACGGATAATGTAACATTCTAATAATATAATTAAAGAATTATTAAGATCGGTCCAGTAGTTTCGGAGCCTATTCAATGCAAGCAAACAAACAAACAAACAAATGAAATACTTCCTCGTTATATTAGTATAGATAACATAAAGCTTAATTTGGAGTGCTAAAAGTCAACTGGTAGGTAATTCTTAAAACTGTTCCTCTTTTTGACACGTCTGACCTTGAGCGAGCTACAAAAACAATTGAGTTTATTCTACGAAATTCAACACTGTCCAAAATAAGAGTAGAAATAAAAACATTGTGCAAAACTTTCAACGTCTAAAGCCGGTTATACACGCAGACGTGTTAACAGCTGTAAACAAAATGCTACACCTAAATAGCAGAATGCTTTTACTGCTATAATAAACTAGCGTAAGCTTATCGTGACCATAGGTGCAATTGCGTGCTGCTATTTTACTGATGTAGTGCAACTTTATACTTGGTGGTAGATTTCCTTGGCGGGAAGTGTCCAGCAATTCCCAAAGTATGGGTCAAGACCCACCAGCAGGTCGCGAGAGAGTATTGAGTGAGCCTTGAAAAAAAACCGACCGGATAAAGTGGATGTATTAAACTAATTACGATTAAAAGTAACCAAAATGAAAGTTATACTTAGTAAGTTCTGTGTATTGATGCAATGGTCATGGACATGCGTTATCTCTTACCACCAGGAGAGCGTATCATTCGTCTCATTACTTTCACATACAAAAAACAAAATAGATTGTTGTTAAAAATAGCATTTGTATTTATGTAAATTTTTTTGGAGGTTTTTATTGAGTGGGCCGCAATTCAGTCAAGTTTGGGGACCACTGTTCTAGACCATTGCAGCGAAACAAAAAACTTTGAGTAACAAAACAAAGCCCAGGGCATCGCTGCTTTAGCGCGCATTACTTTCGTTGGTTAGTCTCAACAGCCCTATAATGTCGCTAGCTGCAATCGAACTCACGCCCTACAGCTCTTGAAGCAGATGTACTACCAAAACGACCTAACAAGGTAGCCAAAGTATTGCCGGCTTAATAAGACACTCGAGAAATCTTTCTATCTGCCAGTAAAACTATCAAGCGGCCGATACGGCGCGGCGGTGTAATAAATGAGGCATCGTACATGTATTGCGAATAAACATGTCTCCGAGTGTAATGACTCATGTATGGTATGCCCGAGGCAAAAATAGTGCGGGTGACTCGGCGAGATCTTGGCTCGGGAATTGTCGCTATAGCTATACTACGCTATGCCATACTACTCAACACTGGGGCAGGTGATCTTTTTTTTTTTTTTTTTTATGCTACAGGTGGCAATCAAGCTAACGCCTGATGTTAAGCAATCACCGTCGCCTATAGATATCTGCAATACCAGGGGTACTACAAATACGTTGCCGACCTTTTAAGATTCTATTAACATGCCTTTTGAAGAACCCAATGTTGTAACTCCGCGGGAATACGGAAGAAGGTAGATCATTCCACAATTTGCAAGTTCACCTGCATTGTGTCTATAGTTACTCTAAACCAGTGTTTTTCAATCTTCATGAATACGCCGACCCCTTGATAGGTTGAAAAATTTTCGCACTCCCTTGGGTCATAGACAGAAAAAAGTTAGTAATTTATAACACTAAGTTTGTTTTCTCTATTTTGGTTTAAGAAACGTCCTAATATTCCAATTTTCATTGATTTTTTTTTTTAATGTTTGACAGTTTAAGTGTTTAACGACAGCTCATCTGATTTTTAATGACGGTGTGGTCAAAGGTGGTAAACACCTAGCGTGGAACGGAACTGTCTCTCAAATGGCGGCAGATTTTCAACTTGAGAGTGGTAGCCCCTCGAGAACTAGAAAGTACCCTACTAACGTCATGTAACGTTTTAGTACCAACATTGAAAACAAAAGCAAATGTGCTATAGCGCAATCTTTTCTGGAAAATTAAAAAAATAGTGTGTAGTACCGAATCTGTCAAACTTTGGTGTGTAAGAATTTAAATTCGCATTAGTTATTTGAATATTATTTAGTTCGGTAGTCGTCCATATTTGTAAAATATATGAGTACGATCAAAAATTGGTCTCATAATTCTTATTTTTATTTTGCTTAAAAAAAACACGCGCTACAAATTCAATCAAAACTATCTCTATCCATACAATGCAACTTTACTCCATACTTCAGCTCTAAATGAACCAAAGATACATCTTAGATTCAGAACAACGAACGAACATCGAATGCTTTAAATCTTTCAGTGGCCAATCACTCAATCACGCAGACAAACGTGAACCGGTAAGAAGTCGAGAAAGAGTTGGGAAGCCGGATTCGCTGCCCACGCCCAGCGGCACAATTAACCTGACGCTTAATATAAACACAATTGTTTTTGTAGGAAAACACCAATCAGTGTCACGTCCTGTCGGTAAAGAGTTATTTGGAAAGGGAAGCCGTAACGGTTTTAAGCAGATTTTAATTTTAGTCACTTGCCTTGGCCAGAGTACCTACTTGCAGCGCACGGCCCCGAGTAAGAAGAATAGCGAAGAGTTTTGGCGGGAACGCGGAAAGAGTCGTGTCGCCCCGTTGTTTTTTTTTTCCAAAACTTGTGTTACGTCGAGTGTTTATGCATAAAAATGGTGATGCTTTATTCATAAAGTGCCGAATCACAAGCGCGAGTGTGGGAAAATGATATAATATGGTGAAACATGACTTTTCGTGTTGCTTCCAAAACTCCATCGAAGCTTCATAGTAAAGTCACCACTACTTTATTAAAGCATGACTGCACTTGACTGACACGGACTGTACTTGCCCAAGACTGGACTTTGACTATAGCTAAAGCTACAAGGCAACTTATTTAACTTATAAAACTTGAAAATGTAAGACTTGACACTGGCAAATGCACAGAAAGTGCGACGCCAAGTTCTCCTGAGAGCAATAAAAAGAACAACGAAATTACAGGGCTGTTGAGACTAACCATCGAAAGTCTCAAAATAATGAGCGCCAAAGCAGCGATGCCCTAGATTTTGTTTTAATATTCAAAGTTCTGTGTATCGCTGCAATGGTCATGGGCAGGCGTCATCTCATACTCATACTTAATACCTTATTGCAACATATGTACAGGTCCTTCTGTTTATAAATTTTACAATGTTGTACCTAACACATACCATCTCTGACCATCGGGAGAGCGTCTCCTTCGTCTCTTTACATTTACATTAAAAAAAAACTAATCAAACAAATAGACACGCGAAATGATTCTTTAAAATTAATTATTTAAGTATTCTATCAGTTATCTGTCTTCCATAGCACAAGCTTTGCTTAGTGGTGCTGTGTGTAACGTCCTATGATATATATTTATTTAAAATTATTTACTATATTTGATAGACTCCTGATAGGACCACGCCCTGGCTGATGTGTTTGTTAGTTCTTTTATGTAGCATCGGTTCAAAAGATCAATGTGCTTATTGGAATGGAGATCAGAGAGTTAAGCTGTGAATGGAAATATAATGCGATGTAAAGTGGCATCCTATCTATGTATTTCTATCGGCCGGTTTGTTGTCTTTTTGCGACTCAATGGCTGCACGATGGTAGTTTAGCGATTAGCGCGGTCGGTTCACACGCTGAAGGGTTCAAAACGTAACAATGAGCTCGAACCGCCGGTGGAGGAAAACATCGTGAAGAAATTAAGGGTACTTTCTTATACTCGACTGGCTAGCCAGTTGAAAAGTTGTCCATAAATTTACGTCACATGAATTTCATGAGTTTTAGACCCCTCCCCGTCATTGTCACAGCTGGTGTCATTTTACATGACCTGATCAACCATTTTTTTTTTCCTTCTAATGATGTATCTGTTTGTTTGATACCTCATTGTTATTACAATCTAGCCTAGTTGAGACTAATAAGTAATTTTAATATAACTTAAATTGCTAAGTAGAGTATAATCGAAGAATGCGTCCATCGACACTTTTCTTACTGTCTCTGTTAAGGGGAAGACACTTTGTTCACGTGTTCTATAATATGTAGTACTCACTGCACTGACATTACTAACTTAATACACTAACTCAAAAGGTTTTGTCCTTTTTAGTTTTCTTACTATATCCGTGTTGTCGAGGAGCTGGATAGCCTCGACATTCACATGTTGATGAAGTCTATTTTCATGAGCTTCAGCGTATTTTTTAATGATGGTTGCGACCATGTCCACTTTGAGGTCCCGATGGAGGTCGACGTTTCTTATGTACCAAGGTGCGTTCTATATGCCTCTGAGTACTTTGTTTTGAAATCTTTGTATCATCTGTGTATTGCTGTGTTTGGTACAGCCCCATAGCTGAATACTATAAGTCCATATTGCCTATCAACCATTAAAAAAAAACACGAGCGTCTCTTAACTTTTTTTTTACCTTATAAAAACACCCATTTTCCCTATAGGTATATGATTACGTAAGTGCGTACGATTTACATGCACCATTAATCAGGCGCTATTTGTTCTAACAACACACCGGCGGCATTACGTCTCAATAACATCCATCAAAAACCGGTGTAGGAGGGGGGCCCGCGCCCCAATAGAAGCCTGTGGGGGTAGAATACACCCCCAGCGGAACTGGCGTGACGGAGTGCCGTGCTGTGGCCCATTGTGACACTAATGGCGGACTTCCGCGACAAACTGAGAACGTTGTACCTTTACTTATAATGATAAGGGTATTCTGCGTCGGCTTTTATCGTTCCCGGGCGCAGGCTTGCTCTCTGAGGATGGGTCATAATCCACCACGCTGGCGAGGTGCGGATTAGTTAGTAGGCTCGTATAGGCTGAGTGAAGTTAGTATTGCGCCCGAAGACCTCCGCTTGACGGTTGTTATAGAAATATGGATCAAACAACCGGGATTTACAGTTTAACGTGTCATCCACGACTGCACTCGGAATGAAACTCCGTTCATGGTCAGTAATAGAATTAGATTGGTGACAATTCACATACGCCAATGAATCTCTTTCTCCTCCATAGGATATTCATCATCTGGAAACCAATGAGATAGCTCAGTAGTAGCGATGATAGCTCAGTGGCTAGCGCGGTCGGTTCGCATGCCGAAGGGCGTGGGTTCAAACCCCAACAATGAGCTTGAGCTGCTGGAGAAGGAAAACATCGTGAGGAAACCATAACATGGCGGTAAGGTACTTTCTAGTACTCGACTGGCTAGCTACTATCCTCAAGTTGAAAATCTGCCGCCAAGCATCTAACGGTGTGTTCTGGCAGCCTCACTAGAGAGCCAGTTCTGTTCCAGGCTAGGTGTGCTTTACCATCTTCGACCACACTTAAAATCAGGTGAGCTGTGGTCAAACACATAGCCTGTTAGCAATAAAATAAAAAAAAACTTATTATTGCTGATTTATTAGAACATACCGATTTACTCTCGATTTGAAGATTGTATCCATTTGGGAACACCAACTTATACGACCTTCTGCTGAGGAGTTCTACCATCTAGTAACGTTTTTGCCACGCAATGTACATGGACCAGTTATTCATCACCCAATAACAATTAATAAAAATACACCCAAATTTAGCTTGTCTGTTTAATTTTAGGTAATCTCCCTAAATGCGCGCGTGACGAAGTGTCGTGCCCCCGAATATTGTTTCCCCTTAATGTCAAACTTCCCTCGACAAATGATCATAGTGTAAAGATAATGAGTTAAGAATCTCAACGGAAATGAGAAGTTTACATTATGTAGGTACTTGTTGAATCGCATGCTAAATTGGTAGTTAATTGATTGTCCTAGTGGATAAGTTGCATATTATGAATAAGGCATCAATTATGGTAACAATAAAATATTTTGTATTTTTGTATAAGACCTGATTTATATAATGAAAAACAAGCTTTCACATTCTTGAGTTGCCGGTGAAGGAAAACATCGTGAGGAAACCATAGCATTTTAACATTTTTAGCAGCATTTTTTTTTATGCCATCGGTAGGTGGCAATAAAGCAGACGGGTTGCCTGTAAGCAATCATACTGCCTGCAATACGAGGGGCACTACAAATACGTTGCCGATCTTTAACACGTTTTTTGAAGAACCCAATATTGTAAATCCGCGGTAATACGGAAGAGGGAAGATCATTTCATAATTTGCAAGTTTATGGCAAAAAGGATCGCGTTAATCGCACAGTATGCGATTTGCATGAATCAATAATATGTGGATGAGCTTTCAGACGATGACAGCTAGAGCGGTGAAGGAACCGTGTCGGCAGCATAAAATCGAATAAATTCTTTAAAACACTCGACTCGAAACTTTGATGTTTTCCTTGAAAAAAAAAAACTCGGTTGGTTAGCTACCACTCCAAAGTTGAAAATCTGTCGCAAAGCACCTAAAAGTGTGTTCCGGACGCCTCATTTGGGAGTTTCAATCTTTGTTCAATTTTCTCATTTTTAAGTAAACTTGCAGCAAGAAGATAATAAATATGACTACGTAGGTAAAGAGGCGGTCTTTGTATACTAATACACATAACATAAAAAAGTAATTTTAAAAGCAGTTTCGAAACTTTTTTCACCGGCAAATCCTTAGTGAAAAAAGATTCGACTAAACTCGATAGCCAGCCTTCGAAATGTACATTAACGTACGTCGAAATCAAGTTCGTGCTGCCAAGTTTGTTTATAAAATCTCAAGTATCGTTTACTTGTCGATACATTAACGATACGAATTTAAACTAAAACCGTTTGTACTGTCAAATTTAGTTACTTTTACGCACGATAGGGCGCTGTACAAATCTCATACTATTTTTGTCGATGTTGATACGAATACTTTTTCGCAAGTTGTCCGTGATCGAGCCACAGTACGTAGGACAATAGAGGCTGATAAAAGAATGACGCATCTTACAATATTAATGGACAATACAAACGTGTAAAAATAAATTTAATAGATTAGCTCAGACTGTAACAGTAACTGGTAAAAAAAACCGGCCAAGTGCGACTCGGACTCACACACGTAGGGTTCCGTACCATTATCTATAATACAACTAAATATTCTGTGAGTAGTTAAAGCGTCTACCTGTCTCCGTTATTAGTATCGAGCAAGAAACGGTAAAAAAAAGAAAGTTTGTTGTATGGGAGCCCGCCTTAAATATTTATTTTATTTTTAGTATTTGTTGTTATAGCGGCAATAGAAATACATCATCTGTGAAAATTTCAACTGTCTAGCTATCACCGTTCTTGAGATACAGCCTGGTGATGGACGGACGGACACCGAAGTCTCAGTAATAGGATCCCGTTTTTACCCTTTGGGTATGGAACCCTAAGAAACAAAAACTCAACTAATCCCTATGCTTAACAACAAAACATCATCACAATACATTACAGCGATCAAAGCTACATAATAATTCAAAGACATTTAAAAAAAAACCTCATGAATCATCCTACCTTTAAAATAGCCGCAGAATAGAACCATCCATTAAAATTAAAAATATATTTTTTAAAAGAAAACTTTACAAGCGTGGACAATCTCTTATAGCGACAAGGTCTCAAATAGTTTTGACATCTCGAATGGCAATAAATCATACGACGCATATTTTAAATTCACTAGCATACGTAACGTCTGCTGTGTATTCCGGTGTCACAATGAGACGGAACATCTGTGACTACTCGCGTTCAATGATAAGTGTTTACAGCAATTAGATTAAATAAATGTCACGATAATTTTGCTTCGTTGCAATGTCCAAAGAAAACATTGCGTTTGGCTCGGGGACCGTGTTATAATGTTCACATGAATTTCAACACTGAGACTACAAGTACAAGTTAAACCTACCTATTTATTACAAATACAAACATTTTATTCATGACACCAATGTTACACTGATTACATGTCAAAATAAGGTATGTCAATATACAAACATGTCAATATAAAAATACGTCAATACCAAAAAATATTGTCAATATAATAAAATGACACATGACAAAAAAAATAATGATTTCATTAATTATTACGTTGAGAAAAGGCCCGCGCCCACCAGTGGGGCAGTTTACAAAAAAACAGTGACTGATTCCAGGGGAACCCTTGTGTCTCTATCTGTTTGATAACATTAAACGGCTGAATAAATCTTGATAAAAGCTGAAATTTTTCTACGATACTAACTGCGCTCCAACACAACAAACATCCATCCAAATTTTCACATTTATAATATTAGTGGAATTGGATAAGATGTTATTGAATTACTAGTAAGTAATTATATTTTTTATTGACATTTAATCATATTGACATATTTTATATTTGACATAATATTATGTCATAATTTTGGTATACATAATTTATAAATGTGATTGGAAAAATAATTTTGGTGTTATCAATAAAATTAGTAAGTATTTGTAATAAGGCATTAAAAAAAACATGTCATATTATTATGCGCTATTTTGACATTCCTACAACTGACGCGATAAGTACGAAGTTCGCACATAACTAAAGCGCTTATTCCAGTGTCCAAGTTTGCTTGCTACGTTTGCTTCGGTATCCGAGCAACATCGATTACACGGCGTTATTCAATCATTCTCGCGATGGTACGTCACGAGTTACGTTTTAACTCGTCCAGGTTTAAAGGTTTGTAGCGATGATAGCCGAGTGGTTAGCGCGGTCGGTTCGCACGCTGAAGAGCGTGTCCAAACCCCAACAATGAGCTTGAGCTGCCGGTTAAGGAAAACATCGCTAAGAAACCATAGCATGGTGGTAGTGTTACTCTCTAGTACTCGGCTGGCTAGCTACCAAGTTTAAAAATCTGCCGTCAAGCACTTAACAATGTGATCCGGCAGCTTCACTTGAAAGCCAGTTTCATTCCAGGCTAAGTGTGTTTACTATCTTCGACCACCAAATTAGCGATGCTCTGGACTTTGTTTTGTTAGGTACTCAAAGTTTTGTGTATGGTTGCAATGGTCATGCGTTAAATGCAATTATTCAACCAAACAATACAATTTAAAAAAATGTATTACAAATAGACATTATGTCTAAGTTATTTTATTATAAATGGCAATAATAAATACATATACACATACGTGTCATATATAATCCTTTACGGCCGTACTGACAATATTTCGTCCCGTAGTATCCTCTTACCATCAGGAGATCGTCTCGTTCATTTCTTTTATATCAAAAAACCTATATTCGCGGGGTATACGTTCCATAAATATGCCACGAATACAGAAACCGTGGATATGGAATGGTAATTAGTATGGAATCATAGGGGATACGTTCTAACGTTCCAAAATAGAACCAATATGTGTCAAAATAAAATCACCTTTAAAAACCAGGGTTTAAAAATTATTGTTTTTTTTTTGTTTTGTCGCTTTTGAAGTCTTTAAATTCACATTGAAATTGGGCTGTAGCATTAATAAATAATTTGCCGTTTCAAAATAAGGCATTCGACAATGGGCTTTTATACAGTGGCAGTGGGGTTTGTTTTAGTTTGAAATTAGTCCACTCGGTTACATCTTTTATAAAAGCCGCCTCGGCACGTACCAACAGTACATACATACGCAAAAGATGCCGATACGTTAATAAATGACACCCAATTCTTTTCTGTTTACCGATTGCATCCGCGAATAATGAATTTTTTAGCCGCGAATACAGGAACAGGATTTCAATTTTTTCACCCTTCGCGGGTGAAAAAATTGAATTGTAAGGAACTTTCACTGTACATGTTCAATTTCTCTGTGAACCTAGTGCAGAAGTTTAGCGGCGTAGTCGCTGGTATAATAACCAAACAACATTTGGTTAGCTCGTCGTATATTTTCATTCTATACATATGATGAATGCAGCCCACGCGTGTTTATTTATACACTGGCATCATTTCACGGCTGGCAAATATAGATTTAATGTGTGACAGATATTCCGTGCAATTTATCAAATATGCAATTAAGTTTTACTATAACGTCGTGATAGCTCGTTCCGGGACTGTACCAAGTTTCTTTGGAACGACTGCAAATACAAATCTTTTGTTGATAGATAAGATAAATAGTTGTTTTGTGTGTGACATAATTATTATTTAATTGACATTTCATTGTGTTGACATAATATGTTATGATTTTGATATTTTAAAATATGAATGGAAAAACTTTGATGTTATTAATAAAATATTTATATTTGATAACACCAAAGTCACAGGTCAATTTTCCAAACACGACTGCGTAAAAAAAATATTAACTAATAATTTTTTATTTATTTTAAAAACACCTAGCCTGGAATGGAACTGGCTCCCAAGTGTGGCTATCGGAATACACCGTTGAAAGAAAGAAAGAAAATAATTTTATTTTGTAACACAGAACACAACAAAAATAACAACAAACAGAGACAAGCAGTTACAAAATAGGGGCTCACCTCACCATAATACTGGTCATACTAAGTGGTATGACCAGCGCTGGTACCGTTAGATTGGCGATAGATTTTTCAACTTGAGGATAATAGCTAGCTAGCTAAGTACTAGAAAGTACCCAATCACGCTATGGTTTCCTCAAATGTAAAAATTTGTAGGTATCATACCTTCAAGGTGTCTTTTGTCTGTAATTTTGCTGACTCAATGGAATACTGACATCGCGCTAGATTTTTAAACGAGCAAGCAGTTACGTAAATTCGCTAGATCGGTAGTCTGATTCACGTTTGCAAAAAATGTCTTGTCCGCAAAAACTAAAGACGAGTTCCAGTGACAACAAAAGTATAACCAACTAGTAGTAACTGCATCAGAATTAATGTTTTACATATATAACAACCGAACCAAACCCATGGCTATGGTCATAGATCTGACTTCCATCACACAAGCTTTGCTTAGTTTGGGGCCAGATGGCGCTGTGTGTATAGTCCTACGATGTTTTTTTTTATAAGATTTAATTTGTCTAATTTAAGTCCTCATCACTGTTGTAACTGGAACGGCTGTTAAGCGGCATTAAACTAAATATATACCTTAAATATTCAAAATGAATTTCCGCAAAGTAACGCCTGAATCAACAACTAGCGCTCTTAATGTCTCTGGCAAAGCACAATACCCAAACCGGAGTATAGTTTTTTTTTTAATGGTTGACAGGCTAGGTGTTTGACCACAGCTCACGTGATGTTAAATGAAGGTGTGGTCGAAGATGGTAAAGCACACCTATTCTGGAATGGAACTGGCTCTCAAGTGAGGCAGCCGGAACACACCGCTAGATGCTTGGTGGCAGATTTTCAACTTGAGGGTGGTAGCTAGCCAGCCGAGTACTAGAAAGTACCCTACCACCATGCTATGGTTTTCTCACGATGGTTTCCTTCGCCGGCAGCTCAAGCTCATTGAGCTGCCGGCAACCCCGACCGTTTGAACCCACGCCCTTCGGCATGCGAACCTACCGTGCTAACCACTGAGCTATCATCGCTACATAGTAATGTTTGAAATGTCTTACGGAAGAACATCTGATATACCTACCTAATTTTTTTTTCTTTTTTTTATGTAATTGTAATGAGACGAACGAGACGCTCTCCTGATGGTAAGAGATAACGCCTATCCATGACCTTTGCAGCGATACACAGAACTGAGTAATAAAATACAAAGTCCAGGGCATCGCGGCTTTGGTGCTCATTTCTTTGAGACTCGATGGTTAGTCTCAACAGCCCAGTAATGTCGCTGCAGTACCCTTCAAACCGGAACACAGCAATGTATCAGATATTCTACCGCCAAGCAGTAGTACATTATTATTTTGATCTATTCTTTTTACAATCTATGTCATCATCATCAAAGAGATAAAAAGAGAAGCGTGGCGGATCAACTAACGCGGCGTAGGATTCGTGGAATGGAGACGTTTTGATGAGTAATTTTACGCAAATACAACGACCGCTTTGACATATAAAATAAGTGTGAATAATTACTTTGTTGGAGCATAAAAAATACCTCAAGAGATTATAGCCATACTAGCTGCGCCCCGCGGTGTTACCCGCTACATTTGATAAGCATTTTGTGATATAAAACCAAATGTTTGTTCTGTGTCTGGGTGTACTGTATGTATTATAAGTATGTATTTACAAAAAAAAAATTTAAGTATTGTATCAGTTATCTGACTCCCATAGTACTTACAAGCTTTGCTTAGTTTGGGGTCAGATGGCGCTGTGTGTGATGTCCTACAATATTTATTTATTTATTTATTTACATTTTTTCGGGATAAAAAGTAATCATAATCATTTATTTGCGTATATGGGTAAAATACAGTTGGTAGGAATTAAACATGGCACGCCATATCCCGCCTTTCAGCATGCAAAATATTCTATTTCTAAATTCATATTATATAAGAGCCTGTGTTAATCCAGGGTCTCGTCTACCTCCATACCGAGTTTCATCCAAATCCGTTCAGTTGTTTTAAAGTAAGTTTGCGTTCGACCACACTGCCTGATGTTAATCAAATCAAAAATCAATCAAAATCAGTTTATTTGTCAGAATATTGTCTTACATTGTAGGTATTATTATTATAATTCTAGGTATCAAATATTCTAACTTCGTGGGTGTACAAATATTGTTCATCATCATCATCATCCACAGCCTTCTTTATCCCACTGCTGGGTATAGGCCTCTCTCTTTACATGCCATCTGCCTCGGTCCTGTGCCAATCTGGTCCAGGGTCGACCCGCGACGGTGACGATATCGTCGACCAATCTTGCGGCTGGACGCGCGACGCTCCGCTTCCCTTGCCCGGGCCACCACTCTGTTGCAACCTTACTCCACCTGTCATCACTTCGCCTAGCAACGTGTCCTGCCCAGCTCCACTTGAGGTTCATAATTGCGATACCGACGTCTCGAAAATAAATTGATAATTGATGATTAATTCAAATATTGTTAGTTGCATTTAATTTAGATTAGATTAGACAATATAAACAATTATTTAAGCGTGCCATTTAAAAAGTCATTAATGTCACAGTAACACTCGTCCATAAGAAATTTAAATAAATTTTTCAAGCTACAAGTATTTAAATTTTTGAAATAATTTGCCAATTTGTTAAATATAGTTATATCCATACAGTATACATTACCACTATACACATTAAATAAATAAATAAATAAATATCGTAGGACTATACACACAGCGCCATCTGGCCCCAAACTAAGCAGAGCTCGTGTGATGGCAGTCAGATAACTGATAGAATACATAAATACTTTTTTTTTTATAAATACATACAGAACACCCAGACACAGAATAAACATTTGTTTATTCACAAAATGTTTGCCCTGAGTGGGAATCGAACCCACGCCCTACAGCTCTCATGGCAGATATACTACCAATGAGCCAACGGGGCTGTCTTATTAAGCAGTAGTGTGGTCTAAGATGGAGCACGCTTACTTTAAAGAGACCTATTTAATGTAGATGTGAAGACGCCCATATTGTAGCTAACAGGGAACACAGTCTCCAGCAGAGAGTTCCACAACCTCGCTGTGCGAAAGAAGTACGATATTACGTTTTGAGGGAAACAAAGTGTGTCAATCAAGACCCGGGTAATTTTCTGGGGACATTTCCACGTCCAGGGTGAGAGTACATCATTCATTCCACTGTCACCGTGGAACTTGTCACCGTTTGATTTATCGCCGTGGAAACGACCCGCCGAGTTCTGTCATTTGTGCTTCTCACGCGATTCCAATATTTTTACGTTTGTCAGGTGGATCGTTTGGGAAATAGTATTTGAAAGCATAAAGGTCATTTTTGATTACATCCCACGCAAACTGTGTTTTTTTTTCGGTTGGCGATGGATTGACAATGTCACTGTCTTCTTTTTTGATTTTGGCGTCGCATTTTGAACATTTGCCAGTGTCAAGTCGTTTTATAATTTCAAGTTTTATAAGTTAAATTAAGTTGCCTTGTAGCTATAGTTATAGTCGAAGTCCAGTAGTATTTGAAAGTATACTACTTAATGGTCACTTTTCATTACATCGTAGTCCTACGCAAACTGTTTTTTTTTTCCGGTTGGCTATGGATTGACAACGTGGTTGTCTTCTTCTTTTTTGGTTTTGGCGTCGCATTTTGAGCATTTGCCAGTGTCAAGTCGTTATATAATTTCAGAGTTAAATAAGTTGCCTTGTAGCTATTGTTATAGTCGAAGTCCAGTAAAGCAGGTGGTAACTTTACTATGAGCTTCGATGGAGTTTTGGAAGCAACACGGAAATTCATGTTTCAACACATTATATCACTTTCCCATAGTGTCGCTTGTAATTCGGTACTTTATTAATAAAACACCACCATTTTTATACACAGGTAAATACTTGAAAAAAAAACACTAGTTTTGGAAAAAAAATACAATGGCCTCCTCCATTTTTATAAAAAATTAACAATTTAATATCTATAAGTTGATTTGCAAATGTGCGACCGAAACGGCCGCAATTCCCTTAATTTATCGCTTTTAGTATTTTGTCTTAGTGGTAATAAACCGTAATATCATAGCCATCACAGTTCAGACTGTCGCTCTAATGTAATAGGACCGCATCAGGTAAATTAAGCCAGTCCTATATGTACTAGCCTTTATTCTAATAAAGCCTGGCAGTGTAGGCCAGAAATACAGTCTAGCTTCACCCTAATATTTACCCTAATCGGCTTACATTCTGCTCGGTTAGCGCAAACAAGCGCGACATTTGTCAAAAACATGCCACTGGCGGAGTCGTTTACAGCTTACGACACAACAAGTCACCAGAGCCTCAAACACGAAATTCGTATCGTAAAGGTGTCGAGTCCTCGATAGCATACAAAGCTGTACAAATCTCATACAAATTTTTGTCGATGTCGATACGAATACTTTTTCGCAAGTCGTTCGTGATCGTGGCTCAGGAGTGTGATTACAGTGGCTGTCACAATCGTTATCGTAAAACATTTTTTAGGGTTAGAAAAAGTCGGCGTCGCGTCGTGTCGTCTGCTGTAAATGTAGAGTCGAGTCACGTCGGTAATTATGAGAGGAGAACGCTCCTGTCACTCGTCTGATTAATTATCGGCTACAGTGCATGTTCTCAGGCTTATTTGAACGGACTCAGTGCGCTGCGGGATGTGCTATTAACTCTTACAAGTTTTTTTTTTTAAATTATAAATGTATTAATGTGCAGGGAAGGGCTGTTGAGACTAACCATCGAAAGTCTCAAAGTAATGAGTGCCAAAGCAGCGATGGCCTAGACTTTGTTTTGCTACTCAATGTATCGCTGCCATGGTCATGGACAGGCGTTATCTTTTACCATAGAATAGAATAAAACTCTATTACACACTAAAACCAAAACAACATACAAATATGAAACATAAATTGACAGCCCTGTTGGCTCATTGGTAGCATGTCTGCTTCAAGAGCTGTAGGGCGTGGGTTCGATTCCCACCCAGGACAAGCATTTTGTGATATAAAACAAATGTTTGTTCTGTGTCTGGGTGTACTGTATGTATTATAAGTATGTATTTACAAAAAAAAAGTATTTAAGTATTTTATCAGTTATCTGATTCCCATAGTACAAGCTTTGCTTAGTTTGGGGTCAGATGGCGCTGTGTGTAATGTCCTACGATATTTATTTATTTATTTATTTATTTTAAATAAAATAGATAAAGAACTTAACAAAATAATATAAGACATAAATGGTGTATAACGGCGGCCTTATCGCCTAGAGCGATTTCTTTCAGACAACCTTTGTATGGAAAGAAAAACGGAAATAGATGTCAGGTTGGTGTATAAAAAAAACAATACAACAAACATATGTCCATATAAATGTTGCTCGTTTTATTTACTTTGCTTAATATCCATATAAATATGTACTTATATAAATTAACTGATTATAATTAGCGCGCTGATATTTTTTTTTTTTTTGTTATTAATATAATAAATGTTTGTTCTGTGTCTGGGTGTTCTGTATGTATTATAAGTATGTATTTACAAAAAAAAAGTATATATGTATTCTATCAGTTATCTGACTTCCATCACACAAGCTCTGCTTAGTTTGGGGCCAGATGGCGCTGTGTGTATAGTCCCACGATATTTATTATTTATTTATTTATTATTATTCACAAAACTGGACAATACTGGACATACACAAATACATGCGTTACATTACCAAAAACAATATGCATATGCCCTTCTTCGAATGAACACAGCATGCGGATAAACAATATTGTAATGTAACCTATTTAGGAAATTTTAAACAAATGTCTCTTGAAAGAAGAGACAGAAACGTTTATAATTTTATTAAAAATATTAACTGAGTTAGCCTGTCTGTTAATGGAAGGAAGTGGCTTACGATCAGGAGAATTGATCAAGTTCAAGTTGAAAATCTGCCGCCAAGCATCTAACGGTGTGTTCCGGCAGCCTCACTCGAGAGCCAGTTCCATTCCAGGCCTGGTGTGCTTTACCATCTTCGACCACACCGTCACTTAACATCAGGTGAGCTGTGGTCAAACACCTAGCGTTAAACATATTTGTTTAATATTATTGAAATTAAACAAATGTGGACATGTGCATTCTTCCCATCCTCACATACGGCGCTCAAACTTGGTCTTTGACAATCGAGCAAAGGTCCACACTCGCGGTTTGTCAACGAGCGATGGAGCGCAGCAAACCTACTGGGCGTAAGGTTATTAGACCGCATAAAAACCTCAGTACTGCGCTCCAAAACTCAGATCATTGATGTAACTCAAAAAGCTGCCATGCTAAAGTGGGACTGGGCTGGACACGTCTGCCGAATGCCAGCGGAGCTATGGGCGAAAACCACCACCGACTGGGTCCCGGAGGTTAAACGGCCACCAGGCCGGCCTAGAAGACGGTGGAGAGATAAACTCGATGCCCACAATAAGGAGTGGACCACAACAGCACAAAACAGAGAGGCGTGGAAGGGGGGAGACAGGCCTTTGCCCAGCAGTGGGACAAAGTGGGCTAAATAATAATAATAGTAAATAAAATTATTGAAATTTGAAACAGGAAAATGTAATGTGTTGAGTCCTTAAGTAGTCAAATCTGTATATAATGAAGGGATGAGCGTCTATGTACAATTCCAAACCAAGTCGGCCCCCTGTGTGTTCAGATTATTAGATCCTGCCTGTTCCGAATCTCATCAGCGGCATGGCGGCAAGTTTACTTTGATTGTCGGTTAAACTGCTCTAACTTCGGGATTACAATCGACTTGGTAACTCAGCAAGTCAGTACGGAGTCTAGAAACATTTCAAGAGTTTAAAACTTCTGTTACTGAAGTGAATTGTGAATGTTTTGAAATGCTTTGAAAACGAGTTGTTACAATTACTTTCACTCATAAGATTCTTACGAATTTGCCATTGAATTGTGATTGTTTGGCAAATGTATTTCAAGTCTGCAATATAACTTCAACGTAGTCCTTTTTTTTTACTAGCGGACGCATCGCTTTTTTTTTACTACCGGATTTTTTAATGGTTGACAGGCTAGGTGTTTGACCACACCTCACCTGATGTTAATTAAGTGAAGGTGTGGTCGAAGATGGTAAAGCCCACCTAGCCTGGAATAGAACTAGCTCTCATGTGAGGCTGCCGGAACACACCGTTAGGTGCTTGGCGGCAGATTTTTCAACGTGAGGGTGGTGGCTAGCCAGCCGAGTACTAGAAAGTACCCTACCACCATGCTATGGTTTCCTCACGATGTTTTCCTTCACCGGCAGCTCAAGCTCATTGTTGGGGTTTGAATCTACGCCCTTCGGCATGCGTACCGACCGCGCTAACCACTGAGCTATCATCGCTTCATCCGCGTAGCTCCCGTACCCGTGGCAATACAGGGATAAAAAGTAGCCTATGTCAGGAGATAGTGTTGCTTCCCAAATGTGAAAGAATTTTTGAAATCGGTCCAGTAGTTTTTGAGTTTATTCGTTACAGACATACAAACATACAAAAATACAAAACTTTTCTCTTTATTATTAGTGTAGATATGCAAGCGTTTGACTGCCATCTTGTCTGATGTTAAGTGAAGATGCGGTCTACGATGGAACACGCTCGCCTAGAAGAAACTGATTCACTCGCGACTTGAACATGACCTGCTTGCTTGTTTGTCCATATTATCTAACAAAAAAAAATATCAAGGTTTTTTGAGACATACAAAGCAGTCGTTCGTCGGGAGGAGTCGTTGTTTAGGCAAAGCTTAGCATTGCCACGTTGGATGGCTATGCTAAGCTTTTGACCAAAGTAGATACCAGCATTCTGGTCACCTAAAGCCTCCTCTAAACGCTTGAAGCAGCTGTTTTTTATATGATATCATAGTGAACGTTATTACCCTTTCGGGTCAGTACATCCCAACCTTATAACCCTGAATATAATACTCGTGAAATTATTATTTTAGCAATGCAAAGCTTAAAACATCTTTCCTAGAAATAAATCTATTGTTTCAAATCATATTAGGTGCCTTTCTCTCAAGAACGAATTTAAAAGTAGGGTTAGAGCGAGTAAAAAATAAAACGATATTTTATCCTAAACCTAAGTTTTTGTTAACTGTCTGGTTATTCTTTTTATATTTGACGAGATGTGAATACCTTTGCTGTAGAGCTAGTTGTTCGTTCCGAACTGTGACTTCGTTTTATAGTATCAATGTTGCACGTAATTTCGTATATTTTTTTTTAATTGTTTTTGCGATGCGCTGCGCTTCGCTTTGACTCAGCGTCAATGGAAATCCAGCCTAGCAAAAGCATAATTATTCCTTACAACATCCCTTGTTATATTTCACCTCAAAAAATTCTTATTTTCTAAATAATTTGGCGATTTCAAAATCAGTTAAAACTATTCCCATTGATAGCGGTCTTTTAGAGTAGTTATTATTTTAAGTTATTTTATTTTAGGTCAATTCTTGTGTGTTTATTATACGCGTTTACTTACATAATTATAGAATACATATCTATATTTTCTAATAAAAATACTGTTTCAAGAAAAAAAAAAAGTTAAAACTTAACACAAAAACGGCCAGGTTACTCTTAGAATCTGAATGACGTCACGTCGTGTTAAACAATCATATTTATTCTGTGATAGATATGTAAGCTATGTCAGTGACTTTGATTGTCTTCTTTCTTCTACTGAATTACTTCGTTCCCGATGCGATCTATTAGAGAAATGCCGAGCATATCCCTTTCCATAGTTCGCTAAGCGACTTTGAACTTGTGGACCGCTCTCAACTTTTTTACAAAGTTTCAAACATAAGAATTCTAAAACCATTCCGAAATGAACTTGCAAATGAAAATGCTTACCGCAAATACCTTAAGTCTTTTAGGGATAACGCGCTCCGCTATCTCGCCGGGATTACGGACTGCCTAACCCCGTAATAGGGTTGTCACAGGGGGCCCGAGGTGGCTTTGTTTTAATTTTTATGGGGCGATATAAATCCGGATTTTTTTGTCAATTTATTGTGAAAGGTACTTTTTTATGTGAAATTAATTAAATGATTTTATTATATTTTTATATTGACAGTATGTTTATATTGACAATATTTTTTTATATTGACATGTTTGGATATTGACATACCTTATTTTGATATGTAATCAGTGTTTTAAACCCCATTTAATAACATCTTTAAAATTTTGAAGTGACTTGTAACATTGGTGTTATCAATAAAGTATTTGTATTTGTATTTGTATTTGCACTCTTCTGATGGTGAGAGACTGAGAGATAACATCTGCCTATGACCATTACAGCGGTAGGTACCCAAAACTTTGAGTAACAAAACGAAGTCCAGTTCATCGCTGCTTTTGGTGATCATCACTTTGAGGCCTTTGGCAACCAAGTACTTGGCTGGCTAGCTTGGTAGCTACAAGTTGAAAATGTGCCACCAAGTATCTAACGGTGTGTTCCGGCAACCTCACTTGAGAGCCAGTTCCATTCCAAGCTAAGTGTGTTTATCTTCAACCACATCGTTACTCAACATCAGGTGAGCTGTGGTAAAATACCTAGCTTGTCACACATAAAAAAAATAACACAACAAAACCCACAATTACTATCGTTCATTCATAAGTTTATTATAGGAGCATCGTACTTGACGAGGGTTGACAACCCTACAGTCTTAGGGGCCGTATGAAGAGGGTCACCTATTAAACTAGTGATCACTTGAATTAGGTTAGTTTGATTGGAAACCAGGATCATAATTACAAGAAACTCGATGAATTTTGGCAGGAACGTGGAAAAATCATTTCGCCTTATTGTTATTAAGGCGGTATTGGTCTGACTTAGTAATTGAAGTTTGCGTTTTTGTTTAAATACTAGCTGCAGCCTGCAGTTTCCACGTGAACACTTCATGTTTTCGGGATAAAAAGTAGCCAATGTGTTTGTACAGGGTGTCAGTTACCTCCATACCAAATTTCATCAAAAATGGTTCAGCCGTTTGAGCGTGAAAAAGCAACAAACGTACTAACATACTCACTAACTATTATCACAAGTTATGCGCTAACCAAAGAACATAATTAATTTTTTTATTTATATGGATAATTTTTAATTAAAATTAGGTATTCCATAACCTTTTTTTTGTTTGTTTCAGGTAAGCAACATTGATTTTGTGAAATACTTCCTAACGATGCGTTCCGGTAGCGTCACTTGAGAGCCACTTAAATTCCAGGCTTGATGAGCTTTACCATATTCGACCACGCGGTCACTTAAAATCAGGTGAGCTGTCGTCAAACACCTAGCCTGTCAACCATTAAAAAAAAACTCAACTTAACCTTTTACCCGACGAAATATAGTTATCATGTTAAACACAGAAATTTAATCGCGCAAAAAATAATATAAATAATATTTTTTTGAGGTCTCAAATTTACATTATGTAGTTTTCGATTTAGAAACGAATTAAATATACCTCGAAAATGGACAGAACTTTATGGTGTCTGAATGACGTCACGCCATGTTAACAACCACATCTGTATCATGATGAAAATTTCGACAGCAACAATGGCGTTTCGCACGGCGTGACGTGTCACTTTCGGCTTGGTGTTGATTTAGTCACGTGACTAACTATAACGGATTAATCTTCTTATAAAACTGTTGAATCTTTATCTCTTATAATTAATTTCGATTTTTGTTACCTTTACTCTACTACATAGATATATTTTTTTAATTATTACTCGTTAGAACAAATTCATTCGTTTTATTTCTTGTGGACACAAACCTATTCTCCTAAGCCATACTTTAAATAAGTTACAACATTGCCAGTACAAAATTGTATGTTTACCACAACTTACCCAAAGAGGTTTAAACACTTAAAACTATTTCCCTGCTAAATCTCTTCTCTCAGTTATTATCATAAACTGTTTGAAACTACTAAGTGTTGCCTCTATCAAAATGGATGAAACTTTCTAGATCTGTGTTAATACGCTCGTGCAGTAAAAAGTTTAAAGGACCCTCATAACGTGTGCGAGGAAACAGTGCGACAAGGCTTTGGATGAACGCTATCAAAAGTGAGTACTACTACTGTTGTTTTCTTTTTTAATATGAAGAGGTAAACTCTAATTATCTCTCATTGGCAAATTTAATAAAATGACGAAAAGTAATTATAATAAAAAAAAATGAAAATTTTAATGTAAGTTTAAATATAATGTAATTAACCATTATTTTATAATATGTCTTTATATGGAACTTAAGGTGATACTTTGACCTCTAAACAATTTGAGTATTTTCATTTCTTTCATCATAAAATTGTTCATGTATTGAACATTTTTTTAATTTTTCTATCATGGGAATTATTTTACAAGGAATTTAAATACATACGAAATTATGTAACAGCGTTATTCATTATTTTTTTTATTTTAACAAAGATTACATTTTACAGCGAAGTTAGAAGACACTCAAACTATTACAAAAAGGTACCAGGGTTCTATGTACCTAAGCCTAGGCATTCGTTTTGCTGTTCTAAATGTGACAATATATCATACACAATTAGACTGATGATCGCCTGTAGTAACAATCGGGTTTCGAAATGTGTGTTTGAATTGAAATTTATATTATTACATTGTTTTTGCTGTGAAATAAATAAAGCGTCGGAATATAGGGCCTTAAGGAGGACTTCTACGTACAAATTCAGAATAATTGAAAAAATTGTTATCGTAATCGTATGGTCATCGTCATGATCATCATCATCAGGCAGGATGTGGTCAAACGATTCTATTCAATATTAAAAAAAAATATTTCGTCGCTAGTGATTTGATTCATCATCATCATCATCATCATCCACATCCACATCCTTCTTTATCCCACTGCTGGGTATAGGCCTCGCTTTTCATGCCATCTGCCTCGGTCCTGTGCCAATCTGGTCCAGGTTCGACCCGCGACGGTGACAATATCGTCGACCCATCTTGCGGCTGACGACCGACGCGACGCTCCGCCGTGATTTGATTACAAAGAGTGAAAGAATGTACGAAGCCAAATCATCGAACTACCATGAGTTTTTTTTTAATTGGAAATGATCTCCGTTATAAAACAACTAAATATCTAAACGAAGATCATAATCATAAATGTGGCTAGATAGTAGAGTCGTACTGTTTATTCGGAGTTATAATACAAACTAAAAGGCTCGAGTAAAAACAAAATTACCCTGATGTACGCTCATAATGCGCGGGTGTATCATGTTGATAACAAGTTTCGCCAAGATTACGTACGAGGTTGAGGTAGTCGGGAGATATTTATGTGGCGGGGTGTAATCGCTGCTTTAATGGGAAATAGAGCTCTAGTAGAGATATTGTTTATAGTTATATTAAAATGTTCGTATGAATAATATGAAATTAAAGCGTTTGGTCCATACGTGGAGAATTTCCACCGTTTATGGATGGCGTTTAGGCCGTGTCTGCTTAGCCGTCCGGTAATAGAAAGGGGCTGGTGGAACCAAGGCACACACTCCGCAATGTATCCGATAGAAGACAGATGGGCAAACGACTTTACATATAGGTACAAATATTTTGTTGATAACACCAATGTTACAAGTCAAATTTCGTAAGTTAGCATCTGCAGCAGTGATCTTAGCTTGCTTCTGAAGCACACGATGGAAGGTGCATCCCGGATGGAAGCGGGTACGCGGTTGTAGACCGCGGGCCCGCATGTATACCGACATCTCTGACTTGACGAGCCGATATGACGGCGTTACTAGTTGCTCTTTCTTTTTATTTCTGCGAAGATCCAACATGCTGTGGACGCCCCTGCTTTGAAATTTATCTATGTTTGTATGGGTGTACACTGTACAGGGCTACCTGGTAAATGAACTCACAAGGCAAAGGCAAATGCATTTAAGGCAAGTTTTGTTATAGCTGCAATGGTCATGAACGTGCGTTATCCCTCGCAAACAAACAGATAGTTCAGATAAGAAAGAAAGAAAGAAAGAAAAACATTTATTTTTCTCTACAAAACACTAGACACAACTGTGGCGGCGCATCATAGCACCCGCGCGCCGCCGGACGGCGTGCGCGTGTACAGATAAGTACAGACAACACACACAAATAAAAAGATATAGATTAACATAAAGACAAATTTGAAATGACAGTATGCGGGTTATCGCTGTATGAGTGACTGGTGCCATTACCAAGAAAAAAAAGGCTAGTGCTCAGCAATTATGCTGGGGATTACTACACAGCGCTGATTTTCAGCACTGAACAATAAGCAATCGCCGTCACCCTGCAATACAAATACGTTTGTAGTACTCCTACAAATTTGTCCGTATTTTAAATTCTCGTACACGTAGCAACCGCGGATATAAATAGAAGCGTTATAGTAAATGTCTCGTCTATCAACAGACGAAGCGTCGATGCGTACAATATTTTAATTAGACTCTGGTCCTGTGACCAGTTTTAATTTAGCCTGGGATGATCGGGGCTTGCTCCGGTTACAGTCACTGATAAAGGTCAAAGAGTTCAGTTGGAAAGATTCTTAAGGACAACACAAAGATACGACAGCAACAGGGAGACGATCGAGTGGCGTGCGTATTTGAAAGAAAGAAAGAAAATAATTTTATTTTGTAACATAGAACACAACAAAAATAATAACAAACAGTTACAAAATAGGGGCTCACCTCAGCATAATACTGGTCATACTAATTAGTATGACCAGCGCTGGTCTTCAGGTGAGCCCTTGTCGGGCAAACAAAACAAACATAACAAATTACCAACAAAAAATATAACAAAACGAAATAAAAAATTCAAACTAACAAACTACTATGTAAATAACTCTTCTCAAAATATCAACATACAAATAACAAAACAAAAACAACAGGCTCACGTTTGACCACCATGATATTTGGTTTTGGCGTCATTCAAAAGGCTTTATTTTATGACTTTGACGATTATTTAGTAAGTAATTATAATTTTTGTATTGACATATGTTATGATTTTGATATTTCAATGTTAATTTTAATTGAATGAATGGAAAATTGACCTGTAACTTTGTATCAATAGAATATTTGTTTTTGTGTTTGTATTTGTAATACCCGACTAAACGATATATGCTTAATCAATTACTTGTGCACATAACTCGATCTATTTCTGTTAGCATAAGTTTCCATTGAAATCTCCAGAGATTATGATATGAATGGCGCTTGTTTAGTCTCAAACGTGATGAGGGTACTCGCGTCGTGATTCACGCCCGCTTTTAGCATGGCCGATCGAATGAACAGTGGAATGTGACGCGTTAATTCATGGCTCGTAATTTTGAATTACACGCGTACTTATTGGCATGTAAATAAGGTTAACTTTTGAACGATATCCTAATTATCATATTTTTTTAACACCCAAAGCAAAAACAACCATTATAAGTTTGACGTGTCTATGTGTGTGTATGTCTGTCTGTGGCAGCGTAGCACCGAACGTGTCAACCGATTTTGTTTTGTTTTTTGTTTGAAAGGTGAATTAGTCGGGAGTGAGCTATGTTTGATGAAAATCTGTTCAAGATGGCCGCCGCCACAAAATGGCGGATTACATATTTGTTCACAACTCCTCCAATATTGAAGGTGTTTGAGAAGTAGAATACTATACAACTTTCGGGGGCTTTATAAATTTTTCATTTATTTATTTTTACTTGTTAGATCTCCTTGGCAGAACATCGTTTTGGTATGTACCATCGCAGTACTAGATATTCTGCCGCCAAGTAGTAGTGTGGAAACATTACTGTGTTCCGGTTTGAAGGGGAATTGCAGCTTTTTTTTTTAATAATGTGTAGGCCTGCGTTTGATCGCCATCTCGCCTAATGTTACGCGAAGATGCGATCTACGATGGAGCACGCTTGCGTAAAAGAAACCGATTCACTCGCGACTTGAAGGTACCCAGACTGTATCGAGGAACATTCACTCGGGCAGCAAATTCTAAAGTCTAGCGGTTCGTACGAAGAAGGTGGAATCAAACAGCTTAATTGTTTTTGGAATATCAACCATGAAGCGCTATCGCTTTTTAGAGCTCCTGGCTGTCCGATAGTAGAATGGTCATACAGATCTGAAGCGTACTCTCCAAAGTGTATCTGGTAGAAAACTGACAGATAAGCAGGCAAAGCGAGGCTTTGAAGTCTTTTCTGAACAAACGAATCGTTGCTTTTGAATTTATTAGCACGTTTCTCAATAATTAGCAGATAGCGAAATTACAGGGCTGTTTGACAGTTTACAATAATAAAGAAAATCAAGTTTTACTTCGGGTTTTTTTTTGAAGTGTCATGCTAGATCTAGGTGGCGCCACGATCTTTGCGTGTTTCGCGCTGATTAAGCTTGACGTTGGCCACTTTATAGTAGTTTAGGGTTAATTTAATAGATGGCGCTTCTTGTTGGTGAGTTTTCGTTACCTCGTGCCAAAACTTTACAAGCCAGTAAATCGAAACGAATATGAATAAAAAAGAAAGCGCTTACAAACTAGTGCTAAGCGAATTGATAGTAAAATGTAAATCTATAGATTTACGACGCGCCCGTAAAAACGAACAAATCGATCTCGTTCCGTCCGTATGCTTTGATTGATTAACAAAGAGCGATAACACTGTAATCCGCACGTGAACATGATTGTTTTCTAAAATCACCATAACTAGGTGGCCACTCCAAACTGTGACCTCGCTGACGCATTCATCTATCCGCACGTGAACATGATTGTTTTCTAAAATCACCATAACTAGGTGGTCACTCCAAACTGTGACCTCGCTGACGCATTCATCTATCCCGCACGTGAACATGATTGTTTTCTAAAATCACCATAACTAGGTGGCCACTCCAAACTGTAACCTCGCTGACGCATTCATCTTCAAGCCGTCTAGTTACCATATTCTGCCCCCCAGGCTAACAAACAAAGGATGGTACTACAGCGACTTTACAGGGCTATTGAGATATATACTGTTATAATGATGGTAAGAGATAACGCATGTCCATGACCATTGCATCAATACACAGAACTTTCATTAGCAAAACAAATTCCGTGGCATTGCTGCTTTGGCACCCATTACTTTGAGACTTTCGATGGTTAGTCTCTTCAGCCCAGTAATTTCACTAGCTGCAGTACCCTTCACACCGGAACACATTAATGTGTGGTGTTAAGGTGTTCTGTATTTATTATAAGTATGTATTTAAAAAAAAAAATATTTAAGTGGGTATTCTATCAGTTATCTGACTTCCATAGTACAAGAAAAGGTCAGATGACGCTGTGTGTAATGTCCTACGATTTTATTACATATATATTCGACAGCCCCGTTGGCTCATTGGTAGTATATCTGCCTTGAGAGCTGTAGGGCGTGGGTTCGATTCCCACTCAGGGCAAACATTTTGTGAATAAACAAATGTTTGTTCTGTGTCTGGGTGTTCTGTATGTATTATAAGTATGTATTTACAAAAAAAAAAAGTATTTATGTATTCTATCAGTTATCTGACTTCCATCACACAAGCTCTGCTTAGTTTGGGGTCAGATGGCGCTGTGTGTATAGTCCTACGATATTTACGATATTTATATTTATTTTATATAAAAAAAATCTAATGCCTATTGAAGCTTTTATTTAAACAATTTTTCTAGTAACACACAAACGTTCTAGCTATTAAACACATGTTTAATTGAACTACAGCCAAAATAGCTAAATACCTACTCTCTATTCAGTTTTATTTATTGGCCGCGTGTGATTATTTGATCTCAGCTTAATTCTTCTGTCGTTTACCTCATTTGTCTCGCGTGGAGCGTCAGACACGTGTTGCTGTACAAATCACTTTTTCCACTTTGAGCTGGTGGTTTTCACTGTCAAACAATTGTGCAATGTTGTAAGTAATTACTAAGAAAATAAGCCTATTGAATTACTAGTAAGTAATTATAATATTTTTCTTTTTATTGACATTAATTCATGTTGACATAATTATTTTATTTGTGACATATTATTACATTGACATTTTCATTCATCATCATCATCATCATTTCAGCCGTAGGACGTCCACTGCTGGACATAGGCCTCCCCCATTGACTTCCATAAAGGCCGGTTGGAAGCGGCTCGCATCCAGCGCGTTCCTGCGGTCTTTACTAGGTCGACGGTCCAGCTTCATGACATTTTCATTGTATTGACATATTTTATGATTTTAAAATATGAATGGAAGAATGACCGTGTTGTATATTTTGAATGATGGTGTTGTATATTTTGATTCTTGTCGTTTACCTCATTTGTTTACGGTAGAAAGTTGGATAATTGATGAGTGAACTTTCCTGATGTTAAGAGACAACGCATGCCCATGACCATTACAGCGATACACGTAACTTTGAGTAACGAATAAAGACTAGAACATTGCTGCTTTGGCGTTTATTACTTTACAAAATTAAATTACAAATGTTAATATAAACGATGCAAAGAGAAGTGATTATTTTTTTTATAAATCGCTCAGTAATGGTGTTCAACGTGTTAAATTGAGATTTAATTTCCACCGTGTCCCACCCACAACGTTCTGAAAATAGTTTTTTTTTATTTTTAGCGCGACATCTTTCTCCAGTCTTGTGTTTTTAATGTAAATAAATGTAGTGTAAATAAAAATCCAGCGTATCTCTCTAGCGATCCAGCGAGGAAATGCCGCCAGTTTTATGGGTACGTTTGCGGCGGGCTTGACCGGAGGACCGAGTTTTTAATTTTTTTTTTTTTTTTTACTTGTATTGACATAATATGTATTTTACACAGTGTTATAAAATTAAGTGAAAAAAAAATATATATAAACAAACAAAAGGAGTGGTATTTATGAAATCATAATATTCCATTATTGTCATTCATACTATTGTAAACTGACGTGGCTTAGTTTTTAGTATCTAATAAATAAATAATTATCGTAAGACATTACACACGGCGCCATCTGACCCCAAACTTAACATAGATTGTGCTATGGAAGTCAGATAACTGATAGGATACTTAAATACTTTTTTTTTTTTAAATACATTCTTCTAATAAATACAGAATACCCAGACACAGAACACACATTTTTATACCACAAAATGTTTATCCTGGGTGGGAATCGAACCCACGCCCTTCAGCTCTTGGAACAGACGTACTACCAATGAACCAACATGGCTGTCAAATCAAATGTTAGTATTCGCGTATAATAAAAAAAAAATGCCTTTCTAATCATAGAGATATTTTGACTTCAGTCTATGATACAGCTGCTGATAAAAGACGTATTGATTTAAGAAATTCAGCCTGAGAAGAAAAACCAAATACAAACACTAACAATTATTTTATTGTGAATTAATTGAATAACATTTTTTATGTCGTATTTGGTTCAAATTTCTATCGAATCAATCATTATATATATTTAAAAAACTTTTAGTCCGAATTATTAAGGATCTGTCTCTCAAGTATGGCTGCCGGAACACACCGTTAGGTGCTTGGCGGCAGATCTTCAACTTAAGGATGGTAGCTAGTCGCTCGAGTACTAGAAAATACCCTACCACCACGCTATGGACTTACGATGTTTCCTTTCACCAGCAACTCAAGCTCATTGTTTGGTTTCAACCCACGCCCATCGGCGAGTGAATCGACCGCGTTAACCACTGTGTTATCATCGCTACTTAACTGAATACTCTATGACCCTTACTAAACGCTCTATTCGAATCATTTCTCATAACAGAAAAACTAATAAAATTCAACTCGAGTACGTTCTCAATAAATCCCTTTGATCATAATATAAGTGTCGTCATAAAGTTGCCGTTTGATTGGCTCCCCGACAACGGAGTGAAACATGTGTTATTGTTTTAGCACTGGTAAATAAACCTATGAAATTAACACTAGGGCTGGTGCAACGCTGGCTGATAAATATATGTGACGGATAAAGGTAAAAACAAAAATGTCTGACACTTTTTTAAAATAATTATTATGGTTAATTGATACGTAATTCTTAATACGTACCTAATCTTCATATTATGTACTTCGGTTTTTGTTATTTATAAATATCAAACACATAGTGCCATCTGACCCCAAACTAAGCAAAGCTTGTACTATGGAAGTCAGATAACTGTTAGAATACATACTTATAACACACCCAGACACAGAACAAACATTTGTTTATATCACAAAATGCTTGTCCCTGAGTGGGAATCGAACCCACGCCCTTCAGCTCTTGGAGCAGACAAGCTACCAATGGACCAACAGGGCTGTCATTTATGTCTTTTAGTTACAGTCTAAAGTCCAGTCCGTGCCGGTCGAGTCCAGGTCGGCCTTAGTAAAGCTTCGTAGAGTTTTGAAAGCAACACTGCTGTGCTGAAGTGACAGTGGTTCGGTCACAATTCTCAAAGAACCGATAACTGGGGAGGTAGACGAGTTCTTGAGTGAAGACCGCGTGCAGGCAAGCGTAGTGTAGGACGCCCTACGGTCAGGTGGTGTGACGAACAGCGGAAAACGGCGGGCAAATTCTGGATACAGGAAGCCGACGCCCGACCTCAGGGGCGTGCATTAGGAGAGGCATACGTTCAACAGTGGACAGCGAAGGGCTGATGATGATGATGATGATAATTGATTGATTCAGGCGTTACTTTGCGGAAGTTCATTTTGAATGTTCAAGGTATATATATCTAGTTTATTTCCGCTTAACACTGCAGAGAAAGAGGAGGATTTTAAGACTTGTGGTTATTTTAATTAAATTTTTATCAAATTATATTTTTAAGTTTATAGATAGATAGATAGATAGATAGATAACTCTTTATTGTGCACATCATAAATGGAAAAGAAATTCATAATAGTTATGTCAAATTAATTCTGGGTTTTAAGTAAGATTAGGTTTTTAATTGATAAGCTGTGTCAAATTAGTTAAATTTAAGTCCTCATCACAGTTGTAAATGGAACGACAGTTAAGCGGAAATAAACTAGATATATACCTTGAACATTCAAGATGATGATGATGATGATAAGTTAACTTGAAGGTTTCGTTCCACCGGCCCTCTTAGTCCATAATATGTAGTGTTAAGAGTAATACCGCCGCCGCTGACACAACCCCAGTTTCAATAACTGTAAATGTCAGGACCGTATGCTCCTCTTAAATGGCTATTGTCACGCTAGAGATAAAAATTTTATTACCCGTGATATATTTGATGGATATATCTAGCTCGCGGATCTAGGCTTGAGATATTTAGGCCGAATCGACGTTCGCTCTAGTGAAGGTGATTTCAGAACACAATTTTGATGTAAATATTCGCTTGCTGTGAAAGTTTTTTTATACAACCAGCTGCTTGCTTGGCATTGATAAAAACCTTTACATTTAATTATATTACTATATATTATATTTGACATTTCATTATATTGACATGTGATATAGTTTGGACATTTTTAACGTAATTTTTAGGTTCCATTCCCACCCAGGACAAATAATAATTTGTGGTATAAACAAATGTTTGTTCTGTGCCTGGGTGTTCTGTATCCCACTAATATTATAAATGAAAAAGTTTGGATGGATGTATGTTTTTTACTCTTTCACACAAAAACTACTTAATGGATTTTGATGAAATTAGGTATGGAGGTAGCAGACACCCTAGATTAACACATAGGCTACTTTTAATCCCGAAAACATGTAGCAGGTAACAGCGCGGGGCGCAGCTAGTTTGTTATAAGTATGTATTTACAAACAAAAAGTATTCTATCAGTCATCTGACTTCTATAGTACAAGCTTTGCTTAGTTTTGGGTCAGATGGCGCTGTGTAATGTCCTACGATTTTTATTTATTTATCTGTTAGGCGCTCACGAAAAACCTATGCGATTGCGAACCTTATTACGCAGGCATACGATATGTAGTCGCGTAGTTATTTCCTGAGTGTCTAACGAGTATTAGTATAAGCAGCTCAGTGTACGGGGGCTGTAATTTAGGTGTTATGAATAAAATATTTGTATTTGAAATCATTCATTTCCACGCATGAAAACGAGACAGACGTTTTCGCTCTGTCTCTTTTTGGCATATGTTTCCGCACGTTCCGCATTTCTCGTTTCTACGTTCTCGCGGGAAAAGTTAATTTAGTCCAAGGCGCGTGCTAGGGAGCTATTAGAAAAAGGCCTAATCTCGATTGGTGATTGCCCTTTAATTCTAGAACGCTTCCCTAGTTCGAGTTGCGTCCAGAGAAAAAATGGCGTGTGTAAACATACGTCTTTCAATTTCTTTTCCGAAAACAAGAGGTCTCACGATGTTTCCCTTAACCGAAAGGTTTTTTTTTCTTTGGTTTTGGCGTCGTTGAGCATTTGCCAGTGTCAAGTGCTTTATATTTTCAAGTTTCACATGTTAAATAAGTTGCCTCGCAGCTATAGTTATAGTCAAAGTCCAGTTTAGGTCAAGTACAGTCCGTGTCAGTCAAGTCCAGTCACGCTTTAGTAAAGTAGTGGTGACTTTACTGTAAGCTTCGATGGAGTTTTGGAAGCAACACGAAAAGCCATGTTTTACCACATCATATCATTTTCCCACACTCGCGCTTGTGATTCGGCACTTTATGAATAAAACACCACTATTTTTATGCATAAACACTCGACAAAACACTAGTTTTGGAAAAAAAATGCAACGGGGGACACGACTCTTCCCGCCAAAACTCGGTTCTGACATTTTTACTTACATACGTGTTACTCTTTCTGCGTTCCCGCCAAAACTCAAAAAACCGAAAGGTTAGTCATTGTTGAGATTTGAATGCGTGTTGCCCTTAAGAAAATGTTTCAGAGAATTCGGGATACTTTCGCAGTGTTACCAAATCATATTTAAAAATATACTGTGTTTTCCACGTTAAAATTCGGTGTTTACGAAAAAATACTGTATTTTATGAAGCAAAATATTTAATTTTACAGTGCAATTAAATGACGTATGATAAATAAATAAAATAAATTTATTTCAGCCTACAAGGCCCATATAAAAATACAATTAAATTGACTAAAATGAAAATATTAACGTAACACAAAAACCAAACAAATATTTGATAACACAAGTTACAAGTCAAATAGGATATTTAAACATATAGATAATAAAGTAATAATATTGGTAGAAATGGGGAATACCCTACTCTCTGCTCTGTGGTCGGTCGCGTTCATAAATTTACGATATTTTTCATAAGCGGCGTTCATTATAATACGAAATGTTTTTTGTTGCCGAAACAAAAATACTGTCTCCTCTAAATGTAAATACACTGTATTTAAATATTAAAATACGGTGTACAGTATATGGCGTGAAAATACGGCAGATCTATCTTGTAACACTATACTTTCGGCACTTGCAATACCGAAATCAATTCTATCTCTAAAATGAAAACAATAAAATCGAAACGATTGCGGATGAGTAATATCTATTCATGGGTCAAATTCACGATGTGGACGCCAGCTATTTGTGTGTTGAAATCATATTCGTGAGCCATGCGTCAACTACAATGCTAAATGCACAATTTTTGCACGGTGGAAATATAATTGTAGATAGATAGTTAGAAACTATAATGGGAAAACAACAACTTGCTAATTCGGTATGTAAAGAAAAAAATAACTTTACTGATTCCAAAACCATTTCTAAGGATAGTACGGAAAAATACTACAATTTCGTTACTTCACTTATAAAATACCAAAATAGGTAAATATGACACACGTTTATAGCCAAACTATGCTATCTATAAAAAAAAAAACAACTGTACCGATTTTATTCTTTCGTATGCTCGCAGTTCAGAAGAGATGTTGTTATGATTACATGTAAGGCTGAAAAAAAGAATAGTCAAGAACTTACATAATAAGTATGTATTTACAAAAAAAAAAAAGTATTTAAGTATTCAGTCAGCTGTCTGGTTCCCATAGTACAAGCTTTGCTTAGTTTGGGGCTAGATGGCGCTGTGTTAAATGTCCTCCTCCTCCAATTTAGAAGAGGAGTAAATTTTGCATAAACATGTTGATTCTAACTATCTATTTAGTGATTAAGTACATAGATTAAAAAAAAATGTGTACTATCGACGTAGGTACTACCTTTTTGATAGTCTTGTACTATATTTTTCAACGTACCCGAATCCAACCCTGATGCATAAACACTCGACAAAACACTAGTTTTGGAAAAAAATAGTTTGTTATTGTAGTTTGTTATTGTAGTGACATAGTCTCTGCGTGACTAAACCCCATTAAATTAAATAAAGATTTAAAAAAAAAACCTACACCTGGGTCTCCAGTCAAGGTACTGTACAGCATCCCGTCACTGCAACGCGAATCGCGATGGACACGGCACCCGCAGAAGTATCATCTATCGGAACCAGAAACCAGACCGTATCGCTAGTTCAGATTAAAAAAAAAAGATATCTAAATAATCCTTGCATCCGTATCCCGCTCGGCCGCCAGGCGTAACAAAGTTGACACATCACAAGATGTGTAACGTCGAAACATGACCTCTGCGTTTGACAGCTTCCTAACAGATCGCATTTGACAGCTCGCCGCTTCACTGCTTTTAGTTTGACATGCCTTGCGACGCTTGTGATTCATGTTGCCCAACATTTCTTTGAAAGTGACGCTTTGTCTAAAATAGATGTACCTACCGGTTTGATAGACGATCGATTGTATTCTTAAATGATTCTGTAATTATGCTGATGGATTACTTGTTTTTAATTGACTTAGCTTTAGTGTGTGAACATTGCTGTGTTCCGATTTGACGGGTAGCTAAATAGTTAGAATTTAGGGGCTAATAAGACATGCCATTGAGTATCGCGTAGCTAAGACTAGATGCAGTCTAGTTTCACTGCAATAAACTGCAAATCAAAGTCAAAAGTATAAATTACTAGCGGACGCCCGGCGGTTTGTCCCGCGTAGTTCCCGTTCCTGTGTGAATGCAGGGATAGAAAGTTGCCTATGTCACCCGGGGATAGTGTTGCTTCCCAACGGTGAAAGATTTTTTTAAATCGGTCCGGTGGTTTCAGAGCCTATTCAATACAAAATCTTAGTATAGATTGATATGCTGTGTTACACTAAGATCTTAAATAGATCACCAGCTTACGTTCAGTACGAAGTAATTAACTTTTATAAATCGCAAAAAAAAAAAACAACTGTTCCATAGAAAAAGTAAATAGCTCTGTGGTTAGTGCATGGTGTGGGTTCAAACCCCAACAAAGAACATTAACTGCTGGTGAAGAAAAACATCGTGAGGAAACCATAGCATGGTGACTGGTAATCTCTAGTATTCGGCTGGTTAGCTGCCACGCTTAAGTTGTAACTTTGCCGCCAAGCATCTAACGGGTTGTTCGGGCAGCCCCACTTGAGAGCTAGTTCCATCCCAGTCGCGCGCAGACGCTGTCACTTAACATCAGGTGGTAAAATAATCATTTCATTGTCAGGGTGTCATTTATTTATAAGTATATATTTACAGAAAAAAGAAGTATTTAAGTATTCTATCAGTTAACTGACTTCCATAGTACAAGCTTTGCATAGTTTGGGGTCAGGTGGCGCTGTGTGTAATGTCCTATGATATATTTTATTTTATTTATTGCAAAACAGAATGTAATAACATTAATTCCAATTCAATATACATTTCACAGATCTGTATAACATTCCAAAACTATGTATGTCTAGGAGCATCAATCTAGAACAGGATTTATAACAAAGTAAACTGTTGGTTCATTGCTAGAATGTCTGTTTCAAGAGCTGAAGGGCGTGGGTTCGATTCCCACCCAGGACAAACTTTGTGGTACAAACAAATGTTTGTTTCATGTCTGGAGTGTTCTGTATTTATTACAAGTATGTATTTACAAAAAAAAGGATTTATGTATTCTATCAGTTACCTGACTCCCATAGTACAAGCTTTGCATAGTTTGGGGTCAGGTGGCGCTGGGTGTAATGTCCTATGCTATTTATTTATTATTTTACAATAATGCCCATTGAACGTTTTATTTTACAACTCGATCTGTCAAAACAGCTTTTAAGTCGCTTTACAGTTGGTTCGGGTGCAGTTTGCAGCCTAGAATTATTGATAGATTCTAGAACAGACGGAATGAGAATAACCCTCCGAATAGAACGGAACGGTCCGTTTCAAACAACTAACCCGCCGGTAAGAGGTCATGGTATTTATATCTTTGGCTAAAACAAAGCGAACTTGTTTATTCGGAAAGATGTGAAACATTTTCCGTGTTGTTTCCACTGCCACAGAAGCCTTTTGTTGAGTTTTCACCGTTTTACTGTAGCATGACTCGGACTGGATTTGCTGGAATGCGACTGTGACTTGCGACAGAGTCTCCAGCAAGCGAGTAACCATCAAAAGTCTCAAAGTAATAAGCGCCAAAGAAATGATGCCCTGCACTTTTTTACTACTCGAATTTTTGTACATAAAAAAGTAATTCATAATTCGTTTGTTGCGTATGTGTATAATAGATATTTAAAAAAGGTAAAGAGCGCCATAATCTGCCTTGCGAAAAGGTTAAACATTTTTCGTATTGCTTCCACTACTGCAGAAGCCTTTTGCAAAACTTCTAAAATTTTACTGTAGCATGACTCGGACTGGGTTTGCTAGGCTTCGACAGTAGCAAGCGAACAGGGCTATTGAAAGTAACTATTGAAAGTCTCAAAGTAATGAGCGCCAAAGCAGCGATGCCCTGGACTTTGGTTACTCAAAGTTCTGTGTATCGCTGCAATGATCACAGACATATTTCTTACCATCAGGTGAGTGGCTCGTTCGTATAATTATTTTTACAGCGTATTGTAGGGATTATAGCTAAGTGCACGGTCGGTTAACACGCCGAATGGCGTGGGTTCAAACCCCAACAAGTAAGTTTGAGCTGCCGATGAAGCAAAACCATAGCGTGGTGGTTGGGTACTTTCGTGTACCACTCTGAAGTAGAAAATCTAGCTCCAAGCACCTAGCGGTGTATTCCGGCTGCCTCACTTTAGAGCCAGTTCCATTCCAGGCGTGTTTACCATTTTCTAACATCAGATGAACTGTGATCAAAACCTAGCCTGTCAATCATTAAAAAAAAAACATTTCACAAATTATTTATCGTCTAACCAATAAAGTGATTAAGTAGTTTTAAATTTCATACCTAGAGAATGCACAATGTACGATAAAATTAATCTTTTACAAAGAAAAAAGTAGAAATGTATTTTAAGATTTAGTATCACAATCATTCCGAATCCACGCAAAAACGAAATGAAAACCAGGCGCCCACACGAGAAATGGAGATGTTAGGTTGAATGGATCTTAAACAGACAAACGGAACGGGCCGATTTGATTTATATGTACGAGCTGATGTTAGTTTTAATTTATTTCAAATACGCCCACGGTCGGAATACTTCCGGTCCGCGTCTGGGAAGCTTTTACCTCCAAGCGCGTGATAAGATTAACTGGAAATGAATACATATGTTTTAAGTGAATTGCGAGTGGCTCTAGAAATATCTTGCGTCAAACATTCTTAATGCCTCAAGTCATTTTTGAGTTCATTTACCAGGTTGCCCTGTACTCCCATACAAACGTAGATAAATTTCAACGTCGGGGCGTCCACAGTACTACGTTGGATCTTTGCAGTAATAAAAAGATAGAGGAACTAGTAACGCCGTCGCATTGGCTCGTCAAGTTGGAGAGGTATACATTCTGGGTCCCGCGATCTTCCTACAACCGCGTACTCCCCCATCGCGTGCTTCAGAAGCAAACTAAGATCTTGGCTTCAAGATACCTTGTTTTATGACTTTGACAATTATTTAAATAAGAGATTATTGAATTACTAGTACCCAAGTAATTATCAAATCAATTATGTAATTCATTAATTGTATTAGTAAATCTGTCGCCAAGCATCTTAAATAAAATAAATATCGTAGGACTATACACACAGCGCCATCTGGCCCCAAACTAAGCAGAGCTGTGTGATGGAAGTCAGATAACTGAAAGAATACATATATACTTTTTTTTTGTAAATATATACTTATAATACATACAGAACACCCAGACACAGAACAAACATTTTGCTTATTCACAAAATGTTTGCCCTGAGTGGGAATCGAACCCACGCCCTACAGCTCTCAAGGCAGATATACTACCAATGAGCCAACGGGGCTGTCATCTTACTATGTGTTTCGGCAGCCTCACTTGAGACCCAATTCCATTCCAGGCTACGTGTTCTTTACCATCTTCGACTACACTTTCACTTAACATCAGGTGAGCTGTGGTCAAACACCTAGTCTGTCAAACAAAAAAAAAAATGTGTTTAATGCAAAATAGATTTACGTCTGACCACACCCTGTCTGATATTAAGCAGTAGTGTGGTCTAAGAAGTCTCAAAGTAATGAGCGCCAAAAAGCAGCGATGCCCTTGACTCTTGTTTTGTTGCTCAAAGTTATGTCTGCTGTTATCATGGACATGCGTTATTTCTGGGCTCGGTCGGCTTTGCGTCTACATCGTTAGCGATGACGCTCATCATCGGCGAGCGAGCAATGTTTCTTGTTGTTAGAATTCGCGTCTACCAGCTCGTGCATCATCTCATCATGTTTACATTACGGAACATAGTACACACGTGTCCGGTAGATCACATCGAGAGTAAGGCAGCGTACACGACGGCTGCAATCTGCAATATTCAACGCAACGCAAATTAGATTATTGATGTATATTTCCCATTTAAATTGCCAATGTATGTAAAAAGGTCAGATGGCGCTGTGTGTAATGTCAAAATCAAAATGTATTTATTTGCTAAGTACAGGTGTCAAAATGTTGGTACATAAATAATACGCCGCTTAGACCATACTTAACCCAGTATTGGGTGTGCAAAAATTAGATAAAATTGTTACTATTAGAATGTCAAGTTTATATTAATTAAATATGTCATGAGGTCTATTACAAAATGTCAATCAGTGTAATTTATTTAAATATTAATAATTACTACTATATTTTTTGCCTTATCATCAATAAATTCTTTTATAGAGTAATATGTCTTTTTGATTAAGAATGATTCATGTTTCCTTTTGAATATAAATAAAGAGCTGGCTTCCTTTATTGATGGATGTGTGTGATGTCCTACGATATGTATTTATTTAATTTATTAAATACTAGCTGCGCCCCGCGGTGTTACCCGCTACATGTTTTCGGGATAATAAGTAGCCAATGTCTTAATCCAGAGTCTCAGCTACCTCCACGTCAAATTTTATCCAAATCTGTTTTGTAGTTTTTGGGTAATAGAGTAACATACATCCATCCATCCAAACTTTCACATTTATAATATTAGTGGGATTATAATGTAATGTATAGTAAAAAAAGCTATTAATTGAAGAACGTATCTTGCTTTTAGAAGGTATTTTTTTCTTTAGTTTTGGCGTCGCATTTTGAACATTTGCCAGTATCAAGCGTTTTATATTTTCAAGTTTCATAAGTTAAATAAGTTGCATCGTAGCTATAGTTATAGTCAAAGTCCAGTCATGCTTTAGTAAAGTAGTGGCGACTTTACTATATAGCTTCGATGGAGTCTTGGAAGTAACACGAAAAGTCATGGGTCTCCACATTATATCATTTTTCCACACTCGCGCTTGTGATTCGGCACTTTATGAATGAAACACCACCATTTTTATGTCTAAACACTGGTTTTGGAAAAATTCAACGGGGCGCCCCGCCAAAACTCTAAAAAGGTTTGTGTCAAGTTGCATGTTGCGTTGCGGACAGTCTGTACGCGGCCTTACATGCGTCTGGCCCGGATATCGCGCATTAATCTTGAATGAAAAAAACTGAACAAATTGTTTACACGAGCCGAGTGTGCGTTCACTCATTGAATGGACGATTTACATCTATCTACGAGTGTTATTTACGCGATGATAAATGGTGATATTATAAGATGTTTTTTTTTATGGAGCAATCATTTAGCTAAACGCGTTTTCTGTGTACATTCAACTATGATACTGCATTAGCTGCGATTTGCGATTTTAATTGCTTTTTTTTTTAGTTTATCCGTACTTTTTGTGTCGAAACAGTATTTTAGGCTTATTGTCGTGATGTATGCAGTTTCGTCACGACTCGCGTCAAAAATCATAATTTGATAATACTTAAAAACGAAACCGGTTCAATTCATAACAAAAGTTGTCCAGACAGTCATATTCGTGATACTGAAGGTGGGACAGGGCACGATTGAAGCACGGGGGCTCCCCACGAGTGCGCAGTTGCACCGTCATCATCATCATTTCCTATCAATCCATCCAAATCCACCATCCAAACCATCCAAATTAGATAAAGTCTATTTTCCCATCAATTTAACAAATCAACACAACATTCAAAGGAAAGAGTTCAGAGTAATAGCAGGTGAAATAAACATGACAAATATTTGTAATAAAGACCTTAGAATCGTACAGATGAGTTTACGTATGAAAATCGGTAATGTTTTTGTTCCCCTATTATCATAAGCGCGGGATGCATCTATGCAGCTGGTTCAAAATGATTTTAGTCGTTAGAGACGACCGTTCCGTTCATTGTCATGTCCATTGAGCTCATTGCACTCTGTCCATCGACACATTAAACAAAAAAGACTAATAAAAAAAAACAACGCACGTTCGTCACAGTTCCAAATCCACGTCCAGTTTAAAAAAAAACACGGAATAATCCTACAGTGAATCAACGCTCGAGGAACGTGTACAACCCTGCAATTATTTATCAAACTACCCGCATTTCAAAACAAACTTTATAAGTGCCAAAATAAAGCTCAAATTGTGAGGTAGTTAAAGTGAAAGCGTGGTGGGTTGTACTCTAACAAAATATGCGTAATATCATAGAGCTTGGAGTGATGCCAAAAACGATTTTTCTGCTTTAGGCTCGCGACAGACGGTCATTTTTTTTCATAGTGATTGATGTGAATGTTTGATGAGTATTTCTGTAACTTCTGGCTCCCTGATTGGCAGCTGCTGGTGCGTGGATTGATTGGATTGTGAAATAATGGGGGAATTAGATTTGTAATTGGGTCTTTTGAAAAAGGAATCTTGCACAATTGCTTGTTATTTTTGATGCAATCTCTTGAAAGCTAGTGGTATCAGGCCTTATACCTTTATTTGGTTGTTTGTGGCGATTTCGGCGGTTTTCAGCTCCGAAGTTAAATTATGGGCAATCTGGTCCTTCACTCTTCAAATGGATGATCGTATTCAATTGTATGTGACATTTGTAACCGAGGGCCATCTTGGGTCAGACTTTAAATGAGAAATATTCAGGCGGTCTTAAACTTGACACATCCTTGGACAAACTGTATATCTGACGTTTCTGAACTGGAAGTCGTTATAATAAAAAAAAAAAATGGGTGAGTTAGTGTATTGAAAGCGGCCGTGTGTACGTGAATACATGCACATTTTTGGACACTTTGGATTCCACGTTTCAAGTTCTCAGTCGACGTAATGAATTATTGGATCCTGTAGCTATAGAGTGGTGTAATTACATTTTGGATGTAGATATGGAACACCAAACTGTCCCCCTAATTTTGCTATTGCCACTTTTACGAATTGCCCACTAATCCCACTAATGAAGCAAATTTAAAGACGTGATCACGTCAAAAGGGAAAGATTATGGGACTCGCCATATGATGTCCCAAGAACAGCGCCAATGCAGCAATATCCTAGTAGGACTTTGTTTTGTTGAAAAAAAAAATGCAATGACAATGGTGAGATACCATTAAAGAAAGCGTCTTCTTCTTCTCAACTTCTTACTCAACGATTTAAAAAAATAATATCAATGAAGTACAGACGTGAAAAAATGCACTTAGTCATAATGATAATTGAAACTGAAACATTTGAAAGAATAAAGGAACGTTTTGCATTTATTTGCCAACAAAATGTTTAGTGTTGTAGGTTGGGAGTAGTCGGGGCCTTTGAAAGTATTTCCGAGATGACACTTATGTCAAACACAAATTACTCAACGGGCTTTAGACTTATGCGTTGTTTTAAATGTGGGTAGGTATGAAATAAACATGTGTTAGTACTTTTTCTTGATTTTATTATAGTATCGTTAATTAGTAAATATTGAGAAATGTAGTCGCTTTTAATGTCGGTTTGTTTGTTTCGTTCTACTAGGATTTTAATACAATCTAGACGATTTCATCTGTAAGGTTTATCCATGTCCGTACGTAACCGGTATGACTCAAAAGTATTCATAAAATTTAATAATTTTGGCTTAAGCAAAGCGAAGATCACAGACTCAGGATCAGCTCTGTTTTTATAAAGTGGCATAGCCAGGTATTCAAAACCGTGGTGCAAAAATAATGACGTAATTTAAACTGGTTAGATTTTATCGAGTACTTTTATACTACCAGCATAACTTTTGAATTAATAAAGTTGGCAACACTATGCAAACAACAGAAATTATTTAGGGGAATTCCCTACAAGTTTGAATTGCTTTTAACTGAGTTGCTATTATTTTTTAGTTTAGTGTTACAATCTGTTATATTTTTATCTTGAAGGGAGCTATAGGAAGGTTGGTTTGCTCGGTGGTGCTTTCAGGGTCCGAGGGATCCCCTAAGCTCGAAGGACCATGTGCGCGGTCACAGGCACCTCCTAGTCCCTTAGTAGTAACGCCACTGGCGCGGGCCTCTTATCATTGTGAGAAAGATATATTCCACCACACTGGCCAAGTGCGAGTTGTCAGACTTCACAAGACTTCGAGGACTTTTTTGTGTGAGCTGTCGGACATGTAGGATTCCTCACGATGTTTTCCTTCACAGTTTGAAGTCAGCGGCAGTACTCACATAACTTGGAAAAGACAGAGGTGCATGCCGTGGGATTCGAATCCAGGACCTCCACTCCTCTCCACTCCACTCCACACTCCACTCCTCAGACTCAAATTTCGAATCGATGTTTTTATCTGTTTTTGTTGAAAAATAACTTGTGATCCAATGATTTGATCTCTAGGAAAGTAGTGTAATTTTTTTTTTTTTAAATATCATAGGATATTACACACAGCGCCATCTGACCCCAAACTAAGCAGAGCTTGTGCTATGGAAGACAGATAACTGATAGAATACTTAAATACTTTTTTTTTTTGTAAATACATACTTATAATACATACAGTACACCCAGACACAGAACAAACATCGATGTTAGTCACACAAATGTTAGTCCTGAGTGGGAATCGAACCTACGCCCTTCAGCTCTCGAAGCAGACACACTACCAAAGAACCAACAGGGCTGTCAATATTCACAAGTCCGAATGTGAGCCAAACTGTTCAAAGAAATGTAAAGTGATTGAGGCCGCAAATTACTTTTGAGGTGAACAGCCGTGATTGGCCGCTTAAAACGCTCTCTTACTCCGCGGCCGTTACAGAGAGCGAGATGTCGCTCTATACCGCTAATTAGTTTTATTTACTGCGTGTAGTGGATTAGTGCGACAATTAGAAGCTTATTTTGAGAAGCGTTTTGTGCTGGCGATGTGCATTATGCGTCCGGTTGGAAGGACTGCACTTTTACTCAGAAATTCGTAATATGCAACCATCGCGAGGAAACCATAGCATGGTGCTAGGTTTTCTAGTAATCGGCTCGATGAGCCAGTGTTTGTGTCGTGACTTAAAGCTGCTCATAGAGGGCGCTAAAATGATATTATGCTCTGGTTATACACTGTCGGACCCATAACACTTATCACGAATACGTTGGTATCATTCTCAATAATATTTCGTAATAATAACATAATTATGTTATGCAAACAGTTCAAACGACACGCCTATTTATAACATGCGTAGTGACACTGTCAATGAACACTGTTCGTGTACTAAACTCTGAAAACTTCAAGCTATTCAGTAATAACCAGCCATGAAATTAACTACATCATTCTCACTCAATCAAAACGGTGTAAATTTAAATACACCGTTTCATACTTGTCTTTTCGTAAATTATTTTATTTTCAACAAACGTACAAACAATTTCACAAGGAAAGATGTACCTTGTCAACTTAATGTTAGAGTTTAATGTTGTTTGTGATTCGTTCTGGTCCTTCGAGTTTTGATTAAATATTTCGAGTTTATTGCCGTATTAAATGTCGATTCCGTGTTACAATCAAGATAGTAACTGTCACACGGTTTTACGCGTTACTTTTACGATTGTGTTACGATTTCGTAAGTGTATGCGAAAACGTTTAATTGGATAGATGACAACAAGAGTTATATTTCTGTAGTCGACGACTCTAAACTTACAACGCAACGGAACACTAAAACAACTTTGAAAACTGGTAGGAAATGTGTGTCATTCTTATACTTTTTTCTTTGTTTTTGGCATCGCACTTTGTGCATTTTACCAGTGTCGAGTATTTCGATAGTTTTAAATGCCTAATGAAATAAAGTATTGTAATTGCTTGGTAGCAGACGACCTCCTGCTAAGAAAATCTACCACCAATTAAAATAAAAGGAAAATTCAATTAAAATCTGTTATTATTATTACATTTTGATTTATGTTATCGCTTGCCATATCACCTTAGCTAATTTAATTAAGATATTCTCGCCTATTAATATTAAAACACACGTGTGCCCAATTGTACAGTATTATGTGATGGAACGAATGAGACGCTTTCCTGATGGTAAGAGATAACACCTGTCCATGACCATTGCAGTACACAGAACTTTGAGTAGCAAAACAAAGTCCAGGGCATCGCTGCTTTGGCGCTCATTTCTTTGAGACTTTCGATGGTTAGTCTCCACAGCCCTGTAATTTCGCTAGCTGCAGTACCCTTCAAATCGGAACACAGTAATGTTTACACACTACTGCTTAGCGGCAGAATAACTGGTACTGAGGTGGTAACTACCTAGACGACTTCCTACCTGCTAAGGAGATCTACCACCAAGTGAGAAACAATTAAAAGTGTGTTCCCTGATAGATACAATCCAGGTGCTTTCAAGTCGCGAGTGAATCGGTTTCATCTAGACAAGCGTGCTCCTCTATACACCGCATCTACGCTTAACATCACGCGAGTTGGCGGTCAAACACCATTTTCAAATTTATAATGACTGCGCCCCGTGGTGTTAAACACGCTACATGTTTTCGGGATAAAAAGTAGCCTATCTGTTAATCCAGGGTGTTCGATGTCCTTGCGCATCATTGCTTATTTATATTTGAATTCGGATAAAGGTACTAGATGGCGTCCTACTTCGACACGTATTTTCTAAATCGCGCTGATGAGATTTTTCGCCAAACTAGTAACCTTTTTCAACTTTGTCGTTTAGTTTGAGTTTTACGGTTGGTACGAAATAAAAAACGGTTTAGGAATTAAGTGTTTCATTTGAATCGGGTTTTATTGGCTCTCGGACAATCCAGGGTCTCGGCTTCCTCTATACCAAATTCCATTGAAATCCGTTCAGCAGTTTTTGCGTGAAAGAGTAACAAACACACATTCTTACAAACTTTCGCGTTTATAATAAAAGTAGGATAGCATAGTAGGATGTTTACAATAAAAAAAACGCGTTTCGCTTGTATGTTAGGTCGCGTAGTTCTTCTAAACTACGCAACGGATTCTGATACGGTTTTCTCTATCATTTAGAGAACGAAGCGGGGGCGGTACGTTGGTAAAAGAAAACAATAGAAATGTAAAACTTTTGTTTTATATTTCTATTATTTGCTTTAAAACATTTGCAATTACATTGAAAATATATTCTAAAGATACTCTTCGTTGCTTTTCATTTCCACTCAGTGATATTTCATCCTGAAAACTGTTGCATATGTGGGAAAAGATACCTCTGGTCCGTAAAGACTGTCTCTAACAGAGAAATGTGTCAATAAATTCTATGGAAATGCAATTTGTAGACGTATACGCGAGAAAATGTACTCGAAAGAGCTTGCAGTCTATCGAGTTTGCAGCATCTGGTGCTTATATTGTCTCAAACAGTTTTGACGCATTCAAATACAAATGTATATCTGCCTTGATAGCTGTAGGGCATGGGTTCAATTCCCACTCAGGGCAAACAATTTGTGAATAAAATGCAATGCAATGCATGTTGCAGTGCTGCAATGGTCATGGACAGGCGTTATCTCTTACCATCAGGAGAGCGTCTCGTTCGTCTCATTACTTTGTACATTAAAAAAAAACCCACTCGGGCAGCAAATTCCATTGTTTAGCGATTCGTACACTACTGTACGATACAGACAGGAATGAAAACATTGGCATGTCGGTATTGTCGGTAGGTACCGTAAGTTGCCCCTATCAACGCGGTAAAATAAGCTTTTACCACAAAAATAACTGTATCCGATACAAAGTCTTTTAAAACAGTATCTAAAACAGAAACGTGTCCAAAATGTCCGTAGAAATACAATTTGGTAAACACGCAATAAAATGGCGTGGAAAGAGCATTGCTTTGGCTCTTTCTGTCGTGTCTTATCTCTTTCCCCCTTGGAAGTCCTCGACTAATTGTATTCCCACTATTTCCCACAAACGCTCATATCGCTCGCGAAAATTAATTGAAGTGCCGTCTGGTACTGGCTTTGTATCGCGGGAACTTGCACGACCGGCTTTCTTCTGTCGCGTGCCTTAAGGCAGGAGTGAAAAGCGGGATAAGCCAATTCCCCGTTTATTACACGACTACCCAAAAGGAGTGTAATGTTTTATTTATGTATGTAAGTTTATTTATTCCACTATACTTTTTCAATACCTGAACAGATTTAGATGTAGTTAGTATCTTTAGATCATCACGAGTGACACTGGTTATAATTTTTTTGAGGGGGAAATCATTTATTAGTGTGCATTCGTTATTTTTTAATTTTCTCAATTAAGCTTGTTTTGCTGTTTAAATCATTGTATTCGCTATGACATTGTATTTAATGTATATTTATAGATACTTGTGAGATGTGCATTCGATTCCGGCCCGTACTTATGAGTTCCATAGAATTAAAGTATTTAAAAATTTATACCACTTTTTTCTGTGAAGGTAAATATTACTCCGTGGTAGGTCTCCTTAGCAGGTGATCGTCTAGGTAGGTACCACCGCAGTATCAGATGTTCTGCCGCCTAGCAGTAGTGTGTAAACATTACTGTGTTCCGATGGATACTGCAGCAAGCAAAATTACAGGGCTGTTGAGACTAACCATCGTAAGTCACATTGTAATGCGCACCAAAGCAGCGATGCCCTGGACTTCGCTTTGCTACTCCCAGATTCGTATATCGCTGCAGTAGTCATGGACATGCGTTATGTGTTGCTATCAGGAGAGCGTTTCGTTCGTCTCATTACATTTTAATTAAAAAAACATTTTTTTTTAAATGACTTCCATGAATACGGAGAAAAGCTTTTAACTTAAACCCTGTGAACAGACGGTAAGAACAATCACAAATAATCCTGCTTTTAAATAAAATTACATTGAAATCTATCCGTTCGGGGAAATAGTTTTTCCTTTTGTCTAGTGGATGATAATAACAACATTTTTTAAGTTCGCATAAGAGATTGTGGGCTTGTATATAATTTTAGAAAAAGTTGCCTTGAATGTTTTATATGAACACTAGCTGCGCCCCGCGATGTTTCCCGCTACATGTTTTCGGGATAAAAAAGTAGCCTATGTGTTAATCCAGGGTCTCAGCTACTCCCATACCAAATTGCATCCAAACTTTCAGTAGTTTTTGCGTGCAAGAACAACAAACATCCATCCATCCAAACTTTCACATTTATAATATTATTTGTGGGATAGTGGGATCTTATCGCTAAAAGAATGAACCTAGAATGGAAAACACAACAAAACAAACAAACATTAAAGTGGAAATATGTATTATAGTGTGTGTTGTTCCCGCGGCTCGAGTCGCGCGCCACAGAATAAAAAAGCTAGCAAGCAAGCGGACATCAAAAGTCTGAAAGTAATGAGCGCCAAAGCAGCGATGCCCTGGACTTTGTTTTGCGTTTTGCTACTCAAAGTTCTGTGTGTCGCTGTAACGGTCATGGACATGCGTTATCCCTTACCATCAGGAGAGCGTCTCGTTCGTGTCATTACTTTTACAATTAATTAAAAAAATAGGACTCGTGGTGTATTTCTAAGATAAAAGTCAATATTTTACACAACGTTACATCTCCCGAGTGCATCATAACGACGGCCTGCTGGATTCTGTGCCAGATTGCACTGTAAAACCTCTTCTTGTATAGTAATTGTTCCCGTAGGAATTGTTGTTGTTGATAGCTGATGCGTATGTTTGTATGTGTGTATTACTTTTAAATAAACTTGTTTTATATAAATAACAACTTCTTCTTTTAAAAAAAAAAACTTCATTTTTTAATCGTCATCAGCCAAACCCACAGCTGGACATAGGTACGGGTAAACGTGTTCTAGAGTGGAAACCGCGAATTGGCAAACGTATTGTAGGGCGCCCTGAGACTAGATGGAGTGACGATATACGTAACACAGCTGGCAGTGGCTGGAAACGAAAAACCGAAGATTGATGTGAGAGACATGACTTGGGAGAGATATGAGCCCAGCACTGGACTATGCTAGGTCCCACTAATATAATTGTGAAAGTTTAGATGGTTGGGTAATGGGTGTTTGTTACTCTTTCACGCAAAAACTACTGTATGAACTTTGATGAAATTTGGTATGGAGGTAGCTGATACCCTGGATTAACACATAGGCTACATTTTATCCCGAAAACATGTAGCGGGTAACACCGCGGCGCAGCTAGTTAAAAATAGAAAAAAAAACGCATGATTTTGTTGAACACAAAGTCAACATCATCTCCAGCTCTACACAGCCTATTGGGCTTCGCTTTTGACCACCCTGGTCATGCGCAACTGCTGGTGGAAGATCACCGCTTGGTTTACCAGTTCGCGGCCACCAATCCGTCAACGCTTTGGTCCACCTATCATCAATATGCCCGGCAACATGTCTTAAACTGCATTGAAGTTTCATGATTGCCGATCTGATACCACGTACCTTAGTTCACCGCACGAAGATAAACTAGTTTTGTTTATATAAACAACGTTTTATGCGCGATTAAACAGAATTATCATTATACTAGTTGAGCCTATTGGTTTCACCCGCCATCGGATTCTATAAGTCGTATCGTATCGTTAACTTTCTACAAGAGATGAATCATGAAATTTAGCTAGAAATAGTTTTTCAAATTTGACTGGTAGTTCCGGAGAAAGACGATTAATAGATGAACATTTTTATGATGTACTAGCTGCGCCCCGCGCCGTTACTCGCTACATGTTTTCGGGATAAAAAGTAGTCTATGTGCTAAATAATGTGACAACACCAATGTTACAAGTCAATTTGTCAGCCCCGTTGGCTAATTGGTAGTGTATCTGCCTTGAGAGCTGTAGGGCGTGGGTTCGATTCCCACTCAGGGCAAACATTTTGTGAATAAACAAATGTTTGTTCTGTGTCTGGGTGTTCTGTATGTATTTATAAAAAAAAAAGTATTTATGTATTCTATCAGTTATCTGACTTCCATCACACAAGCTCTGCTTAGTTTAGGGCCAGATGGCGCTGTGTGTATAGTCCCACGATATTTATTTTATTTATTTATTTATTTTAATTCAAAATTTCAAATATTGTATGTCGTTATACATGCATGTTATGTTTTCTCGCGTATTCAGGGCCCACTTAACCAGGTTTCACTGTACTATATTAAAATTACAACATCTTGTGCCGTATGGAAGCAATAAATAAACAAATATGGACATTACACACAGCGCCATCTGACCCCAAACTAAGCAAAGCTTGTACTATGGAAGTCAGATAACTGATAGAATACTTACATACTGTTTTTGTTGTAAATACATACCTACTTGGAAGCCCCATTGGTTCATGGGTAGAATGTCTGCTTCAAGAACTGAAGAGCGTGGATTCGATTCCCACCCAGGACAAACTTTGTGGTACAAACAAATGTTTGTTCTGTGTCTAAGTGTTCTGTATGTATTTACAAAAATAAAGTATTTCATTATTCTATCAGTTATCTGACTTCCATAGTACAAGCTTTGCTTAGTTTGGGGTCAGATGGCGCTGTGTGTAATGTCCTACGATATTATTTATTTATTTATTACTTATAATAAATACAGAACACCCAAACAAACTCTTCCGCTTTATTATAATAGTATGAATATATAATTCGTTGGTTGACGGCGAGTGAAGCCGCGCGGCGTTGCCCCTAGCTCAGTAATAGCCAGTAATCATGGTCCTCCCGGGAACACGTGTTCCGTTTTGCAGTATACGTCACTGAAATGCTTGTTTACTGCTTTAATGCACTGATACGATACTGCAGTAATGATATCGTTTGAAACTGTTTGGCTCTTGCTTTATTGTTAAAGCGATATTCTCTTGACTTTTAGCAATTTTGCGTTTCTATGTACCAGAATGTTTAGAGGAGGCTTCAGGTGACCAGAATGCTGGTATCTACTTTCGTCAAAAGCTTAGCATTGCCATCCAGCGTGGCAATGCTGCCAGCATTCTGGCCACGTAACCCTCCTCTGACGGACTTTTAGTTTAAGTTTTTTGTATTTTTTTTTATCGTTGACAAGCTATGTGACCTCAGCTCGCCTGATGTTAAGTGACGGCGTGGTCGAAGATGGTAAAGCACACCTAGCCTGGAATGGGATTGGCTCTCGAATGAGGCTGCCGGAACACACCGTTAGACGCTTAGCGGCAGATTTTTAACTTGAGGTTTTTCTCTCACTCTCACGATATTTTCCTTCCTTCATGAAAAATGTTTTTAATTTTACACACTTTAAAAACAAATAAAAATTTAACAAATAATATCTACTTTTGAAATTTTTGGGCGGCGATAAATTTCATTTCACGTTTAAACTCAATTCATAACTTGAGAGAGAAAAAAGATATAACGTAGAGAAAGACTGAACTTTTAAATTTAGAATGTTAGTTCTCCCATTAAAAAAAAACACTAAAATCAGGCACCACGAAAATTTACATTTTTTTTTATCCAGTAAAGGAACTTAAAAAATCTTACAAGGAGCTTACGTTTGATACGAAAAAGGAGTAATTTTACTAAACAAAATAAAATATCTTAAACTAATACTATTTACAAATTTATAATTTTTTTGTAGCAATGCCCAGTGGTTAGCGCGGTCGATTCGCATACCGAAGGGCGTGGGTTCAAACCCTGTTGGGGTTTGAAATGAGCTGCCAGTGAAGGAAAACATCGTGAGGAAACCACAGCATGGTGGTAGGGTACTCTCTAGTACTCGGCTGACTAGCTACCACCCTCAAGTTGAAAATCTGGCGCCAAGCATATAACGGTGTGTTCCGGCAGCCTCACTTGAGAGCCAGTTCCATTCCAGGCTAGGTGTGCTTTACCATCTTCGACCACACCGTCACTTAACATCAGGTGAGCTGTGGTCTAACACCAAGCCTGTTTAGCCTGTGTAAACATTTAAAAAAAAAATGATCCATTATATAGTATTGTATTTTGTTTCAGGTAAGTGGACTCTATTAGTGTGAATACAATCCTGGGAATAAAACCAAAGCGCCATTCACGCAGGAAAGTGAATAAATTCATGAAGCGATGTGCAATATTAGCAGGAAATGTATCGGTAAGTTATAGTACTTATCATAATATAGTTCTTTCAATCAAAGGAACAAAGGATTTCCTCCATCGCCACCTTGCCCCAAAATTCCAGAGCAACGGCTTTTTTGAAGTGAAAATTTCTGTAGCCGTGTTGAGCGATTTTTTTTTGGTAAGGCTAAATCTTATGGACTCGCGTTAACGACATGCTAATGTGTTAAGTTTTCGCTTCCGTCCATATGTGCAGTCCCTATGACTAGGGTTCCGTACCCAAAGGGTAACACGGGACCCTATTACTAAGACTCCGCTGTCCGTCTTCCTGTCTGGCTGTATCTCATGAACCGTGATAGTTAGATAGTTGAAAATTTCACTGATGATGTATTTCTGTTGCCGCTATAATAGCAATTATACGAAAACCGGGAATAAAATGAATATTTAAGGAGGCTCCCATTCAATTAATGTGATTTTTTTGCCGTTTTTATAGATAATCATTATCCACAGCCTTCTTTATCGCACTGCTGGGTATAGGCCTCTCTCTTTTCATGCCATCTGCCTCGGTCCTGTGCCAATCTGGTCCAGCTTCGACCCGCGACGGTAAGGATATCGTCGACCCATCTTTTTATAGATAATGGTACGGAACCCATCGTGGACGAGTCCGACTCGCACTTGGCCTTTTTTTTGTTGACAAGTTAGGGTTTGACTACATCTCACCTGTAATAATATTTGAATCAATAAAGCGAAAAACAATTCGACGTACGTGTATGGAAGAGGTAATTATGGCCGTTGTCTTGACATTGACAGATTTTGTTTTGGTTTGCCATCGCTTTTTTAGGTACTGAAAGTAGCCCTATACAGCCTTCTATGTGACGTCATTAGAGGTGAATTGAAAGTCAACTCTATTTTATGTATTTTATTAAAATAAAATTAAAATCTCATAGTTTAAAGAGTTTTAAACGTTAAAATAATGTACAGGAATGTAATATTTCGAAATGGTTTTGGAATCAGTGAAGTATTTTTTTTTTTACATACCTAAATGTTATTGCTATTATGTAAGCGCTTTCCAATACAACTCGAGCTTACATTTCGTTGATATAGCGCCGTCTGAAGGGGTCTCAATATACCAGGCATAACATCCGGTCATGACCGGACCGGAAATAAAGTTTATTTGCACGAACCTCCCGCCGTAAACCTACAACTTGAGCCGTATAACCGTAACCGGCGTTTAACCGTAAACCGCCGGTTAAAGTGATAATAACTTCAATCATGAACGATTAAACTGTTTAATCGCTAGCTTTAAATCCAAATAGCTGTTGAACGGGGTCAATTTAAAAATATACATATTGGTACGATTGTGATGTGAAAGTTTGGATGGATGGATGTTACTCTTTCACTCAAAACTGCTAAACGTCATCATCATCATTTGACAGCCCCGTTGGCTCATTGGTAGTATATCTGCCTTGAGAGCTGTAGGGCGTGGGTTCGATTCCCACTCAGGGCGAACATTTTGTGAATAAACAATTGTTTGTTCTGTGTCTGGGTGTTCTGTATGTATTTACAAAAAAAAAAGTATTTATTTATTCTATCAGTTATCTGACTTCCATCACACAAGCTCTGCTTAGTTTGGGGTCAGATGGCGCTGTGGGTAGTCCTACAAAAAAAAAAAAAGTTTTAAAGTCGGGGGGTTTTTTTTAATTATTTTATGCTATTTCAACAACTTTTTAACAGTCGTGGGTTTTTTAATTTTTTTTAATTTTGCGTTTTATTATGTTTGGATGCGATGGACGTAGAATTCATAGCTTTGTCCCGTTTTCGCTAGTAGACAAAATTATTTAAACAATTACCGAACAACCATGCGTCTCGCAGAAATTTAAATTAAGTTTTAAAACAATCTACAAAAATATTTGTCTCGAAAATTTAATTGCAAGTTAGTTAATTAAGTTTCGCGATGATAAATTGCCGGCGCGGGAGGTTCTAGAACCTACTCGTAGGAATGCGCCAACTTCCCTAATTAGATATACACAGTTCAAAACTTGAAAGCAATCTTTTTTTTTATCATGTTCGGCTTCGCACTTTATGTATTCTGTCTATGTCAAGTAGTAAATATTTTAAAGAGACAAGTTAAATATCGTCGATCAACGATATTGTCACCGTCGCGTGTCTAACCTGGACCAGATTGGCACAGGAACGAGGCAGATGGCATGAAAAGTTAAAATCAAGTAGGATAAGACTTATTCATGCCTAAAGTTGAAGCGACCGTATATCTTTTACCCGCGCAATAAAGTCCTCAGTTTTTTTAAAGTAAAAGTAATGAGACGAACGATACGCTCTCCTGACGGTACGGACAGAATACATGTATACATTTTTTTTAAACTATCTATACCCGACTAATTAACAAATAAAACAAAATCATTAATAAACTATACTTAATAAAAAACCCAAGAATATCGCTATCGGAAGACCAGCGCTGGTGACCATTTAGTATGACCAGCATTATGCTGAGTGAACCTGAAATCAATTTCTTTATTTTTTTTCTTGCAAAATTATTAAAATAAAATAAATATCGCAGGACATTACACACAGCGCCATCTGACCCCAAACTAAGCAAAACTTGTACTATGGATGACTGATATAAATATATACATGTCCGATAACTGATAGAAATTACATTATACATTTGAAAGTGTCCCGTTTTGTCCAGTTTAAATGATCACGTTAGTTAGAATCTACGTTAGGAATTACTTGTGTCTGCATGCTGCACAACTTGAAAATGAAGTGCGCATTCCTTATTATGACGACGACAGCCCTGTTGGCTCATTGGTAGCATGTCTGCTTCAAGAGCTGTAGGGCGTGGGTTCGATTCCCACCCAGGACAAGCATTTTGTGATATAAAACAAATGTTTGTTCTGTGTCTGGGGGTGTACTGTATGTATTATAAGTATGTATTTACAAAAAAAAAAGTATTTAAGTATTTTATCAGTTATCTGATTCCCATAGTACAAGCTCTGCTTAGTTTGGGGTCAGATGGCGCTGTGTGTAATGTCCTACGATATTTATTTATTTATTTATTAGTTTTTGAACTTTAACCAGTAATTTTAATAAAGCACCTACTGTTTAAGTTTGTACAGAAAGGCAATAAAACATTTAGACGATCTGTTATCGGTGTTTTGACATCGGATCTCGTTTCGGATGTCAATTCAATTATTTAGCTTGAGAATATATACATATAAGCAGTATGGGGATCGCTGCTATGCAAATTGAAATCAGTTGCATCACGGTGTTTAAGCAGTTCTGCAATGCTCAGCTCATCTAGCAACGATAACATCTATAAATAACTAATTTTATGAAATAAATTATTTTTGTATTTGTATTTGATGTTAAGTGACGGTGTGGTCGATGATGGTAAACAGTAAACACACCTGGAATGGAACTAGTTCTCAAATGAGGCTTTGTGTATTTGTGTTCTGTTAATTTGCATTATTGATCATGAATAGGTGCAATCTCCATGTTTAGTTTTGGTGTAAACCCGTGGCTTCGCTCGCATGGAAAATTTAGAAGTGTCATTTTGGAAAAAGTCTTCGTTTTAATTTATTTTTTTTCGAGCGCACAGATAGGCATGCGGAAGTTAAACTTATTATTTAGTCATAGTAATCGGCAAAAAAAATAAGCATCAGATGTTACATCGCGCTCGACTGGCGCTTTTTTTTCATAATAGAAAGGCTTGCGTTTGACCGCCATCCCGCCTGATATTAAGCTAAGATACGGTCTACGATGGAGCACGCTTGCCTAAAAGAAACCGATTCACTCGCGACTTGAAGTTAGTTGGTGGTACTTGGTGGTAGATCTCCTTAGCAGGAAGTCGTCTAAGTAGGTACCACCGCAGTACCAGATATTCTGCCGCCAAGCAGTAGTATGTAAACATTACTGTGTTCCGGTTTGAGGTGACTGCAGCTAGCGAAATTACTAGGCTGTTGAGACTAACCATCGAAAGTCTCAAAGTAATGAGCGCCAAAGCAGCGATGCCCCGGACTTTGTTTTGATACTCAAGTTTCTCTGTATTGCTGCAATGGTCATAGACATGCGTTACCTATTACCATCAGGAGAGCGCATCGTTCGTCTCATTACTTTTACATAAAAAAAAAAGCATCACAACACACATACACATAGGCTACTTTTTATCCCGAAAACATGTAGCGGGTAACACCGCGGGTCGTAGCTAGTAGCGTATATGTTTGTAGCGATGATAGCCCAGTGAGCAACAATGAGCTTGAGCTGCCGGTGAAGGAAAACATCGTGAGAAAACCATAGCATGGTGGTAGGGTACTTTCTAGTACTCGGCTGGCTAGCTACCACACTCAAGTTGAAAATCTGCCGCCAAGCATCTAACGGTGTGTTCCGGCAGCCTCACTGGAGAGCCAGTTCCATTCCAGACTAGGTGTGCTTTACCATCTTCGACCACACCTTCACTTAACATCAGGTGAGCTGTGGTCAAACACCTAGCCTGTCTACCAATAAAAAAAAAAAGGTTGGTCTTAGTTTTCAACCTGTTGTCCTTACTGCGTTGAGTAGGTACTATAGGAATACGACAATAAAGCGGATCGTCTCGATATTCAATACGAGTGGCTGTTTGGCATTCTACTTGCGCGAGATTGAATTCCGTTTGAGACAATAAGTTTGTATTAAATTATACCTACTACTGTATCGGGTTATGTTAGCGGGTCTAGTTCGATACGGATTTTTTTTTTTCTTATTTCATTTTATTGGTTTTTAAAGCAGCCGTCGGCAACACGCGGCCCGTGATTGGTTATAAATAATTATAAATTTATAATTATTTATAACCAATCACGGGCCGCGTGTTGCCGACGGCTGCTTTATAACTGAAATATTATAGACTAGCTGCGCCCCGCGGTGATACCCGTTACTTATTTTTGGGATAAAAGTATCCAACGTGTTTAACACAGGGTGGCTACCTCCATACCAAATTTCATCGAAATCCGTTTAGTAGTTTTTGCGTGAAAGAGTAAGAAACGTCCATCCATACAATATTTCACATTCATAATATTTGTGGGATTATAGATTGAAAATATTATAATTAACCTTCCTTGTTGTGTCACTACATCTCTCATCTGTTCTTTGTCAGTAACGTATTTTTCATTCTTGGTTGCCTGGAAGAGAACGCTTAAAGCCGCCACTTGTGGCCTAGCTCCTATTAGCTAAGATTCTACTATGGAAACATGATATTTTACTATGAAACGTGGTTTTGATACATGTTTTAATTTTGCAGAAACTTCCATTGTTAAACAAAAATGACCTAAGATGTTTTTTTATTTTCTGTACATTTTTCTATTTCTAAAAAGAGGGTCTATCTATTTAACCAAATTTGACACTACCCTAGCAACACTGGTTTGGATATAAATGTTTTTTTTCCTTTAATGTTCGTAATAGTCAGGTCAGGTTTAAAAGGAAGAAAAATTGGAAAACTCGCCGAAACTGAAAGTATTTTTATGGAAATAAGTAATGTAAATTTTGAAGGTTTTATTTGACAGATACAAACTGCTTAGAAACGTTGCAGTCCTTGAATTGCAATGAAAAAAGACAACAAAATTTTTAGCAAGCTTAGGGCCGTCGAATACAGGCTATAAAATTGGTCTTAATGTATTTCTTTAAGACATAAAACAACGATTGAAAATCAGCCCATCTTTATTTACAAATGTTAGAAACAGAACAAACGAGACTGCAGTAAAAGTAAATCGTAAAAAAGATTGCAAAAGAATAGATGAACAACTTCTTTGATCGCAATCTATTTTATAAAAATACGTCCTAATGAATGGAAATTCCTTTTTTTAGGTAACAAGTGATGCGTAGAATGAGACGTTCTCCTGACGGTATGAGATAATACAATGACCATGACCATAGCAGCGGTACTCGGGACTTTCAGTCATTAAACGAAGTCCAGGGCATCGCTGTATTGCTGATTACTTAAAAATACTGTCATCTCTAAAACTGGTTTATAAGCCGCTCCATTGTTAGGCGTGGGCCTATTTTAAGGAAATAATTTACTACGCTGGCCAAGTGCGCATTGGTTTTTTAATTTTTTTTAATCTTGATAGGCTTCTTGTTTGACCTCAGCTCACACTCGCTTGACACAGCTGGTGAGTGACAGTGTGGTCGAAGATGGTTAATACACCAAGCTTGGAATGGAACTGGCTCTCAGTTGAGGCTGCCGGAATACACTGTTAGATGTATTACCACCATGCTATGGGGGTTTCACGATGTTTTCCTTCACTGGCAGCTCTAGTTCTTCGAGAACATTACTAACTCATCTCCTCACGATCGGTTTCCTCACGATTATTTTCTTAACCGTCTGAAGCTAGTCACAATACGTACATAACTTAGAAAATACAGAAGTACCTTGAAATTTGAATCTTAGACATCTAAATTTGCATGCAGACGGACTTCTGAACACGAAGAGCCAGTGTTTCCCAAATACCAATTCCACAATAACCATTATTATGGGTACTTTTACAATGGTTATGAGAGAGTTTACCACTTACCATAACTTTCGTATGGTCAAAAGCATTGTCACCATTATCTGAGTTGACCATCTGACTAAACTATTCTTTGTCATAAACTTCTTAATTAAGATTTCTAAGCTTAACCAACGATAAACCCGGTGTCGGTGAGTGGTCGGTTATAAATTTAGTCCGCATCTACAAGGCTTAAGTGTTGTTGGAACAAAGGATTGTTTGGTTTTGAATTAACAATATTTTTTTTTACAAAATACAAAAACTAGTATTTTATTGATAACACCAAAGTTAATTGTCAAGTACCGTAGTATCATTTCAAATATACATAGGTCTGTATTATTAGAAATTTTGAAACACTGATTACATGTCAATGAAAAAAAAAACAAAAGGCTTTTGTAGTTGAAGAATGGATGTGAGGACCTTCCGCAGGTCAGATCGAGTCGTAATTTGGTATCCTGTTCCTGGTATTGTAGGTTTATTTATACAGTATGACTGGTGAGACACCTACGATACTCGAGGACGTGATGGCGTCATATAGAAAGAAAAAAAATAACATTAAAAATAAATATTAACTGACTACTATGTAAACTGAACCGGTAGTTATGTAATTATTAAATACGCAACGCATGAACACCGTGCGGACGCATGAGTTGGACGTTGGGAGGACGCTCGCGCCGACGACAGGGGGACAAGCACGTACTTGTCGCGTGATCAAAACATCTTTGTCGGGAGTGTATCTACGCTTCATTTGTTTATAGGGAAATTGGGACCCAAAATTAAGTACATAATTGTAACGAGAATTGAGTACCAAATACTCTCCTTCAGTATCGTAGGTGTCTCACCAGTCGTGCTGTATATTTTTATAAAATTAACACTTGTTAAAAAATCCTATACTACCTACTAATATTATAAACGCGAAAGTTTGTAAGAATGTATGTTTGTTACTCTTTTACGCAAAAACTACTGAATGGATTTTGATGAAATTTGGTTTGGAGGTAGGTGACACCCTGGATTAACACGTAGGCTACTTTTTATCCCGAAAACATGTAGCGGGTAACACCGCAAAGCGCAGCTTTAGAATAAAAAAATATAAATAAAACAAAGTGCGATGCCAAAATGTATGAAACAAAGATTGTGCCAAAAGTCTGATCTTCTTAAGTTAAGTCCTATTTTATAACTTTTGTCTGTCTCTGTTTGTTTGTTTTTGTTTTTATGCTTGTTACAAAATTAAACGTTATTCTTTCTTTCTTTTGGCTCAAGTATAGAGTTTGCAATACAAGATACTATACGTGTTTCAGGATAATTTCAACTCTTATAGCAATGTAGAAGCAGAAACTATCTTGAATCGTTTCAATTTGCACCGTTGCAATAGCAGTGCGATAACTGTAACATTTGGCTCGCACCGGAACGACTGCCAGAAATGGAATTCGTGTGGTGTGACGTCTCTCTTAACGTTTTATAGCGATGATAGCGTTGCAACTATGAGCTTGAGCTGCCGGTGAAGGGAAACATCGTGAGGTAACTATCGTGGTGGGTACTCTCTGGTACTCGGCTGGCTAGCTACCACACTAGAGTTGCATATTATGACAGCCCTGTTGGCTCATTGGTAGCACATCTGTGTCTGGGTGTTCTGTATGCATAAGTGTGCATTTATAAAAAAAAAGTTGTATTCTATCAGTCATCAGAAATATATTCATCAGACTTCCGTCACACATGCTTGCTTAGTTTGGGGTCAGATGGCGCTGTGTGTAATATCCTGCGATATTTATTTAATCAGTTCCAGAATAATCACAATGCATATAAACATGTTATAACATTATACTTTTGTCTTGTTTTAAAAAGCAAGTTGATATTGTGAGAAAGAGAGAAAGAAAATAATTTTTATTTTGCAACAGAACGACGACGAGCGTCGGTGTTCCAGCCGCAAGATGGGTCGACGATATCGTCACCGTCGCGGGTCGAACCTGGACCAGATTGGCACTGGACCGAGGCAGATGGCATGTAAAGAGAGAGGCCTATACCCAGCAGTGGGATAAAGAAGGCTGTGGATGATGATGATGATGATGATGATGATGAACAGAACAAAAAAAACAAGACTATAAGAACTAACTAAGACTATAAGAATTATAAGAAAGACTTGCGGTTTCCATACTACGAATTTAACGTTAAACGAAGACCGCTTGTTATTCCAGTCGCAGATCTTCGACGTAACTACCGTAAATAAAAGGCAGTGGCGCGTGTTGAGCTTGCCAGATAAGTGGACTTATTCAGACTGAATAATTCCAGTCGCCATCATCGTAAGCAGCCTGCCACTCCACTTTTAGACGTGGATCTCGTCCAAGTTGACGCCTCTTCTGCCGTTATTATCAACTTATAATACACAAACACACACACACATTACATGTAACAATAACAGGTTCAACTAACAAGCCCAGGAATGAACCACTGTGACCTCAGAACACAGGTACTCTAGTAGTCTGAGGAACAGAGCTTCCACCCAGGTACACAATACTAGGTATTGAGTTGGATATGTACGTATTGATTGTAAATACTTACTTATGTTTATTGTAATTGTTAATTTAAATTGTACCTAATACTCTGTTGTTGAAGAAATAAAAAGTATTATTATATTAATCTTCGACTTTTCATTTTTAACTTTCTTATGTAGGTACCTATATCGTCACTTTTTTTATTATAATAGATAGGCTTGCGTTTGACCGCCATCCCGCCTGATGTTAAGCGAAGATGCGGTCTACAGTGGAGCACGCCTGCCTAGAAGAAAATGTATCGTAGGACGCCCCATGACTCATAGGCAACGATTCGCTTGATCGGAAAAGGCTTCAAAGCCTTGAACATCGACGGAAAGTTGCTTGTCTGTCGGTTTTCTACCAGATACATTTTGGAGAGTGCGCTTCAGATCTGCATGACCTAATTCCACCCTGCTCATTCTACTATCGGTCAGCCAGGAGCTTTAAAAAGCGCCACCGCTTTATGGTTGATGTTCCAAAAGCTCGAACTAAGCGGTTTGATTCCACCTTCCTTCATACGTACCGCTAGACACATAGGAATCTGCTGCCCGAGTAGGTGTTCCCCAATGAATATAATCTGGGTTCCTTCAAGTCGCGTGTGAATCGGTTTCTTCTAGGCGACTGTGCTTCATCGTAGACCGCATTAACATCAAGCGAAATGATGGTAAAATGCAAGCTTATTTTATTTATTAATAGCGTAACGTAACGTAACAATGATAGCTCAGTGGTTAGCGCGGTAGGTTCGCATGCCGAAGGGCATGAGTTCAAACCACAACAATGAGCTTGAGCTGCCGTTGAAGGAAAACATCGTGAGGAAACCATAGCATGGTGGTAGCGTACTCTCTAGTACTCGGCTGGCTAACTACAACCCTCAAGTTGAAAATCTGCCGCCAAGCATCTAACGGTGTGTTCCGGCAGCCTCACTTGAGAGCCAGTTCCATTCCAGGCTAGGTGTGCTTTACCATCTTCGACCACACCGTCACTTAACATCAGGTGAGCTGTGGTCAAAAACCTAGCCTGTCAACCATAAAAAAAAATCTAAGAGAAACAATTTCACGAAAACATTCTTTAACTGTTAACGATTAAAAATGTGAAATGTCAATATGATTTTAGCATGTTTAATAAAATTTGAAACAAAGCAAATTTGCGTCTTTGGGAGTGCTAATTTGGGGAAATTTATGAGTTTAATTTAAAAATTTAAACCGTACCGCACACTTGTACAAATAGTAACAACACTAGCCCGACAATGCATCGACTCTACGACGTCAAGACCAATATCATAAATTAAACTTACTGTTTGATCGAGTTTGTAAGGTATTTAAATTATTTTATAAATGTCCTGCATTATTAGATATTTTTAATTAGGTGCCACACGGATATAGTAAGAAGACTAAAAAGGACAAAACCTTTTGTTTTTTTTTTTAATGGTTGACAGGCTAGTTGTTTGACCACAGCTCACCTGATGTTAAGTGAAGGTGTGGTCGAAGATGGTAAAGCACATCTAACGTGGAATGGAACTGGCTCTCAAGTGAGGCTGCCGGAACACACCGTTAGATGCTTGGCGGCAGATTTTCAAGTTGAGGGTGGTAGCTAGCCAGCCGAGTACTAGAAAGTACCCTACCACCATGCTATGGTTTCCTCACGATGTTTTCCTTCACCGGTAGCTCAAGCTCATTGTTGGGGTTTGAACCCACGCCCTTCGGCATGTGAACCTACCGCGCTTACCACTGAGCTATCATCGCTACAAAGTTAGTGCATTAAGTTAGTAATGTCAGTGCAGTGAGTACTACATATTATAGAACACATGAAGAAAGTGTCTTCCCCTTAACAGAGACAGTAAGAAAAGTGTCGATGGACGCATTCTTCGATTATACTCTACTTAGCAATTTAAGTTTTTTTTTTTAATCTAAAAAGTAATGAGACTAACGAGACGCTCTCCCGATGGCAAGAGACAACGCCTGCCCATGACCATCGCAGCGATACACAGAACTTTAAGTAACAAAACAAAGTCCAGGGCATCACTGCTTTGGCGCTCATTACTTTGAAACTTTTGATAGAGTTAGTCTCAATAGCCCAGTAATTTCGCTAGCTGCTGTACCCTTCAAACCGGAACACAGTAATGCTTACACACTACTGCTTAGCGGCAGAATAACTGGTACTAAGTTATATTAAAATTACTTATTAGTCTCAACTAGGCTAGATTGTAATAACAATGAGGTATCTAACAAAAAACAGATACACGAGGGGGATAAAAAAAAATTAGGTGCCTAACAACATTTACACTTATTATTTATTTTATTTTGACATGTGTCTCCTCCCTCCTTATGTCGTATTCCTCATGTCTTAGGGTCGTGACCTCCACCCCCCAGGAGCCGTTCATACACGATGTTACGCCATCTTCGCCTGTCACAAGCGGCATGCATCTGGTCTGAATCTGAATCTGGTCGGACCAATGCACCGGACCGCGGCCTCGTGTTCTGTTGCCATCGACTTTCCCCGTAACCATCCATTTTTCGTAGGTTGTCAGACAGATGGTAGAGAGTATTTTCGTGATCTTGAGCTGCTGAAGTATCGGTACGTTGCTCCGATGTGCTGTCTATGGTATTCTGAGCATCCTTCTCCAGCACCAGATCTTAAATGCAATGGTCAATCAATGGTGAAATGTTAAGGTCTACCACCGAGCAAAGTATGACAGACTCATTTTAAATTAAATTTTCTTATGTGTTCATATTATTGCTGCTGTGACAACACTGTCCGAAAATTCAGCGAAAACAAATATGATACATTTTGTACTTATTTTTGTTATAACGCTGCAACTACAAAACACCTGTTTAAATTAGTCACATCCTATTCGATGCGTTATTGAATAACACAATACTTTTGCCTTCGTGAAATATAATTCGGATACAATGACTAAGGTCGGGACTAAAAGCCGTTTAAAAATATATTTCGATGTGCCTTCAATTTTGTCAAAGACATATAACTAAAAATAAGAATATCTATTTGAATACACTAATTAGACATGATGTGATGAGATGAAACTTGTTAAGGTGGTTCGATTTCCATACAAATAAATTTTTGCCATTTGTGGACAAAAATTGAGCATAATTTTACAGTGAAATCACAGCTACTGGCATTTATTTTGGTCTTTATTTGCGGTAACTCACAATTGCTTGAATAAAACTACTGTTTTATTCAAAAATCATAAATTCATAAATAATTCATAAACGAACCACACGCCTGTCCGTGACCATTGCAGCGATACACAGAACTTTGTGTGGCAAAACAAGGTCTAGGGCTTTGCTGTTTTAGCGCTCATTGCTTTGATACATTAGATGGTTAGTCTCAACAACGCTGGAATTTCCCTTCAAACCGGAACACAGTAATGTGTACACACTACTGCTTGGCGGCAGAATATCTGGTACTGCGGTGGTACCTACCTAGAAGACCTCCTGCTAAGGAGAGCTGCCACCGAGTAAAATAAATCCTCTTAATGTAGGTACTATCTTCGCAATTCGCCAATCGATATCTCTTCTTATATTGTGTTTCATAAACATAATTATGTAAAGATAAAAGTGATTAGCGCGGTCAGTTTACACGCCGAATGGCGAGGGTTCAAGCCCCAACAATGAGCTTGAGCTGCCGGCGAAGGAAAACATCGTGAGGAAACCATAGCGTGGTGGTAGGGTACTCTCTAGTACTCGGCTGGCTAGATAGCTAAATAAGATCGTGAAAATTGTTGTAAGTGCCCAGTAAATACAAATACAAAAGAAAATACTTGTAATAAAGGCGAACCAGCTAAATGTTTTAATTTCGCGGCTATTGCGTGGCCATCCACACTTTTATGAGGAGCACGCTGAGTGGAGTTGGCGAGAAGCCAACTGGTAGGTCTTTCGGTTACTCATAAGTAAAAAGGCCCTGCCGCCTTTAAAACTTACTCTAGAAGTACGGAAAATAATTCTTAACTTGAGTGTTCAAGTCATATGTTTAGTGTGTTTCTGCTTAAAAGTCGTTTTAGTTACAACAGTGACGAGGATTTACTTTAAAATTTAAATAAAAATAAATAAATAAATATCGTAGGACTATACGCACGCCATCTGCTATCATTTTAAATATCTATCCGAAATATTTCTAAATATCTATAACCGGACCCGCCCGGACCGGTCTTTAACCGGACTTTGTTTTGCTGCTCAAAGTTCTGTGTATTGCTGCAATGGACACGGACATGCGTTATCTCTTACCATTAAGAGAGCGCATAGCTCGTCTCAAAACTTTAAAAACAAATCTAAAATCCGACATAAACTCAAAATCTCTAAACAAATTAAAAATAACTTCAAGTATTGATAGCTGCTGTTCTCGCTATAAAAAGTACCATCCAACCACGCTATGGTTTCCTCACGATCTTTTCCTTTACCGGCAGCTCCAGCTCATTGTTGGGGGTTGAACCGACCGCGTTAACCACTGAGACACATCACTACAAATTATGTTCAAGACAGTTGGCGACCAGTGGTGTCGCCTAAAGGTCTCGTTAGCGGTCTCCGTACGTATTATCCCTTACCATAACGAGATCGTTTTGCTCGTCTCATTACCTTAAAAAGTACTAGGCAACCATGACTTTGAATCAGTGTTCAAAAGGGCATAATTCCCCTCAAAGGCGAAGCGACTTTCCCTTTTGGATCACAAAAATAAATCCTTTAATCCGAACCCGTGGACACAGTAGCTCAGTCGGTCGAGGTCGTCCTGTCCCGAACAAATATATATACTGGACTCTCGAGGGGAGTTTTAACGTCCCTTTACTCTTAGCACAGAAACTAGAAAATATTAGCGTGTTAATACGTATGTAAAAGGGCCTCTACGACTGGGTGGTACAGCGCCTCTATGGGGCGTATATGAAAACATCTTTTTTACACTACCGCCTAAAAACGCTGTGTTATGTTTGTAGGGTTCATGTATGTCATCTGTCAATCTGACAAACTGGCATCTGTTAATATGACATCTGTCAATCTGACAAAGTGACACCTGTTAATTTGATATCTGTCAATCTGACAGTCTGACATCTGTTAATATGACATCTGTCAATCTGACAAACTGACATCTGTTAATTTGATATCTGTCAAACTAATAGGCAGGATAATGTTATGAAAAAAAATACAGCCGTCATACCGTATTTGGATGAATTACCATTATTGGGAATACGATACTTGTTCCGAATTTTTGGAACCCTCGGTGGGTTTGGGTCAGTTTGGCTCCGGGCGATATCAATAAGGGCAATCAGGGGCTTTGTAATGATTGGAATTGATGTCAGTAAGCTTGTTTTGTTGTATATGACATATATTATAGACATATGTATTTTATATTTGACATGTTTTTATACAGTCATATTATGTAATTTATTTGACATTTTGTTTATTATTCATCGACATGTAATCAGTTTTTTATAACTTAACTTAATGTTACACACATTTGAAATGATTTTACGAAATTTGACTTGTAACATTGGTGTTATCAATAAAATATTTGTATTTGTATAATAAAATATGCTATTTTGTTTTGTTAACGTTAATGAGACGAACGAGACGTTCTCTATGTGTAGTAATTTAATTTGATTAATTAAACGGTTCAAGCCAGTTACATTAATTAATAGTCTTTTATACAATTAAGAGTTTTAAAAGTCTGTTACCCGACTGCGAATAAAATAGCTATAAAAATGAAAAAAAAAAAAAAACTTTTTAACTCAATTTGTTGTTCCTAATTAAATTTAAACTTGTAACTTCAATACGTTTTTGTAATCCCCTTTTAATTTCCTTTATCTAGATTCTAGATACCCTAAATGATAGATTTGGTTAATTTTTCTTTATTAACGTATTACGAAGTAATTCGCCAGAGAACTAAAGTCATAGACATAGCTCAGCGTATTAGCAAGCTGAAGTGGCAATGGGCTGGACATATCTGTCGCAGAACCGATAACCGCTGGGGTAGACGTGTTCTAGAGTAGAGACCGCGTATTGGCAAACGTAGCGTAGGACGACGCGTAGACTCGATGGTGTGACGATATACGTAGGACAGCTGGCGGTGGATGGAAGCGGAAAGCCGAAGATCGGGCTGAGTGGCGTGTCTTGAGAGAGGCCTATGCCCAGCAGTGGACTACAAAAGGCTGATGATGATGATGATGATGAAATAATCGGTATTAATTTAATTTTGTACATATGTAACTCGTCAGTTTCGATGCGCGTTCAGAATGTCTGATGTGCGATTTGTTATATCCCTATGAAATATTCCAATTACCAATATCGGCGATACACGAACCACGAATTTTAATCAATCAATCGGTACGTTCTGTGCCTTTGTCTGCATTGCAAATTTATTGTTCCACCGCAACAGTAAACATTATTGTACTAGAGATGAGTCGTGCTGTGTTTACGCCGGTTACTCTTACTTTTAACAAGCTTTTATTTAGTTTCACCGGTATGCTTGTTTTTAAAAATAAAATAAATAAAAATAAATATCGCAGGACATTACACACAGCGCCATCTGACCCCAAACTAAGCAGAGCTTGTGCTATGGAAGTCAGATAAGTGATGGAATACTTTTTTTTTGTAAATACATACTTGTAATACATACAATACACCCCTGACACAGAACAAACATTTGTTTATATCACAAAATGCTTGCCCTGGGTGGGAACCGAACCCACGCCCTTCAGCTCTTGGAGCAGACATACTGCTTTTTTTACTTTTAATTATTTTTTTTGTGTTTGACAAGTATTTGGTCACAGCTTACCTGATGATAAGAGACGGTGTGGTTGAAAATGGTAAAACACACCGTTATATGCTTGGCGGCAGATTTTCAATTTGAGGTTGGTAGCTAGCCAGCCGAGTATTAGAAAATACAGTACCACCATGCTATGGTTTCCTCATGATGTTTTCCTTCACCGGCAGCTCAACTTCATTGAACCCACTCCCTTCGGCGTGTGAATCAACCGCGCTAACCACTGAGCAATCATCACTAATAAACTAGGTATAAAATAAGTACTTACATTTTCCTAGTAATATAAAATGTTTATCCTGTGTCTGGGGTGTTCTGTATGTACTATTTTAAGTATATATTTACAAAAAAACATATTTAAGTATTCTATCAGTTATCTGACTTCCATAGCACAAGCTTTGCTTAGTTTGGGGCCAGATAGTGCTGTGTGTAATGTCCTGCGATATTTATTTATTTATTACTAGCTGCGCCCCGCGGTGTTACCCGCTACATGTTTTCGGGATAAAAAGTAGCCTATAAGTTAATTCAGGTTGTAAAGTATCTGTGTTCCAAATTTTATCCAAAACCGTTCAGTAGTTTTTGCGTGAAAGGGTAACAAACATACATCCATACTCATACACTTTCGCATTCATAATATTAGTAGGATTCAACGTATTTTTGTTGTAAGTTTAAGCAGATGATTAAATTTAGTATTTGGTTTTTGCCGGAATGTCCATCCCTGATGTTGCAACTCGATTCCATTCCATCCGTCAGGGGTAAACCATAACTCCTGATAAAACATAGACCTCGGGCCTTTGGAAGATTTACGCAGCCCTATAGAGATGTTGCTACGAATTATTGTCATTTCCCTTCTATGATATCAAACCGAAAATATGAAGAACCAACATTTTCTTTGTAAAAAATTCACACTGCCCTCTAGCTCCAAATTAGGCAAAGCTTGTTCTATGGGAACCACATAACTGATATAATCAAACCTATTTTTTTTGACGCGATTATTCCGCCAATTATGAATCGATTTTTATGATTATAATAAATAAAAAAATATTTTTTTGCTTGATGGATCATACTTCAGAGGTGGTCCCATATAAATTTTATCGAAATCGTTTTTTTTAAAATCGGTCCAATGCGAGTCGGACTCGCGCAAGAAGGGTTTCGTACCGTTATACAATTATAAAAAAATCAAGTTTGTTGTATAGGAGCCCCCCTTAAATATTTGTTTTATTTTTAGTATTTGCTGTTATAGCAGCAATAGAAATACATCATCTGTGAAAGTTTCAACTGTCTAGCTATCACCGTTCTTGAGATACAGCCTGGTGACCGACGGACGGACGGACAGCGAAGTCTCAGTAATAGGGTCCCGTTTTTAGCCTTTGGTTACGGAACCCTAAAAAATTACCAAAAATCTGCATATTGTAGCTATCGTCGCTACAATACATTTTAGCGGTTATCGCGGTCGGTTCTCACAGGCCGTAAAGTGTGGGTTCAAATCCCAACAACGAGCGTGAGCTGCCTGTTAAGGAACACATAGCGAGGCAACTATAGCGTGGTGGTAGGGTACTTTCTAGTACTCGGCTGGCTAGCTACCACCATAAAGTAGAAAATCTGCCGCAGCCTCACTTAAGAACCAGTTTCATTCCAGGTTAGGTGTGATTTACCATCTTCGACCACACGTTCACTTACCATCAGGTGAGCTGTGGTCAAACAACTAGCATCTCAACAATAAAAAAAAAAATTAAGTATTTAATTTGGATTGTATACTGTTTCTTTTAAATGAATATATTTATTGTTGTATTGACTAGACGTGGTACTAGTCGTTTGTGAGCGCGGCTTCAACCTATAGGACGCTAGTGGAGAGAGAAGTAGACAGAGTCGGGTTTTAACCTCTGAGCAAAGCCGCGTCTCACAGGCAGTCGAGTGCCAGCGTTCGAGACAATTCCACTTAATACATAGTTGGTGAATATTTTGAATCATGTGAATAAAACGGTGAAATATGAGTATTAACTAATTATTTTATTTAAAACCCTATAAAAGTATTCTTAATAAGCATTGCTGTCCCAAATTGTGACCAATCATCTACACGAGTTTTGGCGGAGACGCGGGAAGAGTCGTGTCGCTCCGTTGTATTTTTTTCCAAAACTAGTGTTTTGTCGAGTGTTTATGCATAAAAATGGTGGTGTTTTATTCATAAAGTGCCGAATTACAAGCGCGAGTGTGGGAAAATGATATAATGTGGTGAAACATGAGTTTTCGTGTTGCTTCCAAAACTCCATCGAAGCTTTGTAATAAAGTTGCCACTACTTTACTAAAGCTTGACTGGAATTAACTGACACGAACTGGACTTGACAAAGACGACTTTGACTAAAACTAGCTACGATGGCACTTATTAAACTTTTGAAACTTGAAAATATATAATTACTTGACACTGGCAAATGATAAAACGCGACGCATAAACCAAAAAAAAAAAAAAAAATCATCTACACTATAGCTACATCCTGATATAATACAAACTCATAATTGACAGTACACATTAACAGATGTAAGCTTAAAATTGGCTGTCTCGTTTACTCGCGTGACATTTCACCGCAGCCAGAAGTAGACGGAACATTTTAAGCACCTCATCATCATGAATCTGCTCCACTGCACGGCGCGCCGCTCTGGTGTGTATCCGCCTTAATGTTATATTAAATTCTTGTCCACCATTATCCTACAGTATGAGTATGCACAGTTTACTACTCTGACACAAAGGACGAATCGGCTTACAGACGTTATGAGTCGACATGTCGGCGCCACAGGAATGATACTCAAGAGATGACACGAAACTGTTTGATGGATTTATTTATTACTAGCTGCGCCCTGCGGTGTTACCCGCTACATGTTTTCGGGATACAAAGTAGCCTATGTTAATCCAGGGTCTCTGCTACCTCCATACCAAATTTCATCAAAATCCGTTTTGTAGTTTATGCGTGAAAGAGTCGCAAACGTCCATCCAAACTTTCACATTTATAATTACTAGCTGCGCCCCGCGGAATACCCGCTATATGTTTTCGGGATAAAAAGTAGCCTATGTGTTATCCACCCTGGATTAACACGTAGGCAGCCCGTACACGTTCCGCGCGATCCGCGATCCGCGATCAATGATCGCGATCCAGACTGATCGTGTACGAAGCGGATTGACGGACTGATGCTCCGGATCGCATAATATCTAGAAATTTTGAAATCATGATCGCGGATCGCGGATCGTGATCATGATTGTACGTGTAAGGCGGCCCATACGTCCAGCTCAGCTACCTCCATACCAAATTTCATCCAAATCCGTTCGGTAGTTTTTGCGTGAGAGTAACAAAACTCCATTCATCCAAACTTTCCCATTTATAATATTAGTGGGATTTATTTGTTTTTTTTTTACAGCCCTGTTGACTCATTGCTCTTAAGGCAGATATGCTATATCTGCCTTAAGAGCTGAAGGGCGTGGGTTCGATTCCCGCTCAGAACAAACATTTTATGTATCAACAAATATTTGTACTATGTCTGGGTGTTCTGTATGTATTATAAGTATGCATTTACATTTTATCTGACTTCTATCACACAAGCTCTACTTAGTTTGGGGTCAGATGGCGCTGTGTGTAGTGTCCTACTATATTTATTTGTTTTTTTTTTATCGAGATTGGTACAGTAGCATACCTTAGGCTACTTTGGGTACGGAACCCTAAAAATGTCACGTAAGACAAAGTCGTATACCAATATATGTAATTTCGCTGTAGAATGCAAAGCTATTTTGATTTGAAAAACAGCCCATTACACACAGATTTATTAGATTCACTTTCGTTTTTAAATTGACTCAAATGGATTAAAATAAAGCGGGACTGTTTGCCGCCAATTTACGGCCGTCATTGTCAAAATTATGTTTTTATTTTCAAAGTGGCTAGATTTATTTTGCCTTGTTTTTGGTCATTAGCATCGCCCGTTTATCCTTAACAAACCTCTTTGAAGCATGTTTCGGTGTAGAGAGTTTTATTTTAATTTAATCCGTTGATTTATATTAATGCATCACAAGGAGAGGGCAAATAAAACATTCATAATGGAACTGACTCAGTTTTGTACAGTACTTTTATTCTAGTACAATATTTTTGCATTTGAAGGTTATTATTTTCATTTCGAAATTCATTCTCATTAATAATAAAAAAATCGTAGGACGTTACACACAGCGCCATCTGACCCCAAACTAAGCAAAGCTTGTGCTATGGAAATCAGAAAAAGAAAACAAAAAAATATGAGACAAATGGCGCTCTCATAATAATGGGAAGAGATACACATATCCATAACCAAACCATTGCAGCGATACACAGAACTTTGAGTAACAAAACAAAGTCCAGGGCATCGCTGCTTTGACGCTCATTACTTTGAGAATCGATGGTTAGTCTCAACAAAGCGCGGCGGCAGAATATCTGGTACTGCGCTGATACCTGCCGCAACGATCTGTTAAAATTTATGATCTAGTAAAATGCTTAATTCAGCTTTAAGGTGGTTCGATTTCCATACAAACAATTTTTTTCCATTTAAGGGCAAATGGAGCATAATTTCACAGTGAAATCACAGTTACTGGCATTTATTTTGCTCTTTATTTGCGGTAAAACATAATTGCTTGAATAAAACGGTAACGGTATCTTGATGCCAAAAAGTCGTTGTTGGTTCACGTACGGTTATGCAACTCGATGACACACGATGCAGCTTTTTTTTTCGTAGAAGTTTCTACTACAGCATGGCGCCCATTCAAAAGTGGTATTATGTTTATTACCATTGACTTCTTGAAATTAAAAATGCTCGTTGTTTATGAGTTGGCCGTATGTTTGTGTGTTCCTTTGCCAAAATGCAGTACGACGTAAAGTACACAGTGGCAGTATGGGAGGTCGCCAAAAACGTTCCGTTTCACGCTCCGTGAAATGTGGGCATCGTACTGCTGAGAATAGTATGAAAAATGCAAAATAAAAAATGTAAACCATAGAGCCATGAAAAGCGGGACAGTGCGTAAATGTTTTTTTTTTTACTATATGTTTATGCGATGCGATACAGGTTCTCCTAGTGCAGGGTCCACTAGTATTATTGTAGCCCGTAAATTATTGTAAATAAATTATTTTGTATTTCCTTAAAAATGTATACAGGTATATCTTAAATAATGTACTTATTTCGTTTTGTTCTTTATTTTTAATTCATTTTTAATTATGTTTGTTTTTTCTTTTTGTATGTAATGTTAAATGTGATGGAATTTTTTTTTCATGGCACAAATAAAGTGTTATTTATTGTCTATAAATATGTAGTATTCATATGTACGTATCATGGAAAATAACTTCTATGTGTTTGTTCTTTATATGAGTTTATTTTATTTTTCTTGGTTTTGGTGTCGCACGTAGGGCATTTGTCATTTAAGTATGTCGATATTTATGATAAAACTGTTAAAATAAGTCTAAGTCACAGTCGAGGAGGTCATACAAAGTAAGTCAAGGTCAATTAATTTGTTCATGCTCTAGTAAAGGAATAGCAACAATTTTGGAAGCAACACGAAGAATTTCTTTCCCACACTCGCGGTTATAAATCGGCACTTTTTTAATAAAATACGTATAGTAGCTATCTACTATAGGTAGATACATTTTATTAATAATATAATTATTGATCGTCATTCCACAGTTTGAAAGCTTTAATTGAAGAAAGATGGTATGTTTTTTTAATACTTTTTTTTTCGTCTATTCTATTAAATTGAAATTCCGTCCTTACTGATATTATAGTGCGATTGTTTGAATGCAATGTTGTTGATATAATACACTCTAAATGAACCACGTGGATGTTTCTAAATGGAACGCTCGTGTTATGAATCAAAATGCTTTCGTAGCGGACAATAGGGTCACGCTAATGATATTTTATAAGTATTTTTAATGACCTTCTAAAAGCACCTTTGACATTAAGACGAAATAGATAAATAGATAGACAGATAGATATAGACTCTTTATTGTGAAGCTGGAATTGTATCTAAAAAGTCTGTGTACTCAACTGATGGTGTGGTCAAAGATGGGAAACGTCTTTGGCACCAGAACTCGGTAATAAAGCAATGTAACTTTTTTGTTTTTGGTTGATAGGCTAGTTGTTTGACCACAACCCGCCTGATGTTAAGTGAAGGTGTGGTCGAAGATGGTAAAGCACACCTAGCCTGGAATGGAACTGGCTCTCAAGTGAAGCTGCCGGAACACACCGTTAGGTGCTTGGCGGCAGATTTTTAATTTGAGGGTGGTAGCTAGCCAGCCTACCACCATGCTATGGTTTCCTCACGATGTTTTCCTTCACCGGCAGCTCAGCTGCCAAACCTAGCCGTGTTAGGGGTTAGTCGAATAAAAAGTAAAAATATACTTATAATGAAATACAGAGTTCATTACAGAGAGAACACATTTTAAATTGTTGAGTGTCATGAAATTAAAATTAGGTAAGTAGTAGGTATATGTAGATTTTCACATAGTAATAGGCAAATATATTATGGACTAGAGCAAATTGTTTGCTAGATATTTCTGTAGGAGCTATTATATTCATACTAGATATTTTGTGAATAGAATCCATTCATTACAATAGGGTGCGGTAATCGTTAATTTTGGCCAAATTGTTTAGATAATGGTCAACGATTAATTTGGTGATAAATTTTAGCTTTTGTTTGCAATGTTTTTCATATCATAGCTTAGCATTATCATAGCTTTGGCTTAAATAATTTTATTGTGAAAACATAAAAAGTGAAAACATGGCTGGACTTAAAAAAACATTTTTTTTTTAACAATATTATTTAACATTACCAAAACTTGAAGCTAAAATTAATATGAGCTAGGCCCGTTCAACGCACTTATTTAACCACTAGCAGACGCCTCACAGTTTCACCCGCGTAGTTCCCGTTCCCGTGGGAATACAGGGATAAAAACTAACCCCGGCTAAAGCCTACGTCACCCGGGGATAGTGTCCCAACGGTGAAAGAATTTATTACAGACATACAAAAATTTCCTCTATATAATATTAGTTTAGATAACAGTAACGAATTCATTCATTCGTTTCCTTCGTTTGCGAGAAATGTCGCCAAAGTAAACATCTTCGACCGGGCAAAAACGGACCACTTCACACCTGAAGTGAAATGGAATTATCCCAGGATCCTATAATTGTATCAGTCTGCAGTGGCACAGTATACTGGAGGAAAGTTACTTGAAATCAAAACGAAGTTCGTGGTAGACCACTGATAGGCCAGCCCCAGTTTGAAAAGGCACTGCAGCTAGCGAAATTCTAAGGCCATTGACTCAAATTATAAATTTGGTCATTTTTATTTATTTATTGCTAAGCATTAATTTATTTGACGTGTTGTTCTATTTTTTTGCCCATATGTACATTGTAACCCTGTAACATTTAAAAAGAAAGAAAGAAAATCGTTTAATTCTGTAACAAACACAAAAACAAAAACAAACAAACAGTGACAGACAAAAGTTACAGAATAGGGGCTCAGCTCAGCATAATGCTGGTCATACTAAGTGGTATGACCAGCGCTGGTCTTCCGGTGAGCCCTTGTAGTTTATACAACCATTTATTAGTAGGTATTTATGTTTGACTTAAAGCATTTTTTAATGTCGAGTCATAACAAAATAGGCAGGACAGTGTTGCCGCAACTGAGTTCCCAAAAGGTACATATCTAGCGCTGAAAAGGTACATTTTTGGTTTTTAAATGTAAACAGTAAGACGAACGAGACGCTCTCCTGATGGTAAGAGATAACGCCTGTCCATGACCATTGCACACAACTATTTTTGTGAATAAATGATAATTGAATTAAAAATAATGAGCGTTAAAGCAACAATGCCCTGGAATTGGTAAAAAAGATTCCTTTGTAAACAACTAGTGGACGCCTCGCGGTTTCACCCGCGTAGTTCTCGTTCCCGTGGGAATACAGGGATAGTGTAGCTTCCCAACGGTGAAAGAATTGTTTAAAATGGTCTCGTAGTTTTGGAGCCTATTCAATACAAACTAACAAACGAACAATCAAATCTTTCCTCTTTATAATAGTATAGATAGATGTTTCGACAGCCCTGTTGGTTCATTGGTAGAATGTCTGCTTCAAGAGCTGCAGGGCGTGGGTTCGATTCTGTGTTCTGTGATTCTGTGTCTGGGTGTACTGTATGTATTATAAGTATGTATTTACAAAAAAAAATACTTTTTAAGTATTCTATCAGTTATCTGTCTTCCATCACACAAGCTCTGCTTAGTTTGGGGTCAGACGGTGCTGTCTGTAATGTCCTACGATATTTATTTTATTTCTCTCATTGCTTACCTTTAAAAAAAGTTTTAACATAATGTACTGTTTATTAATTTTATGGTCAGGCAGCAAGTACAGTGACAAAGAGCTTTTTGCGCCTACGTGATGTTCTCACTGAAGTCCTCAATTTACAAAGAAATTAAGTTACTTTTGACGTCACCTCGCGAAGTCGGGGGAGGTGAACGTGTTTTTGTTGGATGTTGTCTAAATTGATTTGGTAAACAGAATTAGAACGGCTAAATGGAGTCAAATTGAGTGAATGTTTATTTTGGATACTGATTTGCTTTGCTTTTTATACTACGGAAAGGTTTGGTTAAAAATAGTTAAAAGGGAGCTTGGGAGCTTCATTCGCTTTAATGGTGATCGATGCATTATCGTTTATCATGGCTTACACTCATGGCTCTATTTTTTCTTTTGGAGTTTTTTTTCTTTCATTTCATGGCGTCGCATTTCGAGCATTTGCCAGTGGTCAAGTGTTTTATATTTTCAAGTTTTTTTTAAATTTAAAAGTAATGAGACGAGCGAGACGCTCTCCTAATGGTAAGAGATTACGTCTGTCCATGACCATTGCAGCGATACACATAACTTTGAGTAGTAAAACAAAGTCCAGGGCGTCGCTGCTTTTTTATTTATTTATTTATTTATTTAATTCGATACACACAACAGAATATAATTACCACATCATTATGTAAATTACAGTAAGGTTTTGTACTAAATTATATTCCTAAACAAATGTGTATACAACATGAACAAAGAAAGCAGTAGCATTTATAAAGTGCTTTGGCGCTCATTACTTTGAGACTTTCGATGGTTAGTCTCAAAAGCCCTGTAATATCGCTAGCTGCAGTACCCTTCAAACCGGAACACAGTAATGTTTACACACTACTGCTTGGCGGCAGAATATCTGGTACTACGGTGGTACGGTACCTACCTGACGACCTCCTGCTAAGGAAATCTACCACCAATTGATGAAATGTACCATAAGTTAAATAAGTTGCCTCGTAGCTATAGTTATAGTCAAAGTCCAGTCTTGGTCAAGTACAGTCCGTGTCATTCAAGTAAACTATTAAGTCCTAAACTATTCAATATAGAAGAATCCTAATCTATTCACTGTAGCCTTAGAAACGTTCAAATTGTAGTAAGTATAGGAAACGCAGAAGTAGCGTAGTCTGAAGAGTCTTCCTATCCTACCTATCTCCGCCCCTGCATGTCACTCCACTCGCCCTAATTACAAGGGGTATTTCAACACCACGACGATGTTATCGAGCGCCTTTTCTCGCTCGCTGATTGGCGGCCATGGGCTTACCATCAGGCGTATGATAAGCTTGCTTTATGATATAAAGGACTTTTTAGATAATTGATTGATTCTGACGTTACTTTGCGGAAGTTAGTTTTGAATATTCAAGTTGTATACTATATATTTAGTTTGTAATTTCAGTTATAACAGTGATGAGTGACTTTTCAAAGCTTAAATATTTTTTTAAACTTAATTTTGATTGTATTAGTAATACATAAACTTTGTATGGATTAATGAGATACATATCTATTCGTAAAGAATATAAATAATTCGTTTTAATTATCTAAATAATTATTGACTAATATTGAAAATAACTAGGGTGTTAATAATGAAATTAAAAAATTGTTATTTGTTATACAAGAGTGCAAAGTTGCTTTTTAACCGCGTGCTCAATTTTGATGACCGAGCAAGCGAAGGATTAAACAATTAGAATCCTATGCATTAGCGAGGGAATCAAAATGGCACGAGGTGAAAAATCTTTGCTCATGAAAAAAATCTTTTACAATCACAAGATACTATTATTTCAGTTTAGGTATTAATTACTACATTAGCAATATGACGTGAAAAGAAAATTGCGCGCTCAAAGCAAATTAAAAAAAAAACGTATACCAAGGAGGTTCCGAGTCTGAGTTTTTAACAAATTAAAAAAAGTTGTGTGATAAATTCGGCACCATGGAGGTAGAAGTAAATAGGCTTAATGATGTTTTGAATTCACAAACTTAGTGCACACGATGTTCTTAATTTAAATTTACTTTATCTTCTAGCGGATAAAAACGACTTTCGCACTCAGATATCGAAGAGCAACAATACACTTTCCGAGATGGGGGGGATGAAAAACAAATGTATATTTACGCCGAAAAAAACCTAAATGATTGACAATAGATAATAGCTGAAAGCGACGTCAAATTTTATGTAAATATATGTAGTACTGTAGCATTTGGCTGGCCCTCCTACCACCCTCTAGTTGAAAATCTGCCACCAAGCACCTAACGGTGTGTTACGGCAGCCTCACAAAAAAAGGTTTCAAATGCGGAGAAGTTAATCACACTCTTTATTGGCTATTTGTAAAGCGTTCTCGGGTTTACCTTGTTAATGGAGATATTCTTCTCTCTGTTATGTATTGACACTAATGTACCTTTTGTTTCTTTTCAGGTAAGGAAAATAATGGGATTAAATAGGAATTTACCCTTCCCTCAGGACCACAAGCCGTTTAGAAGGATTGAGAATTAAAAAAGGTATTTAATTTTTTTTTTTTTACTTTGGTCTAGGCATGCGTTTGGTCGCGATCTCACATGTTGGAAAGATTTGATGTGGTCGAAGATAGAGCACGCTTGCCTAGGAAATACTTCTTATTCACGTTTTTTCTTGATCAACCCCGAGTTAAATACAGGACGTTACACACAGCGCCATCTGATCCCAAACTAAGCAAAGCTTGTACTATAGAAGTCAGATAACTGATATAATACTTAAATAGTTTTTTTTTTGTAAATTTAAATTTAAATTTAGATTTCGTAGGACTACACACAGCGCCATCTGGCCCCAAACTAAGCAGAGCTTGTGTGATGGAAGTCAGATAACTGATAGAATACATATATACTTTTTTTGTTTGTAAATACATACTTATAATAAATACAGAACACCCAGACACAGAAAAAACATTTTTTTTATTCACAAAATGTTTGCCCTGAGTGGAATCGAACCCACGCCCTCAAGCTACAGCTCTCAAGGCAAATATACTACCAATGAGCCAACGGGGCTGTCAAATACATACTTATAATACATACAGTACATTAGTTATCCTTTTTGTAACTATATGTCTGCTTGTTTGTTTTGTGCGTGTGTTCAGTTTGGTTACGAAATTAAATTATTTTCTTTATTTCTTATCTATTACCATCAAGGGAGCGTTGCGTTCTTCTCATTACTTTTGCATTAAAAAAATATACATCATTCACAGCGGGACCGACCGTCCATCTCAAGTCTACCCACACACGGGTATAATAATCTCAAGTAAAAGGGCCCGATTTTACGCCTCTGGACATTCGGGACTAAATCCTATTTTTGCCCATAATCCTCTAATCCTGCCCTATCGGACATCGGGAAATATCTTATCATTGTGTGGCGAAGAGTTCGAAATGAACAAGCTATATCTTCGCCCTGAATGGCGACGTATGTATGAGTGACAGCGTCTTGGTTCGCCGGATATTATTTTCAGAACCACTCAAAGAATTTATTGATTTCCATGTACAGTATGACTGGTGAGACACCTACGATACTCGAGGATGTGATATTTGGCGATCATATAGAAAAAAAATAACATTAAAAATATTAATTATAATAATTGGCTACGAGGTATATAAGGCAAACTTAACCGAAAGTTATGTAATTAATTACGCAACGCTTGGACACCGCGCGGACGCATGAACTGGACGTTGTGAGGACGCTCGCGCCGACGACGGGAGACAAGCACGTACCTACTTGTCGCGTGAACAAAACATCGTTATCGGGAGTGTATCCACACTTCATTTATTTATAGGGAAATTGGGGCCGAAAATTAAGTATCTAATTTTATTACATAATTATAACGACAATCGAGTACCAAGTACTGTCTTTTAGTATCGTAGGTGTCTCACCAGTCATACTGTATACAATTTGTTAACGTATAGGGCTAAAAATATTTTAATAGCTCATGGCAAGATTGGTGTAGAGGTCATCCTGCGAGGCCTTTATCTTCTCAACGTGTAAGATCACAAGTTATCATAAGTCAAACTTAGCTGTAAACTTGACCAGGTTCAACCCTAGAGCTGAACAGCTGTCGCATGATCTTGCCTGTCAATGACTAATAAGTATGCAGAAAGGATATTATTATTACCTACTAAGATGAGAACTGAAAAAACATGAATTTAATCTTAACTTAGTTTGTACCCATGTGAACTACCGCGAAGTAACATGAATCAATTGATTTCCTTTACCCATTCTTAGCTCAATATACTATTCCTTTTTTTTTCTAATCTATGTCTCTCATTCTGAGGCGGCTTCAAAAACCAACATTGGTCCAAACCGACCGGTCAAAACTGACATGTGCGATTTTTCACCAAATGGATTTGTTCGGTTTCAAAAACATTCTTTGTCTTTATGGTAAAACTGACGTAAGAGCGAGCTCTGTAATATAACAGCGAGTATTCCACCCTCTTCGGCCATGGGATTGAGACACGCCTTTATGCGATGCCATCGTTTGCACCGTGTCGCGAAAATGGTGTCAGCAGAAACAAGGCATGGGGTGATAATACGACCATGTTTCATCCTTTTTCTCTGTGACTATTCTTGAACGACTTAATACACGAATCCCGCCCATTCATTTATACAGTAAGGAGAAGGCTTCCCTTCGACATGTGAACCGACTGCGCTAACCACTAAGCCATCATCGGTAGTATATCTGCCTTGAGAGAGAGGGCGTGGGTTCGATTCCCACTCAGGGCAAACATTTTGTGAATAAACAAATGTTTGTTCTGTGTCTGGGTGTTCTGTGTGTATTATAAGTATGCATTTACAAAAAAAAAAGTGTATATATGTACTCTATCAGTTATCTGACTTCCATCACACGAGCTCTGCTTAGTTTGGGGCCAGATGGCGCTGTGTGTATAGTCCTACGATATTTATTTATCATCGTCACAAAAATAAAATTTGTGATTTAAATTTTATTCAATTTTGGATGATCATATATATTTGTTATCCAGCTCCTCGACAACACGGATATAGTAAAAAGATTAAAAAGGACAAAACCTTTTGAGTTATTGTATTAAGTTAGTAATGTCAGTGCAGTGAGTACTACATATTATAGAACACATGAACAAAGTGTCTTCCCCTTAACAGAGACAGTAAGAAAAGTGTCGATAGACACATTCTTCGTTTTTTTTCCTGATGGTAAGAGATAACGCCTGTCCATGACCATTGCAGCGATACATAGAACTTTGAGTAACAAAACAAAGTCCAGGGCATCACTGCTTTGGCGCTCATAACTCGTTTCGTTTATACTCTACTTAGCAATTTAATTAAAATTACTTATTAGTCTCAACTAGGCTAGATTGTAAAAACAATGAGGTATCTAACAATAAACAAATACATCATTAGAAAGAAAAAAAAAATTGTTTATGAAGTTCGAAATGTAAATTGATTCTATGACTGCGTACGACCTATATAGTTTTCTACCCAAACGCTTTCCAACCTAGCCGGAAATATGTAAACCCGATATAATCGGATCAACACGTTCGGTTCGTAAGTACCTCAAATAGGATTTTCCGACGTTAAACCACGTTGCTATCTTCGTTGGAACGTTTTATTGCTAGTCGGGTCCCTTGGTCCCCAGGGCTTGGAGCTGGTCGAGCGGGGGGATGATTCAAGGTCTCTTTACACCTAACGGGACGATAGTGAAAAAAATAAGTAAATCGTTGTAGGCATAACAGTAATTAAATTAAAACCGGCCAAGTGCGAGTCGGACTCACACACGTAGGGTTCCGTACCATTATCTATAATAAAACTAAATATTCTCTGAATAGTTAAAGCGTCACCGTTATTAGTGTCGATCAAGAAACGGTAAAACAATCAAGTTTGTTGTATGGGAGCCCCCCTTAAATATTTATTTTATTTTTAGTATTTGTTGTTATAACGGCAAGAGAAATAAATCATCTGTGAAAATTTCAACTGTCTAGCTATCACCGTTCTTGAGATACAGCCTGGTGACAGACCAGAAATAATAAAAATAAATTTATAAATATTTAGTTTATTTCCGCTTAACAGTCGTTTCAGTTATAACAGTGATGAGGACTTAAATTTAACTAATTTGACAACAATTTATTGATTAAAAACTTATTCGCAACTTTAATAAAAAATAGAAAAGATAAAAAATAATTTAACCAAAATCTTTTTTTTTTAATTATATCTTGTAGTCAGCCCTGTTGGCTGTAAGCAGATATGATGGTGGTGGTCTCCGAGTAGGGTGCTACTTCCAGTAGAGTACATCCCTTTTAGTTCGTGTAGTCAGTCTATGTGCTGACTATCCTGGTCAAAGATGTCTCTTCTCTTTTTTAGTCTACTAAGTATCTGGGATTGTTAATTGCCTCGCAAGATGGTTTGGATGCTTTTGCAGTCTTTCCTTGTATTTGTCTCCATAAGAATAAAACAAAAATCTAATTAAAATAACCACGAGTCTTAATATCCTCTTCTCGCTGCAGTAACCACTCGCCGACACGTGTCGCCTCTACACGAGGCATCCTCGAGACGTGTTGACTCTTCGAGCGCTTGGTCGAGACTGAGTCAACAATACAGCAATCGCCAATTACAGTAGTCTTTAAATTGATACTACAATTAATTGTACAGGGTACTAAAAATAATAAATAGGGGGAAAACACAACATAAAAGTCGTCGACTGTAAATTAGTAAACGAAGTATGTACCGACCCTTGCTTGTCTAATCTTAAGGAGTTTTGCGGGTCTATACAAACAGGGCACCCTTCGCAACTTCAACAGATATAGGGTTAATATTATATTTCTTAAATGTGAAGTTGTTTCGTTTGAGTTTTGAAATTGTGGCGAGTCTTCTAAGATATATTTAAGTAATTCTCGAAAATATAAACACGGTGTAAATATTTGCCTGATTTCATTTTAATAAATTCATGACGTACTTATAGGTACGTACGTATTATTTTATAGGTACGTATAGGTACCGATACACAAGTCTGTGATTTCACTTTTTTTTATATACATGCGTTACTAGTGGACGCCTCGCGGTTTCACCCGCGTACTCTCTGCCGGAGTCTGTCTTCCCTGTTAGGTACAATATGGGTGTCTTCAAATCTAAACTAAATAAGTCTTCTGCGTGCTCCATCTTAGCCCACACTACTGCTTAACATCAGGCAGAGTATGGTCAAACGCGAACCTATTCTGAATTTAAAAAAACCCCGCGTAGACCCCGTTCCCGTGGGAATACAGGGATAAAAAGTAGCCTATGTCACCCGGAGATAGTGTAGCTTCCCAACGGTAAAGCTTGTACGATAGAAGTCAGATAGTTGATAGAATTTTTTGTGGTGATGATAGCTCAGTGGTTAACGCGGTCGGTTCGTATGCCGAAGGGCGTGGGTCCAAACCTCAACAATGAGATTCTTGTCCACATTTTTTTTTCCTTTTTTTGTTTGTATTTGTGTACATATACAATATATACATGGTATATGAATATCGTGTAATATGTCTATCTATATTAAGTACAATAGGTTTTATTTTTAACCGACTTCAAAAAAGGAGGAGATTCTAAATTCGTTGGAATTCTTTTTTTAATGTATGTTCATTATTGGATTTGGAATTTGGAAAATTATTTTTTTGTTTCAAAGGGTATACTTATACTTCCCAGGTGGTCCCATTTAAATGTAATCGAAATCGATTCTCTGTACAGATATCATTTCATTTAACGTTTGTGATGTTTGAGAAAGGGCAGCTCTATCGTAATCCTTGTTCTTCGATTAGTACATTAATAGCTCAATGCACATACGTGTGACAATCACTCTAATTAGGACACAGGCGTCGTGTTACGTTGTATACAGCCTCTGAACATCCACTGGTGGTCTGTGGTCACACGGCATAGCCCCATACAGTACATGAAGTCAAATACAAATATTTTATTGATAACACCAATGTTAAAAGTCACTTTAAAATTTTTAAGTATGTCATTAAATGAGTTTTAAAACACTGATCACATGTCAATACAAAAAATATAGTCAATATAAAAATTTACTTAAAATAATAAAATAATTTAAAACTAGCTTTGAGCGCAGATACACACACACACACGCGCGCGCGAACACACACACAAACACCGTCCGCACCGCACCTATATGTATATATATTGTAATCGCAAGTGTAGGTAGTCCCTGCGAAACAGGTCCTCGCCTAGTGCAGGGACTACAAGCAACGATGACATCTATAAATAACTCATTTTATGAAATAAATTATTTTGTATTTTGTATGTCAATACCAAAAAAATATTGCCAATATAACAAAATGACATAACAAAAAAAAACATAATTACCTACTTACTATTAATTCAATAACGTAATCAAGTCTGAAATACTCGTCAATGTCATAAAACAATGTCTCTAGCAGCCAAGATCTTAACTTGGTTCTGAAGCGCGCGGTAGAAGCTGCATCCCGTACGGAGGCGGGTACGCGGTAACCTCCGCGTAGTCCGAAGCACTTAAAGTCTTGACCATTTTTACTCCACTTCGCAAAATAGTAGGGTTATAATTGACAAGCGAACGCCTCGCTGTTTCACCCGTGTAGTTTCCGTTCCTATGGGAATACAGGGGAAAAAGTAGCCTATGTCACCCGGGGATAGTGTAGCAAGTAATGAGCGCCAAAGCAGCGATGCCCTGGACTTTGTTTTACTACTCAAAGTTCTGTGTATTGTTGCAATGGTCATGGACATGCGTTATCTCTTACCATCAGAAGAGCGCATCGTTCGTCCCATTACATTTACATTTTCACACCCAGATAGATTCCTCTTCTCTTCTTTCAAACATAAATTTTAACATCAAGCCTAAATCTCGCTACCCTCACACAGGTATCTTTTCTCTGAGAGTCTATACAAACAATACCTCTTTATATAACCCACTAGTTAGAATGTGTCGTCAATACAACGATATCTTAGTGGATCATCACGGCTCAATAGACATATGTGACAGCCCTGTTGGCTCATTGGTAGTATATTTGCCTTGAGAGCTATAGGGCGTGGGTTCGATTCCCACTCAGGGCAAACATTTTGTGAATAAACACAATCATGTTTGTTCTGTGTCTGGGTGTTCTGTATGTATTATAAGTATGTATTTACAAAAAAAAAAAGTATTTATGTATTCTATCAGTTATCTGACTTCCATCACACAAGCTTTGCTTAGTTTGGGGTCAGATGGCGCTGTGTGTATAGTCCCACGATATTTATTTATTTATTTATTTATTATATTTAACTTTAAACTGTCAAAATTTAAACGGGATGTATTTTTTTTTTCTTTGGTTTTGGCGTCGCGTTTTAGCATTTGCCAGTGTCAAGTATTTATATATTTTCAAGTTTCAAAAGTTAAATAAGTGTCATCGTAGCTAGTTATAGTCAAAGTCCAGTCTTAGTCAAGTCCAGTTCGTGTCAGTCAAGTCCAGTCATGCTTTAGTAAAGTAGTGGCGACTTTACTATAAAGCTTCGATAGAGTTTTGGAAGCAACACGAAAAGTCATGTTTCACCACATTATATCATTTTCCCACACTCGCGCTTGTAACTCGGCACTTTATGAATAAAACACCACCATTTTTATGCATAAACACTCGACAAAACACTAGATTTGGAAAAAAATACAATGGAGCGACACGACTCTTCCCGCGTTCCCGCCAAAACTCCACGGGATGTCTTGGCCATTTTGCAAGAAAAGCAATAGTAATCACTATTGTTTTTTTTTTTACCAAAAACGCGTGATTTATAATTGTAATTGTTGATGGCTTTTACATCCCGCCTGTTATTTACATGTACATAGTTCAACATTGTTAGTTAGTATAGTAGTAATGTCACTCACTTTATAAATGCTACTGCTTTCTTTGTTCATGTTGTATACACATTTGTTTAGGAATATAATTTAGTACAAAACCTTACTGTAATTTACATAATGATGTGGTAATTATATTCTGTTGTGTGTATCGAAATAAACATCTTCGCATCTTCGCTTAACATCAGGCGGGATGGCGGTCAAACGCAAGCCTATCTACTATAAAAAAAAATGACGTCTCTTAGCAATCGCTATTATAACGTCACATTCAATCATTAGGTCAAAGTTTGTGCGAGCGACTAGTTTAGCTACTGTACAAAGTTTAAGTAGTAACAATGTTTCGGTCACAGTTAAACCGCATTAGTTAATGGAACCATTTTGCCTACAGTTCCATATAAATTATAAACGAATTAACGCAAAATGCGCTCCGGACTGCGGACTGCGGGCGGCCGCCGCAAATTGGGATTCATCCGGCCTTACCTTACTTACTAACGTATTATTGCTATTTATCTTTATTTTTTAATGTAGAATTAATGTGTGTCTTTGTTTCCTTTACTAAGAACATCCAGGGGTTGTTAAACAAAACCGCAATAAATAATAAGCAAAAAAATTGGTATCTATTTGCTAGGCAAGCGTGCTCCATCTTCGGCCACATCGTCGCCTTCCATCAGGTGAGATTGTGAACAAACGCATGCCTAGTCCGATGTAAAAAAACTGGCCAAGTGCGTGTCGGTCTCGCGCACGAAGGGTTCCGTACCATTGTCTATAAAAGCGGCAAAAAAATCACGTTTGTTGTATCGGAGCCCGCTTAATTTATTTTTTTTAATGGTTGACAGGCTAGGTGTTTGACCACAGCTCACCTGATGTTAAGTGAAGGTGTGGTCGAAGATGGTAAAGCACACCTAGTCTGGAACGGATCTGGCTCTCAAGTGTATTCTGTTTTTTTTAAGTATTTGTTGTTATAGCGGCAACAGAAAGATAGATAGACAGATGGATATAACTCTTTATTGTGCACACCATAAATAGAAAAGAGTACAGAGAACAAAGAACCTTATTAACTAGTGCCACAAAAAACACGAAATACTACGTCTTCTGAGAAAATTTCAACTGTCTAACTATCATTGTTGATGAGATACAGCCTGGTGACAGACGGACGGACAGCGGAGCCCAAAAAATAAGTCGATCGAAACGCTCTCTTGATGATTAAGACAACGCCTGTCCATGACCATCGTATCGGAGAACTGACTAACAAAACAAAAGTACAGGGCATGGCTGCTTTGTCGCTCATTACAAATACATGTATACAAAGATTTTATAAATATTACCAAAGGAACAAGTCAAATTCCAGGCATGGTGGTAGGGTACTTTAGTACACGGCTGGCTAGCTACCACCTTCAAGTTGAAAATCTGCCGCCAAGCATCTAACGGTGTGTTCCGGCAGCCTCACTTGAGAGCCAGTTGCATTCCAGGCTAGGTGTGCTTTACCATCTTCGGCCACACCTTCACTTGAAATCAGGTGAGCTGTGGTCAAACACCTAGCCTGTCAACCATTAAAAAAAAAAAATATCCGTAATATCATTAAATATATCAAAAACAATATCTTTTGTTACGATCACTACAAAACTTTACAGGATCACCCGCTAGGCTAATATGAAGATTGAAAATTTCAATCGGTCACGCCGTTTTCTTGTCCATAGGCAACATAAATCACTACTACGTAGGTACTTATGGGGTGCGTATGCATGTATTATAGTTAAACGTAGTTTCATTCCAGGCTAGGTCTTCGACCACACCGTCACTTAACATCAGGTGAGCTGTGATCAAAACACCTATTCTGTCAAACATTAAAAAAAAAAATATATACATATAAACTTTCCTCTTGAATCACTCTGTCTAATGATGGAAACCCGTTGCGTATTTTAAAAGATACGTACAGGCGGCGGTTATTGTTCACACCAAAATTATAAACATTTTAATAAAAATACACATTTAACATTTTCACTTTTTTTTTGTAATTTTAATTTTGTAACAAGCCGGCAGAGGCACTCGTTAAATTTAGAATACCTCTTTTTTTGCGTCAGGAGACTAAATAGATCATGAAACCGATTTTAGTTTCGCGCTACAGTAAAACTTTCCCCGAATTAAGTCTGTGCGTGACTGGAATTGTCAAAATTTTATTAGTTACCAAATAAGTTTTCATTTCGTTTTTGTTAATAAAAGTCTAATTCAGCTTTGTTATGCTAATAACTTTTGTACAGTTCGAGACTCGCGCATGCAAGTTTTGTTTTGTAGCAAAATAATTTAATACATAAATAAATATCGTGGGACATTACACACAGCGCCATCTGACCTCAAACTAAGCAAAGCTATTTTTTTTTTTCTATTTTATTTATGGGACTTTTGTGGTAGCCACATGGCAGTCCCATCGTATTTTCTCACATGTAAAACACAACTAAAACAAAAAATTATCTACACACCACACAAACATATACACATTGTCTCATACACACATTCACTCCCCCGCATACATACTAATCATAATATAGTTGGGTCACTTGAGGCGACTTACACAGCTGAACAGCTCCCTGGCTCAATATATTTTTTTAAATAAATTAATATCGTAGGACATTACACACAGCGCCATCTGACCCCAAACTAAGTAAAGCTTGTACTATGGAAGTTAGATAACTGATAGAATACTTTTTTTTTTGTAAATACATACTTGTAATACATACAATACACCCAGACACATAACAAACATTTGTTTATATCACAAAATGCTTGCCCTGGGTGGGAATCGAAACCACGCCCTTCAGCTCTTGGAGCAGACATACCGCCAATGAACCGACAGGGCTGTCACAGAGCTGCTGATCTTCTGTCTGGCTCTGAAGAAGAGAGAGTAAATAGCAAGGATGAATTCCACTCCAAAAGGATTCACAAACCCAAGACGCGATGAACGGACCCGCGGGATGAGATTTAGGCCTACGATTATCCTAGTTATCAGGGAGTTAATCTTGCACCCACCACATACCCTGGACATTTGATACTACCACGTGTATTTGGTGGTTAATCGCCTTAGCAGGAGCTTGTCTAGGCAGGTACCACCGCAGTACCAGATATTCTGCCGCTAAGCAGTAGTGTGTAAACATTACTGTGTCCCGGTTTGAAGGGTACTGCAGCTAGCGAAATTACTGGGCTGTTGAGACTAACCATCGAAAGTCTCCAAAGTAATGAGCGCCAAAGCACCGATGCCCTGGGCTTTGTTTTGCTGTACAAAGTTTTGTGTATCGCCGCAACGCTCATGGACAGGTGTTATCTCTTACCATTAGGAGAGCGTCTAGATCGTCTCATTACTATTACATAAAAAAAATAACCCTGGGGGCAGTATCCTTCAGCACCCAGCTTCAGTAGCCTAGAGGTGGACTTCCTACCTCGCGTGGAGAGGAAGGAGGAAGAACCCTAGATGATGATAAAAATGCAGGAGAACGTTCCTGTTTTAATCTACCTCGAAATTCTAATATTTCACGTTACAGAAACCTCATACATGCCTGCCAACCCCAGTCTCCTAAGTAAATTGTTAACGCTTTCCCTCCGTTAATACTGTTGCCAGTATTATTATGAGAAACAACCACTTCAAATGTAAAGGAAGATAAATATTGGGGGTGTTTCCGTATAAGCGTCAAAATGGAGGCATTTCCTCTTCCTTTTTACGCGCCGTTTTAGCCAAGTCATCGTTGGTAACGTTTACCAAAATTATTGGGTATTTTAAAAACGCTAAATGGACATTGGACGCCTTGCGAAAATATTGTGGCGGTTACCGTGAGTTCATATTGTTATTCGAGTTAGGCGATTAAGATATGATTTTTGTAGCGATGATAGCTCAGTGGTTAGCGCGGTAGGTTCGCATGCCGAAGGGCGTGGGTTCAAACCACAACAATGAGCTTGAGCTGCCGGTGAAGGAAAACATCGTGAGGAAACCTTAGCGTAGTGGTAGGGTACTTTCTAGTACTCGGCTGGCTAGCTACCACCCTCAAGTCGAAAATCTGCCGCCAAGCATCTAACAGTGTGTTCCGGCAGCCTTACTTGAGAACCAGTTCCATTCCAGGCTAGGTGTGTTTTACCATCTTCGACCACACCTTCACTTAACTTTAGGTGAGCTGTGGTCAAATACCAAGCCCGTCAACTATAAAAAAAAATAGTTTCATCTCATTAAGATTCCGTGCTAATGATAAAGAAGACTCGAATAATGTCATTCCATTCTTTACTAGTTTACAAATGGACAGTTTGATATGACCATATGTACTTGGTGGTAGATCCCCTTAGCAAGAGGTCGTCTAGGTAGATACCACAGCAGTACCGATATTCTGCCACTAAGCAGTAGCGTGTAAACATTACCGTGTTCCACGAAGCGTACAGCAGCTAGCGAAATTACTGGGTAACTGTTGTGACTAACCATTTAATGTCTCAAAGTAATGAGCACCAAAGCGGCGATGCCCTAGACTTTGTTTTGCTACTCAAAAGTTCTGTGTATCGCTGCAATGGTCATGGATAAGTGTTGTCTCTTACCATCAGGAGAGCGTCTCGTACGTCTCATTACCTTTACATAAATAAAGTAAAAAAAATGTGATACGTCACAATCCATCATGCGAAAAAAAAAACTCGCAAAAATTACAGATGACGCTCAATTTACATTCGTCAGGGGGTGTAAGTAAAATAAAATAGAGTTTCGCTAACGAGAGAACATTTCTCACGCGTCTAGTGCGGTCGTCCCGAGTGTTGCTGAGGCTGTTATTTGTCTTCGCGCGGGAAAAATATGAACACCGATTTATAATCGCGGTTTACGTTTCAAAACGCAGGCTCGTGGTCGAGTACAGTTGTACCCATGGCAGCTTTACTTGGTGGTAGAACTCAGGATGTCGCACCACCGCAGTACCAGATAATCTCAAGATAAAGATATATTTATTTGCAATAACATATATGTATTTTTTTTTATGGTTGGTACTTATTAAGTTTAAACCTGTGATACTCAAATATTTGTGCGACTTCATATTAAACATATAAATTTTACATATGTATCAATTACTAAAATCACGAATATTGCAAAGTAGGCGCTAAGATTTCAATGACATATCGTTATGTAGTCTAACAGCTGGCAGCTCAAGCTTGAAACCACGTCCTTCAATGTGTGAACCGACCACGCTAACCACTGAAATATCATCGCTACAAGCTATCCAATAAATCGGTACTTACATAGAAATATATATTGGGATTCCACCTTTCATCCGATTCTGTTCAAAAAGGTGACAAACACACGCGTCGCACCGAACATAGCGCGATTCGAATATCCGGCATTTCACGGAGTCCCGGATATTCGAGCATTCTGGAGAAGAAAGGGCCCTAATCCACCGATAAGCTTGGTTAAAAAACAATTTTCAAAGAAATGAAACGTTTACCTGGTGTACATTTTGAAGTCTCGGTCCAGTCATAGGCAAGTGCTCGTATCACGATGTCGTCACAGAATGGTCTACTGATACAGTGCAGCGTGGTCTTACGTTAGACCTAAGTGAGGTTAGGTGATCGCAACACCCAAATTTTTACCACGGCTATGTCAACATGACTGAAACATTGAGGTAAATAAACAAAATTAACTTCATAGTATTTTGTGCGTAATTAAAACCCGGTAAGTAATTTCGTTTACCCGATGGTAAGATATTAAACACGGTAATGTTCGACAGCTCTGTTGGTTCATTGGTAGAGTTGGTATGTCTGCTTCGAGAGGTGTAGGGCGTCTAAAAAGCTACCGTCAAGCATCTAACGGTGTGTTCGATGAACTAAAAAAACTGAAAGCCGAATTAAAAAAAATTAAAAGAATTTCTTAACTTTTTTTACACAACATCTACTAAAAAAGGCATGTTATTATATTTTTCAATACATTTTCGTTTTACTGGTACGGGATTACTCGAGTTTAATTGGTTCTGGTACTCGGACTATGTTTTCGGTTACGTCTGATGATCTTTTGTAAGGAGTCATAGCAGAGTAAGACGCGTGCGCGGTTTTGTTACAAAAACACAAAATGTGTCAAAACCACGTGAATTCTCCAAGTTTACTTGAAATATTATTTTTACTAATATAAAATTGTGTCGTAAAATAATATCAGCCTAGAGAGTATTTTTACGAAGGCCGGAGTTTATTTTAACTGACATCTCGAGAGAGATTTGCGATAAATACATCATCTCTTATTCCGAATCTGTATAATATATTTTATGACTTCTTCATTGGTGATATTTATTTTTAACAGTGCGATTTTGCATGCTTTGGTTCAGTTTTTTTTTTCATATTTTTGTATGATAATATATAATCTATCTATCTAAGATAGAAACTCTTTGTGGCACACCAAAAATAGAAAAAAAGTCCACAATAGATTTTTATAAGCTAGTGCATTAAAAGGGACCACATGTCTCAGTATTTGACATTAATTTTAACTTTTTTTTTTGTTTTATTTTGACATTAATTTTAACTTTTTTTTTTGTTTTTTTTTGTAGCGATGATAGCTCAGTGGTTAGCGCGGTAGGTTCGCATGCCGAAGGGCGTGGGTTCAAACCCCAACAATGAGCTTGAGCTGCCGGTGAAGGAAAACATCGTGAGGAAACCATAGCATGGTGGTAGGGTACTTTAGTACTCGGCTGGCTAGCTACCACCCTCAAGTTGAAAATCTGCCGCCAAGCACCTAACGGTGTGTTCCGGCAGCCTCACTAGAGGGCCAGTTCCATTCCAGGCTAGGTGTGCTTTACCATCTTCGACCACACCTTCACCTAACATCAGGTGAGCTGTGATCAAACAACTAGCCTGTCAACTATATAAATAAAAACTTGATAACTCCATGCGTTTCTAAGAAAAAAAGTCTTTACTGATAGAAAGATAGCGAAGTTTCTTATACATAAGGGATCCTTTTCTTCCTTTTGAAGTACGGAAAAATTAATCTACACTTATTATTTTACTTGGTGGTAGATCTCCCTAGCAGGAGGTCGTCTAGGTAGGTACCACCGCAGTACCAGTTATTCTGTAGTGTGTAAAAATTACTGTGTTCTGGTTTGAAGGGTACTGCAGCTAGCAAAATTACAGACTTAAGACAAAGTAATGAGCGCCAAAGCAGTGAAGCCCTGGACTTCGTTTTGTTACTCAAAGTTCTGTGTATCGCTGCAATGATCATGGACAGGCGTTATCTCTTACCATCAGAAGAGCGTCTTGTTCGTCTCATTACTTTTTACTCACTATAAGCGGCAGAATATCTGGTACTGCGGTGGTACCTACCTTGACGACCTCCTGCTAAGGAGATCTATCACCAAGTTACAACTCCTGTGTCCTGGTGGGAATCAAACTGACGCCGGAAAGCAGATATCAAATATAAAGGTTATAATACTGCTTTGTAGCCTTGTGGCAGAAATGAATAATTTGGATAATGCCTTCACGGTGCCTAATGAGCTGCGAATAAGGTTCGTTAGCTTTACGGTAAGTCATTCCTTGTGTTACCTACCCTACTTAGCTGGGGACGTGGGGAAGTGTAATCTTATAATTTGATTACTTTTAACCTACTGCGAGGAAGGCACAAGAGATGGGGTTATGGGTGTCTGACATGTATGTACGAGTATGTACGTCCCTATGATCCCTCGTAAGTATTTTTATAGAATCGAAATTACTAGTAATTTTTTTTTACATTAACTTGTAATCAGTCAATGGCTCTCGAGTGAGGCTGCCGGAACACACCATTAGGCAGTAGATTTTCAACTTGAGGGTGGTAGCTATCCACTAGAAAGTGCCCTACCACCAGGTAGGGCACCGATGAAGGAAAGGAAACCATAGCATGGTTGCTATGGTTTCCTTTCCTTCATCGGCATCTCAAGCTCAATGTTGAAGTTTGAACTTACGCACTTCGGCGTGTGAACCGACCGCGCTAACCACTGAACTATAATCGCTGCAAATATTACGAAATTTGATTTGTAATATTGGTGTTTTTAATAAAATATTTGTTTTTTAACTACTACTTGTGTTTAACGGAGTTAATAAAAGTTTAAGACTGGCCCTTTGTGATACTTAGCTACGCTACTAGTTACAAAATTTATTAGATTTATACGTACTAATTTTTTTAATTGGTTTACAAGCTAGTTGTTTGACCACAGCTCACCTGATGTTAAGTGACGGTATGATTTTTTTTATGGCTAGGTTTTCCTTCATCTACAGCTCAAGGTCGTTGCTAGGGTTTGAACCTTTTTTTTTTTTTGTATAGTAGTTAGGCTTGCGTTTGACCGCCATCCCGCCTGATGTTAAGCGAAGATGCGGTCTACGGTGGAGCACGCTTGCCTAGAAGAAACCGATTCACTCGCGACTTGAAGGTACCCAGACTATATTCATTGGACATTCATTCAACCTACGCTCTTTGGACTGTGAACCGTCCGCGCTAACCACTAAGCTATCATCGCTATACAACATAAATATTAACATCAAGAATGTATGTTGTACATGGCTTGTACGTCACTGCTTGCATTAAAATTTCCCAGTGACTTGTCTGATACATATAAAATGATACTCATCGATATATTTTTTTTTTTCACTTTCCGCTCTTGACAAAAGCAATGTGACGTCACAGCCAGCTGGGCTCTCATAAATATCCTGGTATTATGATGCTTGACCAGTTTTTATTCGTTGAGTTAGTGAAACATTGGATGTGGTATTATTTTCTTGATGTAATATGAACAACTGTTCTGACGTGAAATACCGACGCACCTTCGAGAGGACATCCAGCTTTTTGGCAGCCAATTGAGCCCTGGACTTAATATAGGGTCGGAGACAACGTAACGCCCAAAAGCTCAAGATTGTCACCTATCGGTACGGATACATCTCGGAAAGTGGGAGTCGGCTCAAACGGACTCTTTTTTTGCGGAGAAGAGACACGCTTGGGGTCTCGGATTGGCATCGCCCCAGTCGGAGACTGCCTTAAGGTCCAATGACTAACTTTTAGCTACAATTAAAAGAATAAAAATTAAACATTAGAGGACATTTAACACAACGCCATCTGACCCCAAATTAAACTTGTATGGAAGTCTATAACTGATAGAATACTTAAATGCTTTTTTTTTTGTAAATACATACTTATAATAAATACAGAACACCCAGGCACAGAACAAACATTTTTTTTAATCACAAAATCTTTATCCTGAGTGGGAATCGAACCCACACCTATCAGCTCTTAGAGCAGACATACTACCAATGAACCAACTGGGCTGTCAAAGGTAGCTCGGCAGCACCTGTCAGGGCTGCGGTAATTATGAATAGTATCCGGGTAAAATGATAAATTTATCATATTATCTAGACCCGTCACTTAACATCAGCTGAGCTGTGATCAAACACCTAGCCTGTCAGCAATAAAAAAAAAGACAATTTGGTCATTTTATACATTACATATAATAGCTATTTAATCACAACGACTGTAACATCCTACTAATATGCGAAAGTTTGTGTGTATGTTTGTTACTCTTTCACGCAAAAACTACTGAACGGATTTGGATGAAATTTGGTATGGAGGTAGCCGAGAGCCTGGATTAACACATAGGCGACTTTTTATCCCGAAAACATGTAGCGGGTAACACAGCGGGACGCAGCTAGTAATTATATTTAATAATGAGTTTCCATCTAATAAAGTTTTATGGAATAACATGCCGAGCTCTTCTTCCTACTGGTTCCATGTTTTTTGAACCCGGATGTTGTTTTAATTAACGCGTCGTTTGTTTAGAAATTTGTTTGTTACTTTTTTGTTTTGTACGCTAATGGATGAGTGGCTAATTTGTCGGGTCAAACGTGGCGGGACTTGCGATGGCGGCTTGTTTTGGAATTTTTGTTTCATGTTCATTATGTTAAGACGAGTGTTAGTAAGTGTTAAGCCTTGTCACAATAATTAAGTTTACTTTAGATCTCTTGAGCAGCGAATCGATCCCAGCGCTACAGTTGTTAAAAAGAATAAATATTATACTAGCGGACGCCTCGCGGTTTCACCCGCGTAGTTCCCGTTCCCGTGAATACAGGGATAAAAAGTACCCTATGTGACGGCCGATGGGGCTGCAAAGTTCTGGAGTGGAGACCCCGGACCGGCAAGCGCAGCGTAGGACGTCCACCCACGAGGTGGACAGACGACCTAATGAAGACCGCAGGAACGCACTGGATGCGAGCCGCTTCCAACCGGTCTACAAGGAAATCGTTGGAGGAGGCTAATGTACAGCAGTTGACGTCCTACGGCTGTGATGATCATGATTAACCTGTCTCTCTATAAGAAGTCGCAAGTTTTGTAATTTAATTAATATGATTATGAATATTCAAGGTATATATTTAGTTTATTTCCGCTTAAAGTTAACAAAACAAATGAATATTTAAAATGAATTTCCGCAAAGTAACGCCTGAATCAATCAATTAATATTATTATATTGACATATGATAAACAATATTTTTCTATATTGACATACTTTATTTTTGTCATTTTTGTTTGACATGTAATTGTAATGTATTAAGGTAGTTCTCGATAACGGCGGTAGTTCGGGCGAGTTAGCCAGCCTACCGCCGACATGAAATAAACCAGTCATTGCTTACTACTCATGCCTTTCATTGACGCTCCCAGTTTTAACCAAATTATCCCGTATATTCCAATGGCGACGAGGTGTAAAATATAAAATCGTGTAACAAAAGAAATTAGCATCATTCTACAAGTGAAATAATCATGACGCTCGGCAAAATTAAAGAATTTAATGTGAGTGCGGGGAATTGGACTTTGTACTGTGAACGTGTCGAGATGTATTTCCGCGCCAATGCAATAAAGGATGATCTTTGGCTTCCAACGCTCATCTCGCTAGTGGGCGATGAAGTGTACGAGCTAATGGTGAACCTGTCAAGCCCTAAAAAACCGACAGAGCTATCCTACGAAGCGGTCATCGAGTTGGTACGTGGACATTTACAACCAAAGCCGTCAGTCATGGCGGAGCGTTATAAATTTCGTCAAAGACGGCAGGGCAGCGATGAGAACATGATGCAGTACATGGCAGCGTTAAAAAAAATGGCAAAGGATTGCGATTTCGGGAACGCGCTCAACGAGAACTTGCGCGATCAGTTTGTATGCGGAGTGAGCAGTGACCTGATACGACAGAGGTTATTTTCCGAGCCCGATTTGACGTATACGAAGGCGATGACATTAGCGACCACCCTGGAGGCTGCGGAAAGGGACGCGGCGGCCGTGGACTTATCGGCCGCGTCAGGCAGCGGGGTGGCGGCTATCACGAGCGCGGTGCATGCGCTGCGTGTGACGTCACGAAATCGCGGTCGGCACGCGCTCGGCGGGGCGGCGGGAAGACAACTTGCTGGAAAGTGTGAGGCGTGTGGCGGTCAGCATCAGACTGACGGATGCAAATATGCTAATTTTGTATGCAATAGCTGCAGGAACCGGGGTCACCTGAAGAGGGCGTGTCCTTACAAGGACTCGGGCACAGTCAGACGCGGAGGCAGCGGGCGCTTTTACGGCGCAAACTACGTGCAGCCGGCGGCGGCCGCGGCTTCGGCCGCGCCCCCTGCGGACGAGCAGGGAAGTTCTGGTTCGGAGGAAGAAATTCAACCCCTTTTTCAAATGATGCTAGGCGACTATACGCCGGTGAGTCTCGATGTAACTATTAACGGTGCCAGAGTGAAGATGGAGGTTGATACTGGCTCCCCGTGTTCGTGTATAAGTGCAACTAAGTACAGAGAATTGTTTAGCCATCTCAAGTTACAAAAATCGAGGTATATTTTTCGATTTTACGATGGTAAATCTCAAATGAGACCCCTCGGAATCATAAAGGTCAATGTACAATATGGTAATCATACAAAACGGCTGGACCTGTTCGTAATAGAAAACGGTGTGACGTCATTAATCGGCAGACAATGGTTGGCCGAATTGCAGATAAAGCTTCCGGTATTACGTTATCCGCTTAGCGATATTAGTAGCAATTTTAAAATTGAACCAATTAAAGATGAAATTCGTGTAATTCTCGACAGACATAAGGAGGTGTTGAGCGGCGGCCTGGGCCGGTACACGGGCGGGGCAGCGCGGCTGCGCGTGCGCGAGGGCGCGGCGCCGGTGTTCCACCGCGCGCGCCCCGTGCCTTTCGCGGTGCGCGAGCGCGTGGACGCCGAGCTCGACGCTATGCTGCGGGACGGCGTCATCGAGCCCGTCGACTGCTCCGACTGGGCCACGCCACTAGTGTTAGTACCTAAGGGTGATGGCACGCTGCGTATATGCGCAGATTTTAAGGTAACGCTCAACCCCGTACTCATGGTCGATAGATATCCGCTGCCGAAAGTCGACGAGTTGCTCGCGAACTTAACTGGGGGGCAAGAATTTACGAAAATAGACTTATCTCAGGCCTATAATCAGATTTTAATTAGCGAGGAGTCTAAAATGTTTACAGTCGTCAATACACACCGCGGATTATTTAAATACAACCGCCTGGTGTACGGACTCGCGTCCAGTAGTGGAATATTTCAAAGAATCATAAGCGGCGTCGTCGAGGGTGTGCCGGGCGTACAGTGTTTTGCTGACGATATTATATTAACAGCTACCACCCGGGCAGCGCATTTACGATCGCTAGAATTATTATTCCAGAAATTAGAGGCCGCTGGCCTAAAGGTAAAGCAGAGCAAATGCTCGTTCTTAAAGAAAGAAGTTAAGTACTTAGGTTTCATCGTCGACAAGAATGGTATCCGACCCGATCCGGAAAAGTTGAATGCTATAAATAGTATGCCGGAGCCGGGCAATGTCACAGAGTTAAAGTCGTTTCTGGGGATGGTGAATTTCTATGCGAGATTTGTTAGGAATCTAAGCGATATGCTCTCCCCGTTACACGAACTGTTAAGGAGCGACGTGCGTTGGGAGTGGACGGCGAAGCACGCACGCGCGTTCTGCCGCGTTAAACGACTGTTGGTAAGCAGCGATGTCCTGGCGCACTACGACCCGCGGCGCGAGCTGGTGTTAACGTGCGATGCTAGTTCGGTAGGCATCGGGGGCGTGTTATCCCAACGCGACACCGCGGGGGAAGAGCGCGCGATCGCGTATGTCTCAAGGAAACTCACAAAGCCTGAACGAGCATATGCGCAGATACATAGGGAAGCACTCGCTATAGTTTACTGCGTACAAAAATTCCATCAGTACCTTTATGGGCGGAAATTTCGACTGAAAACTGATCATAAGCCGCTAGTAAGCATATTCGGTCCACAGAAGGGCATTCCGACCATGGCCGCGAGTAGAATGCAGAGGTGGGCTCTCATTCTTTCCGCGTACAGCTTCGATATAGAGTACATAGGCACAAGTAGCAATGGCGCCGATGTTTTATCGCGCCTGCCCGTAGTAGAGAAGACCGCTTACGAGCCGCCCGAGCAGACGTACTTACATTTTGCGACCGATGCAATGTTGTTAGATAACGAAAAAATAAAAAAGGAAACGGCGCGAGACCCAATACTCAGTCGGGTATACGGATATATCGAAAACGGCTGGCCCGCGAGCGTCGACATAAAGCAGCTCGAACCGTATCTGGCTAGAAAAACAGAATTATACACCGAATTGGGATGTGTTATGTGGGGGCACCGAGTAGTAGTTCCTACAACTTGCAGACAATGGGTCCTACGGGAGTTGCATGCGGCCCATATGGGAATTGTCAAAACTAAAGCGTACGCCCGCTCATATGTGTGGTGGCCAGGGCTAGATGAGGGCGTGGAAGCGCAGTGTCGAGCGTGCAGCACATGTGCCGCGGTGTCGGCGGCGCCGCCCGCATCGCCGGGTGCGCCGTGGCGATGGCCGAGCTCACCGTACGAAAGGGTTCATCTCGATTTTCTAGGGCCGATAGACGGCCACACCTATCTTATCTCAGTAGATGCTAGGTCTAAGTGGGTCGAAGCATTCAAGATGGTACGTACCACAGCGGATGCTACGATTACAAAGTTACGGGAATCATGGTCGCGGTGGGGAATTCCAAAGCAACTTGTAACTGATAACGGCCCACCCTATACGAGTAAGCAGTTCGCGGAATTTTTAAAGAGCAACGGCGTGTATCACGCTTTCTCCGCCCCGCATCATCCGTCCTCCAACGGCGCCGCGGAGAATGCGGTAAAGCTCATTAAAAATGTAATAAAGAAAGCTCGCTGTGACAACGTAGACCCCGAACTAGCGATACAAAGATTTCTGTTAGTATATCATAACACTCCGCACAGTACGACAGGCGAGAGTCCGGCGCAAATGTTACAAGGCAGGCGGCTGAGGACGCGGTTGGACGTAGTTAGGCCTCAGCACGGAATTAGGGCGCGTAACAAAGAACTCTCCATGATAGAGAAAGCTCAGGGAGCGCGGCAACTCACACCGGGAGATCCCGTTTGGTATAGGAATTTTAGTTCGAACGCCAGATGGTCTGAGGGTCACATCACTGATCGTCTCGGTAGGAGCGATTATACTGTCAAAACTAGCAACGGCTCGGCAGCGCATAGGCATATCGACCAGCTTAAACGGAGGAGCACCTGCGTATTCCCTTCCGAGAGTACTGACGCTGATGGCGTGGTCGCGTCGGAGCACTCGTCGCTCGAGCCTCAGCCCGCGGCAGGCGGGGGTGCCACCCCGGATGTATCGCCGATTTCCGTGGGGGCGAAAGGTCGCGATTCAATACCGCTAGCGCAAAATACTTCCAGTACCGTGTCCACAGAGACATCTCCCGGTACCGGGCCAGGCACGAATAGGCAGAATCTTGATGTAACGCCTACACCTAGTAAAATTAGACCTAAACGTATTAGGAGACCTGTAATTCACTATGGCATGGAACCAACTTAGCGCATTTAGTTTGTGTTATTACTAAGTAATACAAGTCCCATATTGTTATCATAGTTAAACGATAGTCAGTATGGCTTTGTTGCTGTTGTTTTTGTTTTTACGTAATTAAGTGTTTAAATCATAAATGTTATTAGTGTATTAATTAATGTATAAATTCCATGCTAGAAATTAAGTGTAAGGGATTGTAATGTATTAAGGTAGTTCTCGATAACGGCGGTAGTTCGGGCGAGTTAGCCAGCCTACCGCCGACATGAAATAAACCAGTCATTGCTTACTACTCATGCCTTTCATTGACGCTCCCAGTTTTAACCAAATTATCCCGTATATTCCAGTAATAAATAATCATTAAAATATTTTTGTATTTGTATTTATTTAAAAACGACGACAGCTCTGAGTGGTGACTGCCAAAACAAAAGTGTTAATTCCTTTAGACTTTTCCAAACAGCCTTAAGCTAAGTAAACATTCCGAATGCATTAACTCTCGAAATGCCATGTAAAAATGTTAAATTCACTCATGAATAATGTAGAGGGTTTATTTTGGGATTTGGGACTGAATAAGGCGGGGTGAAGAGTTAAGGTTGAAATGTGAACGTGTGGTGTCAACGACTGGATACTTAAAGATATCTTATAAGTTAATACTTCCCTCATATCAGCGTATCGAGTTTTCGCAGACCCTATTTTAAGTAAGTAAGTATCGAGCCGCTGCCAAGCTGACTTTATGGAAGTGGTGGAGTCGTATGTCCAGCAGTGGACGTCCTACGGCTGACAGACATGATGATGATCGTTTGTCACCTATAGCAGTGTTACCACTTGCCTCGTGTAGAGGCGAAAAACGTGTCGGCAAGTGGTTACTGCAGAGAGAAGAGGATATATATTAAGACGTGTGGTTATTTAAATTAGATTTTTATCAAATTATATTTTTAGAGTTTATGTCAAATTAGTTCTAGATATTAAGTAAGATTAGGTTTTTAATTAAATAAATAAATAAATAAATATCATAGGACATTACACACAGCGCCATCTGACCCCAAACTAAGCAGAGCTTGTGCTATGGAAGACAGATAACTGATAGAATACTTAAATACTTTTTTTTTTAATTAATTAATAAATTATTGTCAAATTACTTCAATTTATATCCTCATCACTGTTGTAACTGAAACGACTGTTAAGCGGAAATGAACTAAATACATACCTTGAATATTACAGTCAATTGTAAAAACAATTTAAAGTAAAGTATCTTGGTAGTCATAAGGGGAATTCGGATACATATCTTCGCTATGTCATGTGGCAAGTTGAAGTGGCAGTGGGCAGGGCACATAGCACGCAGAACTGATGGCCGATGGGGCTGCAAAGTTCTGGAGTGGAGACCACGGACCGGCAAGCGCAGCGTAGGACGTCCACCAACAAGGTGGACAGACGACCTAGTAAAGACCGCAGGAACGCGCTGGATGCGAGCCGCTTCCAACCGGTCTTTATGGAAGTCAATGGGGGAGGCCTATGTCCAGCAGTGGACGTCCTACGGCTGAAATGATGATGATGATGATGATGTCATGTGGTGCTAGTGATTGGTCCGCTGAAGGCACGCAATAAAATCAAGAATGCACTCTTAACTTAAGGTCGCGACATGGCAGTTGATATTAGTTATATGAGCTTTTTGTGCTAATGTGTTGACTGGAATTGACGTGAGTTGTGTTACATTGAACTCTTTCTCTATTGTTGAAAGGAAAACAAAGTTTGTAACAAGATTAACGTAGGGCTACACTTTCTCGTTTATTTGATGGTAGATTTCTTTACCATCAAATTATATGGCAATTTAGATTAACCATCGAATGTCTGAAAGTAATGAGCGCCAAATCGGCGATGCCCTGGATTTTGTTTTGTTACTCGAGAGTTTTGAGTAACCGCCACCCTTGAACAAACCACCAGGAAAGCGTCTCGTTCACTTTAAAAGATGCTACAAATACAGCGCCTCAAAAATGTGGATAACATTCCACCGTCTCTTCGAATGAAAATCAGTAACATGACATTTACAAAAACGTACAAGACCTTACTATTAAAACGACAAAAACATAACGTTGAAGCATCCTTTAAACATACACTCTAAACTCACACACACACAGCGCACGCGCACACAAACACACACATTGCTTTTAAACTACAAGGGCTCACCGGAAGACCAGCGCTGGTCATACCGCTTTGTATGACCAGTATTATGCTGAGGTGAGCCCATATTTTGTAAATGTTTTTGTGTTTGTTACAAAATGAAATCATTTTCTTTCTTTTTTTTTTTTGTTGTAAAAAAAAGGTTAAGTTGGTGTGACTCAGGTGTAGTTATTTTAGAACTTGCAATGTTTCTTATTCGTGTGCATCTTCTGAATACAAACGAAGCTCAGATGCGTAATGAGCGAATCGCTTCGACGTTATATGCGTATAATTGGACGTATGTCGCCATTTTGATATATTGCACTGGATAGGGTTGTCAAACTTCAGATTTGTTTGTTCTGACATGTTCCTTTGTTGTTGAGGGTGATGTCGTTTTCTTAAGAGAAAAAAAAACACATTTTATATGGAAGTTCTGGAGTGGAGACCACTGACCGGCAAGCGCAGCGTAGGACGTCCAACGACAAGGTGGACAAACGACCTAATAAAGACCGCGGGAACGCGCTGGACGAGAGCCGCTTCCAACCGGTTTTCATAGAAATCGTTGGAAGAGGCATATGTCCAACAGTGGACGTTCTACGGCTGTGATGATAATGAAAACTTAAAAAAATTAAGTTATTTTTTTGATAGAAGGAAGGAAAACATCATGAAACCATAGCGTGGTGTTTTAGTTAATTATATCGGAAATTTCGACTATAGTTTCGGTAGCCTTTATCATGGAGCAAACCACGTCAGTTTCCATAATATCATCACTATAAGTTACAAATTAACCGAAATTTTAAATTTAGTTTGATGTGACAACCCTTACTGGAGATGAGGGAGAGATGCGCTTCTATTTGCGTGCGAGACGTTCGGACGAATTTGTTTGTGAAGCATCTGTCTGTTCTGTAAATTTATATCTGTGGAGAAAATGCGTGCAAATTGTACAGTTGCTTGATTTAAGGGCAATACAACCGTGACTTGCTTGTCTCGTTCGTACGTTGCATACAACATAAAATTGAAAAGCGAAATTACACGGCTGTCGAGATTAACCATCAAATGTCTCAAAGTAATGAGCGCCAAAGCAGCGATGCTTTACACTTTGTTTTGCTACTCTAAAGTTCTGCGTATCTCTGCATGCGCTGTGCAATAGCTCAGCGTATTAGCAAGCTGAAGTGGCAATGGGCTGGACATATCTGTCGCAGAACCGATAACCGCTGGGGTAGACGTGTTCTAGAGTGGAGACCGCGTATTGGCAAGCGTAGCGTAGGACGCCCTGAGACTCGATGGAGTGATGATATACGTAGGACAGGCCTATGTCCAGCAGTGGACTAATATAGGCTGATGATGATGATGATGATCTCTGCAATGGTTATGGAAAAGCGTTGTCGCTTACCATTAGGAGATAGTCTCGTTCGTCTCATTATTTTTACATTGCATAAAAAAAAGTGATACAATTATTTTTTATCATTGCTCACGTGGGTGAATCTGGGAGGCTAGTGATACAATAAAGTAGTTTCCAGAATCTTGAAAATATGCTAGAATTTAATCCCGTTTTTACAGAACTCGAAATATCTTGTTATCTTGTTAAGAAGTTCTGGCGACACTGGCAAATATAAAAAAGTGCGACGTCAAAAACAAAGAAATAAATATAAATAGGAATAATTGCATAACTAGTATTTATTTATTAAGCTAAATTAAAAAATTAAACGTTACTTTGGCATTAATCATTTTAATTCAAATTAAAGTAACTAAATAAATAAATATCGCAGGACATTACACACAGCGCCATCTGACCCCAAACTAAGCAAAGCTTGTACTATGGGAGTCAGATAACTATTCTAAGTAATCCTTCGATATAGGGTAAGCCGGACTGTACACACGGAATCAACAATAACTGAGGAGCTCTTCCATAGAGCAAGATTTCAAGCAACACTCGTTGGCGATGCTTGCCTCTTACCCCTGATGCTGCTCAGGGTCAAAGCCTTCTGATGGCCAAGCCTGTCCCAGTCGTGCCCCTGATTCATTCTAGAGTTTCCATAATTTCCAAGTCTGAGAACATTTTGATTAGCACTCTTCATAAAATGAACTCCCTTGCCTGAAATTCTGGAGCTAGGCCTAGATCTTTTCATGTCAAATTCTCCATCTTGGATATCACTGTAATTTGGAGAATAGTCCTAGATTCTCAACTCCTGTGGAGGTTGGTGAAGATTTTTTTTTTTTTTTTTTTTTTATGGTTGACAGGCTAGTTGTTTGACCACAGCTCACCTGATGTTAAGTGAAGGTGTGGTCGAAGATGGTAAAGCACACCTAGCCTGGAATGGAACTGGCTCTCAAGTGAGGCTGCCGGAACACACCGTTAGATGCTTGGCGGCAGATTTTCAACTTGAGGGTGGTAGCTAGCCAGCCGAGTACTAGAAAGTACCCTACCACCATGCTATGGTTTCCTCACGATGTTTTCCTTCACCGGCAGCTCAAGCTCATTGTTGGGGTTTGAACCCACGCCCTTCGGCATGCGAACCTACCGCGCTAACCACTGAGCTATCATCGCTACAAAAATCTTTTCAACGTAAATTCTCCGTTATTACCATAGGCTTTGAGTCCTTTTAATCGGGGCATGGATCTCTTGAAGAGGTACTCCTTATCGCAAAAGTAATTCAAAGCTTCCGAGAGAAGACTGCCGCAGTAGTGCTGCTCTACCGAAGAAGTGGAGACATAGACGAAAAGGAATACCAGCAGTAGTTGTACCTTCATGTTGTTTTGGTGATGTCCAAGAAGTTCCACTGTTGATTATTTTGAAATTACCCCGATGAGGGCGTGTTTTAGAATAAATGATGTATAACGCTTAACGCTAAACGCTTCAGGTTATATACCTGGAGTTCTTATGAATATTCAGATGTGTTTAGTGCTTATCTTAATGCGACCTGAAGGGGTAGACAGGTGAAAAGTCTGGAAGGTTAATGACGCAGAGGTTAATCGTATGCCTTAATGTGGGTTTGATTATGATTCGCGGTGACAACGAACTGTATTTTTATTCCTGCTTCTGTATCGAAATCGTGTCTCAGGTGTCTTCCTCGACTGCCTAATATCATCACACAATAATTATTTGCTATACAAGAGTGCAAAACGTACTTTTTCATCCCACCTCAGCGAGGATATTACAAAATGCAAAAAAATCTTTTACAATCACAAGATGTTTTTATTTCAGTTTAGGTATTAACTACTACATTAACAATATGTTTTTTTTTAATTAATTAGCCCCATCGGGCAGGCTAAAGCTTTTAAAGCTTTTTTTTTGGCTAAGGTTTTTTGTTCTCTGTACTCTTTTCTATTTATGATGTGCACAATAAAGAAGAGTTATATCTTTCTATCTATCTAAAGCTGTAAATCCATACTGCCTTGTCTTAAGTGTTATTTCTGCTGTCTCTTAGCTATAGTTATAGTTAATGTCCAGTCTTAGTCAAGTCTAGTCCGTGTCAGTCAAATCCAGTCATGTTTTAGTAAAGTAGTTGCGACTTTACTATGAGGCTTCGATAGAGTTTTGGAAGCAATACGAAAAGTCATGTTTCACCACATCATATCATTTTCCCACACTCGCGCTTGTAATTCGGCACTTTATGAATAAAACACCACCATTTTTATGCGTAAACAAACAAAACACTAGTTTTGGAAAAAAATACTACGGAGCGACACGACTCTTTCCGCGTTCCCGCCAAAACTCAATAAAGTACCTTTGTGGTAACGTGCGTTGTGTGTATTGGTATGTAAAATGCATGTACGTATTAATTAAGCATTGAACAGAGTAGAATGTCGACGGGATGAAGGGAGATAATTCCTGATTAAATTCTGTTAATTAAGAGCACGACAAGGCCTTAGATGGAGTACATAATTTCTGCGTGTTAATTACGAGCTGTAATCGTACGCAAACAAAGGTTAAGAGAGAAAGAGGTTACATTGGTTTCAAATCGTACAAATTTGGTATCTACCTATTTAGTGGTTTTTTTTTATTTGGTATTGACGTCGCATTTTGAGCATTTGCTAGTGTCAAGTGTTATATGTTTTCAAGTTTCATAAGTTTCAAAGTCCAGTCTTGGTAAAGTACAGTCCGTGTCAGTCAAGTCCAAAAGTCATGCTTTAGTAAAATAGTGGCGACTTTACTAAAGCTTCGATGGAGTTTTGGAAGCAACGCGAAATGTCATGTTTCACCACATTAGATTTTCGCGCTTATGATTCAGCTTTTTTTTTATGTTTGACAGGCTAGGTATTTGACCACAGCTCACCTGATGTTAAGTGACGGTGTGGTCGACGGTGGTAAAGCACACCTAGCCTGGAATAGAACTGGGTCTCAAGTGAGGCTGCCGGAACACACCGTTAGATGCTTGGCGGCAGATTTTCAACTTGACGGTGGTAGCTAGCCAGCAGAGTACTAAAAAGTACCCTACGACCATGCTATGGTTTCCTCACGATGTTTTCCTTCACCGAAAAAGGGGAGACACGACTTTTCTGCGTTCCCGCCAAAAAAAAACCAAACGTTCTAACAGTTTTGTTTCGTTGCAGAGTAATGGTAACAACTACATGCCGGGCGAGCCACGACGCAAACGAGAACCGCCGCCGCGGCCCAACAAAATCCTGCTCTACACCATCATCAACCCGGTGTATCCAATCACTGTGGTAAGTACCAGCTGTATACCACTTCATCGCATTCCACTCATGTTATAAACTAGCTGCGCCCCGCGGTGTTACCCGCTACATGTATTCGGGATCAAAAGTAGCCTATGTGTTAATCCAGAGTCTCAGCTACCTCCATACCAAATTCCATCTAAATCCATTCTCGGTTATTTATTAATAAATTACATTCTCTGTTAAAATTGTAATAAAATATACTTTTTTCATTGTGCAATGAAAAAAAAAAATACAATAAAAAATCAATTTTTTTCATGATTTTTTTTTTTGACAGGCTAGCTGTTTGACCACAGCTCACCTGATGTTAAGTGACGGTGTTGTCGGCGGTGGTAAAGCACACCTAGCCTCGAATGGAACTGGCTCTGAAGTGAGGCTGCCGGAACACCGTTAGATGCTTGGCGGCAGATTTTCAACTTGAGGGTGGCAGCTAGCCAGCCGAGTAGTTGTCTCAAGCGTTCAGTTACATGGTCCCCCTGTAACTTTTGACATGTGTACGCGTCGTGTCTTGATCCATCTTTCACCGATTTCTCTCAGGACAACACGAAGCGAACTCTCCGAACGATCAAAACTTATTCTAAGAGTAATAAAACTGACAACTCCGCGATATCTAAAACACGGTTCGAATCGTTCGAGTGTCGCCGACCGTGATATTGGAGATATAACAACTCTCAAAGTTGTTACATCTACTATCTTGAACGGATCCGACAATTTAGTACCTCTTGCACAGGGTTATACACTATACACTTGTGGTGTACTAAACCGAAAGGTGGTATTGTAATCTAAAATATCGTAAAATATGCATGTGTTAGAATTTGTTTTTATTAGAGGCATCAATAAGGAATAAGGATAAGAACGGAATGTACCGCATACGTCATTAACCAACCATCATACGTTATGTGAGACAAAAGTAAGCAGAAAAGAAGACCAGAAACTGTTATTATAAGCAACGTATATTGATTTACATTTACATTTCCCATAGTACAAGCTTTGCTTAGTTTGGGGTCAGATGGCGCTGTGTGTAATGTCCTACGATATTTATTTTATTTAAATAATTATGTTACAAACAGACATTATGTTTAACTTATTTTAAGGTAACCACACGACACATACATACATGTGTCATGTATCCGTCGGCATATACCTATAATCTGTTACGTTTTTACATAACAATACACAGATCGCACGTTTACTAAAGTTCCTGTTGGCTCGTTGGAAGTATAACTCCTTTAAGAGCTGTAGGATGTAGGTTTGATTTCCACCCAGGGCCAACAAATTAATGTTTGTTCTGCGTGAGGGTTTAAAAAAAATATATATATGTAAAGGTAATGAGACGAACGAGACGCTCTCCTGATGGTAAGAGATAACGCTTGTCCATGATGTATCATGCTTCTTTTTGCAAAGCAATAAAATTCATGACAATGGACTATAGACGGACTGTACTATAGTTCATTCTCTCCGTAGCATCCTCGCGGGTCCATTAATATAGCTAAAGATAACCTCAAACGCTACGGTGCTAGACAAGCAGTCTCAAGTTTACATCGGTGAAGTTAACTTACTTTTCCGGTAACTTGCCGGAGTCGGCGCGCGTGAATAGCCGGAAACGGCAAACTGTTTGGCCGGATTTGTCGCCAATACAATCTATACCTGAAATAAAGAGTTTGTTTCAACGTGCCGTGGGATTCGAACTCGGAACGTCCAGAATGGGAGTGAGACGGTTTCCCAAAAAGGCTGCCGAAACTTCATCATTTTAACAAGTTTTATTTAACTTGCAATGTTTGTTATTTCTTGCGGTCTTGGGTTTTGACGGTCCAGTGACTATAGTTTGTAGTGGTAGTTTGATTCGCCACCATCATCTGGGCCGACTGTGAGGTGGTCGCTTAAATATTGGGGCCCAATCTGTGGTGACCTTTGCCCAGCGGACTTTTGACATGCGACAAACGTGTCCCTTTGTATGTGTATACATTTTGTATTTACATTTAATTTTCCCCTTAATAGAGACAGTAAGAAAAGTGTCGATGGACGTATTCTTCGATTATACTCTACTTAGCAATTTAAGTTATATTAAAATTACTTATTAGTCTCAACTAGGCTAGATTGTAATAACAATGAGGTATCTAACAACAAACAGTAACATCATTAGAAGGGAAAAGAAACATTTAATTTTAACTGTCCTTTAGATTTCCTTAGCAGGAGGACGTCTACGTAGGTACTACCGCAGTGCCAGATATTCTGCCGCCAAGCAGTAGTGTGTTAACATTACTGTGTTCCGGTTTGAAGGGTACTGCAGCGACATTACTGGGCTGTGAGACTAACCATCTAAAGTCTCAAATCAGCGATGCCTTGAACTTTGTTTTACTACTAAAAGTTCTGTGTATCGCTGCAATAGTCATGGACAGACGTTATCTCTTACCATCAGGAGAGCGTCTAGTTCGGCTCATTACTATTACATTAAAAAAAAGTTTAAAAAATATTTTAACCTTAATTTTATTTCCACCTTATCCGGCTAAAACAGTATACGGGTACCGCATCACTAAATATGTCGCAGCAAGTCGTTTCATGCTATGCAGCTCTGAACTCCGGGTACGAGGAAACTTGGACAGTGTGTGAGCAATTCCACAGTAGTTTCACTTCTCAAGTCATTTCAGCGGCGGGCCTCCTGTCGGTTCATTTTCCCTCGGAAATGAGGTTAGTTTTGTTTCTTATATCGCTGTTGTTATATCTTGTACCTATAACAACTGAGGTTTGATTCTGTTTCGAGAACAATGGCTAATTCTTTGGAGTTTTTTTTTTGGTATCTTTATTTTATTGTTAGCAATGGTAGTTTGCATTTATTAAAATGTAGTAAAGTCAAGATTCAAGGTTTTTACGCGAATTCAGACACGTTACGTAAACGCGGCGCGTTACGTGCTTATTTGGTCCTAACGAATAGGGGCATGTTTGTTGTAATGTGACCAGAGTGTAAATGTAATGAGCCGAATGAGACCATTACCATTGCACGATAATGACCTACCTACCTAGATATCAAGTGTTTCGTTCTTCTAAATTATATTTCTATAATAGCTGCGCCCCGCGGCGTTACCCGCTTCATGTTTTCGGGATAAAAAGTAGCCTATGTGTTAATCCAGGGTCTCAGCTACCTTCATACCAAATTTTATCTAAATCCGTTCAGTACTTTTTGCATGAAAGAATAACAAACATAGATCCATCTATCCAAACTTTCACGTTTATAATATTAGTGGGATATAGGATTGCAGGTTTTTTTTTAAATGTAAAAGTAATGAGACGATCGAGGCGCTCTCCTGATGGTAAGAGATAACGCCTGTCCATGACCATTGCAGCGATACACAGAACTTTGTGTAACAAAACAACGTCCAAGGCATCGTTGCTTTAATTTGCTTTTTTTTTTTTGCTGTAATATTGCTTTGCGTTGCGATCCATGTACCTACGTTACATAATAATATCCAAATTACAAATTGATCGAACGTTTCCCCAGAAGCGACTCTGAAGTTGGCGGAAGTTGGCCAAAGTTGGCCGACTTGTCTCAAGTTGGCGGCTCGTTCGCTCCACATGCGCTAATTTGTCAAAGTGTTCGAGTCTGTTGGTCGAAGTTGGTAGCGCTCCATGTATTTTAATGTACGGGATAATCCATCACGCGATACTTTACACTCATGCTTGAAGGAAACAAACTTTCAAAAAGGATTGCTTACTTTACTTGGTTTCCACTTGTAGAAAAAGACCGAGTAATAATAACTTGAGAGGATTCTGACTCTATTGGCAAGATGCTTCTAATGTAATTTGTTTTAAATATTTAAACTTTTTTTTTTGGGGACTTTTGCGCCATGATTTTGTTTGTATTATTAATAGGCTTAAAAATATAATATAATAGGCTAACAAATTGTATTGGACTGCCATATCGCCTAATAATAGGCATGATGTCAGATATTAAAAATCACTAAAATTTCCTTTTTTATTAACAACCATATTGATTCACGAAAGTTCGCCATGATGATATGTTGAACACCAATCAGAGTGAATGACGTCACTTTTGCGTAAACAAATAATTTTTCAGAAGTTTTTAATGATGTAACACTGAGGAACTGTACAACACCTATACGAGTTTTGACGGGACCGCGGGAAGAGTCGTGTCGCTCCGTTGTATTTTTTTCCAAAACTTGTGTTTTGTCGAGTGTTTATGCATAAAAATGGTGGTGTTTTATTCATAAAGTGCCGAATTACAAAGCGTGAGTGTGGGAAAATGATATAATGTGGTGAAACATAACTTTTCGTGGTGCTTCCAAAACTCCATCGAAGCTTTATAGTAAAGTCGCCACTACTTTACTAAAGCATGACTGGACTTGACTGACACAGACTGGACTTGACTAAGACTGGACTTTGACTATAACTAGCTACGAGGACACTTATTTAACTTTTGAAACTTGAAAATATATAAATACTTGACACTGGCAAATGCTAAAACGCGACGCCAAAACCAAACAAAAAAAAACACCTATACACTTTAGAATTCATGTTTAATAAAACACAAACTAACTGAACTATTAGCAACAGCTCTTAAAGTAGTTATACTACCAAGATCCAACAGGGCTGTCAAAATAGCTACGCTGTTTACCCCGGTTACCGGGCATAAGTAGCAGCCTATATGTTAATCAAGCGTAGGTATAAGCTGTCTGCTTTTTAAATTTCATTTAAATCCGAATTACAGATTATCTTAAATTGTACAAATTATGATTACAGGTTGTGCCCATAGTAAAAGTATTTTATATGGGCACAATCCCTCCTTTCGGCTGACTTACCTGAAGCTTATAACCCTATGTAGCAAATGTATTATTCAAGCATTACTTGGTGGTAGATTTCCCTAGCAGAAGGTCGTCTAGGTAGGTACCACTGCAGTACCAGATATTCTGCCGCCAAGCAGTAGTGTGTAAACATTACTGTGTTCCGGTTTGAAGGGTACTGTAGCGACATAACTGGGCTGTTGAGACTAACTATCGAAAGTCTCAAAGTAATGAGCGCCAAAGCAGCGATACCCCGGACTTTGTTTTGTTACTCAAAGTTCTGTGTATCGCTGCAATGGTCATGGACATTTTTTTTTTTTTTTTTTGCCCAGGGAAATCCTTAATGGATACCACCGGCTCCGGGGGAAGCACGGTGGTTATGTGGGACTCTCCGCCAAAATGGCGGCCTACCCACTAAAAACCCTGGGGTGTTTCTGCCTGACACCTATGTGCCGGGGCTACGGGAACGCTTTCGCACTCATCCGCGGCCCCGACGGCGTTGGTCCCCTGGGACCCTTCCCTTGTAGGGGTGGAGCTGGAGAGCCTCCACCCCTCTTTCCTTGAGGGGCGCGTGGAAACACCGCGCGCGCCACCTCAGGGGCTACTCTTGTCGGTCGACGGACTCCCCCGAGCCCGCCGTCCAAGGCCCCTGTTATGGGGGTTGGAGGAGGGCGTAGACCCTCCTCCGACGCCCGGCTCTTCGGCGGCGCATTGGGAGGTCTGTACTGGCCTCTCGTTGGCGCTCTGCCGTTTCCTTCTGGAACATAACCTGTTCGCAGAAGGAAACTGCCGCCTCCCACGATCTCTCGCCCCCGAGCATTGAGGATATCAACGCTGGAGCATTGAGGATATCAACGCTGGAATGGTCATGGGCATGCGTTATCTCTTACCATCGGGAGGGCGTATCGTTCGTATCATTACTTTTACATTTAAAAAAAAAGTAAATTTTGTTCAGATTGTTAATTTCACGTGAAAATTCTCGTAGAGAAACAAAGGCCACGTGTCACTTGTTAAAACTTTCCCCTGTAGCTGTTCCATTCTTTTCTAAATAACTTAAGGGTTATAAAAGGCGGTATAAAGCGCTTTACGGCGTGAGATGGGAGGGCGATGTAATAAAGACTGCGGACTGATGGAATCTGATGGGAAAAGTTTCGCGAATTGATGGCTTTATGCGCCTGATGCTGCGACGGAGTTGTGATTGAGACGATATCCTCTTGTACAGGTTTATGATCGCTGTATCTTTTTTAGTGTCCGATAGCCGAAAGGTAAAAGCATCCTATTACAATACAGTACAATACAACCTGGACTATTCTAGGTGTCTTTTAAGTTTTTTGTTTGCATGACAAGTTAGGTGTTAGAAAGAAAAAAAATAATTTTATTATTTTCTTTACTTTATTATATTTAGGGCTCACCTCAGCATAATACTGGTCATACCAGTGGTTTGACAACAGCTCACCTGATGTTAAGTAACATAGTGGTCGAAGATGGTAAAGTACCTAGCCTGAAATAGAACTGACTCTCAAGTGAGCATGCTGGAACAGACAGATGCTTGACGGCAGATTTTTAACTTGGCAGCTAGCTAGGCGAGTACTAGAAAGTACTCTACGATCATGCAATGGTTTCTTCACGATTTTTTTTATGGTTGACAGGCTAGGTGTTTGACCACTGCTCACCTAATGTAAAGTAACATAGTGGTCGAAGATGGTAAAGCACCTAGCCTGAAATAGAACTGACTCTCAAGTGAGCATGCTGGAACAGACAGATGCTTGACGGCGGATTTTTAACTTGGTAGCTAGCCAGACGAGTACTAGAAAGTACTCTACCACCGTGCTATGGTTTCCTAACTATGTTTTTCCTTCATCAGCAGCTCAAGCTCATTTGTTGGGGGTTGAACCTACGCCCTACGGCGTGTGAACCGAACGCGCTAACCATTGAGCTATCATCGCTACAGAACGTTTAAAATAGCTAGACGCGACATTTTATCTTGACAGTTGCTATCTTCTTTTCCAGAGGTATTTCTTTAGGCTTCGTTACAGAAAGGTTATTTTTGTTTCGAGACTTTTAAGACGATAACGGTTCTGTTTCTTGTAAATAAATGAGAATTTATTGCACTTTGTTGATTACTGCTAAATGATAGATCGATCTTCAATTTGAGGGTGGTAACAAACTATTAAGTGTGGCCACCATCAAGTACTCTATGTTCCCTGTTAAGTACAATATTTGCGTCTTCAAATCTAGAGTGAATAGGTTTCTTCTAGGTAAGCGTGCTCCATCTTAGACCACACTACTGTTGTGTGAGTGTGGTCAAACGCGAACCTATTTTGAATATAAAAGAAATCAAAATGTCTTCGAAATAAATCTATACCACTATAAAGAGGAAAGATTTGTTTGTTTGTTTGTATTGAATAGGCTCCTAAACTACTAGACCGATTTCAAAAATTCTTTCACCGTTAGGAAGCTACACTATCCCCAGGTGACATAGGCTACTTTTTATCCCTGTATTCCTACGGGAACGGGAACTACGCGGGTGAGACCGCAAAGCGTTCGCTAGTAATATATAAGTTTACGATATTAATTGTATTATTAATTGGTCAGTGCTGAAAATTAGCGCTGTGGAGTAATCCCCAGCACAATTGCTGAGCACTGGCCTTTTTTTTCTTGGTAATGCACTAGTCATTGCAGCGATAACCCGCTTACTGTCTTTTTAAATTTGTTGTCTTTATGTTAAACTGTATCTTTTTATTTGTGTGTTGTGTCTAGTGTTTTGTAGGGATAAATAAATGTTTTTCTTTCTTTCTATAAAAAACCCTCCGTGACCCTTAGGTCAACTAAACGGCTCCAATGAAACAGCGAGGTTTTGTAGTAAACGAAAATATCATCGATGATTTTTAGATGTTTGTTGGTTTTTTAAAAACCGCTCGATCGATTTCGATAAAATTTATATGGGACCGTTTCTGAAGTATGTTCTACCAAGCAAAAAAAAGAATCTTCATAATTGGCGGAATGATCGCGTACATACAAAAATACAGTCCAATTGAGAACGGCATCCTTTTTTAAAGTCGGACAAAAATATCAGCTTTTACCAGAAGCAAAATTGTTGCACTACTGTTTAATCTGTGTCAAAAGTAATAAAAGTTGAAGCTGTTTCCGAAGTGAGTGAGATAGCCTATTTGTGTAGGTAAAAATAAGTGGTAAAATTCTCGGGAGGTCGCTATGAATCTTTCGAACGGAAATAAAAGGAAACCCAGCTTGCAACGATATGTTTTTTAAAAGTTTTACTTGGTTTAAGATTCTTCGAAGATGTTTCTACATCGAGTTAGTATATATACAGCATGACTGGTGAGACACCAACGATACCGAAGGAGAGTACTTGGTACTCGATTCTCGTTATAATTATGTAATAAAATTAGGTACTTAATTTTTGGCCCCAATTTTCCTATAAATAAATGAAGTGCGGATGTTCTCTTGATAACGATGTTTTGATCACGCGACAAGTACGTGCTTGTCCCCCGTCGTCGCCGCGCGGTGTCCATGCGTTGCGTTATTAATTACATAACTTTCGATCAATGCTGTTTATAAACTTGTTACTTAAGGTTCACAAACTTATTTATATATAATACCTACCAAAGTTTTAGTTTCAATGAAACAAAATAAAATGACTTAAAATAATAACTACTCTAAAAGGCCGCTATCAATGGGAATAGTTCCCAAAACGCTGGCCCATTGCCGTTTTACTTTCGGTTAAGTTTACATAGTATTCAGTTAATATTTATGTTTAATGTTATTTTTTTCTTCCTATAGGATCGCCAGATATCGCGTCCTCGAGTATCGTAGGTGTCACCAGTCATGCTGTATACATATATATTTGTTTATTGTGGGCTAAGCACTCACACGACAACGATATCGGGTAAAAAAAAATTAGGCGTTTGAAGTTCTATTTTTTTTGTCGTCGGGTAACACAGTTACTCATCCTATATCATAGCTCAATCTATACGTAGCGATGATAGCTCTATTAAGGCAGTCGGTTAGACATGTGTGGGTTCTTGAGCTGGAGGTGAAGGGCAACACATTTTTTTTAATACGTGTAAGTCCGCGTTTGACCACCAACTCGCCTGAAGGTAAGCTATGATATGGTCGAAGATGAAGCACGCTGACTTAGAAGTACCCACGTGTTTTCGAGATAAAAAGTAGCATATATTCTAATCCAGGGTCTCGGCTACCTCCATACCAAATTTCATACAAATCCGTTCTGTAGTTTTTGCGTGAAAGAGTAAAAAACATCCATCCATCCATCCAAACTTTCACATTTATAATATTAGTGGGATTAAAAAAAACCTTGTACCAAGGCTAATTGTAATGGATTAATGGTATTGAAACAATAACAAGTTTTATGTTATTTTGATTTTATATAAATTGGTTACACGTTTCAATGTAGTACTATTTGAACCAAAATGTGAAAAAACATTTCTGGCTAATATTATCTATCGTCGATATGATAAAACCCGGCCATCCCCGGGGTCAGAACCGACGTAAGGTGTCTTTACTCTTTGTCATCTGCTTATAAATCAGACTAAAATACATAGAAAGTGGATGAGACAGTGTCGTAATAAATAAAAGGGTTCCCTACAAAAATCAAAATTAAATACATCGACTTACGTACGACTCTATTGTTTTCTGTTTTATAACGGGATTATTATAAATAAGACTAACTGCGCACCGTGGTTTCTCTCTCACGACGCAAAATAGTCTAGATTTATTCAATCAATTTACAAAGCATTTACAATGTTAAGTAATAACAAACACATGCACACATAAGCTTTAGCAGAGAAGACAGATTTGTGACAATTTTTGCAAAAGAAATCTTATTGTAATAAGATTAATTTCAAACTGTCAAAGAAATGAAAGAAGCCATAAAGCCAAATACTACGAATCAAATTGAAGTTGTAACTTCAGTTAACATCTGAAAAGCACCGAATGATGTGTTCTATCAGCTTCACTTGTGAGCCAGTTCCATTCCAGGGCAGACGTGTTTGCCGACCACACCCTCACTAAACATTAGGTGGAAAACTCTGTGATATGTGAAATGAAATGAAATGAGATTTATTCACTAAAAATAGGGTTTACATTGGTGTTATTATAAATATATAAGTCATTCCTCCTATTTTGCCGTAACTCGGCATGTGAATTAATTATTGAACAAATTTATTAAATATTATGATTAAAATAAACAATGTCAAGTTGATACAAATAAGTAATATAATAAAAAAATTAATAATTATGTTAATGTCAATGTCAAATATAATATTAGGTAAATTGTCCAGTCAAAATAAAATATAATTAATTAAAGCGATTTACATTTTGATATCATTTAAAAAATCTTTTAAACAATAATAACATTTTTCTACAAGCCAAGTCTTAAGTTTTTTCCGGAACATCGTATAAGGAAGCGTTTTTAGTGATGTGAAGTCTGCCAACCCGCACTTGGCTAGCGTGATGGACTTATAGCCTTACCCCTCTCACAATGGAAGAGGCCCACGCCTAACAATGGGACAGTATATTAAAAAAAAAGCTGATTTTCAATGTAATTCCACAGCCAAAGGATTCTTCCTCTTTGCTACGGTACCCTAAAACAAAAACGGGAAAACAAGGCGAATATCATATTCCGCAAATGGCATTCTTAGCCCGTTCCGCTGAACTATTGCTCCGAGTTATGTTTTATTGAGACATATTGTGCGACGCGGCCTGCGACGTATTTCGGACATGTCGAGCTTTTTTGTTTCGTCTTTTTTATCTCGGCGAAACGCCTATAATCATTTTTTATACGATAAAAAAGCAAAACGAGCAAAAGTGGTGTTTCTTTGAGTGTGATCACCTTGATTTTGATTTTATAGCAATGATAGATCATTGGTGGCACGCCGAAGGGGTTCAAACATCGTGAGGAAAGCATAGCGTGATGGTACGCTATCTTCGAAACGGTACAGTGCAACTGTGGGGCTCCTGCGCAAACCATGCAGCACCTGCTCGCGTGCCCTCGCTGTCCAGACTCCCGCACCATAGAAGATCTCCAAGAAGCCACCTCCCGCAGTGTTGCAGTGGCTAAATGCTGAGAGAAAACTATCAAAAAAAAAATTGAAACATCGACTCGAGGAAGAAAATCTTTTAGTACTCGACATGCTAGGACCAGTATTTACCATCCTAAGTTGAAAACTTTGCCGCCTTAGTGTGTGTTCCGGCAGCCTCACTTAAGACTTAGTTCCATTCCAAGCTAGGTGTGTTTACCATCTTCAACCATACCACTTAACATCAGTGAGCTGTGGTCAAACACCTGTTAGGCTGTCTGCATTGACAAGAGAAGACACCTGGCCATGATCCTTAAAAAACTTCCACCGAATGATTTGAAATTATTAGTTTCAAATGTTTTGATTAGTCCAATCTATGACTTATGTGCTAAGCTAAACACTGCGACCTTTTATGAATTTTAATATCAGTATTAACCTTTCTGTAACTAAAAGTCCCGTGACAGTCCCGTTGGCTCATTGGTAGTATATCTGCCTTGAGAGCTGAGCGATAAGGCCGCCACTTGTGGCACTAGTTCATAAGGTTCTTTGTTCTCTGTACTCTTTTCTATTAATGGTGTGCACAATAAAGAGTCTATCTATCTATCTATATATCTATAAAAACGGGACAATTTGTCTTCCCAAAGTTATCCTTGGGGACACCGGGACTGAGTAGCAGAACATGGGACAGTTCCGTTCAAAACGGGACGTATGGTCACTTTATGCATAACTCTTTTTCTAGACAATCGGATAAAAATTAATCTTGCTGATTTGATGCTACTCGAAACAGAAACCTCTCTAGTAGAAACAATGTCGTACCAGACAATAGACCGTGAATAAACGATACCATATCCGATATTGTAAAAGCACTATATCTGATTACTGTGTATGGGTAAAGGATATTCAAAAGTAGTTCTCAATTTTATAGTTTCGTTGCAAATATTTATGTATTGTAGACTTTGTATTTTCAATTTTGATGTACAAACAATAACTAAAACTTAATGTTCTTTTCTTGGTGGTAGATCTCCTTAGCAGGAGGTCGTCTGGGTAGGTACCACCGCAGTACCAGATATTGTAGACTAGCTGCGCTGCGTGTTACCCGCTGCATGTTTTCGGGATAGAAATTAGCCTACGTTCTAATACTAGGCTATCTCAGCTACCTCCATACCATTTCATCCAAATGTGTTCAGTAGTCTTTGCGTGAAAGATTAACAAACTTTCACATTTATAACATTAGTGGGATTAGTGGGATACTTTGTTCCGGTTTGAAGGGTACAGCTAGCGATATTACTGGGCTGTTGAGACCAACCATCGAAAGTCTCAAAGTAATGAGCGCCAAAGCGGCGATGCCCTGGATTTTGTTTTTTTACTCAAAGTTCTGTGTATCGCTGCAATGGTCATGGACAGGCGTTATCTCTTACCATCAGGAGAGCGTCTCGTTCGTCTCATTACCTTTACATAAAAAAAAGACTAACAATCGAAAGTCTCAAAGTAATGAGCGCCAAAGCGGCGATACCCTGGATTTTCTTTTGTTACTCAAAGTTTTGTGTATCGTTACAATGGTCATGGACATGTCTTATTACTTTAAAAAAAAACAGATCGTTAAAACTTAACAGGTGCAACCAAACCCGTGTAAATTGCAAAAGTCACTAAGTTTTTTTTTAATAACTGACAGGCTAGGTGTTTGACCACAGCTCACCTGATGTTAAGTGACGGTGTGGTCGACGATGGTAAAGCACACCTAGCCTGGAATGGAACGATACGTTATGATACGTTACGATGAAAGTAAAGATATATTTTTTTAAGTAGAACATGTTTCAGGCGACAAGGTCGCTTTCCCTTCTTGGCTTTAAGTGAATCATTATAAAAAATGAGTTAAGTACACATCAAAGATGAGACATCAAACCTAGAGTGCCTTCGATACCATCCGGTTCTTAGCACGATAACGGCGAAGGAATCACCGCATCAACGTCTCAAGGCGGGCTGGCGGAATTTAACCCCCGCATTATCGATATAAATGTGTCCGGGATATCAAGTTTAGTGTACGTAAAGCTGGGTATAGACGGGCGCGCTTTCCCGCGCGAATCTTAATTCTGCTTGCTGAACATTTTATAGCAATGATATCAGTGGTTAGCGCGGTCGGTTCGCACGCCGAAGGGCGTGGGTTCAAACCCTAAGAATGAGATATTTTTTTTTATGTAAAAAGTAATGAGACGAACGAGACGCTCTCCTGATGGTAAGAGATGTCCATGACCTTTGCAGCGATACACAGAACTTTGAATAACAGAACGAAGTCCATGGCACCACTGCTTTGGTGCTCATTACTTTGAGACTTTCGATGGTTAGTCTCAACAGCCCAGTTATTTTGCTAGCCGCAGTATCCTTCAAACCGGAGATAGAGCTGTCGGTGAAAGAAAACATCGTGAGGTAACTATAGGCATGGTGGTAGGGTTCTTTCTAGTACTCGGCTGGCTAGCTACAACCCGGTAATCAACCCGGAGTGTTCCGGTATCCTGACTTATGAGCCAGTTCTATTCCAGGTTAGGTGTGCTTTACCATCTTCGACCACACCTTCACTTAACATCACGTGAGCTGTGGTCAAACACCTAGCCTATCAACACTAAAAAAAACCCGGGCACATTTAAATCTACAATCCTACTAATATTATAAATGTGCAAGTTTGGATGGATGGATGTTTGTTACTCATTCACACAAAAACTACTGGACGGATTTAGATGAAATTTAGTGTGGAGGTGGCTGCGATCCTGGATTATCACATATGCTACTTTTTATGCCGATGACGTGTGCCGGGTAACACCGTGGGGCGCAGCTAGTGCACACGTAAATAAATCTATCATCGCTGCATTCCTGTCGGATTCTGTTCCCTTTTACAGAGCTCGCTGTGCTTTCGCGCGCGATTGCTCGCAGATCTACACACTGCGCTAAGCGGCTAGATAAGTTTCGCAGGAAGCCGGATGCACGCCGGCTCGGATAAGCAGCCACTTTGACGGCGCTCGTGGCGCTCCGCTGGAATACTTCGTAACTACTATGTTTGCGGAGTATATGATAAGCTAATAACACTATTAGCGACGGTGGCTCAGTGGTTAGTATGCCGAAGGGCGTGGGTTCAACCCCCAACACAATGAGCTTGAGCTGCCAGTGATGGAAGACATCGTGAGGAAACCATAGCATGGTGGTAGGGTACTTTTTAGTACTCGGCTGGCTAGCTACCAAGCTCTAGTTGAAAATCTGCCGCCAAGCATCTAACGGTGTGCTCCGGCAGCCTCATTTGAGAGCCAGTTCCATGCCAGGCTAGGTGTGCTTTACCATCTTCGACCACACCTTCACTTTTTTATTTTATGTTTTCTTTTTATTTTCTTCAAGATGAATTGATAGGGGAAACTATTACCTTCAAACATAACATCAGGCGAGCTGTGGTCAAACACCTAGCCTGTCAACTATAAAAAAACAGGTAGAGCGTCTCGTTGGTCTCATTACTTTTTACATAAAAATAATAATAATAATTTTGTACAATATAAGATTTTGGTCTGCTTATCTCTGGCTACCGAGAACGCCATTAAAATCTATTAGCCGGAAAAGGCGAAGTAGAAAGGAAAAATACTCGCGAAACGAAAATAAGCTTCACGGTAGGAGGTTGATGAAAAAACCAGAATTTCAAGATAGATGTAAAATATGTATTGAAGGTTTTGGTTGTTTACCTAATTAACCGTTTTTGTAACAAAATAAAAGATTTTAAAATAGGGCTGTCTACTATAGCTACCTCACAAACTGTCGGCAATAGAAATAACATAAAAACAGGCCAAGTGCGAGTCGGACTCGCGTACGAAGGGTTCCGTACCATTACTACAGCTCTATTACTCTTGACGATGTTTTTTACCCATGGAATGATTATTATTGTTATTATGATAATTTTTTTTTGCTACTATTTTTCTTTTCTTATAATGTGTTTTTTTTTTAATGTATATTTTTTGCTTTTTTTGACATAATTGTAAATGAACTTACAACGTTTTTATGTCAATGAAATAATTTGAATTATCCATAAAAACGGTAAAAAAACTCATGTTTGTTGTACGGGACCCCAACGACTATTAAACATTTATTTTATTCTCCTTTAGTATTTGTTGGTATCATCTGCGAAAATTTCTACTTTCTAACTATCACGGTTCATGAAATACAGTCTGGCGACAAACGGAGAGCGGAGTCTTAGTAATAGGGTACCGTTTTACCCATAAATATTTTTTTGTAATTACGTAAGTTCTTATAATATATACAAAACATCCAGAAACAGAACAAACATTTGTTTTATGCCACAAAATGTTTATCCAGGGTATGAATCGAACCCACGCCTTACAGATCTTAAAGCAGATATACTACTAAAGAGCCAATAGTACCAAATTTTATTTATAAGTTAAAATTTGTGCATATTTTTTGCGGGAATATAGGCCAATATGGTATTAATAAAAATATTATCGGTTCAACGTTAGTGGAGATCGAGTCTTATACGATTAATATACACAGCGCAAAGTTCCGTGACTCTGCGAGCTACATAATAGTCTCTTTGATCAAACGGAGCTCGATACTTGAACTCAATCGAATCGTCAAACGACATCGACTCTATTGAAGTGACCCCTACGCTACACCTCGTGCTTGTGGTATTCGTTGGAATGACAGCTAGATGAAAGGTTTTCTATCTACTTGTACTAATTAGTAATTATTGCACGTTTTTATCACAGCAATCAAAAACAAAATTGCATTCTTGTAAGTATGCATTATGTGCTACGAAAATGCACCCTTATACATATAGTGCTACAAATCGTAGCAATTACTATACGAAGTGCTACGAACCGTAGCCTTACTATACTTGACACACTAAGAATAGTAGTAGCCTTACTATACTTGACATGCTACGAATTGTAGCCTTACTATACTCGACATGCTACGCATCGTAGCCTTACTTTACTCGACATGCTGCGAATCGTAGCCTTACTATACTTGACATGCTATGAACCGTAGCCTTACTATACTGGGCATGCTACGAGTCGTAGCCTTGTTATACTTAACGTGCTACGGTTCGTAGTTTTACTATGTGACTTTTATGGAGTATGCCTCTTCAAGTGAGGCAGCCGGAATACACCGTAAGATGCTTGGCGTCAGATTTTCAACTCAAGAGTGGTAGCTAGATAAAGATAAATTTATTTCACAGAAAGTGCTAGGCACATATACAAAGAAAAGAAAACAGTGAAATTGATGCATAAATGTGGGTGTGTTTGGGCATTACAATTTGGAATTCAGTGTAAACACTGAAGCTAGTCAGCTAAGTTATATTACTTTATTGACATTTTCATTTTCATTGTTTTGACATAATTATGTAATGATTTTGATAATAATTTTTAAATATGAAGGGAAAAATGACCTGTAACTTTGGTGTTATTAATATTTGTATAGAAAATACCCTACCGCCGCGCAGTGCTGTTTTCCTTACCTTTTTTTCCTTCACCGGCAGCTGAAGCTCATTGTTGAGGTTTAAACTCACGCCCTTCGGCGTTTCAACCGACCGCAATCACTGAGCTATCATCGCTACAAATACAGCAATTAGAGCAATTATGCAGTGTGGAGCATAACTTCTCAGATAACAATTCCGTATTGGTTATTGTCACCGCAACATCCCGACTATACAATAGCGTCTGTCCCGACGAGATATCCCAGGTCATGCGAACAACGACCAATAATAAATAATAATTGATATCCTATAGACATCCTATATGATGGAGGTAAGTGTAGGTATGTATGTATGTACATCTAAGTGTATAATGTGTCACAGGTTCATAGCAAAAACACCCTTAAGGTGGTTCGATTTCCGTACAAATAATTGTTTGCAGTAAAACAGTAGATTATGCTAATAATCTACTGTTTTATTCTATCTGTCCACCTTGTGGGTGGACGTCCTACGCTGCACTTGCCGGTTCGTGTCTGTAAGTCTGTTTAGTCCTAACTACTTGGTGGTAGATCTCCTTAGCAGGAGGTCATCTGGCTAGATACAACCGCAACACCAGATATTCTGGTCTGGTCAACATTATTGTGTTCAAGTTTGAAGGGTACTGCAGCTAGCGAAATTACTGGGCTGTTGAGACTTAACTATTTTTTTTTTTTGACATTTAACACAGCAATTTCTAAGTTTATGAGTTCTAGATTTTAAGTAAAATTAGGGTTTTTAATTAATAAGCAGTGTAAAATTAGTTTAATTTAAGTCTCCTCGTCACTGTTGGAACTGGAACGACTGCTAAGCGGAAATAAACTAAATATAAACATTGAACATTCAAAATGAACTTCCGCAAAGTAACGCCTGAATCAATCAATTATTTAACACAGCACCGTCTAGCTCCAAACTAAGCAAAGCTTGTATATCTATGGGAGCCAGATAGCTGACAGAATACTTAAATACTTTTTTTTTGTAAATACATACTTATAATACATACAGTACACCCCGACACAGAACAAACATCGATGTTAGTCACACAAGTGTTAGTCCTGAGTGGGACTCGAACCCACGCCCTTCAGCTCTCGAAGCAGACATACTACCAATGAACCAACAGGGCTGCCACTGCAATTATCGAAAGTCTCAAAGTGATTAGCGCCAAAGCAGTGATGCCCTGGACTTTGTTTTGTTACTCAAAGTTCTGTGTATCGCTGCAATGTTCATGGACAGGCGTTATCTCTTACCATCAGGAGAGCGTCTCGTTCGTCTCATTACTTTTTACATAAAAAAAAAGAAAGAAAAAAACGCTCGCGTTTAACATTGAATAAGAATCCTAAAGCTATTAGAGTAAAGCATTATTTTCATCCACGTTCACCCATTCGGTTTTTAGCAAGCCCCAAACGTCTCTCAACCCCACTAATCTGTTGAAACCTAATTGAGTACTAACACTTAAGTTGAAGAGATATTAAGTTCCCCAAAGATGATTAGAACAGACCAAGAGCGCTCGTTTCTACGTAATGTCTTGGCTCTATCATATTAACTTGGCGAAATTAACTAGCGGTCTTCGATCCTGGACTGATCTTGGATATGAAGCCTTAAACGGTAGATCAAGGTTAGCAGAGCTGTGTTTTTTTGGCATATGACGCCTGAATCAATCAATTATCTGAAAACAGAGTTATAATAGTAACTAGCGGACGCCTCGCGGTTTCTTGCGCGTACATCCCGTTCCCGTGGGTATACAGGGATAAAAACAGGGATAGCCTGCGTCACCCGGGGATAGTATAGCTTCCCAACGGTGAAAGAATTTTTGAAATTGGTCCAGTAGTTTCGGAGTCTATTCAATACAAACAAACAAATCTTTCCTTTATATAATAATAGTACTAGCGAACGCCTCGCGGTTTCATCCGCGTACATCCCGTTCCCGTGGGTATACAGGGATAAAAAGTAGCCTGTGTCACCCGGGGATAGTGTAGCTTCCCAATGGTGAAAGAATTTTTGAAATCGGTTCAGTAGTTTCGGAGCCTATTCAATACAAACAAACAATCAAATCTTTCCTCTTTATAATAGTATACATAGATAGATAGATGACAGCGGTCTTATCGGTTAGATCGATTTCTTCCAGACAACCAACAACGATAACAATATTTTTTAAAAACTAAGTAAGTAATTAAATAATTTTCCAAAAAAAAAACTTGTTATCCCGGAAAATGTGCATGAAATCACTAGTATACTATACATAGACAAATAGACAAAGTTTCGTATATTAGTGTGATTTTATTTGTTGGACACCCCTACACGTATTCTAATTTACTTAGATATACCGCAGGATTTCCCTTTGATGCTATATCGGTTACTCTGATCTAATATTAGGTTACACACAGACAAGACAGACTCACACATCTGTCACTGCGACTAATTTTAACAGGGTTTTATATGACTTGCCTTAATTTTTGTAAAGTTATGTTAATTTATTTATTTATTTATTTATATTGTTTTCGTAACATTTAAATGCGTAGTTAAGGTGGTTCGATTTCCATACAAATACATGTTTGCCATTAATGGACAAATGGAGCACAATTTTACAGTGAAATCACAGCTACTGGCATTTATTTTGGTCTTTATTAGCGGTAAATCACAATTGCTTGAATAAAATAGTAGATTATTAGCATAAAGTAAAAAAAATGACAGTAATGTCTTCGTTGATAATAAAGTTCTTTAAACCTAATCTAAACCTTGTACAACATTACACCACCTTTTAATACCACCACACACCACTACCAGTTAATACTCAGTTTTTTTTTTTTTTTTTTTATGTAAAAGTAATGAGACGATCGAGACGCTCTCCTGATGTTAAGAGACAACGCCTGCCCATGACCACTGCAGCGATACACAGAACCTTGAGCAACAAAACAACGTCCAGGGCATCGCTGCTTTGGCACTCATTACTTTAAATCAAGGTCTAAAACTTTAAGTTAAAATCAATTAAAAGTTATAAATTCTTATGTTTTTCGCGTGTATCTTATATGTATGTAAATTTCTTTATCACCTCGTGTCTTCCAAACGGCTGGAAGTTAAGGTATCGTTATTCGTCTTAAAACCCCAAGTGATAACCCAAAGAAAACAAAATGGCGGATTTTTGGCGCGTAATAAAATGGGAATATCAAAAAGTCTATGACCCGATTTAATTATTCCTAATTAAATTTCAACTTAATATTATAAATTATACATATTTTTGTAATCCCCTTTTAATTTCCTTTATCTACATACCCTACTTGATAGATATTTTTTTACTAACGTTTTACTAGTTCGCGCCAAAAATCTGCCATTTTTTTTTCAAACAGTTCAAGCGTTATCGAGACGAATCTAAAGACACCTTAATTGTCGTAATCCATTCGGCTGTATGGAAAAATCGAGGTACCTAATAAAGAAATTGTACAAATACAAATATGATACGCTCGAAAAAAATTACCCTTCCTTGGCAGTCGGATAATATGTAAAACGCATAAACATAAACTTTATTAACGTTTTCAATATTAAATGTTCATGGTAAAGTTTCTCCGACAGGGCCTTAGAAGCTGCTCGAAAACCATTGAAGTTACAGCATAGTTAATTTTAACAAACCATCACTGCCAAGCCAATTGCATACTTATGGCAATGCTCTACTATAGAAGTGTATATATAAATATGTATATAGATTAACTAACTTTCCGAGAAACTGTTGAATGGAATCTACAGTGTTGCCAGGATCGGTCGTAAACCGGCTGCCGGTCGTGTTGCCATGCTAAATTAAACGATCGATCGCCAGTAGCGTACGTTTACAATGTTTTTGATGGATTTGTAAATAATGTTGCACGAGGAAAACTTGGACAGACGACCTAGTAAAGACCGCAGGAACGCGCTGGATGCGAGCCGCTTCCAACCGGTCTTTATGGAAGTCAATGGGGGAGGCCTATGTCCAGCAGTGGACGTCCTACGGCTGAAATGATGATGATGAGGAAAACTTATAAGTAACAATATGCAAACATTTTTTATATTTTAAAAATAGCTGGAAGCCCAACAGTATTACGCAATTTCACCCGAGTCAAACATTAGTTTTTAAAATTTTTCTTAAACAATAGAAAAATAGCTGTCTTGGGAAATCCTAAAAAATAAAAATATTTAAATATTATTGTTTTGAATTATTTAAATTAACTTCACAATTCGTCTAAAAAAATCTGATTCTATTTAATTTTATTAATTCCGACGTTGGCGATCTTGTAAGAAACGTCAAGTCTACACCGGGCCGTCATAAATCTGGCGGTGCCTTAAACGGGTCTTATCCGGGTTATTTCCGTTATTTACTGTAATGTACGCCGGCCGGGTATTCTGTTAAACCACCGGTTTGCCCTAGATTACCATCCAAGCAACTATCGCGAGAATATGAAATGGTTTTAGGTTTTTGATTTTATTCTTTTAATCTAAAAATATACAATAGTGTTCGTATGTGTTTATCTGTCAATCGGTGTACTTGACATTATCCGTGCCTACATAAAATTAATATAAATATCCTGTCATCTTGCTTCAAACTAATTACTATGGGAAACACATAACTAATAGAAGACTTACACATATACTACTACAAACGACTAATTGATTGATTCAGACGTTACTTTGCGGAAGTTCATTTTGAATATTCAAGGTATTTAATTAGTTTATTTCCGCTTAACAGTCGTTCCAGTTACAACAGTGATGAGGACTTAAATTTAACTAATTTGACAACAACTTATTAATTAAAAACCTAATCTTACTTAATGTCTAGAAGTAATTTGGTCGGTGGTTATTTTAATTAGATTTTTGTCAAATTATATTTTTAATGTTTATGTCTTATCTTCTATCGGTAACAGCGATCTCTTCCAGGCAACCAAGAAAAGAAAAACACGATGGAAAACATAAGAAACAGACGGGAGATTACTAATAAGAAAAATAAATAAAAATAAAACATATAGTAAGTAGGTATATAGAAATACTCATATAATAATGTATTTAAATAAAACGAAATATTTACATATTATATGTAAATATATATACACTCATAATACAAGTGACTCATCTCAAGTGACACCGGCTAAATCTAAAAAAGGGGACACTTGTGTTTTTTTTTAATTTTTTTTAATAAAGCTTGTTAAAAATGTACCTTTTATGAAAAGATTTGAGAATAAGGCCCCTCTAACGTTATCATTCGAGATATGAAGAAATAACGTAAATCATAAAGTAGAGTAATTGTTAAATGTTTCATGGAAAAATTGACTACTTCATATTCATGGGCCATAAAAAAGTCGTAAAATTTTACTTTTAGGGTTCCGCGGGAGTGAATTCTTAATCTCGGATCGTTTAGTTCCTCTGTAAGTTTAACCCGCTTCCGGACGGACGTTTCTGAAGAACTAACCCGTAAAGGTGGGTTAATGTAGACAATTTATAACAGGAACGGAATACATTCTGGGAATTTCTCATGAATAACTGGCTGAAACGTAATCCCGCAAAAATGTTATTGTTCATTGAAAATGATGAGTTGTAACTGGACTATAGAAGTACTTTTATAGTATTTATTACTTTATATATATATAAAGTTATTAAGTTATATATATATATATGTAAAAACTAATATATATATATATAAAGTTATATATATATATATATATATATATATATATATATATATATATATATATATATTAGTTTTTACTTGGTGGAAGATCTCCTTAGCAGGAGGTTGTCTAGGTAGGTACCAGTTATTCTGCCGCTAAGCAGTATCGTGTGAACATTACTGTGTTCCGGTTTGAAGGGTACTGCAGCGAAATTATTGGGCTGTTGAGACTAGCCATCGAAAGTCTCAAAGTGATGAGCACCAAAGCAGTGATGCCCTGGACTTTGTTTTGTTACTCAAAGTTCTATGTATCGCTGCAATGGTCATGGACAGGCGTTATCTCTTACCATCAGGAGAGCGTCTCGTTCGTCTCAATACTTTTTACATTAAAAAAAAAAAACTAATCTAAGTTAGAATTATGTGATAGAATTTATGTAATTCCAGAACTATGAAATTAAAATACGCGAACAGAGCAATAACATTTTATATTTTTATAACCAAAAAACAATGACAACTAGACATAGACAAGCAGAGTGACAGATGTGATAATTTGATAGATGACGTTTTGTAGTGTTGCAATTAGTCTTTCAACAGTATTTATGGTCATAGGTTACATTTGTATGTCTCATAAATTCTGATTGTACTTTTTTTTTACAAAAAAAAAAGCAAATTTGTTTTGAAATTTCATATGCGTTTTAATACATTTCATGCGGAACCTTGACAGCGTTTAGTAGTCACGCTCTTTTATTATCTTCAGAGATTACAGGATGTACCGTGTAATTCTCTACTAAATGTTTATTTAATATTTATTGTGCAAAATTAATGTCGTTTCAGCCATTAACATAATTAAAAATATATGTAATAAGAATTTTATGTCCGTTTTATGTTCTTCTGAGTGTGGCATTGTAGGAAAACATGCTATAGGTGATTTTTTTTTTAAATTATTGACAGGCTAGGTGTTTGACTACAGCTCACCTGATGGTAAGTGAAGGTGTGGTCGAAGATGGTAAAGCACACCTAGCCTGGAATGCAACTGGCTCTCAAGTGAGGCTGCCGGAACACACCGTTAAGTGCTTGGCGGCAGATTTTCAACTTGAGGGTGGTAGCTAGTCAGCCGAGTAGGTACTAAAGTACCCTACCACCTTGCTATGGTTTCCTCACGATGTTTTCCTTCACCGGCAGCTCAAGCTCATTGTGGGGTTTGAACCCACGCCCTTCGGCATGCGAACCTACCGCGCTAACCACTGAACTATCATCGCTACAAAATTGGCTTGTATTTGACTTTGTACGGATAGGGCTAGTGGAACACTTTGAACAACTCAATGACGTACAAGTATATTCATCTCCAGTTTGAATTCGGTCGCACGACGACTTCGTTGGTTTACGATTTTATTGACTTGAGAGCGATACATGAGGTCACGTTGTTGATGAAGATTTTTGCGCAAATATTCCAAATCGTAGATATAGATGGGACGCAATTATTAAAAGGGGCACATCCTCAATTTTAATATCTTTGATAAAATAAATCGAGAGTTTTTACCTCATTGACGGAAAGCGCCATTTTACTGTGACCGATATAAAATGATATAAATTACAAAGACAAGAGCGGTGAGCCGTGTACCGATTACTCGGAAAATCAATAAAAAGTCCACTAAATCCGTACAGTACATAGAAAAACAATTATGAAATGAAAGATTTTAAAAGCTAGCGTGAATCCAAATACTTTATTCTGGTCGTTAAATTTTGTATTGTTTACAACAATACATTTCTTGGAATTGTATATTTAATAGTCTTCGCTAATTATTGTAGCGATGATAGCTCAGTGGTTAGCGCGGTAGGTTCACATGCCGAAAAACGTGGGTTCAAACCCCAACAATGAACTTGAGCTGCCGGTGAAGGAAAACATCGTGAGGAAACCATAGAATGGGGGTAGGGTACTTTCTAGTACTCGGCTGGCTAGCTATCACCCTGATGTTGAAAATCTGCCGCCAAGCATCTAACGGTGTGTTCCGGCAGCCTCACTTGGGAGCCAGTTCCATTCCTGGCTAGGTGTGCTTTACCATCTTCGATCACACCGTCATTCAACATCAGGTTAGATGTGGTCAAGCCTAGCTTATCAACGATTGAAAAAAAAATACCATCCTTCGAGCTAGCCAGATGGAAAAAGTAACGTCTAATTCAAAGGTACGTAAACTAATCGTCGCCAGTTTAACAAACGGCGTTGTCTACAGCTAAATATTCCGCGGCGAACAAAGAAATGCGTTCAATTAAACTCTTTCACTGTTTTAGTAGGAAAACCTCAGACTTGGGTAAGTCGCAAATAATGATAAGAATCAAGTTATAAGAGGCAGCGATCGATGTATTTGGCTATTTGTACTTTGTTTGAAGTAGGCTTACTTGCAGATTTTACTAATTACCCCGGAAACATTCGCGCCTATTAAACTCACACGAACACGCGCGTATAGAGAATTTTGCTCACGTTTTATAAATAGCCAAAAAGTATATAAATTATAGCATTTTTATTTATATATGTTACTAATACATAGTGAAACAATAGTGTAAAATCCATTCAAAAATTTTTTTTAAGATAATTGATTGATTCGGGCGTTACTTTACGGAAGTTCATTTTGAATATTCGAGGTATATATTTAGTTTATGTTATCCGGAAATAAAGAAAGAAAAACGTTTAATTCTGTAACAAGCACAAAAACAAACAAACAGAGACAGACAAAAGTTACAAAATAAGGGCTCACCTCAGCATAATGCTGGTCATACTAAGTGGTATGACCAGCGCTGGTCTTCCGGTGAGCCCCTGTAGTTTATACAACAAAAAAATAAATAAATAAATATATGTACGATGTACGGCTTACATTACATCCAGACTAAATGTACCCTACTATACCTTGAATATTTACAATTTTTTTTTTTAGATGCGAATGTTTTAACGTCGCAAATCTCGTGACTTGTACCGTTTCCGAGTGATTATCAAGCTGAAATTGGAATAGAGCAATTAGTCGAGTTTGAGACGGCGGTGGCGACAAATAATCGGGAGGAACAAAGTCGGCTCGCGGAGCAGGGCGCGGCTGCCAGGTGATGACGTAACCAGAGTTGCCAGGTGCTTGCTTTTTTGTTAATTCATCGGCAACTAGATACAAAATCCATAATTCTTAATCTTTCACTTACACGGCAGAACTCGTTAGCAGGTCGTCTGGATTACAACCGCAGTACCAGATATTCTGCCGCCTGGTAATAATAACCATCGACAGCCCCGTTGGCTCATTGGTAGTATATCTGCCTTGAGAGCTGTAGGGCGTGGGTTCGATTCCCACTCGGGGCAAACATTTTGTGAATAAACAAATGTTTGTTCTGTGTCTGGGTGTTCTCATGTTCTGTATGTATTATAAGTATGTATTTACAAAAAAAAAAAAAAGTATTTTTGTATCCTATCAGTTATCTGACTTGCATAGTACAAGCTTTGCTTTGTTTGGGGTCAGATGGCGCTGTGTGTAATGTCCTATGATATCTATTTATTAAGTCAACACTGCTGTGAAATTTTGTAGGCTTTCAGAAAACGTGGCTTCAGAACCACAAAAGAACAGCCTACAGCTCTTGGAGCAGACATACTACCAATGAACCAACAGGGCTGTCACTGTGATTAGTGTGAGAAATAGAACAGAACGCTTCAACAATACCTATATAGTGAAATTTTCAATATAATTTTAAACTTTAAACGACTACCGCTATCTCTGTTGAAATCTTAATTGAATACCTTTACAGGTGCGATTAAACGCAAGCATTAATCGACGGTTTAATTTAAACCCTCTTCCTAACGACCGTCCCATTCTATTATTGTTTCAATCGGAGACGAATTCGTGCTGCGTTTCATAAATATTTTAATAGTAGCTAAGAAGGGGACGTCTCGTAACTTGGTTGTACTGTTAAACGTTTTTATTCTATTACTAGCGGACGCCTCGCGGTTCCGCGTAGACCTCCTTCCCGTGGGACTACAGGAATGAATATAAGCCTATGTCACCCGGGGATAGTGTACCCCCTCCCAACGGTGAAATAATTTTTGAAATCGGTCCAGTAGCTTTTGAGTTTAAAAATACAAATCTTTCCTCTTTATGATATTAGTGTAGATTTATTATGAATACTGCCCCAGTTTCGCATGGGTGCAATCTATTTTGACGATTGTTCTGATGACAATACATTATTTTCAATTAAAAAAGTTTCTACGTTAAAAAAAATTACTTATTATTAATAAATAATCAGGGAGTTTGTTTATACCTTTCGAAAGGAAAAATGTTTAACAAATAAGTCCTAACAAGTCTTAAAAATAACATTGAAAAGTCTTTAGCGATGATAGCTGAAGTAGCGATGATAGCTGAGTGGTTAGCGTGGTCGGTTCGCATGCCGAAGGGCGTGGGTTAAAACCCCAATAATGAGCTTGAGCTGCCGGTGAAGGAAAAACATCGTGAGGAAACCATAGCATGGTGGTAGGGTACTTTCTAGTACTCGGCTGGCTAGCTACCACCTTCAAGTTGAAAATCTGCCGCCAAGCATCTAACGGTGTGTTCCGGCAGCCTCACTTGAGAGCCAGTTCCACTCCAGGCTAGGTGTGCTTTACCATCTTCGACCACACCGTCATTTAACATCAGGTGAGCTGTGGTCATAGCTTGTCAAAATTAGAAAAAAAAAATTAGTCTATTCATGTTTATTTTGGCATTAAATTATGTAATTTGAATTATTTTACAAAAGCTATGACAACATTTGTACGCCCATTGAGGCGAGAACATGATGACACTTCGGTAATATCCGTACTATGGATCTACAAATAAATATATCTTTATCTCTATGTGAGTTACGCAATCGCACGAAGAAAGCGTTTTGACTTTCAAATGATACTGTCTTCATTACAGCTGTTGAATAAAAAGTTGATGAACGCCAGACACGACAAAAAGATTTCCCCATCACGTAACACACATTGTGAGCAACGTAATGTAATAGCGTTATCGTAAATTAATTGATGAAGCCAATTATTGCTTTTGCTGTTTACGTTATATTTAAAGAAAGATTATTTTTTATAAGACACTAGATACAACAACTAATAACAACAGACAAAACACACATAAAAAGATATTAATTAACATACAGACACAAAAAAATTAAATGACAGTAAGAGGAAAATATATGCTAAGTTATTTGGAAAATATAAAATAACTCAATATTCAATTCCTTAAACTAAAATAACCCGCCCCTGATCGTTCCGTAAGCGTAGTGCAAGCGTAGCGTAAGCGTAGCGTAAGCGTAGCGTAAGCGTAGCGTAAGCGTAGCGTAAGCGTAGCGTAAGCGTAGCGCAAGCGTAGTGCAAGCGTAGCGCGAGCGTAGCGCGAGCGTAGCGTGAGCGTAGCGTGAGCGTAGCGTGAACGTAGCGTGAGCGTAGCGTGAGCTTAGCGTGAGCGTAGCGTAGGCGTAGCGTAAAGTAGCAAGCGTCAAATAAGCTTAGTATAGCGTAGCACATATAACGTTTCAATTGCCTTGCCCGGAAAGCTCTTTATAGCTCGGTATTAAGCAAACTCTTTGTATTAAGCAACGACGTGGTCTAGAATAGAACACAATTACATAGAAGATGATAGATAGGTGTTTTGTTCTGTGTTTGGGTGTCTAAAATGTATTTATGTAAAGTATAATTTTACATTAAAAAAAATGTATATAAGTACAAGTTTCACTTAACTTAGGACTAGATGGCGCTGTGTACCAGAGAGTACCAACCCTATCACAATGCTGTGGGTTTGGCTGCTAGAGACCTTCGTTTATGACATTGGCGAGTATTTCAAACTTAAAGCTTATTGTATTACTAGTAAGTTATTATGATTTTTTTGTGTTGACTTTTTTTATTTAAATTTTTTTTTTTGTATATTGACATTTTTTTTAATTCATTGACATGTAATCAGTGTTTTAAAATTCACATTAAGAATATTTGAAATTTTGAATTAACTTGTTACATTGGTGTTATCAATAAAATAAATAATAAATATCGTTGGAAATTACACACAGCGTCACCTGACTCCAAACTAAGCAAAGCTTGTACTATCGAAGTCAGATGGCTGATAGAATACTTAAATACTTTTTTTTTGGTAAATACTATAAGGTACTAATATTTGTATTTGTTTCCTCGCGATGTTTTTCTTCACCGGCAGCTCAAGCTCAACACTTTAATACCACGGATTTGAAATATCACCTATTTTGATAATATTAATACGTACCTAATCAAATATTATTTATACACCAACCCTTCCTAACCGTGTTTTATGTGAAAACATCTAACGACCGGCTACCTTTGATAAAATAATTAAATTAAGTAATTGCGTAAAATTATTCAGGATTCGAAGTTTTTATTTTAATTTCAAGCTTGTTTTACATGCGCAAATTTTTACCTTTAATAATAAATATTGTAGGACATTACACACAGCGACATCTGACCCCAAACTAAGCAGAGCTTGTGCGATGGCAGTCAGATAACTGATAGAATACATAAACACTTTTTTTTTGTAAATACATACTTATAATATATAGAGATTGGTTCATTAGTAGAATGTCTGCTTCAAGAGCTGTAATGCGTGGGTTCGATTCCCACCCAGGGCAAACATTGTGTGATATAAACAAAAATGTAAAGTAGTCTTATCAGTTATCTGTCTTCAATAGTACAAGCTTTGCTTTGTTTGGGGTCAGATGGCGCTGTGTGTAATGTCCTACGATATTAAAAAAATATATATATATCTGGCACTGCGGTGGTACTTCCTTACAAATGAGATCTACCACCAAATAAGACTTATGCTAGTTGAAGATGCAGTTTACCTTTCATTTTTGATGTCTGTTAAAACTGGACCGAGTAAAATGGAAGTGCCCATAAGTGGGATCAGAATTGTGATGAAAATGTAGGACAGCATAATAACAGCCCCCAAGTACGGTCCTCGAATTTTCATAAACATTTTCCCGCAAGGATAAGCGGTAAGTGGCCAGATATTTTACTGCTGTGTAACTTGGTGGGTTTTTTTAGATATAGCTGTGTTCAATGTATGTACTGAATGAGCGCGAGAATTGCTAACTGCCTCATCTCTATTAACTCGACTACAACTAGGCAAAAATTCTTCTTTTAACACGACTGCCAAAAACGGCTAAACCGATTGTGATATTATTTTTTTGTAAATTTATACCTAAACCGCATATCAAATAAAGAAAATTGCTTGCTCATTCCAACACCCTGTATGTGCAAACAGGGAAGTACGTGAAGTGATATATTAACGGAGGAGTATAGCAATTAAAATTACGGGCGTCGCACACCCCGGCGAGGAATTTAAAATGAAACACCCTGTTAACGGAACTGGTTACTACGCGACACACGGGCGACGCGAAAAGATGAGCAAATCATTATATCATGGGGTTTAGTTTAAGTAGTTGTTAAAGCGTGCAGTTGTACTGAACGCGTGGTAGACTGTTCAATTTCTATCAGATACTTGACAAACAGTCGCGGGGTATGTATGCCGTCCCACTAATATTATAAATGTGAAAGTTTTGATGGATGGATGTTTGTTACTCTTTTATGCAAAAACTACTGAACGGATTTGGATGAAATTTGGTATGTAGGTAGCTGACACCCTGGATTATAACACATAGGCCACTTTTTATCCCGAAAAACATGTAGCGGGTAACGCCGCGGGGCGCAGCTAATATTATGAATGTGAAAGTTTGGATGTATGGGTGGATGGATTTTTTTACTCTTTCACGCGAAAACTACTGAATGGATTTGGATGAAATTTGTTTTTTTTTTTTATGATTGTTTGCTAGTTGTATGGAGGTAGTTGAGACCCTGGGTTAACACAGGATACTTTTTATCCCGAAAAACATGTAGCGGGTAACACCGCGGGGCGCAGCTAGTAGACAATAATCACAATGAGCCTGAGCTCCCGGTGTAGAATAACATCGTGAGGAAACCAACATGTCCGAGAGTTCCTAAAAAAAGTTCTCGAAGATTTATAAAGCCTGCCAACCCGCACTTGGCCAGCGTAGTGGACTATTGCCTTACCCTTTGTACAATGAGAAGAGACCCGCTCTCAGAAATCGGTTCAGTAGTTTGTGTCATGGCTATCATTTTTAGGGTTTCGTACCCAAAGGGTAAAACGGGACCCTATTAGTAAGGCTCCGCTGTCCGTCTGTTACCAGGCTGTATCTCATGGACCGTGATAATTAGACAATTGAAATTTTCGCAGATGATGTATTTGTGTTGGCGCTATAACAACTATACTAAAAGATACCAAAATAGAATAAAATAAATATTTAAAGGAGCTCCCATACAACAAACGTGTTTTTTTTTTTGGCGTTTTTATAGATAATGGTACGGAACCCTTCGTGCGCGAGGCCGACTCGCACTTGGCTGGTTTTTTATTGTATTTAAATAAAGAAAACATTTTAACACTACAAATAAATGATTTAAAAAAAGACGACAAAAATCATCATTTAATTTTGTTTCGGAGCCTATTCAATACAAACAATGAAATCTTTGCTCTTTATAATAGTACTAGCAGCTCGCCCTGGCTTCGCACGGGAAAGCAAAACTCGATTAACAGTATAAATTTTATCGATCCCGTAGTTTCGGAGCCTATAAATCTTTCCTCTTTATAAGATGTAGATGACAACTGTAATAGTTAGACATATGATATTGCGGAATTATTTGTAGCTATCAATTTGCTCTATAAAACGTCACTTTATTCTATTGTCAATAGTTTTTGCTGCGCATGCTAAGTAAGGTTTTTTTTTTAATTTTTCATCCATACGGAACCCTTACAGTTTTTCAACAAAATGTAGCCTATGTCCATCAAGGATAATGTAGCATTCTAATAATAAAAGAATTATTAAGATCGGTCCAGTAGTTTTGGAGCCTATTCAATACAAGCAATCAAACCTTTCCTCTTTATAATAGTATTTGTAGCGATGATAGCTCAGTGGTTAGCGCGGTAGGTTCGAATGCCGAAGGGCGTGGGTTCAAACCCCAACAATGAGCTTGAGCTGCCGGTGAAGGAAAACATCGTGAGGAAACCATAGCATGGTGGTAGGGTACTTTCTAGTACTCGGCTGGCTAGCTACCACCCTCAAGTTGAAAATCTGCCGCCAAGCATCTAACAGTGTGTTCCGGCAGCCTCACTTGAGAGCCAGTTCCATTCCAGGCTAGGTGTGCTTTACCATCTTCGACCACACCTTCACTTAACATCAGGTCAGCTGTGGTCAAACATTTAGCCTGTCAACAATGAAAAAAAAAAAAAGTATAGATTGCATGTTGCGGGCGACCATGCGTGTTCTGAATCGCTCTGATGCCACAATGCAGTGTTACATGTTTTACATGGCAATGATTAACGGCGACGTTAATATAGTGTCAGCATGCACGGTAGTGCGCGATTGCACTTTTGATTTCAAATCGCTTACTTTAATTAGAGTAGTAACGACTCGCCCCGACTTTACACGGACATAAAAACCTTCCGGAAGGAATCAACTTCTATTTATTTATTTCATAACACACAAAACAGAATGCAATAATATTCATTTCTAGGTTTTTTTTTTAAATTTTAAATAGGTTCGCGTTTGATTACACTCTGCCTGATGTTAAGCAGTAGTGTGGTCTAAGATGGAGCACGCTTACCTAGAAGAAACCTATTCAATCTAGATTTTTTTTTTTATTTATAATTATACGCTCCACAGACACTGGGGTCCGTGACCTTTGTCAACATTAGTTACATATTTTTTTTTTACAATTTTACATTACAAAAAGAGGAAAGTTACGTTAGTAACTAGATTTGAAGACGCCAATAGGTGCATGATAATTACATTCAATTAACACAAAGCAAACATGCAACAAAAAATAAAACAACTAATACAACTAACTAGCTTTCATCATCATCATTTCAGCCGTAGGACGTCTGCTGGAGATGGCCTCCCATTGACTTCCATAAAGACCGGTTGGAAGCGGCTCGCATCCAGCGCGTTCCTGCGGTCTTTACAAGGTCGTCTGTCCACCTTGTGGGTGGACGTCCTAGGACGTCCTAGACGTGGACGTAACTAGCTTCAATTATATTTAATTTCATTATTTCTATTAAGTTTAGTTGCATAGTTTAGAAGAATTAAGCGAACAAATAGACCGCGAAATGCGACTTTTTTATGTAAAAGTAATGAGAAACGAATGAGATGCTATCATCGCTACATGTAAATATAATCTAATAAAAGTATAAATTTGAAATTTAAAAACTCCCTAACACCATAGTGTATAGTAATTCTACTAGTCAAGCCCTTTCATTTGATATCCATTTTGAGGGAGTTGTGAAAAAATAATTATGTGATCCGCCATTTTGTGGCGGCGGCCATCTTGGACCGATTTTCATCAAACCTAGCTGAGAACACTCCCGAATAATTCTTCTTTTAAACAAAAACGGTTCATTCGTTCGGGAGTTACGATGCCACACATACACACACACACACACACACACAGTAAGACACGTCGTTTTTGCGTCGGGGATTAAAAATGGGATTCCACGTATCACCATACGCGACACAAAAAGCATTGTCGTTTTTAAATAATACATTATTCGAGGCACAACACCGCCAGAAATATATGCGCTTCCGTTGCAATCTGTCAAAAGTGACACACGACTGTCAAACGTCAGCTTGACGTACGTCAAGCGAGATCGAGCATCGGTCGGTGTAAAAGGTTAATTATAGTTTTTAGAGCCATCTTTTTCCACTATTTCACTCTGCGTCCGGTTTTAATGAAAACTGATATGTTTAGGCGGTTTTGTTGAAATAGTTTGTATTTGCTGAGTATCTTCAGAGTTTATATTAGCTAATCACAACCGAATTGACACATTTTTGCTCTACTTATGTTGCTACCGGATATAAATAATAAATAAATATCGTAGGACAATACTACACAGCGCCATCTGGCCCCAAACTAAGCAGAGCTTGTGTGATAGAAGTCAGATAACTGATAGAACACATACTATCTTTTTTTTTTGTAAATACATACTTATAATACATACAGAACACCCAGACACAGAACAAACATTTGTTGATACATAAAATGTTTGTCCTGAGCGGGAATTGAACCCACGCCTTTCAGCTCTTAAGGCAGATATGCTACCAATGAGCCAACAGGGCTGTCTGTAAGTAGTATTATGTCTGCCATTACTCATTTAGCGATATACTTCCGCCTTATCCTTCTCACAATGAGAAGAGACCCGCGCCCAGCAGTGGAAGAGACCACCACCAAGTAGCTGACAGTGTGTTCCGCAGGCTCACACGAGAGCCAGTTACATTCCAGACAAGATGTGCTTTACTGTATTCGACGACATCGTCACATAACATCAGGTGAGCTGTGGTCAAACACCAAGCTTGTTAAACATAAGCGTTCTCTAGGTTGAGGCCGCAAGCCGCGACAAAGTAGGTAGGCTTAATGTAACCACAACCGACGATCGCGTCTGTTTGTACTAGACTTTCATTGTAAGAGGTTTTTATTTGGGCATTGCCTAAACAAAGTTGAACGCATCGTCAGCTTCAATAATCTGCCGGCTCCACAGCTCTCGGTGGGGTGATTCTGCAAGATTTGATCTCCCCCATGAGGTGGATTCACCGACACTTTGTCATCTGATATTGTAAAGATTTTAGCGGGAATGTGGTAAATATTGCCGGCGAGATAGCCGTTTGGTACTTTATTTTGTAGTGTTATTAACGAAATATACACATCTTATACTAGCTGGTAGATCTACAGGAGGAGGTCGTCTAGGTACTACCAAGCAGTAGTGTGAAAACATTGCTGTGTTCCGGTTTGAAGGGTACTACAGCTGTGGAGACAAACAATCGAAAGTCTCAAAGTAATGAGCGCCAAAGCAGCGATGATCTGGACTTTGTTTTAATACTCAAAGTTCTGTGTAAAGCTGTAATGGTCATGGACAACCTCTTACGATCAGGAGAGCGTTTCGTTCGTCTCATTACTTTTACATAAAATAAAACCGTAGCAGCAAATATTCTGCTGCCAAGCAGTAGTGCGTAAATAAACATTGTTGTGTTATGGTATTAAGAGTACTTGCAGCATTCGAAATTGCTTAAATGAGACTAACCATGAAAATTCTGAAAGTCATGACCACTAAAGCAGCGATAACCTTGATTTTGGTTTATTACTCAAAGTTTTTGGTACCGCTGCAATGGTCATGGACAAGCGTTATTTTTACCATAAAAAATTATGAAGATTGTCATTACACGTCACAATACGAAATTGGTTTTTCTGAAAATATTTTTTTCGTTTATGAAAAACGTTACATAATTACGTAGATGCCAACCAATGTTCTACATTTCTTTAAAGTTATCATTAAAATACATAGAACTTATTTATAAAATAATAATTAATAATTTAAGAATTTCAATAATTTATATACACACAAAATAGATTTAGTAGAAGAAACTCAAAAGATTAATAAATGTCTAGTAAATAAGTAACTGCGATTTTTTAACTATTGCAATATTTATAATGTTTACATATTTTTATTTTGATGTAGGTACTTTATTTTTGAAATTTTTGTTTTTTAGTCAACGTGTATATTATAATACGGAATTTGACTTGTAACATTGGTGTTACCAATAAAATGTTTGTATTTGTAGATTTGTTACGCAAATAACGTCACCAATGATAGAACAATTATACAGACTTCTTTCTCAGGAAGTTCTCGTTTTGGCGTATACCTATATATAACAAAATTCTTCGTTTTTTTTTTTGATGTAAAAAATAATGAGACGAACGACTGTCCATGACCATTGCAGCGATACACAGAACTTTGAGTATCAAAACAACGTCCAGGGCATCGCTGCTTTGGCACTCGTTACTTTGAGACTAGATGGTTAGTCTCAACAGCCCTGTAATTTCGCTAGCTGCAGTGCCCTTCAAACCGGAACACAGTAATGTTTACACACTACTGCTTAACGGCAGAATAACTGGTACTGCGGTGGTACCTACCTAGACGATCTCCTGCTAAGGAGATCTACCACCAAGTAAATGTGAAAGTACGTAAGTAAAAGTGATACTTCTACGTATTATTATACATACGACGTTACATGCTCAAGATTTAAGAATACAATGTAGTTTCACTTCTCAATGTACTAGGCGTCACATAATTTTTAGAGCTGTGGAAATAAAAACAGATTAAAAATAATTTTAAATGAGTCGTTGAACGATGTCACTTATGTCACCGACTGTAGTACCCTCCTGTCAAACTTCATTCTTTTTCTATGTGCAGGCGTCGCAACATCAAAAAATTATTTTTTTGCTAAAATTCTTGTGAAAAAGTGTTTTCTAGAAAGTGTTAATATAGGTAAAAGAAAAAATGAAAATCGTGATTCTAAAATACGACGAATTTAACATTTAGATTAAAAGTTGTGCAGTTCTTCAACAAGTTTGGATGACTAAATTAATGAAGGTTAGTGCAAATTCGAATATAGCTCCCAATATAACTTACATCATGATTATTTATCTTTTTCCATATTGGGATTTCTTTTTATTGAATTATATACCTAATAAATGCAGAAATGCAAAATTTATTTTTTCAACTACCCACATTATCGATTTTTCATCGTATTATTTTGTGGAATATTTAGTTATTTCTTTAGGTGTTTATACCTGCGGGTATCGGTATGGATCGCATTACAAGTTACTTTTAGGTACAATTTTATATTTAACCTATAAAGGATATTCTTTATACGCCGTGACATGGGCATGGTTGATAAGACAAATCTGTCTAACGGCGTAACGTAATTACGTACAAGGACTTTAAAAAAAAAAATTTACTGCATACAGCAGTTTGTAAATTATATAGTCTAGTGGCGTAACGTGAGTACGTACAATGACTAAAAAATTTACTACATACAGCAGTTTGGGAATTATATAGTCTAGTGGCGTAACGTGAGTACGTACAACGACTAAAAAATGTACTGCATACAGCAGTTTGTAATTTATATAGTCTAGTGGCGTAACGTGAGTACGTACAGTGACTAAAAAATTTACTACATACAGCAGTTTGGGAATTATATAGTCTAGTGGCGTAACATGAGTACGTACAATGACTAAAAAATTGACTGCATACAGCAGTTTGTCAATTATATAGTCTAGTGGCGTAACGTGAGTACGTACAATGACTAAAAAATTTACTGCATACAGCAGCTTGACAATTATACAGCCTAGTAGCGTAACATGAGTGTGTACAGTGGCTGATATGAAAAGTTATACAGCTCGAATACAGAATGCTGAAAACGTTGTTTATATTTCTGTTTTTACCGAATTCCACTGTTATAGAGATCCACGTCCACGAGATCTCGCTCACTAAAACCCGTACTTTTGTCAGACTATGATACTCACATTAGATCTTGCATGATATCCTCTGCTACCCTGTCGGGTACTGAAGGAACTAATGAAGCTGAAATGCTCCCCACAACCCGGGCCCGAGCACAAATAATGCTCGGGGGCGTAAAAATGGTTACCGCCGGAAATACATTTTAGAAACGCTTGACCCTACTGAAAAACAAGAAATATGTATTAGGACCAGCCATTATTGAGGAGATAGCTGAACGTGGGGATGGAATCTTAGAAGAGAGCATGATAATAGAAGCGAAAGTCACCATTATCAAGAAAACTTTATTATTTTCTGAAGTCTTTAGTCTATCGAAAGCACCAAAGCTCAATCTAGAAATTTGGGCAGTTCTAAGCCAAAGTATCAATCATCAAGCATCGTGATAAGTTATTAAAAAAGGCCCGAAACTAATTAAAGTTGGGTATTGCTGGACTAACAAATTTAGCATCATCGCTAATAAAGGAAGATCTCCCAAAGATATAAATCTTAAAGATATCCGATACGGGCCAGTACTTTTCTAGATTTACATTATGAAAATACGAAATATAGATGAAAATTGAGGTACCCCTCTAACCAAGGATACATAGCCCACCAGGGAGGGCCTCCGAGGATGCAAGCAGCTTCGAACCGAATCCCCCTTGCACTAAATTATAAAAAAAAGGGATTACAGACTACGTAGAAACCAATAGAGGTTCATGTTGGTAGACTATGACACTTCGTTAACTATTGAAAAGCCATAACATATGATACTGTTGTACTAGTGTTAAATTATGCAAGACGCTTTAAAAAATTCTTTTGTTTATCCTAGCAAGAGCTCAGGACTTTGAATCAGCAAATTCTAAGTTTAGTCAAGCTAAAATAAATTTCGAAGCTACTAACTTCAGATGCCACAATTGAATGTAACAACGTGCCGGATTAGTTCACATTATTAATTTTTTATAATGACAATAGGTTTATTCTTAATTCTAAATTTCTAAACAAGTTTATGGACTCTCAAAGTCCACTTAAAAATTAAAGACAAACAACAAGATTAATCAGTAAACACTGCTATATAAAGCTAGCAGAAGTATATTTTTAGTGTTCATGTATGTATTTTCTAAAAAATACCTTTGGTTTAAATTTCATGACCAAATCTATGAACGTCAATGTCTTTCCTTTGATTTATCAATGACGTTTCTTGTTTTCACAAAGTTAATAAAGCCGGTATTTTCTTATGTTATAAACCAAGGGCTGATTTTGCTATTTAGATGACATTTGGTGTATAAATCGTTCAAATGATACTTTTACGACAATAGATTAGGTTTTGTTATAAATAAAGGAAACATTATTTAAACTCCAAACCAGACTCAAACATTTCTTGGTTTCGAGATAAACTCACGAAATATAAGTTTGAGTCTCAATCAGACGAAAGTTATTTCTAGAAAGGCTTTATTACCAACCACGTACTTGGACTTTCTATGTTGTCTGCCTAATTATTTCGTATGATTAATAAAAAAAAAAAAATTAATTAAATTAGAAGATATTTACAAAATGCTTGGAAAGAAAGAAATTTCTAGCACTACGTAATTCCAATGAAAACTATGATGTTATCATGCGCTTACTACCGTGACTCAAGTCCAAGTTTGTCGGGTAAAAAAAATAATATTTTAACGACAAATAACCCAAAACGTTATGGTGGGTATGCTATTGAAACCTTGAACATCTTTCTTATAAGGTAGTGTGTGTATTATAACGGAGAACGCGTTAATGGTTTTTGGAACCATACCAAATCTGACGGATATATCACTGTTAGAGCTGAAAGCAGCATTGATAGGTTTGCAGTGTATTGCTAAGAAGCTCTATAATCAAGAAATTTTACTCAGAATATACAAACGATAGCTATAGCCTTTATATGTATATTAGGTATGAAGGAGTATAATATCCAGCTTAATGAAGTGGCTAGAGAAATTTGACAGTGGAGTGAGCAAAGAAAGCTGTTATGATTTTGCATCCTATGTCAAGTCGAAAGACATTACCGAGGCTGACCACGTGTCGAGACATTTTAGGAATTTGGCACAACCAGCTTTTGATAACATTACAAAGGCTTTTGGAATCCCCTCCAGTTGATCTGTTCGCGGCAAGGTCAAATATGCGATAAATTCGTTTCCTGGAAACGATATCTTTATTATTAGATAGCTTATAACATAGATGCGTTTACAGTAGATTGAGAACCTTATTTTTTCTACGCTTTTTCCTCCGTTTTCTTTAATTCTCAAATGCTTAAAAATAAAAAAGAAATCGGGAGCGATAAGACAACCGGAGTTATGATTGTACTATACTGTACTTGGCATAGCCAGCCGTGGTACCCACGGTTCATGTTTCTGGTTCAAGGTCACATAATCTACATCGACCTGAGTGACTCATTATTATTATCACCTTTTAGGGCTCTGCATCCACTCCAGAAACGACGTATTATCGTCAGTATTATCGAGCAAGCGTACGTAAAGCAATCTTTACAGAGTGGTCCAATCAAGATATTTATGTCATCACTAGCGAGTAGCTCGTTAAAATAATATATTGTTGTAATTAAGATATGGTGGCTATACTGTATGAAAAATAATAAGAATATTTTTGACATAGCTAACATGCTTGAGTTTTTGGTCACTGAGTATCATTCGGGAACAAATTAAGCGAACACTTGCCGTACGGCACTGGGCATTAATACTGGGTTAATGTATTAATCAAGATGATCGGATTGCGAAATTTACAAAAGAAGTTTACAGAACTAAACCGTTGTTTCCAAAGTATGCTACTACATGGGACCCAATTCTAGTGCATGATCACCTTTCAAAATTTTACCTTAGCCAAAGCCAACCTTTAGGCTGTCTATCTCAAAAGCTAGTAACTCTCCTGGCGTTGTCAACTGCACAACAAGTACAGACGCTATCGTTAATACGCTTACTTAACATTAAAGTATATAATAGAAATCAACACCAGTGATTTGACTAAATCATTGCCTCCAAATAGGCCCGTGCCTAAACTGATCAAATCTGTTCTTAGAAGATATTATCCGCATACACGGAAGCTACTAAAGATTACAGGAGCCTACCACTTAGAGATAAACTTTTTCTACTAATAAAAGACCAATCCATAATACCATGGCTGCTACAATAAGTAGATGGATTAAGAATGTGTTGGCCGATAGTAGTATCGATACTGGGTTCTTAAGCTCATAACACTCACCACGCATCGAATTTGGCAGCCGATCGTAGCGGTGTATCTGTCGACGTTATAAAACGAACTGTGGGATGGCAGGACTCATTAACATTTGCAAAATTTTTATATACGGCCCATAAAAGTTGGCAATGTATTTGCGGAGGCAATTTTTTAACTCATAAGTATTATATTCGAATATAATGTTGGATTATAATGTTATTCTACTTTTCTGTTCTTTTCTTCTCATCATACATTATTGAGAGTGAACAGTAAATAAGATTTTGTCGAGTTATATTTGATAATTACTTATATCTGACAAATCCTTATCTACTCTCGTTTGTGTAAGTAGATACTCTAAACATCTACATTGTATTCTTAAATCTTGAGCATGTAACGTCGTATGTATAATTAATGGTTAAACGAACTTACCTTAAGTGATGTTCTACCATAATTATACGAGACGTTACATGCGAAGAGATTTAAAGTCCCACCCGGCCCTAGGTTACCCATGCTTAACAAACGAGATGAAGATGCGAGGAAAGTCTCTGAAGAGAATGAAGTTTGACAGGAGGGTACTACAGTCGGTGACATAAGTGACATCGTTCAACGACTCATTTAAAATTATTTTTAATCTGTTTTTATTTCCACAGCTCTAAAAATTATGTGACGCCTAGTACATTGAGAAGTGAAACTACATTGTATTCTTAAATCTCTTCGCATGTAACGTCTCGTATAATTATGGTAGAACATCACTTAAGGTAAGTTCGTTTAACCATTAATTATAATACTAAAATTCAAAACGTGCCTTCCTAGAATTCGAGTCTCGCGCCACAAAATCTCATGTTCCAAAAATATAAGCAGTAACCCATCTATTCTGTACACTTATTCGGATCACGCGCCTCTGTGTACATAAGGGGTTGAAATAGGGGTTGAAATCTTTTTAATAAACTCTGCTGAACACACTCCGCGGTGGTAATATTTTTGACTTTGCTTGTTTTAGATAATATAATATATATAATGAATACTTTGGTGAAGTTCTTCTATTACTATAAACTTGAAGCGGCTTGCTGTTCTTTTATGTAAAACTAGCGGACGTCTCGCGGTTTCACCCGCGTAGTTCCTGTTCCTGTACGAATGCAGGGATGAAAAGTAGCTTATATCACCCGGGGTTAGTGTAGCTTCCAAACGGTGAAAGAATTTTTGAAATCGGTCTAGTAGTTTTTGAGTTGATTCGTTACCAACATACAAAAATCCAAAAAAACAAATCTTTCCTCTTTATAATATTAGTGTAGATATATAAGAAAATCGTTCTACTGATGGTGTCCATGATCATTGTAGCGGTTTCCAGAACTTTAGGTAACAAAACAGACAACGCGACTTGTTAGTCATTTTTAAAAGTAATGAGACGAACGAGACTCTCTTTTACTCTTGCACGCAAAAATTACTGAACGGATTTAGATGCAATTTGTAATGGAGGTAACTGAGACCCTGGATTAACACATGGCTACTTTTTATCCCGAAAACATGTAGCGGGCAACACCGCGAGCGCAGCTAGTTGTGTATATTTGATTATATGTTAACGAAGTGATTTTTTCAAGTTTTCACATTGAAGCCAAGACCCCGTTTCCATTTTTCCGGTCTACAAATTTTAGGCCTATTACGTTATAGGATCAAAAATCCCATTTGAACCCGTCTCAATACAAGTATCGTGACGGACAACCCTCATCACGTCACGGGGTCAGCTGACACGGGTGTCGACTCGACCTGTTGTGTTGTATTTTGTGCTGTCATGTTTTTGTTGACAAGGCTGATTTTTTTATGCGATTTCAAAGTTGTGCCCATAGTAAATGTTATTCACAATCATGTTTACAATGACCCCCTCTCGGCTTAGATCATTCCAAGCTTATGACCCTGTATATGTATACTAGCTGCGCCCCGCAGTGTTACCCGCTACATGTTTTCGAGAAGATTTGAAAGCGATCGGAATCGGAAGTTTTTTTTTTTAATGTAAAAAGTAATGAGACGAACGAGACGCTCTCCTGATGGTAAGAGATAACGCCTGTCCATGACCATTGCAGCGATACACAGAACTTTGAGTAACAAAACAAAGTCCAGGGCATCGCTGTTTTGGCGCTCATTACTTTCGATTGTTAGTCTCAACAGCCCAGTAATTTCGCTAGCTGCAGTACCCTTCGAACCGGAACACAGTAATGTTTACACACTACTGCTTAGCGGCAGAATAACTGGTACTGCGGTGGTACCTACCTAAACGACCTCCTGCTAAGGAGATCTACCACCAAGAATGACGTATTTGTAACAGAACGAAATGTTTTTTCTTTGTAATTAATAGGCTCTCTTGTTTGACCTCCATCTCTCCTGATGTTAAGTTTTTGGTCTTCTTTTCTGCCTCCTTTTGTCTTACATAACGTATGATGGTTGGTTAATGACGTATGCGTTACATTCCGTTCTTATCCTTATTCCTTATTGGTGCCTCTAATGAAACAAATTCTAACACACGCTTGCCTAGAAGATATTTTTGCTCGAATGAAATGTGACCATATTTATTGCAGTTTTAGTGTAATGATCGGGTGCAGCACTAAACAAACCTTCTAGAATGTTCAATGTTTATATTTAGTTTATTTCCGCTTAACAGTCGTTCCAGTTCCAACAGTGACGAGGAGACTTAAATTTAACTAATTTTACACTGCTGGATGTGACTCTTTTACGCAAAAACTTCTAAACGGATTTAGATGAAATTTGGTATGGAGGTAGCAGAGTCCCTGGATTAACACATAGACTATTTTTTATCTTGAAAACATGTAGCGGGTAACACCGCGGGGCGCAGCTAGTAGTATTATAAATGCGTAAGTTTGTGCGTATGTTTGTGACTCTTTCACGCAAAAACTACTGATCGGATTTGGATGAAATTTGATATGGAGGTAGCAGTCCCTGGATTAACACATATGCAACTTTTTATCCCGAAAACATGTTGAGCAAAAACTTTACATACCGAATTCAATAACCCCCTTACCTTTTGTCGTCACTAATCAATGCGCTGATTAATTAATCTAATATTACGACATCCATTTTACTAAGGTAAACGTCCTCGACTATTAATGCCCCATAGGGTTACTAAAGTTTATATATTTGACAAGTGATTTCTAACTCGCTTCCCCTGTTCCCTCATCCGGTTAATTCTGAAATGCAAACTGGAAACTAAGTACGTGTGTATTTAACGTAGGCTGACATAATATAACTAGGTACTAATAGAATTGGGTATTTCAGCAGTGAATTTGACAGGCTAAGTGTTTGACCACAGCTCACCTGATGTTAAGTGACTGTGTGGTCGAAGATGGTAAAATGATGATGATGAATGATGTGGTAATTGTTTTTTTTTACGCATAGCGCCATCTAAGCTCAAACTAAGCAAAGCTATGGACTGTGCTATGGAACTCTGATAACTGATATAATTCTTGAATACTTTTGTTTTTTAAATACATATTTATAATAAGTACAGAACATCCAGACACAGAACAAATATTTGTTTATACCACAAAGTTTGTCCTGGGTTGGAATAGAACCCACGCCCTTCAGCTCTTGAGGCAGACATTTTAACAATGAACCAACAGGGTTGTCAAATTGATGTGGTTGGTGGTGATGGCTGTTTGTCTCTGTTTGTGAATGAAACTGGCTCTTAATGGGGCTGCCGGAACACACCGTTAGATGCTTGACGACAGATTTTCAACTTGAGGGTGGTAGCTAGCCAGTCGACTACTAGAAAGTACCCTACCACAACGCTATGGTTTCCTTCATCGCCAGCTGAAGCTCATTGTTGGGGTTTAAACCCACGACGTTTCGGCTTGTGAACCGACCGCGCTAACTATAGCGCACTAGGCTATAATCGCTACAAAACTAACGAGACTAACTATAGAAAGGCTCAAAGTAATGAGCGCCAAAGCAGCGATGTTCTGGACTGTTTTGTTACTCAAACTTCTGCGTATATCAATAAAAATATTTATCATAATGACGAGTAAAGTTTTCTCGTCATGTTCACGGCTTGTTGATTCATAAATCTTCCAGGTGCAAGGCCGTAGGCAGTGGCCCACGTCGCCCATACCTTACGCCGCCTCTGGATACTGCAACACTAAAACCAATTGTACAGTATTCTCGCCCCGGTCGGACTCCTTGAAACTAAGTTTATAGGACAATGCTCCCCGTCGGCTTCCCTAACTACACCCCTGCTTCAAACAGCTTCTATCGAACGTTATGTGAACGAGTGGTGATTAAGTTATAAACTCGTTAAAGTTAGCGTTATGGCGATAAGTAACTTGTAACTTACGCGATGAACGTTTACACTACAGTTTCAAGTACAAGAACTTGTTTAAAACAATTCTGGTTTCAGGGCCTTGATTGTCTAACTCGTATAATAGGGCTTAGATTAACAATCGATTAGCGATAACGCTAATAGAAAAGCTCGAAATGGTTGGGAATGACATAAGCTGTTAGCATGATATATCAACAGCTTATGTCAATGCTGTAAAGATTTGGTTTCTTTACTGTTTTTCTGTAAATGCAATGAGACCGACGAATCGCTTCAGTAGTTTGAAGTAAAAAAAGGTGTTTTTTGGCGTGCCGTGTTTTGGCTTAATAAGGCATGAAGTCGGTTTTAGTTTTAATTGTAAATTTATACTATTTTTATATTGTAAAATTAGTATGACGAACGAAACGATATCCTGATGGTAAAAAATAATCCATGTCCATGACCATTGCAGCGATACACAGAACTTTGAATTCAGGGCATCGCTGCTTTGAGACTCATTACTTTGAGACATGCGATGTTTAGTCTCAACAGCCCTGTAGTCTCGCTAGCTGCAGTAACTCTTCGAACCGGTACGTAATGTTTACACACTACTGCTTGGCGGCGGAATATCTGACACTACAGTGGTAACTACCTAGACGATCTCCTGCTAAGTAGATTTATACATTTGTGCAAAGTGTTATATACTTTTTTTATAGAACAGCTGGTTTTTTGTTAAAATTTTCAGAGTTTCTCTAAAAGCGAGTATGAAACGTTATTTATATAATTCTGTTTTTTGTTCACAGGTATGTACCAGATATTAATAATACGTGGTCTTACTATGCGGTAAGAAAAGTATTTTGACACAAGCCTAATTGACAACCTCCTCCTTTTTTTGAAGTCTGTGAAAAGGAAACTCGGGTATTATTTTGTAGCGATAAAAGCTGATAGTGTTTATATTTTTTTTTAGATAGTGGTTAGCGCGGTCGGTTCGCGTGCCGAAGGGCGTGGGTTCAAAGCCCAACAATGAGCTTGAGCTGCCGGTGAAGGAAAACATCGTGAGGAAACCATAGCATGGTGGTAGGGTACTTTCTAGTACTCGGCTGGCTAGCTACCACCCTCAAGTTGAAAATCTGCCGCCAAGCATCTAACGGTGTGTTCCGGCAGCCTCACTTGAGAGCCAGTTCCATTCCAGGCTAGGTGTGCTTTACCATCTTCGACCACACCTTCACTTAACATCAGGTGAGCTGTGGTCAAACAACTAGCCTGTCAACCATAAAAAAAAAAAAAAAACACCCCAAGCGGGACGTCAGTGCAGAACTTATCGCCCCCATTCCGAATAAGAATAAGGTTTCGTTCCGTAAAGAGATCAAACGTGAAACTGTACGCTGCCATAGAAAAGTAAACTCCGTTTTGTTTACGCACCCCGGGTGCTACTTGTTGAATGGTGCACGGCAAGTCCGTACATTTGAATTATTAACCTATCTGGGGTCGCGTTCAGACGGGGTCACTTTTTGTTGCCTCCCCCTTTGAATGGCGGCCTCGATGTCAGTGGAGAAATTAACACAGTGCTGTTACTTCATTTAGTAACGTTTTATTTAGTATAGTAACAAAAATAAATAAATGAGGCATGGAATCAACAATTGGACTAAGTGCTAAAAGAAAAAAAAAAAAATTCCACATATTTACAGGTTTTTTTTGTATTATTTTTTAAAAATATTTACAAACTAGCTGCGCCCCGCGGTGCTACCCGCTACATGCTTTCGGGATAAAAAAGTAGCCTATGTGTTAATTCAGGGTGTCAGCTACCTCCATACCAAATTTCATCAAAATCCATTCGGTAGTTTTTGCGTGAAAGAGTAACAAGCATTCATCCATTCATATTCACAAACTTTTGCATTTATAATATTAGTAGGTTTAATATTAGTAGGTTTATAATATTGGTAGGATGGGGTGAATACTAGGGAAAGGCAACATTTAAGGGGAGTAGGACGAGGGAAACTTTCGTTTAATATTTGTGTGATTTTAGATATTCTACTCTGCGTAAGCCAATGTACTGTTAACGGATGTATACCTTCTTTTAAATGGAGGTGGTGTGGCAATGTCGAGTGGAAGTTCTTTAGCTTGAATAGAATTGTTTGAAGGTCTGAAGCGTATTTTTCACTTTTAAGTGGAAATGAAAAATATTCCATTCATCTCCTGACGAGTGAATAAAGAGAGGCTGGGCGAAGTTTTTGAACTTTTTTATTAATTAAGGTAACGGATAAGTTTATTGGTAGGAAAGGTTTTTTTTATAGAATTTGTTGAAGCAATGAGACGACATAGCCCAATGGGCGAGAATGAGCGAGTTGAAGCGGCAGTGGGCAGGGCATGTAGCACGCAGAACTTGATGGCCAGATGCCAGACGAAAGAAAAAACAGGCTAAGTGCGAGTCGGACTCGCGCACGAAGGTTTCCGTACCATTATGTATTAAAACGGCAAAAAAATCAGGTATGGGAGCCCCCTTAAATATTTATTTTATTCTGTTTTTTTTTTAGTATTTGTTGTTATAGCGGCAACAGAAATACATCATCTGTGAACATTTCAACTGTCTAGCTATCATTTTAGGCAAAAAAAATTCATTAAAAACCCAAACAAAACAAAACCAATTAGCAAGAATATTTCAATAAATAAAACCAAACAATTCAATTGCATTAAAAAAATAAAGGAATCATTTTCTTTGATTGAAAAGAGGAATAATTTAACCAATTAAGTTTCGTCTTTTTCGCTTTGTAGCGCTTTCACTTCCAGCTCAAATTGCTCGTAAAATGGTGACTAATAAAGCAAAACATGTTCACACATTCATCAATCAAGCCGTATATTATTCAGTATGGAACAACGTCGCCTTGCTAGCTCGGCGGTGTCAACTTGGCATTTGACAATGTTATCTAGACAGGTTGTCGACTTTGCTGATGGTAAAAAAATTAATAAACCACAACAGAAATCTAGAAAACATAATTAGCTGTTCTGTAGATGAAAATTGCAGAAAGCCAAAGCGGCGATGCCCTGGACTTTGTTTTGTTACTCAAATGATGCTCTAGACTTAGTTTTGTTACTCAAATGGTGCTCTGGACTTAGTTTTATTACTCAAATGGTGGTCTAGACTTAGTTTTGTTACTCAAATGATGCTCTAGACTTAGTTTTGTTACTCAAATGATGCTCTAGACTTAGTTTTGTTACTCTGATGACGCCCTGGACTTAGTTTTGTTACTCAGATGATGCCCTGGACTTGGTTTTGTTACTCAAACGCTGCCCTGGACTTTGTTTTGTTACTCAAGTAATGCCTTGGACTTTTGAGTACCGCTGTTTTGTTTACGAGGCGCTACTTCCGTTTTGCTTTATGGAGGACTCTGGCATATACAGTGGAATGCACCAGTACCCTTAGCACTGTGCTTCTGTTCTTCCCGGGACAACGTCATATTATCCAGAACATCATCTCTACCTACGATAACGTCGGCCACCCAACACCCAAGTATCTAACGGTGTGTTCCGGCAGCCTCACTTGAGAGCCAGTTCCATTCCAGGCTAGGTGTGCTTTACCATCTTCGACCACACCGTCACTTAACATCAGGTGAGCTGTGGTCAAACAACTAGCCTGTCAACCATAAAAAAAAAAAAGTTTTTCTCTCCGGGATTTTTGTAAACAAATATTTTTTTGAATGGATGGCGCCTCAACTTCCCTCGTCCCAAGCCTCGTCGCCGTCGTATTAGAAGCTCTTACTGCATATTATGGGAAATTATGTTGCCCCAGCATCACTGTGAACCAGTCATCTTCCATATTAAATAAATAGATGGTTCATCTGTTAAGCTGTTTGAAAATAAGGCTCGACTGAATCTCGGAAAATAGATTTAGGAGGGTGTTTCCCGCCTAGTGTGGGTTCGGATTCTCGCATCGTTATCCTGACATGATTGCCACGCGATGACTCGCCGGTATCAGACGCTAACAACGGAGCGTTGAAGAGAGAGGAACAGATTAAAATGGAACTAAGAAAGAAAACTTACAGATTTACTATAAAAAAAATGACACATTAAAACAGATAACAGAACGATAATGGTGCAGTGGCTAGCGAGGTCGCTTCACACGTTGAAGGCAACAATGAGCTCGAGCTGCCGGTGAAGGAAAACATTGTGAGGTAACTAGGGATTGCAATACCGAAGGTGTTTTTCCATACCGGTATTTCGGTATTGTACCTGAATGATACCGGGATACCGGTATTGATACCGGTATTATGATAACAATTAAAATTTGTTCAAATTAACAATCAATAACAAATGGCACAACACGCATCGAATATAAATGTTAATAAAAAACAATTTGTTATAATTTTTTATGTTTCGTTTGTTTGGTTTTGTTGCATTCATTTATTATAATTATCTATTTTCGTTCGTCAAATTTAACAAATCAACAATTAGTCGATACCGAAATTTCGGTATTCACGGAAAAAAAGTTACACGTGACATCTATTTGGTTTCATTCGAGTCTTGAAAAAAAATTGTCTTTTCAAGTTATTTTTCTCGATTGATTTATTGTTTTATTGATTTCGACAAAGTTACTCTCATTGTTCTGAAAATAACCTAATACTCAATTAAGGGATTAAAATTTCTAAAATCAATTTCGAAACTGAAGGAACAGCCCTGAATCGCGTACGAGTTATTTCGAAAAGATTGTGTATCTTTTCTACCATTTGAAAATTGAATCCCTAATTAAGCGTGAAGTTATTTTCAAAGCAATGAGATTAACTTTGTCGAGTTTAGAAAACAATACATGAAAGACAATCATTTGTCGAGATTTGAATAGAACAGAAAAGATGATATTGGTCGGTAAAACCTTTTTTCTCAAATACCGAAATTTCGGTATTGTCTTACTAATACCGGTATTGTAATACCGGAGAAAATCGGTCCGGTATCCCGGTTTTCGGGATTCCGGGATCCCGGTATTCAATCCCTAGAGGTAACCATAGCATGGTGGTAGTTGGTTTTTAGTACTCTGATGGCTAGCAACGACCCTCAAAGTGAAAATCTATCGCCATGCATCTAACAGAGTGGGTTCGACAGTCTCGCTTGAGAGCCCATGTGCTTTACCATCTTCTATCACACCGTCACATAACATCAGATGAGCTGTGATCAAAGACTTAGCTTATCAATAAATATATAAGAGAAAACTCTGTATTGTGCACACCATAAACAGAAAAAAAGCACAGAGAACAAAAAAAAACCTTATGAACTAGTGCCACAAGTGGCGGCCTTATCGCTAACAGCGATCTCATCCAGGCAAACAGGAAAATAAAACCACGATAGATAACATAAGAAACAGAGATGCAACAGTAATAAGAAAAATAAAATATAGAGTGAATATATAAAAATAATCATAATAATGTATTTAAATAAAACGAAACATTTACATATATAAATATAAACACACTCATAATACATATAAAATATATATAATACTTATACTACCTACCTACATGAACAATGAGCGCGTCGCTAACAGTAGGGTTGCATTTTACTGTCATCTCGCCTGATGTTTTTTTTTTTTTTTTTTTATTGTTGACAGGCTAGGTGTTTGACCACAGCTCACCTGATGTTAAGTGAAGGTGTGGTCGAAGATGATGAAGCAAACCTAGCCTGGAACGGAACTGGCTCTCAAGTGAGGCTGCCGGAACACACCGTTAGATGCTTGGCGGCAGATTTTCAACTTGAGGGTGGTAGCTAGCCAGCCGAGTACTAGAAAGTACCCTACCACCATGCTATGGTTTTCTCACGATGTTTTCCTTCACCGGCAGCTCAAGCTCATTGTTGGGGTTTGAACCCACGCCCTTCGGCATGCGAACCTACCGCGCTAACCACTGAGCTATCATCGCTACTAAAGCTGTTAAGCGGAGATGCGGTCTACGATGAAGCACGTTTGCACAGGAGAAACCAACACATCGGGGATCGGGGAACACTCACTCGGGCAGCAAATATAACTGTTTAGCGGTTGATACAATATGTTTGCTTTCGAGTTGTGACTCTGCCCCTTCGATATTCTGTTGTCAGCACTAGTGGAGGTGCTATTTGCTTTGTTAACTTAGATTAATTGCTTGATGCTGCACGGTTGAAATGTTTGTGCTTTGCTAACGGCAGCAAAGTTCTTTAACTTCGGGTTCCTGCTTTGCTCTTTGATAAGTTTGTAGTCATTTTCTTTAAGGTGGTTCGATTTTCATACAAATAAATTTTTGCCATTTATGGACAAATAGAGTGTAATTTTACTGTGAAATCACAGTTACTGGCATTATGATTATGCTAAAAATCTACTGTTTCATCCAAGAAATTGTGATTTACCGCAAATAAAGACGAAAATGAATGCCAGTAGCTGTGATTTTACTGTAAAATTTGCTACATTTGTCCATAAATGGCAAAAATTTATTTGTATGGTAATCGAACCACCTTAAAGGAAAATAGAATAATCACAACATGAATGACTTTTTTTTTCAAATCGTACATATTAAATTAAATCCTCATTAATGTTATTACCAAAACGACTTCTAAGCGGAAATCGCTGTAAAAATACATACATGTATACATGTATAATTTACAGCGATTTCCGCTTAAAAGTCGGTATACATTACGACATCGTTTACGGTATATATACCGTGAAAAAAACCCTATTTTTGCTAAGTATAATAATTTACTAAACATAAACACTAAAAAACCATATTTAGAAAATGATGCAACGCAGAAATGTTTTTTCCGCATGTCCGCAAAAACCTTTTTACATTTGTATGATATACAATTATACAAATTATACATATGACCGTATGCATGTAGACTGTAAAATGCTGCTCAAGTTTAGACACGGCACACAATTCCCGCATTTTACTTTTGTTTATATATTTTAGAAACTGTAAACCTTTTCATAGACAGCAGTGAAGTCCCAATGGCTTTCAACGTCACGTATAAAGCGAGAACTTCCCGCCCTACAATAATGTACTTACTGGAGAGCTTTGTTCGTGCTGCAAAAGGAATATAAAATGGCAGGGAAAGCCATAGGGAACCGTGTGTGTTAGTACATGCATGTTCTATTTATACATGTCAAGCAGAATTAAGTTATATATATGAGCTTTGCTATGGGCACTACTTAGAAATCGTGTAAAACAAGTATAAATTAGACGCTTAGTTACAACTTACTTTAAAATTGAATACCAAAACTATAACAAAACTGAAGTAGACAAAGAGTAACAAATAAATTAGCTGCAGAACTACCGCCACGTACTCTAACGATCGCTGCGCACGTTCCTCCGTTTGTACCTATAACATTTGAATTCGGAACGCACCTTTCAAATAGGGCTGTCACTCGAGATCCCTGCACGAGTTTAATAAAACGGCTGAAATATTGTGGAAGTCTAATGACGTCATCATTCGATCCATTCTTGAATCAGAGTAAGAGATAGACAGAAGAATTAAAAATTAACAACATTAAAACGTAATTAACAGAATAAATATTCGTTCTGAGTCTGCGTGTTCTGTATTGTGTTATAAATATGTACCCATGTATTCACAAAAAAGAAGTATATGAGTTCTCTATCAATAATATAATTTGTTTCCCACGTACAAAATTTGCTTAATTTAGCGTTAGATGGCGCTGTGTGAAATGTCAAACGATAAAATATATATCACAAAGCCGATAAACGGTTTTACAACAGTAAAACCGGAACTCTAATAATGTTAATGTAAGTGTATGTTTCAAACGATATTATGTGACATTAAGTATAGTAAATTAAATATGGCGGACATTATAATTTAAAAATTCTCATGTCAGAAAATATAAATATACTTTATTCAACAAACATGTTGTATTTGATATCTTAAAAACTTAACAAGCGATCGATTTAATAAGGATCATTTTTTTTTAATTTGTGTGATTCTGTCAAAGATGTCGAAGTACTTTTCGAGTGCTCGTGGAGTTGTGTAAAGAACTGTTTTCAAACATCACGGTTGGAGAATAAGTCTGACACTAGGGCTGGCCACTTGGCCACCAACTTAACTTCTCCAGATGATCAAATAATGAAATGGGGTTTTTTAAAGCGAAGCTGACAACCCTGACCGTCAACCGTCCATAATGGATGCGTTCACGAATTAGCCATTTACAAGTACCCTCTTTTGTGCGAAATTTAAAATTTAATTTAAACGCTTTGAATGGCGCTTTTATTTCGGCGGTTTATGACGTCACGGCCTCGTGTCAGGGTTTAGTACTTCATTCAGACAGCTGAGGATAAAATGTGTCATATTTAATGGTTGTAAAAAATGCTTAACAATATTTGTTAGCCTCGAATTTGTTTTTTCGTAACCTTGGTAACCTGGAATGAAACTGGCTCTCAAGTCAGGCTATCGGAACACACCATTAGGTGCTTGGCGACAGATTTCGTCTTGAGGGTGGTAGCTAGCCAGCCGAGTACTAGACAGTACCCTACCATCATGCAACGGTTTCCTCACAATGTTTTTCTTCATCGGCAGCTCAAGCTCATTGTTGGGATTTGAACCGACCGCGCTAATCACTGGGCTATCATTGCTACCATGAAACCGAGTCGCTTTTTAGAATTTCTGGCTGTCCCATAGTAAAAGGGGGGAATTAGGTCATGCAGACCTGAAGCGCACTCATCAAACTGTTTCCGTTAGAAAACCCACAGACAAGCAAAGGCGTCGATGTTCCAAATGTTGAAGCCAATTCCGAACAAGGCAGTCGTTGACTGACGAATATTTTGTCAAATTTCTATGGGTTACTTACCGGTATAACGGGCCAAAGATATGGGTCTTTAAATATCAGGCTGACAGATATATCCATAGCCTTACCTTGTTCGATAGAATCTCGATTTTCTTGAAATGAAATTCTGGTACGAAATATCTTGTGTAAATTTTGCACACCATTGACTGTAGCATAGAACTCCTAGTTGCTATACTGATATAACTGAAAGCATCACAGTTCGCCTTAGTGGTGTTGGTGCTGGTTTGTCCAACTTTGTAGCCATGGAACCAAGGCTGGATAGTAGAAAGCTTTTACAAACCACAATATCGTTATGTAGCGAGTAGGGTGAGTGGACAACCCTACTGAGGAAGCTTTAAAACCACCTGTAGATTTCTCACATGGCTTAAGGAATCGTTGCTTTTAAACAAACAATCGGTCTTTACTTTATGAATTGTATGTGTTAAAAGCAGACTTAAATAACCCTCCTTGCGCAGTCGGGTAATAAAAACTACAGAAAGCGCACAGCAATATTATCGATATGTCACTACAAGGAGTTATTTTTAAATGCATGTTGACGTCGTACAAAAACATGTCTTTTTGAAAAGGGCCAGTTGACAAAATATCTCTGCAAAATTCTTTGAAATCTGTCCACAAACGGGAGAGAATTGAGAATCTTGCTCCTTTTTAATGTTGTTTCAAAATGCCTTGCAGTCCACGGTAGAGGTCATTTGTCATCCATCTAAAGCTGGTTGGAAGTCCATTTGTACCACACAGAACTTACCATCGAATGTCTGGACGTAATGAGAACAAGCATATGCATAACCAATGATGACCAATTTTATGTCATAGGTCTGTTAATGCTGCAACGAACGAGTTTTAATGTGTCTTATTACATGTTCCATAGATAAAAAATAGTGTGAAAATGTCTCCAGTTTCTGTAGTGGTGTTTGTCCAACATTGGTGCCAACGTTCATTTGCATTCATCGCTGAAGGGATGGGTGCTAGGAGGCTCAATCTTAGCCGCGACTGGCCTCCTTTTGACGAGGCGGTAAATGGTTACGGTGCGGTCCGTAATACAGCGATTAATTTATTTTTTCAATTTAAAATAGATTCTCGTATGGTCACACTCTGCTTGATGTTAAACAATGGTGCGGTCTAAGAAGAAGCACGCTTACCTAGAATAAACCTATTTACTCTAAATTTGATGACACCCATGTTGTAGCTAACAGGGAACACAGACTCCGACAGAGAGTTCCACAACCTCCCTGTGCGAATGAAAAATGTGGAATCAAAACGCTTTGTGCGTACATGGGGAATATTCCCCATATACGGATGACGTTTTGGTCGCGTTTGTCCGACAGTCAGTTAAATTTATCGGTTTGTATTTTGAATGATTACAAAACTGTGCTAGTGGAGGAGCACTGGTGTATACTAGCACTACTTATAGTGCGGCACTTCAAGTTTGATAAACTCCGCAGAAACATCCATATTTCTATGTGTGAAAAAGCTGCTTAAGAGTTGGCTGGAAAATCAGCTCATACGAAAGCTCATCCTCTTCTCGCTGAAGTAACCACTTACCGACATGTGCGTCGCCTCTACACGAGGCACCCTCAGGACGTGTTGACTCTTCGAGCGCTTGGTCGAGACTGAGATATAAAGACTTGCAGAAGTCCTCATTACTTTTGTGACTGAAACGACTGTTAAGCGGAAATAAACTAAATATATACCTTGAATATTGAAAATGAACTTTCGCAAAGTAACGTCTGAATCAATCAATTATTGTTTATCATAAAATATTTAAAAATTAAATAATTTTCCCGCTATGACTCGAGCCACAACCTGTTTATGAAAAATACACCGCATCCAAGCCATATGTACCGCTTCGTAGGTTTGCTTTTGATATCTTCTTTTCTTTGTGATTGCCACCCCTAGGGTACGTCTCCGTTTCTTTTCTTCTATTTTAAGATTTTTGCCGAGATGAGGCTGAAATTTCCATTTTGAAACCATTTTATCTCGGGTTGTTTTAACATTTATCGCGGGGAGATGTCGCCGTTTGAGGACGGGAGAGATGGTTATGTTATTCTACTAGACGACTGGATGTAATCAGCTGGGGTAACATGGAAGTGAGCGATTTGTGAGCAATTTCTACTTTGTTTACATCTCTTTCAGCTTCTAGATTTTTATTTACTTATATATCTCCTTAGAGGGTGAACGTGTACTCTAGGTAAATGTTCTGCCGCCAAGCTGTTGTGTGTTCCAGTTTGAAGGGTACTGCAGCTAGCGAAATTACAGGACTGCTGAGACTAACCATCAGAAGTCTTAAAGTAATGAGCGCCAAAACAGCGATGCCCTGGACTTTATTTTTCTAATCAAAGTTCTGTGTATCGCTGTAATGGTCATGAAGATGCGTTATCTCTTAGCATCAGGAGAGTGTCTCGTTCTTCTCATTACTTTTACATAAAAATATGTAAATATACTTCATATATTTTTTATCGATGGTGATTGGTGAGCACGGGTCGGTTTACACGCTGAACGGCGTGGATTCAAACCAACAATGAGCTTCAGCTGCCGGTTAATCAAAACATGGTGACGAAACCATAGTGTGCTACTAAAGTATGTACTTTAGCACTCAGCTGGCTAGCTACTCGTACCACTCTCAAGTTCAAAATTTTCAAAATTTACCGCCAAGCACCTAACGGTTTGTTCCGGCAGCCTCACTTGAAAGAAGTATTCTATTCAGAAAGAAAGAAAAAGAAAGAAAAACATTTATTTTTTCCCCAACAATACACCAGACACAACAACAGATAAGTACAAATAAAAAGATACATGTTAACAAAAAGACAACAAATTTCACAAGATAATAAGCGCCAATAATAATAATAATATTCCAGGCTAAGTGTGTTAATATCCTCGACTAAACCGTCACTTAATATCAGGCAAGCTGTGGTAAAACATCTAGGCTGTCAACAATAACAAAAAAGTTGTTAAAATGCAATTTTATTTTGCTAAATGGAATACTAAACACAAGTCAAGTCGTTTAATTCATTTTTCAGTCGGAAAAACTCAATCCCACAGGGGATTTCCCTTATTAAATAAGCTCACAGATAAAGGCAACATGCCTTTTAATTGTCACATTAAGCTATCTGACCATCTCCCTTCCAAATTAACACCAACTCAAAGAAAAAGCGGTTTAGTGCCCGTCGCACACCGTATAGGACTCGACAAAGAGCCGACTTCCGGTAGCGATGATAGCTCAGTCGGTTCACATGCCAACAATGAGCTTGAGCTGCCGGTGAAAGAAAATAATAATAATCCCACTAATATTATAAATGTGAAAGTTTGGATGGATGGATATTTGTTACTCTTTCACGCAAAAACTACTGAACGGATTTAGATGTAATTTGGTATGGAGGTAGCTAAGATCCTGGATTAACACATAGCCTACTTTTTAACCCGAAAACATGTAGCGTGTTACACCGCGGGGCGCATCCTACAAATCCTACTAATATTATAAATGTGAAAGTTTGGATGGATGGATATTTGTTACTCTTTCACGCAAAAACTACTGAACGGATTTAGATGTAATTTGGTATGGAGGTAGCTAAGATCCTGGATTAACACATAGCCTACTTTTTAACCCGAAAACATGTAGCGTGTTACACCGCGGGGCGCATCCTACAAATCCTACTAATATTATAAATGTGAAAGTTTGGATGGATGGATATTTGTTACTCTTTCACGCAAAAACTACTGAACGGATTTAGATGTAATTTGGTATGGAGGTAGCTAAGATCCTGGATTAACACATAGCCTACTTTTTAACCCGAAAACATGTAGCGTGTTACACCGCGGGGCGCATCCTACAAATCCTACTAATATTATAAATGTGAAAGTTTGGATGGATGGATGTTTGTTACTCTTTCACGCAAAAACTACTGAATGGATTTGGATGAAATTTGGTATGGAGGTAGCTGATACCCTGGATTAACACAGGCTATACTTTTTATCCCGAAAACATGTAGCGGGTAAAACCGCAGAGCGCAGCTAGTAATGATAAAAAAAGGAAGAAAAAAGCAAAAATAAATCAAAATTCAAATTCATTCATTCAAAATGTCGTAGCACATGTTGCGCGGTATGAGCGATGATGGGGCAGTCGAGTCGGGTAGTCACACCACATAGAATGCCGGTAGTGCTGCCACGGTCGCATATGGTAAGCATGTATATAGTAATAGTATGGTATGGTAAGTAATTGTAATATTTTTGTCTTTATTGACATTTAATTGTATTGACATAATTATTTTATATGTGACATATTATTTCATTGACATTTACATTGTTGACAGCCCTGTTGGTTCATTGGTAGTATCTGCCTTGAGAGCTGTAGGGCGTGGGTTCGATTCCCACTCAGGGCAAACATTTTGTGAATAAACAAATGTTTGTTCTGTGTCTGGGTGTTCTGTATGTATTATAAGTATGTATTTACAAAAAAAAGTATTTATGTATTCTATAGTTTGCGGCCAGATGGCGCTGTGTGTATAGTCCTACGATATTTATTTATTTATTATTTATACGGTGTACGAAAGACATTACAAAGTTAAATATACGAAAAAAAAACAACAAAAACTGAGCGTAAGGAAGGAAGAGATTCGTTTAGATAACAATCTGTTTTAAGTAATGGGTCAACAACTAGCTGTCAAGGGTGCGCTGGGATAATGCAAAGCGTGGTTCTGTAGAATTAATATTGTTCGTTTTTTACACGGAATACGTAACGCGAGCCGCGTTTGACTTTTTATGTCAATGTAATGAGACTAACTAGACGCGCTCCAGATAGTAAGAGATATCACATGTCTATGACCATTGCAGCGATACACAGAACTTTGAGTAACAAAGCCTTAACAAACAGTAAACAAAGATGCCTTGGGGCATCGCTGCTTTAGCGCTTAATATTAATACCTTGACACTTTCCATGGTCTCATTAGCCCTATAATTTCACTAGCTACAGTACCCTTCAAACCGGAATACAGTAATGTTTTTACACTACTGCTTGGCGGCGGAATATCTGGCACTGCGATGGTACCTATGTAGACGACCGACTAAGGAGATCTAGTGACTAGAAGGAACCTATTTTCTCTGGATTTGAAGACACTCTTACTGTACCTTTCAGGGAACACAGACTTCGGCAGAGTTCCACAACCTCGCTGTGCGAATAAAAAAATGTGAAATTTTAGTTTAGTAATTTGACAGCCCTGTTAGCTCATTTGGTAGTAGCTATGCTTTAAGAGCTAAGAGGCGTGGGTTCTATTCCCACCGAAAACAAACATTTGTGTGACGAACATACGTATGATTTTGGCTTTGTTGCTCTGTATGTGTTATAAACGTACGTATTTACAAAAAAGTGCTATCGGCTATCACGTTCCCTTATTTATTATGTTTGCTTAGTTTGGGACTAGATGGCGCTGTGTTTAAAAATGTCTTACGATATTTATTTCAATAGTAATTTAGTACCACGTGCTTAATGTTATGTATCTGTGGCAAAGTAGTTCGTTATCTAAAAATGACGGTCTTGGCGACTGTCGACAGAAAACTTCAACTTGGCGTGTCAGTGATGTGGAATGGCTTACCACCTTTGTGTTTTCCGCCGAGTTTCAATGTACAGAGCTTCAAGCGAAGGGTGAATATGGCCCTTGAAAGTAGGCAACGCACTGGCAATTCCACGGGTATTGCAGGTGTCCATAGGCGGCGGTGACCACTTACCATCAGGTGGCCCGTCGCTTGTTTGCCACTTTTTTCAAATAAGAATTAAAAAAAAAGGTTTGCTCCTACTAAGAATTACTTTTACGCAGCTAAAGAGGGGTTTAAGTCACTTACTTAAAAATATTACGAAACATACTTAACTCTGGCAAGATGAAATGACTAACACCAGTACATAAACTAAATTAGTGTTGTACTACGTAAATACAATTCTTTTATTAGAATGTTGTTCGCGGATCTCTACTTCCGAAAGAAAATTGGTGTTGTTTCTCCATCATTATTTCTGTCCGTTAGCGTAATCGAGTGGAACGATTATGCAGATTTGAATAATCGATTCCCTTGCGAACGAGAATCGAACGATCGAGATATCCGCTCGGCTCTATTAGCCTTTGTTGTATCGATTTATTTAATGGGAGTTTGTTTTGACGGGTCCGACTTTCGATACAATAACAAGATCTCGGTTCGAGTATTCTGAATTATTTCGCATTGTCTATATTTCAAATTCCTTTGACATTGCGTTGTCTTTAGCCGTTAAATCTAATTTAATAGTTTCATTTTCGTTTTTTTTAGCCAGCCGTCAAATTTAAGGCATCGTTTTCTAGAACGCCTTGTACTGTCACCTAAAGCTATAAATTAAATAATAAATATCGTAGGACACACAGCGCCATCTGACCCCAAACTAAGCAAAGCTTGTACTATGGAAATCAGATAACTGATAGAATACTTAAATACTCTTTTTTTTTGTAAATTTAACTACATACTTATAACAAATACAGAACACCCAGACACAGAACAAACATTTGTTTATATCACAAAATGCTTGTCCTGGGTGGACATCGAACCCACGCCCTTCGGCTCTTGGAGCAGAGATACTACCAATGCACCAACAGGGCTGTCAAAATGTTGTTTGTCAATGTCCAGATTATGTTCTTTTGTCCGTACCGCACCTCCGTTTTGTATCAGCGTCGGAATGCGGAATATCTATATAATATATGTAGTTATCTATAGACACAAATCATTTATTATTTTCATTTCGCTCAATTCGCTCATCTTCCTTCAAAATGTCTGTGCTACTATTTCCCTATTAAAATTTAAACGTTGGAACAATTATGTGAAAATTAACCCTTCCACCGGTTGCGGGGTCAGTTCGGCCCCGGGTAGGTTTCGAATATTGTTTACCTAATTACCGACCGACACCGGGTATTAAAGTGTCAGCTTTAGGTGAATAATTAATCCATTGCGTACACTATAGGGTTATAATAGGGTTTAGTAGTATAATGTATCTCTCATTGTTGAGTAGTTACTTGATCAGTTTGAATATTCAAGGTATAATAGTAGGTATATTTAGTTTATTTCCGCTTAACAGTCATTGCAGTTACAACAGTAATGAGGATTTAAATTTAACTTACTTGACAACAATTTAATAATTAAAAACTTAAATTTAGTTAAAACGGACCCCGGTGTCTGTGGAGCGTATAATTTTAAATAACAATAATAAAAAATTAAAAACTTATCCGAAACAACCAAGTCTATTCAGTCTCGACTAAGCGCTCGAAGAGTCAACACGTCCTGAGGATGCCTCGTGTAGAGGCGACCCATGTGGCAACTGGTTACTGCAGCGAGAAGAGGATATAAAGACCACATCGTCACTTAACTGTGGGTGGTGAGTTGTAGCCCAACACCGATAGTGGGAACACATATGACAACTAGTGAAAGTTCAGAGCTGTCGAGACTAACCAATGAAAGTAGCAAAGTAATGAGCGCCATAGCACCGATGCCCAGAACACTGTTTTGTTACTCAAAGTTATGTGTGCAATGCTCATGGACAGGCGTTGTTGTTTTGTATATTTTACCATCTAGTAAGAAATTAATCTCATCATATTAATTACTTTTCAATAAAATACAAAGATTTTACACGTATATTAACTGAATCCATTAAATAACAATTTAAAGAAAACAACTCTTTGGACCTCAATAGCACCAAACAGGGAGCCGTAGAAGGGAGGGAGGGAGGCCTTTGCCCAGCAGTGGGACAAAGTGGGCTAAAATAACTCTTTGCCCATAAGCCCAAAACTTTTATTTGATTTTACCTTTTTATTTGAATGAAAAAACAGATCAGTTTATAAATGACGGAGTTCAGAGATTAAAAAAAAAACATTTTAATAAAAATACAACAGAATTGAAAACCTCCTTTTTTGAAGCCGATTAAAAATAGAGATCGCTGCTCGTTGCAATTCATTTGATCTCAATTATCATCTCTATTCCATTTAATATGACACTAATACGCCCGTAAATATCATTACCATGTGATTAATACGAAATAAACGTCCGCTCAGTAGCAGCTAACGGGTATTTATGGCAAACCTTCTAGTTTGATAAACCACAGAATATATGGGCTAACTTGGAATTTGTAAACAAATTTCAGCTTTAGATAATATGTTTATGGAGAGATATAAATTAATTGTAGTTTACTTTGATACTTTTTATTTTATTTATTAAAGTGTTAATAGGTACACATTTTTATGTGGGATTTCACCTTCTCTATATAGTATGAAAGTCATGTTGAAAATCTGCCATCAAGCATCTAACGGTGTGTTCCGACAGCCTCGCTTGAGAGCTAGTTCTATTCTAGGCTAGGTGTGTTCAATATATTCGACGACACCGTCATTCAATATCAGGTGAGCTGTGGTCGAACACCTAGCCTGTCAACCGTAAAAATTAGTCTTCAAAAATGGAAAGTTGAACAAGTTTTACAATCAAGCGTTATAGTTAAATTTAAGAATAAGATAATTTTTCTTAAGAATTTTTACTAAAACTAATTATTTTTCGTTTGCAGCTTGAGACTACTCGACCGCTTATAAAAAAAAAGGTTGAATATGGCTGCACTAGATGTTTTGAATTCGTGAACAAATTTCGCTTCTGATGTGTTTATGGAAAGGGATACATTCTAATTATTGGATAAAATAAACTGGAGCTTAGTTTTATGTGACTGCTTTATGATGTTTATTTAGATTCCCCTTGCGACGTCCCTTGTACTGCTTTCTACTAATGTTGCCAGACTACACAAAAACTAGTACAACTTTTTGGCTTGATTCAAGACAGAGAATGATGGGACCGAATGATCCCACTGCTGTAAGGCCACCATGCTGGCCAAGTGCGGGTTGGCAGACTTCAACTTTTTTTTTTTTAAAGAACTCGCATGAATAAGTTGTATCACCGTTTTAAATCAGCTGTTATACGCACATTAAGAAAAGACAAGTAGATGCCGTGGAATTCGAATGTTTTTTTTTAAATGTAAAATTAATGAGACGAACGATGCGCTCTCCCGATGGTAAGAGATAAGGCATGTCCATGACCATTGCCGCGATGCACAGAACTTTGAGTAACAAAACAAAGTCCGGGGTATCGCTGCTTTGGCGCTCATTACTTTGAGACTTTCGATGGTTAGTCTCAACAGCCAAGTAATTTTGCTAGCTGCAGTACCCTTCAAACCGGAACACAGTAATGTTTACACATTACTGCTTGGCGACAAGAATATTTGGAACTGCGGTGGTACCTACCTAGACGACCTCCTGCTAAGGAGATCTACCACCAAGTAAATTCGTGTAATATTAATTTTATTTATGCGAAATTACTCTCGTTTAATTCAAAGCAGAATGCAACGCGCGTTGGAGCGAACAAGATAAGGCCGCGCGCGCTTTGTACTCCACTTTGACTCCTTAAAGAAAGCCACCAGCTGTGGCCGAAACTATAGTCGGAGAATCTATCCAACATAATGTAACGTGAACTCTTACCATGACAGCCCTGTTGACTCATTGGTAGCATATCTGCTTTGAGAGCTGAAGGGTGTGGGTTCGATTCCCGCTCAGGACAAACATTTTATCTATCAACAAATGTTTGTTCTGTGTCTGGGTGTTCTGTATGTATTATAAGTATGCATTTACAAAAAAAAAAAGTATATATGTATGCTATCAGTTATCTGACTTCCATCACGCTGTGTGTAATGTCCTAAAAAAAACGTAAGTCTCATTACGTTTACATTAAAAAAAAACAATGTAATAATCAGTTATCTTGAATATGCTGATCTTACATAGCACGAGGCCGCGCAATTCTCTGGGGGCTTAATAGACCCCAGGACTCCCAAGAGATTGCGTAAGGTCGACTGACTCACTCCCGGTCCAACGGTCACGATTTGCTATCTATACTCGCAGTGATGTGGAAAACTTTTTGGACGAATAGGGATTTTTTTTTTTTTTTTTTTAATTATTTTACGCTCCACAGACGCTGGGGTCTGTGACCTTTGTCAACTTTAGTTACGAATAGGGATTTAAAGCGTCCATAAAAATTCTGAATTGATACTTGTCGTCGAATCGCTTGTACCTACTATGATGTTTTGTTTTTTTTTTTTATGAAAATAGTAATGAGACTAACAAACCTACTCTCTTGAGCCTCGATCACGAACTTGCGAAAAAGTATTCGTATCGACATCGACAAAAATTTGCATGAGATTTGTACAGCTTTGTATGCTATCGAGGACTCGATCCCTTCACGATACGAATTTCGTGTTTGAGGCTCTGATGGTAAGAGACAACGTTAACTAAGATCGGTTTTTGTTACCAAAATAATGTTATCAGAAAAGTGTTCAGGTATGTATATAGTAGCGATTTGTAGCGATGATAGCTCAGTGGTTAGCGCGGTAGGTTCGCATGCCGAAGGGCGTGGGTTCAAACCCCAACAATGAGCTTGAGCTACCGGTGAAGGAAAACATCGTGAGGAAACCATAGCATGGGGATAGGGTACTTTCTAGTACTCGGCTGGCTAGCTACCACCCTCAAGTTGAAAATCTGCCGCCAAGCATCTAACAGTGTGTTGCGGCAGCCTCACTTAAGAGCCAGTTCCATTCCAGGCTAGGTCCCGTTTTTACCCGTTGGGTACGGAACCCTAAAAACGCTAAACCAATATTGCACACATGGTCCGAGTTGCAATCTCGCTTAGATTCAAACTTTTCTCTAGTCTAGTTTTTTATTGATTGCAATTTGTTTTGTGTTTGAATAAAAAATAATAATCGTTAAAATTAAAAAAGATATTGCCACTCAGTTGATTCACAACAAAGAACGTAAAATTCACGCTATCTCGTAAATAGCCGAAGTAAAAATAGAATGTTTATTCGCATTCAGAAATATGTAGCGAAAATAAAAACATATCTTGTTGATATATCGTGTAGGGTTGTCAACTGTCGGCTGTCATTATCGTCCAAGCATATTATAATGCTACATGGTAGAATGTGTTCAGTGAAGTTTTAATTTAGTAACATAATTTTTTTTTTTTTTGTATATGGTTGACAAGCTAGGCGTTTGACCACAGCCGCGGATGAGTGCGAAAGCGTTCCCGTAGCCCCGACACACGGGCGCCAGGCAGAAACACCCCAGGGTTTTTAGTGGGTAGGCCGCCACAATGGCGGAGAGTCCCACATAACCACCGCGCTTCCCCCGAAGCCGGTGGTATCCATCAAGGATTTCCCTGGGGAAAAAAAAGAAAGGCGTTTGACCACAGCTCACTTTTTTATTTTGTAACACCACAGAAGACACAAAAATAACAACAAACAGTTATGCTGAGGTGAGCCCCTAAGTGGTATGACTAGCGCTGGTCTTCCATTGAGCCCTAGTCGTTAAACATGAGAGTGGTAGCTAGCCAGCCGAGTACCTACTAGAGAGTACTCTACCACCAAGATGCGGTTTCTTCACGATGTTTTCCTTCACCGGCAGCTCAAGCTCATTGTTGGGGTTCCCTTAGGCATGCGAATCTACCGTGGTGGTAGGGTACTTTGTAGTACCTTGCTGGCTAGCTACCACCCTCAAGTTGAAAATTTGCCGCCAAGCATCTAACGGTGTGTTCAGGCAGCCTCACTTTAGAGTCAGTTTCATTCCAGGCTATGTGTGCTTTACCATATTCGACCACACCTTCACTTAACATTAGGAGAGCTGTGGTCAAACACCTAGCTTGTCGTACATTAAAAAAAAAACGTGCTTGTGGCAACCCTACCGCGTGTCCTTCCACGTGACACGAGCATCATGCGCGCCATCATTAAAAGTTATACCACCGTTCTAATCCGCAGAACTGGGTCACACCTGCTGTGTAGGGGGACTGTTTCAACTGGACAACGGAACAATGCTTGAGGGCACTCGCACACTCGCAGGAAATAACTTTACATGAAAACAATATTAGCTTGCGGAACTCGAACCCGACTTCTTATTTACACAACCGCTGCCGAGGAAGGGCTGTGTATGTATGTATTTGTAGCGGTGATAACTCATTGGTTAGCGCGGTCGGTTGGCATGCCGAAGGGCGTGAGTTCAAACCGCAACAATGAGCTCGAGCTGCCGGTGAAGGAAAATGTCGTGAGGAAACCATAGTATGGTCATTGACAGCTCCGTTGACTCATTGGTATATCTGCCTTGAGAGCTGTAAGGCGTGGGTTCGATTCCCACAAACATTTGTGCATTGTGAACAAGTGTTTGTTCTGTGTCTGGGTGTTCTGTATGTATCTTCTTCTGACTTAGATAAATAGAAGTCATATACGGGGATATGGGGGGGAGAAGACGAGTATACCACGAGACTACAGATCTGCGTGTATAGTTTTAATTTCGACTCTAAACCTCACGCGTTCCCGAGATAGAACGTCTTGACAGACAGACAGACAGTCGGACAAGGAAGTATAAGTACTCTGTTTTTTAGAGGTACGGTTAATCCTAAAAAACACGTCGAAACGAATTGTTTTTTTTCTTTGGTTTTGGCGTCGCGTTTTAGCATTTGCCCGTGTTAAGTACCTATTTATATATTTTCAAGTTTCAAAAGTTAAGTCCAGTCTCAGTCAAGGCCAGTCCGTGTCTGTCAAGTCCAGTCATGCTATAGTGAAGTAGTGGCGACTTTGCTATAAAGCTTCGATGGAGTTTTGAAAGCAACACGAATAGTCATGATTCACCACATTATATCATTTTCCCACACTCGCGCTTGTAATTCGACACTTTATGAATAAAACACCACCATTTTTATGCATAAACACTCGACAAAACACTAGTTTTGGAAAAAAAATACAACGGAGCGACACGACTCTTCCCGCGTTCCCGCCAAAACTGTTTGTTCTAACGAACGAAAAAAACGAATTGTTCTAGCGTCTAAAAAAAGAAATGGAAAAACAAAGTCAAAGATTTCTATTATTGCGGAAAAAAATAAAAACACAATGTTAAGTAAAACGAGCTCCTTTGAAATCTGAAAATAGTTTTCTTCCGTTTACCGTAAATAACATTTCTATGACATGACAAAAGTCGATATCGCGAAATCGTAAATTGCAATTATTGACTATTTTACTTGCGAAACCTATTTCTGTCACCGTCATGATCGTTTAGTTTTACATTAGAGCGACTGGGACAGAAATATTACCCGTAGAATACGCTGGAAGCATCATTCATGAAATATAAATGAGTTGATCTAGTTTATCGTCCATTTACATTTTACTACGGAAACGTCTTTGTGGACGCATTGCTTCCGAGGCTAAAGATAGTAAGATCTGACTATCATTGACTTATGACTGCGTAAGGACATGGCAAATGAAACAATATTAGTGGTGAAGAAATTCACCATCGATAGACAAATGATTTATTTTTATTACTAAAAACAAATCATTTGTCTATCTATCTATACTATTATAAAGAGGAAAAATTTGTTTGTTTGTATTGAATAGGCTTCGAAACTACTGGACCGATTTCAAAAATTCTTTCACCGTTGGGAAGCTACACTATCCCCCGGGTGACATAGGCTACTTTTTTATTCCCACGGGAACGGGAACTGCGCGGGTGAAACCGAGAGGCGTCCGCTAGTATTAAATATCTGTGTCTGACTGTACTTGTATCGTCACTAGTTATTCTGTGGCGTCACGCGACCGTTCCCGCCCGTGTCAGGCCAATACAGGGCTGGTATATACATGGCTATCACTCAAAACTGAAGTATTTCACAACATGATATTGTCTAAGCAAATGGCGCGGCATATCGCAAGGGTTCCAACCCTACTATAACAGGGTTATAAGCTTGAAGTGTACTAAACTAAAAGGGTGTGGCATCGCTTTGAAAATTTTTTGTAAAAGTAAAAAATAAACATCTAAACATAACAAGTTTAATTTAATCCAAATCTAAGGTATTTCAAAAATAATAGACCGAATCAACATAATTACGAACATACGAACAGACAAACATAGAAACAGAGAAACAGCCGTTAATTACCACACAATAGTGCGAAAAATTATTGTTGCTGAAAATGTTAGACATAAAGGACAAAAACCGAAATACATATTATAAAGATTAGGCAAGAAGGACGCCGTATCCTTTTGCCGATAAATTAAAAAAAAAAAACAATTTTTAATCTGTGACTTTTATCTTATCTTTTTACTTGTTAAAAATGCGTGTGAGATCTCGAAACGTCGAGTTTTTTTTTAAAATCATTTACTATAACTGAAAACGTTTGCGACTCCAGATATTTGGCATGCTAGTTTGAAAAGAAAAATAAAGAAAAACGTTTAATTCTGTAAGAAGCACAAAAAAAAAAAACAGATACAGACAATAGTTACAAAATAGGGGCTCATAATAAACCTCAGCATAATGCTGAGTTTGAACATAATAATTAAGTGGTTATAACTTTAAAACTGCGAGCTTTGTAAAGGTCACCGGTTTTACTATCGAATACTAGGACGGGGAAGAAAACTTTACTAGTTAATAAACTTATTTATTTTTAGGGTTGCGCACCTCAAAGAGAATCGTTTAAAAAACTATACCCGACAAAGGGAAACATAACTATAATAATAATAAATAAGAAAAGATCGGGGCCGTGTACAAGGCCGTGTTTACGTGAACACGTGTACATTTTTGAACACTAAGAAGTCCTTCGGATTCCTATGTTTCAAGTCCTGACATAACGTAAGAAAATTCTTTGATCCTTTAGCTATCGAGTTGTGTAACTTTCTATCTAGCTGCATCATCAAACTGTATCCCTCGGTTTTGTTATCATCGGTTTTCTGAATTGCCTCCCACTATCAAAACAAGCAAGTTGAAGTGGCAGTGGGCAGGGCACATAGGACGCAGAACTGATGGCCGATGGGGCTGCAAAGTTCTGGAGTGGAGACCACGGACCGGCAAGCGCAGCGTAGGACGTCCACCCACAAGGTGGACAGACGACCTAGTAAAGACCGCAGGAACGCGCTGGATGCGAGCCGCTTCCAACCGGTCTTTGTGGAATTCAATGGGGGAGGCCTATGTCCAGCAGTGGACTTCCTACGGCTGAAATGATGATGATGATGATGATGATGATCAAAACAAATTTAAAGGCATATTTACATAGGCATATGTCACCCGGAGCAGAATAACGAATCGATTGACACCTAATGCAACAAAATCGGATAAACAGTTTCGGCGCTACAGCGGTATTTCTCTTCTCACTGTGACATTTTTTTTTTTGCGAAAATAATATGTTACACTAGCTGCGCCCGCTACGTGTTTTTAGGATAAAAAGCAGCCTATATCCTAATCCAGGATCTCAGCTACCACCATACCAAATTACATCCAAATCCGTTCAGTAGTTTTTGCGTAAAAGAGTAACAAACATCCATCCTTCCGAAGTGTCACATTTATAATATTTGTGGGATAAAAATGAGATCTAAATGTAAACTGAGAAGCTTAACCAACTTCCACAAATAGAATATTGTATTTTTTTATTGCCTTCCATGAAATAGCGAAACTGTAATAGCAAAAAAGGAAAAAAATATCAATCACCGGTATATTATCTGTCAGGCAAAAAACCGTCCGCACTGAAGTCCCCGATAACAAAACTGGACTCTAAGCGAAACGTCCATATTGATTTATTACCCGCCACTGACACCGCGGAACAGGAAATGGTCAGATGGATAACACTCTTAATCTTTTAATTTTTAAGGTTGCATTAAAATGAGATTTTTAATCCTAGTTTGTAGATTATTATTCACTTCCACAAAATTGTAATCAGGTGGTTAAATATAGTAAGTGTTTAGTCTATAATTGTCTACCCTATCGGGCACTATTAAATTTTAAGTATAATATAGATGAAGACAGCATCGTTTTTTGAATCTAGGAATTTCATGTGTGTAAAATATTGTACTTTTTCGTTTGGTAATAAAATGTTTAGAAAAACGATATTAATAAAAGTATGTGTTGAAATTATGCTTTCGGCCGTCAATAAAATCGACAGCTTCTTTTAACTAACTAAAACTGATGACAAGAACTACTAATAAAAATACACATAATAATTTAATGGTGAGAACTTGTCTACGATTTCGATTGTTTTCATGCACTAAACACATAATTATTATAAAATGTATATGTATAATATGACCTATATATTATGTACCTATTTTTTTAACTTATTAGTGTTACATCTCCCGTTTGGTCTTAATATGACTGTATTATTTTCTATTCTTGGTTGCCTGGAAAAGATCGCTCTTAGAGATGTGGCCGCCATTTACGGTAGGCTACAAGCTCATAAGATTTTTTTATTATTTGTACCTACTTTTTTTTCTATTTTAGTTTCTATCTATCTATAAGAAGCTAATATTAGCACTCGAACAAGAAAATTAACTACAAGAACGTATTTTTTTTAAATCCATAATCCATGTATTAAAAAAAGTAAAGGTTTGCTTTTTGAACGTTTGTTTCTATTAGTTTGTTTGTTTGTTGCACATCTATGTAATCGGCGCCGTCTGTTCAAATTTGCAACTAATTTTCGTGTTTCATTATGTGCCACATCGCTTTTTTATTGATAACTTTCTGTTGGCCGCAGATGGCCTCTACAGCGCCCCCATCCCCATCTGTCCTTTCCTAATCTGTGACTTCCCATCACCAAGGGTGTTTTTCCTCCGATGATAATTGGATTTCATGAAGGAAAACGTTCGGGAAGATGTTTTTAATGAACAAGAATTGAAATTAGAAAGAGATATTGCAGTAATTTCGATGTTCATTTGAGCATCACTTCATCATCAAAAAACATTTTCATCTGATTTCAACATGTGACAATATTTATGGTAAAAGAAATAATGTGTTAAAGTAATGAGATGAATGAAACGCTTTCCTGGTGGTAAGAGATAATGTCTGTATATGACCATTGCAGCGATACACAAAACTTTGACCAACAAAACAGTCCTGGGCATCCCAGCTTTGGCGCTCATTACTTTGAACCGTTCAATGGTTAGTCTCAATAGCCCAGTTTTAGTAGCAACTTTGCTAAGTAACTAGATACCTTTCAAACCGGAACACAGTGATGTTTACTGCTTAGCGGTGGATTATTATTTGATACCTACTTACCTACCACTTAGTAAAAATATTATCTTATTTATTTTATTTTTATGTAAAAGTACTGAGACGTACCCTAAACCTAAACCCTAATGCCTGTTTATTACCATTGCAGCGAGACACAGAAATATCAGTAGCGAAATAAAGTCCAGGGCATCGCTGTTTTGGCGCACATTATTTTAAGCCTTTCGATGGTTAGTCTCAACAGCCCAGTAATGTCGCTAACTGCAGTACCATTCAAACTGGAACACAGTAATGTTTACACACTACTACTTCGCGGGCAAAATATCTGTGGTACCTACGTAAATGACCTTCTGTTAAGGAAATATCTACCACCAAGTAAATTTCAAAATTCAATCTTTAATTATTAATTAGTTACTACTTAGTAATCAGTAAATCGGTAATATTGAATGGCCACAAGAAACAATAATGTTAAAGGCAAGTCACTGTTATGGGCATGCGTCATATCTTACCATCAGGAGAGCGTCTCGTTCGTCACATTACTTACAAAATGTACGTACAGAACCCCCAGATACGGAACAAACATTTATCGGAAAGAAAGAAAACGTTGACGTTGTTGTCTGTTGTTGTGTCTAGTGTATTGTTAGGAAAAAAATGTTTTTCTTTCTTTCTTTTTTGTTTATTTTGATACACAAGACAACAAATAAAAGATTTAAATAAAATAACATCAATAATATTTAGAAAGTTGTCGCTGTAGTGTAGTGTAACCAAAATTTTTAACCTGATGGGAATCAAATCTACGCATATGCAGCAGATATTCTACCAAATAGGCTTACTGTGCGGGCAGTCAGCTTTTGTAAAAATACTCACTATATAGTGAGTATTATTACAATATAAAACTTTTTCCGTTGAGATACCAGCCGGTTCTTTGCCATTTGTAATTACCCCTTTCTCAAGTAGTTGGTGGTCCAGACTTGGAGCGCTGGACAAACATTGAGTCCTTACCTCAATACCATTGGCTCACGAATCCGGTACAGTGACCATTTATTACAATTTCAGGGCTGAGGTTTTTTTTTATGGTTGATAGTTTTAAAAGGTTGCCAACCCCAAATTTAACAAACTAGGATTTGAAGTTGGAAAAACTAGGACAATTCAGATTAAAAATAGGACGCAGTAATAGAATTGCAAAGTTTAAAATACTTGACCTTCTTGATAACGCTTTAAAAACTTAGGACGCTCGCTGCTTAAAAAATATCTAGGATATCCCAGGACACTACAAAATTAGGGCATGTCCTGGGAAAACAGGACGGTTGGCAACTCTAGGCTAAGTATTTGACCATCTGATGTTAAGTGACAGGTTTTGCCGAAGGTGGTATAAACACCTAATCTGGAATGGAACTGGCTTTCAAGTAATGCTGCCGAAATTATGGCAAAAGATTTTTAAAATTTTATATATTTCCCGTAACTTCTACGTTGTAGCGATGATAGCCCAGTGGTTCGGTTCACACGCCGAAGTACGTGGGTTTAAAACCCAGCTTTACAGCTTTAGCTGTCGGTGAAAGAAAACATTGTGAAGAAACCATAGCGTTGTGGTAGAGTACTCTAGCTACCACATACCATCAAGTTGAAAATCTTTCGCCAAGAACTTAACGGTGTGTTCCGGCGGTCTCACTTGAGAGCCAGTTTTTTTCCAGGCTAGGTGCATTTACCATCTTCTACCACACCTTCACTTACCATCAGATGATCTATGGTCAAACATAAAAAAAGAACTTGAAGTGACAATAGATATCATCTATTTCCAATATTATTCGTAAATAAAGAAAGAATAAACTATTACATTGAACAAAGTCATCGGATATTTGCATGCCGAAAGGCGGGATATGGCGTGCCATGTTTTAATTCCTACCAACTGTACTTTACCTATATACGCAAATAAATGATTATGATTATGACCTTCAACACTATTTAAACCCTGTAATTAAGAATTTTGTTAATTCGTAGATTGTATTTGTTTATTCAAAAGCTTACATGTACGAGCGAGATTAAGCGACAATTAAACTTTTAAACCACGGTTTTATAAAAATCTAACCAAAATATACGTATATAAAAGACCTTGATATTAACGTCCGGGGAAAACAATATGGATGGTGACCGTACTCGAGAGAGTACTATAAAAATAAACCGTCCCCGGACAAACGGGTAATGGCTGCGTTCGGGGACGTTATTGGCCCCGGGAAGGAGCCCGTCGCGTTCAGAGTTAGTGACACGCTACACGATGCTCGACATCGAGTGACTTAGAATCAAATTATGATAAAGTAATTTAAACTTTAGTTTAGCTTCGGCTTGACTCGTAAACACAGCCATGCAGAATGAGATCAAAAAAGTAAAAACCTAAGTTTAATTTCAACATACTGATTTTATCAAGGGAATTCCCCCTCAATTGTCCATAGACGATCATACATTCTCTACGTAACAGACAAAGTATGTGGCTATGTTAAAGGCTAGGTGCTAAAAATCTTAGAGCAGCACTGAACCAAACCCAAACGATGACACCAATGGAAGCGCACCGAAGTGAAGTCGCGCCTAATTGCCAACCGATGTCACGTTGGCACGCTTCTTGTTTTTTTTCCTTTGGGTTTGGCGTCGCATTCTGAGCATTTGCCAGTGTCATGTGTTCTATATTTTCAAGTTTCATAAGTTAAATAAGTTGCCTAGTAGCTATAGTTATAGTCAAAGTCCAGTCAATGCTTTAGTAAAGTATTGGCGACTTTACTATAAAGCTTCGATGGAGTTTTGGAAGCAACACGATAAGTCATGTTTCACCACATTATATCGTTTTCCCACACTCGCGCTTGTGATTTGGTACTTTATTAATAAAACACCACCATTTTTATGCATCAACACTCGACCAAACACTAGTTTTAGAAAAAAAAATTCAACGGGGCGACACGACTCTTTGCGTGTTCCCGCCAAAACTCTCTTCTTGTTTTGTTTTTTTCTTTGATTTTGGCGTCGCGTTTTATCATTTGCCAGTGTCAAGTATTTATATATTTTCAAGTTGAAAAAATCAAATAAGTGTCTTCGTAGCTAAAGTTATAGTCAAAGTCCAGTCTTGGTCAAGTACAGTCCGTGTCAGTCAAGTCCAGTCATGCCTTAGTAAAGTAATGGTGACTTTACTATAAAGTTTCGATGGAGTTTTGGAAGCAACACGATAAGTCATGTTTCACCACATTATATCGTTTTCCCACACTCGCGCTTGTGATTTGGTACTTTATTAATAAAACACCAGCATTTTTATGCATGAACACTCGACCAAATACAACTTTTGGAAAAAAAATTCAACGTGGCGACACGACTCTGCGTGTTCCCGCCAAACCTCTTGTTTTGTTTCGTTTAAAAGCCGTGAGATGGCCGAATGCAACAAACATATTTATACCGTCACCGTGTCGCCCATCGCTTATCGGTCAATGTAGCGTACTGTGAACGAGTTTGAGAGGAAGTTCTTGTATTGTTTCCATGTTTCTGAGTACCCACTCCACTCATTATGTCAAGATTTTATTGCGGCGAGCTTTTGCAATATATTCGCGTTTTTATTATTGTTGTGTTCGTTGTCATGACGATGTATTTTTAGATGTTTTATTCATATACTTAAATGTGGAATGAAATTGAACGAAGGTTTAAAACGGCATGCTCTTTGAAATGTAATCTTATATGCTAATGAAATGAAGGACATGGCTGTTGAGACTAACCGAATGTTTCAAAGTAATGAGCGCCAAAGTAGCAAACTTTATTTCGTTACTCGAAGTTCTGGATATCGTTGCAATGGTCATGCAGGAGTTATTTAAAAAAAATGTAATGAGACGAACGAGACAGTCCCCTGATGGTAAGAGATAACCCATTACAGCTCTGATACACAGAACTTTGAGTAACAGAAGAAAGTCTAGGGCATCGCTGCTTTGGCGCTCATTACTAGTTTAGCCTCAATAGCCCAGTAATTTCGCAAGCTGCAGTACACTTCAAACCGGAACACAGAAATGCTTCCACGCAACAGCTTGGCGGTAGAATATCTTGTACTGCGGTGGTACCTACCTAGATTACCTCCTGCTAAGGAGATCTACCAATTAAATCTCCCACGATCTTATAATTTATTGTACAGATAAAATAATATACAAATTTACAATTAAAAAAAACCGACTCCATGACCCTTAGGCCAACTAAACGCACTGCTCCAATGAAACAGCGAGGTTTCAGAGTAAACGAAAATATCATCGATGGCTACAATTTTTAGATTTTTGTTGATTTTTTTAAAACCCGTTCGATCGTTTTTGTGGGACCCCATCTGAGGTATGGATCTACCAATCAAAAAATGAATCATCAAAATTGATTCATAATTGGCGGAATCATCGCGTCACAAACATACAGCCCCGTTGGCTCATTGGTAGTATAGCTGTAGGGCGTGGGTTCGATTCCTACTCAGGGCAAACATTTTGTGAAAAAATATGTTTGTTCTATGTCTGGGTGTTCTGTATGTATTATAAGTATGTATTTACAAAAAAAAAAAAATTTATGTATTCTATCAGTTATCTGACTTCCATCACACAAGCTCTGCTTAGTTTGGGACCAGATGGCGCTGTGAGTATAGTTCTACGACATTTATTTATTTATTTTATGTATAGTCGAATTGAGTACCTCTTCCTTTTTTGAGTCGGTTAAAAATTTATAATATAAAAACTCTTTTTATATATTTTTATAATATAAAAAATTTTTGAAACAGCAATAGTACAAAATGAAAATTGAGAAAAAAATAGTAATAATACCAATAATATTATTACCTTGTCAAAAGTCCACGCTGTCAAAAAATTACTATTCATCATCATCATCTTCATTCTTTCTTGCTATCACTATAAAAAATAAGTGCTTAGTGTTAGGTTGACCTAAATTTTCATATTCATAATTCTAGCTCAGATTTACACAAGTACTTTATCCTTGCATCAGCTATGAATACGAAATGGTGGTATAGCCTCAGAACATTAAAATAGCAGATGGAATGGCCATGACATAAGGTTTTCCTTGTCATTATGCTAATTTAACCTAAGAAATTAGTTGATAGTGCAGAATTGTAAACTAGCGAGCTCCATGTTGTCGTTGATTTTCCTCATAAAATCTTGAAATAATTTATTTATTGTATTTGCACGAACTACTCGCTTACAAAGTGTCAAGACATCGAACGAACGACCGTGGACTTAAATACAAAAGTCTATAGGTTCGTGTAAAATTTGAGACTACGGTAGAGTGTACAAGAGAACACTGTTTACACAAATTTTAAGACAGTAGTTTCGATTAACTGCTAGGTTAGAATCTAACAATGAAAATGTGTCTAGGTGCCTCTTTCGTTTTTAGTAACTAACTTGCTAACCCGCACTTGGCCGGCGGATAATCCGGCCAAGCGGATAAGGCGGCCCTACCCTTCTCACAATGAGTAGATGCCCAGATTCCCATAGTACAAGCTTTGCTTAGTTTGGGGTCAGATGGCGCTGTGTCAAATCTCCTATCAAATAAATATATTTTATTTATTTGATCGATTCATTTAATTTTTAACGTGATTACACCAGTGTACACTTATGAATGTTCGTTTAAACATTACATTAAAAACAATAAAAAAAATATTAAGAAATCGCTCTTAGCGACAGGCCGCCTATTGTGGCACGTAACATTCTTTTATTTTCTGTAGTTTTTTTTTCTATTTTTGGTTTACACAAAAGAATAATCAATAAATAACTATATAATTAGTCACAATGAACTTAAACACAAGTTGCGGTGAGAGTCTTTGTCACAGATAAAATAAATTATAAGTTACTTTTCGGGGCTGGCATTATCGCATTGCGATAAAAGCCCCCAATAAAAATAAGAATTAAAAAAAAAAGTTACTTATGTCAAAACCTTGATCATACTTGAAGCAACATTCGTATGATTAACCACGCTGTTCCATTTCGTGATGTTCCGTGCACGCATTTAACCGGCTGTGCGACCCAATATACATTCAAAGCGCAGCGTACATACATACATACATACATACAACCAAACATATCGTAAGGAAATATTCAGTACATATGAAAATCCAGCAGCGTTCGTGACGTGCCTCGGCTAGCTGGATTCGATAAATATTTTTTACCATGATCATATAGTTGGGTTAATTATAAAGTGAAAGTTTGGTTGTCTGGATGTTTGTTACTCTTTCACGCTAAAACTACTGAACTGATTTGGATGAAATTTGGCACACAACTGTTAATTATGGAATTATACACCTTGGTATGGAGGTAGCTGAGACCTTGGATCTATCCCGAAAACGTGTAGCGGGTGAAAATAAAATAATTGTGATAATCAGAGTCAGCCCTGTTTTGATAACCTGGCCCACTGCTGGGTGCGGGTCCACCACGCTGGACAAGTGCGGGTTGGCACATCTTCGAGAACTTTTTTTTTAAGAACTCTTAGACATGTAGATTTCCTCACTATGTTTTCCTTCACCGTTTGAAGTTATCGGCAATACGCACATGACGTAGAGTAGACAAGTTCGTGCCGTGGGATTCAAACCCAGAACCTCCAGATGGAAGTCAGACGGTCTCCCAACTAGGCTGCTGAAACTTCTGAGATAATAATGAAGAGATTAATATATTTTTTTGTCTTATTGAGGTGTCGGCTAATGAAAGATGTGACACGACGAAAGGTCGTGGGAGGGTTTCAGTTTTCCAACCTCACAGCTCGCGCCGACTTCAAAGCTATACATGAATCATAAACGGATCAAAAGTGATTCAAGTCAAACACACGATGTAAGGTTCGTTTCTAAAATATAATAGGAACCTGTGACTTGCGACCTCGAAGCCCCTGCTTGCTCACAACACTCCACGCTCTATAGATCGGTTAAACTACAGGATGTTACAAACCAAAATAAATAAAAAAATACACTTTTTTTTAAGGATAAGCGTTTGATCACCAGCTTACCGGATGTTAAGTGACTGTGTGGTCGGAGATGGTAAGATACACCTAGCTTGTGTTATCGCCACTTGTATTTGCCGCCTTTCCGAATGCAAAACAATCAAAGTCTATACCGGAACTCTAACTACAAGCAGAAACCCTCTAAGCAGTATAATTGAAACTATAAAAAAAAAAAACTACCCTCAGTTTTTATTATTTACATTGGTTGTTTTCGGTTTTAACTACAAGACCCCAGGGGTTGGCTATAGAATCAGGCCGCAGGAGTTGTACTTCGCAAGGCTTTAAAAAAATACAATTCCCAACCGGCGGAGATACGTAGTATTTTTTACCAGTATTGTAGTATTTGAGAAGTAATAATGTCAGGTGAGGCCGAGTCAAATGAATAGAATAATATTCAATAAGTATGAAGTAATGGCAAAGAGTGGTTATATATAAAATGGAGATCTACCCACATAACATAATAAAATAGTGTCGATTTTATTTGCCTGTTTGTCTGTTGAAAATAACTAATTGTAGGCTTCTACAGTAATATTCAAGGATTGTTTGTTGATCAAAAATAAATAGTACATTGTTACCTAAGGGGTGTAAGTAACTTGTTTAGTCCCGAGTCAGGGTTGGCGCCCTCGCTGCGCTCAGACGCCAAGAGCTCGAGGGACTCTGTAAGCCTTTAACCCGGGGTAAACACTGTGCTTTTCATTACGAATACAAGGAAAATAAATATAAAAAGAATTAAAAAAAAGAATAATGAGTGAATGTTATTTGACATAAATCAACAGAACAAAATGAAGATCGGATTGCGGCTTTTCCGACATTTTTTTTGTTTTGTGGCCGGTCAGCTCTTCACCCATTCTTTGATTTTGGCGTCGCATTTTGAGCATTTGCCAGTGTCAAGTGTTTTGTATTTGTATGCATAAACACTCGAAAAACACTAAGTAGTTTTGAAAAAAAATACAACGGGGCGACACGAATTTATCAACGTCCCCGCTAAAAAAAAAAAAAAAAAAACTTCAGCAATTATTTTTCATTTTCACCGTTAAAAAAAAAACAATGGTAAAGATTTTTTACAAATCTATGTTAGTAAAGGAATGATTGTAAGTTGATAATTATAAAGTAATTAAAAAAAAAGTATATTCTTTAATTATGTTTGTATAGTCAACTTAACGTTATTTCAATTTTACATCGCGCTGTAATTGGGTGGCTGTATAGAAAGTTGAAACAAAGTTCAGTAGAAACAAAATAAAAACTAGACTTTTATAGTTTGAATGTTGTCACTTGTCAGTTGAAAGCGATTCTTCCTAAGGCGGCAAAGTATTACTTCAGACCTACTTTCCGAGTATGAGTAATGAAAAAAATGTACATGCCTCCACACACATTGTAAAATAAATTTTTGTGTCACTAAAACTTTAATATTGAAAAAATAATAATTTTGAATTGCAATAAACAATTAATTGCTGAAAAAGTAAAAGATTTATTCGACGCTAAAAGAAAAGACAAGGCATTCGAACGATGGTCAAATCCCGTAAACTGCTACCTCTCTACAAAGGCCTATTTCAAATGACGAAAATTCTAGGTCACTATATAATATATCAAGTAGCGGACATGATATGAGTTTAAATATTAACAGAACGTTATGATGCCACTATTTGCGTAGAAAATTTGAAACCATGAATTCACGTGGCAGATTAAGTCCGGATGTTATCAAGTGTGTATGTCAAAATTGTAACGATTTAGTTTTCATGTTTAACGTAGTTACAGAAAAGCTACAAACATAATCTTTAAAAAGTTCAATAACATTAATAATGTGCTGTTTAAAAAAATATATTAATGGTCTAATGCAATCGCTTCAACATCGTGGATAGTATTTTGGGGGTTGGTTGGTTGTCTAAGCTACAACAGGCATCCGTGCTGTGAACGCTGTTGTAGTAAGTGGTGATACACGGTTAGGTTGATCCTGTATGAACATCATCTAGCTCAAACCACTAAGGATACGAACCAATGCCTAATGTACAGTCCAATGTTAAATTAAGTGGTGATACACGGTTAGATTGATCCTGTATGAACATCATCTAGCTCAAACCACTGAGGATGCGAACCATAGCCTAATGTACAGTCCAATGTTAAATTAAGTAGTGATACACGGTTAGATTGATCCTGTATGAACATCATCTAGCTCAAACCACTGAGGATACGAACCAATGACTTATGTACGGTTCCATGTTGAATTGATAAATAAATGACGAATTCTAAGTGCTGTGCCTACTCTGTACTCATGTTTTCAGCTCTGCATCAGACCACTACGCTATTCGAGGACGAATGCGTCAGCAGGACGGCCGGATGTTATCGCCACTTGTATTTGCCGCCTTTCCGAATGCAAAACAATCAAAGTCTATACCGGAAACTACGTGCCAGCTGTTGATAGCTATCACCGTAACGGGAACCGAGGCGCTTTCTCTTCTCTTCGTTCGTGATTGTCCGACTGCTTGCAGTCACTTGGCTCCTAGTCGTCTTCGAGAACACACTTGCCTGAGCTTGGCTGTCTGGTGTTATTAAGTCTGAATTATATATAGGTGTAATATTGTGTCCAAATGTGTGTCTGTCTATATAAACAGTGTCTTGCATCTAGCGATGAAGGTATATACAGTTGACCCTGCCCGTGTCGTCTTTTACTTGGAATAGAACTGGCACTGTAGTGAGGCTGCCGGTACAAACTGTTAGATGCTTGGCGGCATATTTTCAACTTGAGGGTGGTAGCTAGCCAGCCGAGTACTAGAAAGTACCCTACCACCATGCTATGGTTTCTTCACGATGTTTTACACGTGTAGTATACTAAATACCAAGCAAGCGCAGCGTAGGACGTCCACCCACAAGAAGGACAGACGACCTAATAAAGACCGCAGGAACGCGCTGGATGCGAGCCGCTTCCAACCAGTCTTTGTGGAAGTCAATGAGGGGCTTTTAGTAGCGATGATAGCTACTGAGCTATCATCGCTACTAAAAGCCCCTCATTGACAGTGACATTGACAGTGGTTAGCGCGGTAGGTTCGCATGCCGAAGGGCGTGGGTTCAAACCCCAACAATGAGCTTCAGCTGCCGGTGAAGGAAAACATCGTGAGGAAACCAAAGCATGGTGGTAGGGTACTTTAGTACTCGGCTGGCTAGCTACCACCCTCAAGTTGAAAATCTGCCGCCAAGCATCTAACGGTGTTTTCCGGCAGCCTCACTTGAGAGCCAGTTGCATTCCAGGCTAGGTGTGCTTTACCATCTTCGACCACGCCTTCACTTGACATCAGGTGAGCTGTGGTCAAACATCTAGCCTGTCAACCATTGAAAAAAAAAATGTCTAGCAGTGGACGTCCTACGGCTGAAATGATGATGATGATGATGATGATGAGTACACTAAATATATTTATAGTGTACTCATCATATCATATTAATGTATAATAAATTGCCAAAATGTTTTACAGAATTGAATCGTTACCGAATTTTAAAAAACCCATTAAAAAGATTTTGGAAAGCAATCCTTTTTACAAATTAAGTGAATATATGTCAATGAGGTTCTCGGAACCCTTATTTCTGTGTAGCACGTGAACGGAGCCTCCGCTGTAGTATGTTCGTTGTTGTTAGATTGGGGTACTCGTATATATACTTGGTGGTAGATCTCCTTAGCAGGAAGTCGTCTAGGTACCACCGCAGTACCAAATATTCTACCGCCAAGCAGTAGTGTGTAAACATTACTGTGTTCCGGCTTGAAGGTGACTGCAGCTAGTGAAATTACTGGGCTGTTGAGACTAACCATCGAAAGTCTCAAAGCAGTGAGTGCCAAAGCAGCGATGCCCTGGACTTTGTTTGCTACTCAAAGTTCTGTGTATCGTTGCAATGGTCATGGACATGCGTTATCTCTTACTATCAGGAGACCGCATCGTTCGTCTCATTACTTTTACATAAAAAAAAATATAGCTTCATTCATTAAATTGTAAGGTTTTTTTTTGTACAACCGACTTGCCTTTAACATTATTGTTATTTATGACCAATAAATATTACTGATTTACTAAATATTGTTCTTATAAATAGTAATAAAAACTTAACCGACCGCACACCATATAGTGTCCAACCTCGCGAACCGGATGTTTCCTCTACACACTGTATCACAATACAAACGTACAAGGCGTATTTGCATATGTATGCAGACTGAACCGGCCGATTTTACGCTCGCTTGGTTGCAAAGGAACCCTTTGAAAACTAGTAGTCTCGTTTGGATCCATTCTTTGTTCACCAGACATGGATCCAGGTTGTTCCACGACGGATGTCGGTCGATGTGTATCTTGCGCCTCGCACTTAACAAACCCCTCCCTGAACGCACGGTTTCAAAATTAGTGCAAGCATGTTACGGCCACTCGAGCACACGGAACTAATTTTTTAGTAAAACGGACTCAAAGAAAAAGGGCCTCACAATGATCTGTCGCCCCGGGCCTCGCAACAGCTAAGGCCGCCGCTGAACAAGTCTAATTGGTTTATGTATTTGTACATATGGGAATCATGTAGTGTTCACTTCGAGAAGGTCGCGTATAATATTTTTTGCTTTTCATGAATGTAAAAGCTCGGACAGCCAGGAGCTTTAAAAAGCGACACCGCTTTATGCTTGATGTTCCAAAAGCTCGAACTAAGCGGTTTAATTGCACCTTCTTCATACGTACCGCTAGACATTGGAATCTGCTGCCCGAGTGGGTGCCCCCCAATGAATATAGTCTGGGTCCGTGAATCGGTTTCTTCTAGGCAAGCGTGCTCCACCGTAGACCGCATCTTCGCTTAACATCAGGCGTGATGGCGGTCAAACGCAAGCCTATCTATTATTAAAAAAAATGTTTTTTGAAATTTATATTTTATGTAACGGCCAGTTTAGTGAACCAATTAAAAAAAAAAAAGAACAAGGTCACAGTTCGGCCAACTAGTAGTTCACGGTACGCATGTTTATAGTTCCCGTCGCGTCCGCACGAAAGTCAAACTGAATAAGTTCCGTTGAAAAAAACTGTTTCGCACGTGTACCTACTTGATAACGTTAGGTAACCGAATGGTACAATTCAGAAGCGGAGATATTACTATAATATAAAGCTAATTAGTTTTCTATTTATGGTAACAAATAATACAATGGACGCTCGTCGTGGTAAGATATAATGCTTCATTATCATCAATATTATTAGTATATAGAATGATATATAATTTTATATCATTCTATATTCTATTACTATATGTGTATATTATAGCCTGTATAGTGTATATATGTATTATGAGTGTATACATATTTATATATGTAAACACTTGGTGGTAGATTTCCTTAGCAGGAGATCGTCTAGGTAGGTACCACCGCAGTATCAGTTATTCTGCCGCCAAGCAGTAGTGTGCAAACATTACTGTGTTCCAGTTTGAAGGGTACTGCAGCTAGCGAAATTACTGGGCTGTTGAGACTAACCATCTAGTCTCAAAGTAATGAGCGCTAAAGCAGTGATGCCCTGGACGTTGTTTTGTTACTCAAAGTTCTGTGTATCGCTGCAATGGTCATGGACGGGCGTTATCTCTTAACATCAGGAGAGCGCCTCGATCGTCTTATTACTTTTACATAAAAAAAAAAAAATTGTTCTATTTAAATATGTACATTATTATATGATTATTTTTATATACTTACTATATTATGTTTAATTTTAATTTTAATTTTTTTCTCAATAGTGTTACATCTCCCGTCTGTTTCTTATGTTTTCTATCGTATTTTTATTTTCTTGGTTGCCCGGAAGAGATCGCTGTTAGCGATAAGGCCGCCACTTGTGGCACTAGTTAATAAGGTTTTTTGTTCTCTGTACTCTTTTCTATTTATGATATTCACAATAAAGAGTTATATCTATCTATCTAATTAACACTGCATTTCTACGTCAAGAAATACCCATGTAAAACCTGGACGAGTACATGAAGAAAATCATTATATACCCATTGCATAATAATAGATTTATTTTTGTGTCAATAAAGAATATCTATCTATCTATCTAATACTGTACTGTACTGTATTTGTTTTTGTTGCTGATAATTTTGTTTAATGTTTATTCTGTTTGACCGACAAGGGCTCACCGGAAGACCAGCGCTGGTTTCATACCACTCTGTATGACCAGTATTATGCTGAGGTGAGCCCCTATTTTGTAACTGTTTGTTTCTGTTTTTTTGTTTTTGTATGTTCTGTGGTGTTACAAAATAAAAAAAAAACATTTTCTTTCTGTCTTTCTTTCTATAATACTAGCGGACGCCTCGCGGTTACACCCGCGTAGCTCCCGTTCCCGTGGGAGTACAGGGATAAAAAGTAGCCTATGTCACCCGGGGATAGCGTGTTAAAACCGCTAGTGTTAAATATAATTATGTACTTGTAAAAGGTTAAAGGTTTTGTTTCTTAATTTAAATTTGAAGGTATCGATTTTAAAGTTTTTCACTTATACCAAACACAGAGACGCGGTTTTTCCTACAACGAAACTTTCCTTTGCACGCGTCTTCCCTAGTATTCTATTTCACAGTCTACCCCACATCCTCTTATCAACTTTACGTTCAACGTGATAAAATTCAGAATCGCATAGCTAATAACATTCAAGGTTTGTGCAAAATGAAAAATAACTTTAATTCCAGCTGTATAATGTTGAATCTTGGGTGAAAGGTGGACAGGAAACTCTTTATGATATTCATTAGGTAATTGCTGATTTCATTTGTGTTTTCCTTGCGGTTATTTAATGGGAAAGTGATTGCTATTGAAGTACACGAGTAGTTAAGGTTCTAGAAAGTTTTAGAATAGAGACCACGTGTAGGCAAGCTTAGTGTAGGACGGCCTGCGTGAAACGGTGGGTAAAAACTGGATACAGAAACCTGTCGACCGTAGCGTGCATTAGAAGAGGCCTACGTTCAGTGGACAGCAAAGGGCTGATGTTGATGGCGCCGCACTGGACACTACAGCGTCAACATTTTATTACTATTAATAATAATGTAACTCTTTATTGTATACACAAAATTACAAAAAAAATATAAAAATAAAGACTTAATACTAATGCAACAATTGGTGGCCTTATCGCTAAAAGCGATCTCTTCCAGGCAACCTTAACACGGAAAATATTCTAAACTAAGGACGGGGTGTGTCGATAAGTTAAAAAATAGATAAAATGAAAAAATATTAAATAAAATAAAAAACATTTTAAACATAATACATAAGCATATATATATATATATATATATATATATATATATATATATATATATATATATTTATATTTATATTTGTATATATATCTAACTATGTTATAAAATAACAATACTTAAATATCTTATGTAATATACACTTATAGACATACATAAATACGTATAGATATACATTTACATATACTATACAATATACATAAACATTAAAATTAATTATTGTTATTTTTGGCGTCTAATTTTAAAATCATTTATTTGTTGTGCCGTGTCTGTCATAATAAAATAGAATATAACTTTATTACACACCAAAACAAAACACAACAACAGACAAATGTGAAATATAAAAAAAAGAGATAAAGAACATAACTCAATAATGTAATACATAATTGTTAGATATATATTAATATACAGTATGACTGGTGAGACACCTACGATACTCGAGGACGTGATATTTGGCGTCATATAGGAAGAAAAAAAAACATTAAAAATAAATGTTAACCGACTGCGAGGTAAATTTAATCGAAATTTATGTAATTAATTACGCACGTAACAGATTATAGGTATATGCCGACGGATACATGACACATGTATGTATGTGTCGTGTGGTTATCTTAAAATAAGTTAAACATAATGTCTGTTTGTAACACAATTATTTCAAATGTATTAGTTTGGTTAAATAATGTATAATACTTGATTTGACTAAATGACTGTTGTGAGTCACGTGTTTTGCGAATATAAAGGGCCGCTCTGGCTCGAACACGGGATTCTTGATGCTTTATGTTAAATAACGTGTTCTCATTATCTTGGCGTCTTTTAATGGCTATTGCTTAGTAAATCAATATACGTTGCTTATAATAACAGTTTCTGGTCTTCTTTTCTACCTACTTTTGTCTTACATTACGTATGATGGTTGGTTAATGACGTATGTGGTGCATTCCGTTCTTATCCTTATTCCTTATTGATGCCTCTAATAAAAACAAATTCTAACACACGCATGATCTGGACGTCTTCAGTATCGTAGGTGTCTCACCAGTCACGCTGTATATTAATATTGTTATATATATTAATGTAAATGATGTTTTCTTTCTTTCAAATATTACAAAACAAATGAACGCGAAATATTATATCGTAGTTTGTATAACGCCATCTAGTTTGTTTTTGTGTGAATTTTCATAAACATGGTACGGTCATTATGTCCTCAAGTGAGGTTGTCGTAATAGTAAATCATTGGCTGTAAGTGTAACCGAAACCGTTTTCGGCCAACGGTCTTTTAAAAGTTACAGAGAGTGCTTACAGTGGAGGGCTCTCTAAACTCCACCCAAACGATGTCACGCGCGAAAACATACCCGCTGGGAAATGCACTAGTACCGAGGGCAGAGTTGTAGTGTAAGTACGATCAGTAGGAATACTAAGTAACACTGCGAAGCAAGACGAGGTCGCGCGCGTGTTGTACCCGGCTTTGTCTTCATGATGAAGGGCACCGTCATCGTCATCATCATCATCATCATCAGCCTATATTAGTCCAATGCTGGACATAGGCCTCTCCCAAGACGCGCCACTCAGCCCGATCTTCGGCTTTTCGCTTCCATCCACCGCCAGCTGTCCTAAACGTATATCGTCACTCCATCGAGTCTCAGGGCGTCCTACGCTACGTTTGCCAATACGCGGAAGAGCACCGTATGTCACTGAAACTATAGTCTATTTTTTTTGTTGATAAAATTAATCGTGAGTAATCCCGCATAATTATTATTTTTATTATTATTTCAGTCCATTTTATCCCACTGCTGGGCAAAGGTCATCATAATCATACATTTTTATTACAAGATTGTCAACGGCACATATAGTGGAGCATTGTTGGAGCGTATTAATTTTAAAGTACCCACACGTTCCGTACGCAATTTTAAACTATTTAGCATCCCGCCTGCTTACAATAATGTATCACAAAACAACCCTCTTGCAAGGATGTGCCGCACATGTGATGGTTTAAGGGATCCCAGAGACATATTCTCATGTAACTTCTTTTCCTTTAAGCTTAGTGTCTGTAAAGCTTTCCAATAAATTGTATTACTTATTTAAGTAGTAACACATAAGTCGGTTTATATTTACATATAAGTTGTGTATAGTTGTAATTGGGCCTTAGGCTCACTACGATATCTTAATTATATAATACATTACATATACTAAGTAGCCTAAGGTCTGTAACTGTACCTATATCAATAAAATAAAATAAAATAAAATAAAATATTCACGGTTATATCGCGGTGTGAGGATTCTCAGCTCAGAAGTAATTTCTAAATCGGCTTTAACCTTCCATCCTGGTATAATTACACTGTGGTACGGATCCTCACGGCGTCCCTATTGGTTCCGGTCAAACGACATCGGTACGACAGCGCTTGAAGCGCTTCCACTCCTCTTGTTGCAAATCCGGCCGGACACTGTGGCAACGATTAAAGCGCGTCACTGGACGTGATTAATGCCCGACAAAGACTGAAGTAGTACATACGGAAATCCTAACTACAGTTTCATTCAGATTACAGTGTAAACTTTTAACCAGGTGCAAATGAAAACCCTGATTTTTTGTAATTGGTAAAAAAACAGTTTAATCTGTTTTTTTTTTTAATGTGAAAAATAATGAGACGAACGAAGACGCTCTCCTGACGGTAAGAGATAACGCCTGTCCATGACCATTGCAGCGATACACAGAACTTTGAGTATTAAAACAAAGTCCAGGGCATCACTGCTTTGGCGCTCATTACTTTCGATACTTTCGATGGTTAGTCTCAATAGCCCAGTAATTTCGCTAGCTGCAGTACCCTTCGAACCGGAACACAGTAATGTTTACACACTACTGCTTAGCGGCAGAATAACTGGTACTGCGGTGGTACCTACCTAGACGACCTCCTACTAAGGAGATCTACCACCAAGTAAAGTTGTGTTATTGTTGTCGTTTTTGGTTTTTTTAAATGGTCGACAGGCTAGTGTTCGACCACAGGTCAGCTTTTTATGTATGCACTTTTACTGCATTTATATCAACCGTTGAATTAATCCAGTCCAGAGTAAACAGGGTTTTTCCTAGGTAAGCGTGCTCGAACGGCTCTAGCCGTTCGAGCACGCTTACCTAGGATATCAATCAATTATATAATTTATACCAATTTTGATGAAATTTGGTATAAATTGATATCGTGGGACTATACCTACACACAGCGCCATCTGACCCCAAACTAAGCAGAGCTTGTGTGATGCAAGTCTAGATAACTGATATAATACATAAATACTTTTTTTTTTTTGTAAATAGGTACATACTTATAATACATACAGAACACGCAGACACAGAACAAACATTTGTTTATTCACAAAATGTTTGCCCTGAGTGGAAATCGAACCCACGCCTTACAGCTCTCAAGGCAAACATACTACCAATGAGCCAACGGGACTGTCTAAATCTGGTATGGAGGTAGCTGTCACCCTGGATTAACACTTGGGCTACTTTTTATCCCGAAAAAATGTAGCGAGTAACGCAGCTAGTTAGGTTATAAAATCTTTTTAGTTTTATCGTGTGATCTGTACTATAAATGTTTTTTTTTTTTTTTTTTAATAGTTGACAGTCTAGGTATTTGACCACAGCTCACCTGATATTAAGTGAAGGTGTGGTCGAAGATGGTAAATCATACCTAGCCTGGAATGGAACTGGCTCTCAAGTGAGGCTGCCGGAACACACCGTCAGGTGCTTGGCGGCAGATTTTCAACTTGAGGGTGGTAGCTAGCCAGCCGAGTACTACAATACCCTACCACCATGCTTTGGTTTCCTCACGATGTTTTCCTTCACCGGCAGCTCAAGCTCATTGTTGGGGTTTGAACCCACGCCCTTCGGCATGCGAACCTACCGCGCTAACCACTACATTTATTTACTACATTTATTGTAAAAAAAATATGCCAAAGATTTCCATATCATCCCCTCACGATAGAGAAGGTGGTACACAAGAGTAATCTCTCATATCTTTGTAACCGAGTTTGTGAGCAATATTTCTGCACCCCGGCAGCTTGCAGAATGAAAAATGGCTGCCTCCGGAGTTTGCGTAACAACATCGCTGATAGATGAAGCTGCTTGTTTAAAATGTAAAGGCAACTTCAAATTGTCATCCTAATCTCAACAATATAAAAACGAAAGTAACTTTGTCGCACTGTCTGTATGTAACCTTCCCACTATAGTTATAAATGTGAAAGTTTGGATGGACGGTTTTTTTTTTAATTAATGAAACGAAAGAGATGCTCTCCTGATGGTAAGGGATAACGCCTGTCCATGACCATTGCAGCGATACACAGAACTTTGAGTAACAAAACAAAGTCCAGGGCATCGCTGCATCGGCGCTCATTACTTTGACTTTCGATGGTTAGACTCAACAGCCTAGTAATTTCGCTAGCTGCAGTACCCTTCAAACCGGAACACAGTAATGTTTACACACTACTGCTTAGCGGCAGAATAATTGGTACTGCGCTGGTATGTATCTAGACGACCTCCTGCTAAGGAGATCTACCACCAAGTAAAGTTGTTACTTTTTCACGCAAAAACTACCAAACGGATTTGGATGAAATTTGGTATGGAGGTATACACTGGATTAACACATAGGCTACTTTTTATCCCGAAAACATGTAGCGGGTAACACCGCGGGGCGTAGCTAGTTTATATATATGTATTTTCAGCTGTAGAATACTCCAGAAAAGGTTCGAGAAATTAGATTACAGAAACGGTCAATCGGCGTGATTATCCCTTGAGACCGGTTAAATTTAATCGGAGAGTTAAACCGGAGCGCTGACCGTCCGTAACTGGGTCTCCAGCTTGAGATCTATGACGAGGATTTGTCTTAGGGTCTGTTAGACTTGGATTGACGGATTTGGATGAAATTTGGTATGGAGGTATCTACCTAGACGCTTCTGCTAAGGAGATGTACCACCAAGTAAAACATACAAAATATGTTGATACAAGGTCATGTTAAATACTTATAGGTTTGGCCTTACTTTTAATAATGTTTTATGTTTTTGTTTCAGGTAAGTTTCATATTCCTGTCGTAGTTCTGTGCTATAGGAGTACGGTATCATAAAGTCTTTCGTAAGTATATATTTTTTTTTTATGGTTGACAGGCTAGTTGTTTGACCACAGCTCACCTGATGTTAAGTGAAGGTGTGGTCGAAGATGGTAAAGCACACCTAGCCTGGAATGGAACTGGCTCTCAAGTGAGGCTGCCGGAACACACCGTTAGATGCTTGGCGGCAGATTTTCAACTTGAGGGTGGTAGCTAGCCAGCCGAGTACTAGAAAGTACCCTACCACCATGCTATGGTTTCCTCACGATGTTTTCCTTCACCGGCAGCTCAAGCTCATTGTTGGGGTTTGAACCCACGCCCTTCGGCATGCGAACCTACCGCGCTAACCACTGAGCTATCATCGCTAAATATATTTAGTATTGTGGATTATGGATGTAGGTATGTATGAACAGATTTTGGTTTATAAACTGTCCCATTGCTGGGCGCGGTCTTCTCATTGTGAGAATGGTAAGGGCGACCACCGCGCTGGACAAGCGTGGGTTGGCAGACTTCACATCACTTGGAGAATATTAAAAACAGGTTTCCTCGTGATGTTTTCCTTCACCGCTTGAAGCTATTGGCAATACGCATATGTCTTAGAAAAAAAAGAAGTGCGTGTCGTGGGATTTGAACCTAAGACCTACATATTTGCCGACAGACGGTCTCCTAAGTAAGCTGACGTAGATTAATAATTTTTTTTTTTTTGAAAACTGAATTATTTGTAATGTTATTAGTTTATAGATAAAATACATTAGTAATAAATAGTAGCGATAACAGCTCAGTGGTTAGTGTTATTGGTTACATGTCGAAGGGCTTGGATTATTTAGTACCTAAAAAAAAACACTTAAGCGACCCCATATTTAACCTCCTCTTAACATTTTCGTAGATAAAGTATTGTAACCCCGTTAACGCCCTTTTACACTAAGCACGCCATTACAAAAATCGCTCCCAATGCGAATAAGGGATGCAAATCTACCCCTTGAGAGCGAGACGTCACTCCGAGCGCAGTACCCTTAAACAAAGAATACTTACCTATCGGTTTTATTTTTGCTCTACTTCGAAGAAAGGTGGTTTTATGATATTGGTTGTTTTTTTTTGTCGTCATTTTTTATAATGACATTATTTTTATAATTATTTTATATCATCATCATCATCAGCCTATATTATTAGTCCACTGCTGGACATAGGCCTCTCCCAAGACACGCCACTCAGCCCGATCTTCGGCTTTTCGCTTCCATCCACCGCCAGCTGTCCTACGTATATCGTCACTCTATCGAGTCTCAGGGCGTCCTACGCTACGCTTGCCAATACGCTTTATATGTGACATATTATTTCATTGACATTTTCATTGTATTGACATAAAAGAAATAAATAGATATTGGAGGACATTTAACACAGCGCTATCTAGCCCCAAACTAAGCAAAGCTTGTACTATGGGAACCAGACAGCTGACAGAATACTTAAATACTTTTTTTTGACAAATGTTATGATTTTGATATTTTTAAATATGAATGGAAAAATGATCTGGAACTTTGGTGTTATTTAATAAAAGATTTCTGTGATTAGTGTTTTGTCGTGTTTTTTGTATTTGTATGCCGATTTCGCTCCTATTGACAATCACTGCCAAGTGCCTTACGCATAACGTCACTCCATTGTCTTGGGGCGTCGAACGCTACAATAAGTACCTATATATGTGCTGTTTGCGGATAATTGTTTATTTTTGCAGTTTTTTTATAAACGCAAGCCTACTTTTAAATTAAAAAAAAAACGAATTTAGTGATTTTTAAAATGAGTTCTTTCATAAAACAATAACAAAAATAAATAATGTTCAAAACTGTCAATTTGGGAATACAGTACGAAAATAATATCAATTCCACCTGACATTAAAACATCGAAACTTTGAACGTAAAATTTATACAAACAACATTTTCATTTCAAAGTACATTGCCATCTATCTACTGGATAAAAATTGAACAAGCGCCTTCGCCCTTAAGGGGAACGCACACTTTGCTACTCAAACTTCCATAATAATATATCGCTACAATTGTCATACGTTATCTCTTACCATTAGAAGAGCGTTCCGGGTTTTGGCGGGAACGCGGAAAGAGTCGTGTCGCCCCGTTGTATTTTTTCCAAAACTAGTGTTTTGTCATTTTATTTTATTTATTTATTAAGGTACGCCAACAGCACACATATTAGTAAATTTACAAACACATTGCGTAAAGTTATGTTCCGATACATGCGCCAGTTATAGGCATACACAGCTTGATGAACATATTGCTTGTTTGTGGAAATAAAGTCATGTGACAGCGCCCTAACAGCAGCCTTATTCTGCTCCATTAGTCAAATTGACGTACTTTTGTTCGCAACGCATTGCGATGCTGCTTAGCATTGGATATGTTTATACTCGCGTGCTCTTTATGCACAAAAACAAAGAAAACATTTACCTTGTGAAGATTACCGACTGTTAGCTCATTCGGTAAAGTACTGCTTCTAGAGCTGAATGGCGTGGGTTCGATTCCCACTCAGGACGAACATATTTTGTGTTATTAACGTAGATTTTGTTCTGTGTCTGGGTGTCAAAAAAAAAAGTTTTTTTTTCTTTGTCAGTTGTCTGGTTCTCATATACAAGCTTTGTTTAGTTTGAGGCTGGATGGTACTGTGTGAAAATGTCCTCCAATTTATAGATAGACAAGCGGACGCCTCGCGGTTTCACCCGCGTTGTTCCCGTTCCCGTGGGAATACAGGGATAAAAAGTAGCCTATGTCACCCGGGGATAGTGTAGCTTCCCAACGGTGAAATAATTTTTGAAATCGGTCCAGAAACTATTCAATACAAACAAATAAATAAACAATCTAATCTTTCCGCTTTATAATACTATACAATACTATACCTACATAGATAGATATAACTCTTTATTTTGCACACCATAAACAGAAAAAAAGTACAAAGAACAAAAGAACCTTATGAACTAGTGCCACAAGTGAAATAAAATAAAAATAAAATATTGAGATTAAAAACGTTTAGAAGTTTCGGCAACCTACAAAAAAAAAACTGACTTCCAAAGTACAGGATTTTCTTAGATAGATAGATAGATAGATATAACTCTTTATTGTACACATCATAAATAGAAAAGAATACGGAGAACAAAAAACCTTATTAACCTTATTAGTTTGGGGCCTACGATATTTATTTCAACTAATTTTATAATATTGTTTAAGTTTTAAACGTCAAGCAATGATTCTTGTGCGCCGCATTGAATGATTTATTGCAATTTTACTTTCGTGTTATCATTGCAATTCAACCTGATGGCGTAATTTGTAATCTTTATCAAAAAATATCAGATTCTTTATCGCATCGGATTAATGTAGGTCCTAAAGAAACGGCCCCACGCTACGATACAACGTATAATAATTTTATACAGTAATATAACTAGTGATAAATCATAACGACGTAACTGATATTATAAAAAAAAGGAAAGTAGTTCTGTCTGTTTGTTATCTTTTCACGACTATATAGCTCAATGGGATTGGATTAAAATTAAAATAGTTATATTATGTTTCGTAGGTTACTACATAAAGAGCATAACCAGGTCTTCAGTCAGCTGCCATCTGGATGAGAAAAGAGATGAGGGCTATGAAGCCTATGGGACTACACCCAAACATGAGGTTATTACGCTCAGAGTGGCATCAAAATACTAGAAGAGCCGACCTCAAAACAAATGAGACTCTGAATAAGGAAAATGTGTCTGGCCGTCCGTCCGTCCGTCCGGTCTAATGTCAGAACAAAGTCTTATAAAAAAATCATGACGGTTTTTAAAAAAATAACCCTTTTGAATGTGGCACGCGAACGGAGCCGCGGCTTAAAGCTAGAAATAAAATAGTTTGATTAGCTGTAGTTTGTAGTTCAACAAAGCTTTGAATGCGATGAAAAAACTGAAGCGTAAGCGCGGGGTATTCTGTTTTATTTGTTTGAAATTGTTTGTCTTCAATATTGAGGAGAAAATATTTATTGTTCCACTTGTGACCATTTGCAACCTTGTCGCACCGTTTTATTTTGGACTAGGGAGCCGTCTTGTTTTCGCACGAGCATAGAAATCGAATTGATTATTTTGAAACTGTTTTTTTTTTTTTTTTTCTTTTTCATGCGAAATTCGACTTTATTTTATACTCCTAGTATGTACTGATTTTAACGACAGATATAATAATTTCTAGTTTTTGTATAAGAAATGTCAATTGTAGAAACTTCACATACTGTTATTACGATGCGACTACCAAAGATTGCCAACGCTTCTTTATCATGACTTTGTAACAACATCATTTCGATAATAATGTTTACTATGCTCAGTTTTCCTCGAACCTCGGCCGGTGGTGGTCGTGATGGATTTCACCGGAAAAGTTGTCATAGTCACTGGAGCCAGCTCAGGAATAGGTGCAGCATCCGCCTTGCTGTTCGCCAAATACGGCGCAAAACTCACCCTTGTCGGCAGAGACGAGACTAGACTCGCAAACATAGCGGAAAGATGCAAAGAATGCAAAGGAATCGAACCTCTTCTCATAAGAAAAGACCTCACAGATCGAGGGGCGTGCGATGACGTCGTGTCTAGGACGGTAGAGTTCTTCGGACGAATCGATGTGCTTGTGAACAGCGCTGGCAACCTCATGCTTGGATCTTTATTCGATGACACTATGGACGTGTTTGATGACATGTTCGATATAATTCTCAAAGTGCCATACAAGCTGACCCACCTCTGCTTACCGCACCTGATCAAGACCAAGGGCAACGTCGTCAATCTCACCGTGACTAATTACAACAAAGTCCGCCACGGTTTCTTGCCGTACTCCATCGCCAAATGCGCCCTGGAGAAGTTCACGAAGCTGGCGGCCTTCGAACTGGCAAGCTCTGGCGTGCGCGTCAACTCTGTCAATCCAGGAGTTACAAGAACGAATCTTTTGAAGAATTTAGCCATGACTGAATGGGAGATCAACACGGCTTATAAGGGGCTTTCGGCTATTTGCAATATGAAGATTCTGGAGCCCGAGGAAGTTGCTAAAATGGTGGTGTTTGTGGCAAGCGCAGTCTACCCCAGTATAAATGGTGCTGAAATGTGTATTGACGGTGGTGCTATGATGCTGTGAAACTGTGGAACAGAATTAGATAGAAACTCTTTATTGTGCATCACTAAAATAGAAACTAAAAGTACAGATAACAAAGTAACTTTATGAGCTAGTGCCACAAGTGGCGGCCTTATCGCTTAGAGCGATAAGACGGGAGATGTTGGTAATCCCACTATCCCACTAACTTAACCTAACCTAACCTTATAAATGTGAAAATTTGGATGAATGGATGTTTGTTACTCTTTCACGCAAAAACTACTGAACGGATTTGGATGAAATTTGGTATGGACGTAGCTTAGACCCTGGATTAACACATTAGATACTTTTTATTCCGAAAACATAGCGGGTAACACTGCGGGGTGCAACTAGATAATAAGTGAGATTATAGCCGTTAAAAAAAATTGTACCATTTTTGTACGGAACCAAAATTTAATTGCAAAGACTGCTGCGAAAAGCGGGTGCCATTAAATTTATGGATCAATATATTGGTAGTGAATAATGTTTTGTGTGACTTATTTAACTTTTTTTATGATTATATTTTATCATTAATTACAATGAAAATTACGATTAGATAAAATTTATATCTGTTTTCAACATCTCGAACCACTGAATAACTGAAGCTTATTTTTAACAAAAAAATTGACATAAAAATAAATAAAATTCAAGCCCTAACAATGAGCTTGAGCTGCCGGCGAAGGAAAACATTGTGGTGATAGGGTTCTTTCTACGAGTAGTACTCGGTTGGCTAGCTACCTCTTAAAAAACAGCTACCAAGCATCTAACGCTGTGTTCCGGCAGCCTCACTTGAATGCCAGTTCCATTTCAGGCTAGGTGTTCTTTACCATCTTCGACCACACCGTCACTTAACATCAGGTGAACTGCGGTCAATCACCTAGCCTATCAAAACTTAAACCTAACGTAACAGTGCACGCACGCGTAGCGTTCAGTTCTCGTTATCACTGGTAAAACTATTGTGTTATTTTTTTTATTTTTTATTTACATGTTATGTATTGCATGAAAAATTTACAATGGCAATTGCTGCCGCGTGATTAAAAATCGTTTAGTAGATAAGAAAAGGAAACAAAAAATTGTTAAAATTCAGATAAAATACCATCTTTATGTTCATGTTTCGAATGGGTTTGATTTGTAATGGTTACTTGGTGGTAGATCTCCTTGGCAGGAGGTTGTCTATGTAGGTACCACCACAGTACCAGATATTCTGCCGCCAAGCAGTAGTGTGCAAACATTACTGTGTTCCGGTTTGAAGGGTACTGCAGCTAGCGAAATTACTGGGCTGTTGAGACTAACCATCTAAAGTCTCAAAGTAATGAGCGCCAAAGCAGCGATGCCTTGGACTTTGTTTTGCTACTCAAAGTTCTGTGTATCGTAGCAATGGTCATGGACATGCGTTATCTCTTACCATCAGGAGAGCGTCTCGTTCGTCTCATTACTTTTTACTTAAAAAAAAAAATCTGAAATGGCGTGGGTAGTCGAATTTTAGTTATCCCAACTCATTTAGAAGCTAATGTACGTATTCGTAATCGCGATCAAAGCGTCAGCGTTCAACATCAGCGCAAGATAAATTTAAGCGTTACTCGCTTGTGCTATAACTACGCCATTAAAGCTCGAACTAAGCGGTTTGATTCCACCTTTTTCATGCGTACCGCTAGACATTGGAATCAGCTGCCCGAGTGGGTGTTCCCCAATGAATATAGTCTGGGTACCTTCAAGTCGCGAGTGAATCGGTTTCTTCTAAGCAAGCGTGCTCCACCGTAGACCGCATCTTCGCTTAACATCAGGCGGGATGGCGGTCAAACGCAAGCCTATCTAATATAAAAAAAAAAAAAAAAAAACTAACCAGTTTAAGTAGAGTTGATGTAAATCCACACTGACAAAGTTTACGTAGAGAATATAATAGGGTTACATAACCTTATCAGTAATCACCAAACCGTACTATTTGTGCATGTTATCACACTTGCTATCAGTTAGTGCTAACGCTTTTAGATATGACATTATGCAATGAAAAAAAAAAAATTGTTATTATGTCGAAATCAGAAAGGTGAGTAATTTAAAAAAAATGGAAATAGGACATCTGACCCATAGCCAGGTCATCTGTTCTATTTATTTTAAACATCTATAGGGTTATCTATTTAAAAACATAATTTATCTACATACTTCAATTGCAGCAACATTAATTGTCAGACTGAACATGAATTATGATAGCTATTTCAATAAAGAAAACAAGTAAATACATAGGTAATCATTTTTATTCAAATAACAAGCTTAGCTTTCACTTATATGTGATCTCTTCAAGAATCGCCGACAAACTGAACCGTCCACACCGATTCGTCTGCACTTGTAGCGATGATAGCTCAGTGGTTAGCGCGGTAGGTTCGCATGCCGAAGGGCGAGGGTTCAAACCTCAACAATGAGCTTGAGCTGCCGGTGAAGGAAAACATCGTGAGGAAACCATAGCATGGTGGTAGGGTACTTTAGTACTCGGCTGGCTAGCTACCACCCTCGATTTGAAAATCTGCCGCCAAGCATCTAACGGTGTGTTCCGGCAGCCTCACTTGAGAGCCAGTTCCATTCCAGGCTAGGTGTGCTTTACCATCTTCGACCACACCTTCACTTAACATCAGGTAAGCTGTGGTCAAACACCTAGCCTGTCAAACATTAAAACAAGCAAAAACTTAAATAGGGACTTAGTTTCTGCCGGAAGTCGACAGATGACTTCACAATACTATATATAATAATAATCACAATTAAATAAACCAATAAATGTTTTAAGTATCTACATAAATTTGCAAGTAATTTTTAGCAATAAAATTAATGGCGTTCAATATTGAAATATTTAAACCACAATCAACATTTGAGTAGTCTTCACTGCGGCATTTACAATTGAGATACTTAATACCTATATTGTGGCGATAGAACACAGTAATCCTTACTATAATCATTTACGTAAATTATCGAATGCTAATAATATAATTAGTTCTTATAATATTTGTCGAGATTGTTCGAGAGAAATTATGACTACTACTATTACTGAGCTGTACGACCTTGTTCTTCCATCCCCTTTTTACCACAGGACAAGTACAAAGTCGGCCCACTACCACCCATACGTAGTGGAATTTCCTTGGGTGCGTACCAAACGTTTCGACTCTACGTTTCTCATCCGTACGGCCAAGGAATGGAACAAGCTACCGGCTTCCTTGTTTCCTGATAGATATAATCTAGATCTTTTCAAGGTCAGAGTGAATAGGTATCTTCTAGGTCTGCGTGCTTCATCTTCGACCACATCGTCGCTTACCATCAGGCGAGTTGGTGGTCAAACTGATGTGACTTATCCGTATAAAAAAAAAAAATGTTTTTTTTTTAATTCCACCGGTAGCAATCAAGCAGCCGTGTTGCTTGAAGTTAAGCTATCATCGTCGCTTATGAATATCTGCAACACAAATACAAATCTTTTATTAATAACATCACAGTTACAGGTCATTCTTCAATTCATATTTAAATTTTATCAGGGGCACTACAAAGACGCAAATTAAAATACAAAAAGTGCAATAAAAGGTTTTACTTTTCCAATGATAAAATTCTAGATTTTAAGTAAGATTAGGTTTTTAATTAATAAGCAGTGTCAAATTAGTTTAATTTAAGTCCTCGGAAATAAACTAGGTATACGTATACCTTAAACATTACAAACAAGCAAGTGAAAAAACAAAAAAACAAATCTTTCCTCATTAGTGTAGAAAACGTTTTGGATTGTTTGTAATGTAGAGATATGTGTTACAAATCCTACTATTGGGATTATACCCTCTCTTGCTATGTCACCTGCCTCAGCCCCGTGATTATATGGAGTGTCGATATTGGCGACACATGTTTTAATACGGCCAACGTTCCATTTTACTTTTATGTACTTTTATATTTTACTAAAGAAACAGTCGTGACTTCGACACATTTTTGTTTCAATCTGAGTGCCTTAAAGTCGCGAGTGAATCGGTTTCTTCTAGGCAAGCGCGCTCCATTATAGACCGCATCTTTGCTTAACATCAGATGGCGGTCAAACGCAAGCCTATTTGTAATTTAAAAAAAAAACTTGTGCGGCATTAATTATGTCAGAAACACCCGACTATAGTTTTTCTGTTTTTATTAATAGGTTCACAAAACTGGATATGTATACAAAGACCTGTGTTACAATAACAATATGCATATCTGTTAAATTCTAGATGTGAACACACACACACCCGCCACATCCGGTGGCCTTCTTCAAGGAGACAAAGCATCGTACAACGTGCACGCGCGTTGCACGTGAAGACAGCGGTAGGTGTGCGGGTGCGGAGCTGGGAGCGAGTAGAATGCCGTGATGCGCCGGTGCACTTTGCCCACTTCTAAGATGTCAGAAATATTCCAGTATACAAAAACGCACACCGCGACGTTTTCGATACGCGCCCACTCTCACGAGCTCCATGAAGAAAACTCGGTGGCATATTCCACCATGTATCTCTATTAAAATTAGGACGCCTACTGATCTCTATGGTCTCTAAGTTTTTTGTGAGGTAACACTAAAGTGAGGTGTGGTGTGAGGTATTTTTAAATTTATTGTACTCAGACATTAAAAAAAATATATCAGAGACGTGCTTTATTTAATCTGTGTGTCTTGCCATTATTACGATAAGTATTTTATCACATTTGTTATCAACGCGCTGGCACTGTTATTGTCTCCAGTGTGATACAAAGTACAGCGTGGATCGAACGTTTCATAATTGACATTTGATATAAATTTAACACGATGAATTTCATCGGTAAAGTTGTTGTGGTCACGGGAGCCAGCTCCGGTATAGGGGCAGCATCAGCTCAGCTATTCGCCAAATACGGAGCAAGGCTGACTCTTGTCGGAAGAAACGAGACACGATTAAAAAACGTGCGAGATAGGTGTATAGCCATCAATGGTTTGGAACCTCTCTGTCTCATTCTCGACCTGACGGAAAGAGGATCGTGCGAACAAGTCGTCACTAAAACGATTCAAACGTTCGGCCGTATCGATGTGCTAGTGAACAGTGCCGGAAAGTTCATAATGGGATGTCTCTTCGACGAAACGATCGAATCTTTCGACGATATGATCGATATAAATCTACGCGTTCCTTATAAGATGACGCATCTGTGCTTGCCTTATTTGAAAAAGACTAAAGGAAATATCGTGAATATGGCATCCACGGGATACTATCGACTGAGACCTGGATTCATGCCTCATGGCATAGCTAAAGCTGGATTGGAGAAGTTTACGAAAATGGCCGCTTTCGAGTTGGCATGCGAAGGTGTACGCGTCAATTCTGTCAGTCCGGGCATGACAAGAACAAACATATTGTCAAATTTGGCTCTGACTGAACAGGAAGTGACGGAAACATTCGAAGACTTTGAGAAGGAATTGACTGTTCTGGAGCCAGAAGAAGTTGCCAAAATGGTGGTTTTTGTTGCTAGTGGAGTATGTCCTAGTATTAACGGAGCTGATATGTTTATTGATGGCGCTACTGTGATGCTTTGAGTTAAAAGAAGCATTGATTTCGATTAAGATTTAATGTTTGTTATAAGCGTAGAAAATCTATTGAAATAATAATTGTGCATAAAAGACTGACTCGTGTAAAACTATCATTAATATTAAGTTGGATTTAATGTAAATACTTTGGGTCTCACTTATAAACGTTGCAAAGTTAATCTTGTAATGATCTGACAGTTGATAGAGCATTTTTCTCGTCACTAGAGTCACGATACGATTACTTGTCACGATAGAATCGGGTTTTCCTCAGGCAAGCGTGCTTCGTCGGAGACTGACACTTCGCTTAACATTAAGTAAAATAACGGTCAAACGCAAGCCTATAAGTTACTGTTACTGTACTGTTGTTATGTCGCTGTTTATTTAAGCATATGTTCACTTGAGTACTTAATATAAATTTATATTAAAACCTTGTATGTATACACTTTGGTTTTTTAACCAATTTCAAAATTGGGCAAAACTCTCAATTCGGGTCTTTTAAGAATGTTTGTTTCTATAATTCAATGACATAAGAGCTATATTCCCTAGGAACGCCTGAAGCCCGATAGAGCTCGTCCCGATTCCATTTACAGCTTGCACAAGTGACATACGGACGGACGTATTGACGGCTAGAGTGCGCTAATTACGTACGGAACACGCCGCGGTGTTTCGATTCAAGTCTGAATAATCGAAATGCGATCGATTGAAAGTTTGATCACTGGGGTAGCCTGCAAGCTGCAAGCTGTCTTAGTGACCGCTGACATATTAATTAGCTGTTGAGACTAACCAACAGCTTGTTTTGCTATGTGATTTTTATGTAAACGTAATGAGACGAACGAGACGCTCTCCTGATGGTAAAAGATAACGCCTTTCCATGACCATTGCAGTGATTCATAGAACTTAACAATAAAACAAAATTCAGGGCAGGACTTGACTGACAAAGACTGTAGTTCACCAAGACTGGACTTTGACTTTAACTGTAGCTGCGAGGCAACTTATTTAACTTTTAAAACTTGGAAATATAAAACACTTGACACTGGCAAATGGTCAAAATCATCATCATCATCATCATCATCATTTCAGCCGTAGGACGTCCACTGCTGGACATAGGCCTCCCCCATTGACTTCCGGAGCGGTTGGAAGCGGCCCGCATCCAGCGCGTTCCTGCGATCTTTACTAGGTCGAAATGCAACGCCAAAACCAAAGAAAAAAAATCCCTTGATAAGTAAAACAAAAATGTGTCAAATCCACGTCAATTTTCATAGTAGAATATTAATGTTCCTGATACATATATCGAGAACACCCAGATGGAAAAAACATATGTTTGTTCTGTGTCTGGGTGTTCTGTATCTATTATAAGTATATATTTACAAAAAAAAATCTATCAGTTATCTGAGTTCCATACAAGCTTTGCTTAGTTTGGGCTCAGATGGCGCTGTGTGTAATGTTATACGATATTTATTTATTTATATAATGTTTGTCCGAGGTGGGAGTTAAACCCACGCCCACCCAGTTCACGAAGCAAAGCTACGTATATTTTTTACGTGGAAGGAAACTAAGTATAAACTTTAACGTTGAAAGTAATTTCTCGTATCTCAAACTTGTTAAAGAGTTCCAATTGAAGTAGGTAAAGGAAGTAGGACTGAAATCAAAGATTCGCCTCGAGACATATCAATTCTTCCGCTCCTATCTTATCTTTGAACTAAAGTTGAGAAACACTCAACTTCTCAATTATCCTCAAAGGAAGGCAAATAGATGACTAAATTTCATGTCAAAAACTTTAGTCACTAAAGTTTATGACGTGATACTTTGAACAAGTCTCTGTGATGGAAATATTTAAAACTTATCTAGCTTTGTTGGATCACATTTCGCAAATAGCACACCTGAATTAATACAGGTCAAGTGCGGGTAGAACTCTTTGCAAGATAATATGTAAATTTACAATTAACAAAAAAAAGACTTCATGACCCTTAACTAAACGCACTGCTCCAATGAAACAGCGAGGTTTCGGAGAAAACGAAAATATCATACATGTATACAACTTTTAAATTATTGTTGATTTTTTTAAAACCGATCGATCGGTTTCGATAAAATTTGTATGCTACCGCCTCTGAAATATGATCCACGAAGCAAAAAAAGAATCATCAAAATCGATTCATAATTGACTGAATGATCGCGTAAAAAAAACATACAGTCAAATTGAGAACCTCTTCCTTTTTTGAGTCTGTTAAAAACGAAATTGTTCGAGACATGCTTTAAAAAACATGCCACCATCTGTTGGGTGTTTGCCATCTGTGGCATTTATATCAATGTGCCTGATAGTAAGCATGTTTCGTAGCGATGATAGTTCAGTGGTTAGCGCGGCATACCGAGGGCATGGGTTCAAACTTCAATAAAATAGCTTGAGCTGCCGGTGAAGGAAACCATCGGGAACAAACTATAGCATGGTGGTAGGATACTTTCTAATACTCGGCTGGTTAGCTACCACTTTCAAGTTGACAATCTGCCACTAAGCATCTAACGGTGTGTTCCGGATTGGAACTGGCTCTTAAGTGCCGTTCCGTTCCAGTCTAAGTGTGTTTAACAGCAGGTGAACTGTGGTTAAACAACTAGCTTGTCAACCATAAAAAAAAGGAATCACCGTCGCCTATGACTATATTTTGCAACACTCGGAACGCTAAAGACACGTTGCCAACACGTTTTAATATTTGACTTTGATTATATTATTTAACATATATGACAAAAGACATTATTTTGTCTATGAATTTTATTAATATATCAATCAAATAGTGTTATCAAGTCGCAAGTGAATCGGTTTCTTCTAGTTAAGCGTGCTCCATCGTTGACCGCATCTTAGCTTAACATCAGGCGAGTTGGTAGTCAAACGTAAGCCCATTTACAATGTCACCGTTTGTCACCAAAATACAATTCAAACTGTTGCGCTTTGAGTGTACTTCGCCAACAATAGTTATGTCAGTTTGTGTTTACCTAAGGGCGGCTTCATATCTGGTGACCGAGTCGCACGACTCAGCGTGGCGATCGCTCTGCTATGTTAAGTTGTAAGCGGCGCATGCCCTCTTACTAGCTTATTAACTCTGAAATTCTGAATTTTTTAGCTACTATTGAGTACGTACGTATTAAGTTTTAATATACGTAAAACATATCATTGTATGATACACTACAATCTACATAACTTAGTATGACCAGCATTGTGTTGAGCCTTATTTTGTAGCCGTCCTTGATTTGTCGTATGTTTGTTTGTTTTTTGTGTTTTGTTGTGTTCAGAATTTTAAAAATCCTTGTTTCTTTCTACATATATTCACTATATTCAGGTTTTTTTATTCTCTGTACTTTTTTCTGTTTATGGTGTGCACAATAAGTTATATCTATCTATCTATATATATTTCTTTTTATTTTAGTTAAAACTTTACCCATGAATAAAAAAATAACAATGATCATGTCATATTGTCGTTAAACATTATAAATAATAATCATTAGCTATAGCAGTTTGATAGTTTTTGCTGCAGCGTGGCCGACCCGCCGAATGTGAATGCGCCCTAATTCTGCTAACTGACAAATCATATTTCTATGCAAATCGTTGGTTTGATACAAACAGGTCCTCGCTGGATGAATTTAATATCATGAACACGACATCAAAGATAAATGAACTTGATACATTTGACATGAAATTGAGTGCATACCCGCACTTGGCCAAAGTATATCTTACCCGTCTCACAATGAGAAGAAGTCCACGCCCAGTGCCGCCAACTTAGAGAAAAATTAAAAAATTAAAATAAACCCAAAAACATTATCAGTGGATTAGCTCTGTGTGTTCCGGCAGCCTCACTTGTGAGCCAACCCCATTTCAGGTTTTTTTTTTCTTCTTTTTTTTATGTAAAAAGTAATGAGACTAACGAGACGCTCTCCTGATGGTAAGAAATAACGCCAGTCCAGGGCATCACTGCTTTGGCGCTTATTACATTGACACTTTCGATGGTTAGTCTCGACAGCCCAGTAATTTCGCTAGCTGCAGTACCCTTCAAACCGGAACACAGTAATGTTTACACACTACTACTTAGCGGCAGAATAACTGGTACTGCGGTGGTACCTACCTAGACGACCTCCTGCTAAGGAGATCTACCACCAAGTAAGTAGTAGGATAGGTGTGCTTTACCTTTTTTGATCACACCGTGACATGCCTTAACATCAAGTGATGTGTGGTCAAACACCTAGCTTGTAGAAAAAAACTTACGATTAATGAGGTTTTTGATTAAAAAAAATCAGAACTGGGCAAAAAATTGTAGATTCAATAGAAAAATTTCTGAAACTGAAACGAAAAAAAAACTGCATTTCTATAACTAAAACTATAGGGGTTTAACTACAATGCCAATACCTACCCAGCAGTAAATGTTTTATAATATCGATTATATGCAAAGTTGTTTGTCCAGAAATGGCTTATGTAATTTTGTCAATAGATTTCAACGTAATAATAATGACTCAGTTTATAAATACTGTTTATCACGCTTTATAATTATTAAAATAATATTTCGATGTATGCATCAATGTCTGATAGATACATTTTTATTTATAGCTATGATAATATTATTATTGCACAATTTCCCCGCATATCCGATCACTTTTTTTTTTACTGACACGGTTGTGTTTGACTACAACTCACCTGTAAAGTGATGGTGTGGTCGAAGATGGTAAAGTACGCCTCGCCTGGAATGATACTGTGTCTCAAGTGAGGTTGCTACATGACACCGTTATGTGCTTGCAGATTTTCAACTTGAGGGAAAGTACCCTACCACCGTGCTATGGTTTCCTCACGATGTTTTCCTTCACCGGCAGCTCAAGCTCATTGTCGGAGTTTGAACCCACGCCATTAATTGGGGGGCCCAAATGAAGGGTAAATATTTCTCACAAAAGGAACAAAAATGCTTGCATTAAATTAAAATAAATGTTTATTCATTATATGGACAGTTGATCGTATGTTTTTTTTTAATATGTTTTTTACCGGGAAGTAGGAGATTGAGTGACATTGTGGATACTGTTTTACTAATTACTAACTACTTACACACGTTAGGGGCCTCTGTAGCCCGGGGGCCGTATACATACATACATACATATACATACACATACACATAAATAATAATAAATTAATTATAACTCATTAATAAAGATTTATATTTGACATACATACATGAACCCTAAATACATTACACGCTCCTTTTTTGGCAGTCATGTAAAAACAGGGCTGATTTGAATATATATAAATACCTTTGTACATATATTTTGATACTGCGCTGGTATCTACCTTAGACGACGTCTTGATAAATGAAGTTATTGCAATTGAACCCCCGATGGTATATTTTGATATGAAAATTGCATTTTATAGATCGTCTTAATATCGCCTCTTTGAATACCCATCCAAAGCTATCAAATTCCAATAACTCTTGCAGTTTGTTAAACGCTCAACGTTTCTCGAATCTTTCGCTCGAAACATAAGTCTTTTTATCAAACGACAGGGGTGAATGGATGCCCAATCTGGCCTTAGTTGGACGACTTCCAAGAAGACCTACCGTTATAAAATGATCTACTTTAATCTGTAGTAGGTACATATAAGTAAGGTTGTAATAAAAGCAATGAGACGAACGAGACGCTCTCCTGATGGCAAGAGATAGCGCCTGTCCATGACCATTGCAGCGATATTCAGAACTTTGAGTAATAAAACATAGTCTAGGGCGTCGCTGCTTTGGCGCTCATTACTTTGAGATATTTGATGGTAAGTCTCAACAGCCCTGTAAAAAGATGAACATTATATTATGTCTTAATAAGGTTCTACTGCAAAATTCAGAGACAATTTCCAGGTAAAGGCTTTTTAATTACTCATACGCGGAAAGTAGGTCTGAAGTTGCCTGAAGAGCGGGTCGAAAGTAATATTTTTCTGCCCTAGGGAGAATCGTTTTCAACTGACAGCTAAAAAAACTAGTTTTGTTTTCACATTTCTGTTGAACCATAGAGAGTTGCTCTATACAGCCATTCAATTACAGCGCTATGTAAAATTAAAAATAACATAAGGTAGGTTAGTTATTATTTTAAATGTTACTTGTTTTAGTTAATTTACTTATTTATACCTTGAAATTCCTATGTATGACATAAGGTTGAGTATTAATTATTGACTCGGGACTAAATAAGTTACTTTCACCCCTAACGGTGTACTATCTTAACCCAGATCCTCCCACTGCTGGGTAAAGATATCCGTGGAACAAAATGGAGGTGACCTGATAAGTTACCAGATCATAAACTGTTATACGAATAAGCCATGTTTATTGGGAAAAAATATTTATTTTTTTCACCAGATCTAATCGAGCACAATATTTTTTACATAAAGTTAATGATCAACTTAAAAAAAAATTCTATATCGTGTTAATACAAATACAAATCTTTTATTAATAACACCAAATTATACAGATCATTTTATCCATTCATATTTAAAAATATCCAAATCATAACATATGTCGAAACAATGAAAATGTCAATGAAATGTTATGTCACATATAAAATAATTATGTCAATAAAAACAAAAATATAACTTGCTAGTAATTCAATAATCTCTTAGTTTTAAATAATCGTCAAAGTAACGTATTACTCCTTGATGACATTGGAGTGTTTTTAAGTAATTAATTAATTGGTCTCAAAACTCATTATAACGTTAAGACGTACTAAAGTTACCGACATAGCCCAGCGGGTTAGCATGTTGAAGTGGCAGTGGGCAGGACACAAAGCACGCAGAACTGATGGCTGATGGGGCTGCAAAGTTCTGGAGTGGAGACCACGGACCGGCAAGCGCAGCGTAGGACGTCCACCCACAAGGTGGACAGAAGACCTAATGAAGACCGCAGGAACTCGTTGGATGCGACTCGCTTCCAACCGGTCTTTATGGAAAGCCCTATGTCTAGCAGTGGAGGTGAAGCGAGACGAGACCGTGCGCGTTTTGTTTTCTTTGTATATTTTTGTGTAACTCTGACATCAAGCCTGGCCACTCGGCTACCATCAACTTATTTAGTATGAATTAGTAAAAATCCTTGCATAACACACAAGAAATTGGCACCTTGCCCTAACGCGTGATGCGGAGAATTTCTCAGAATGGAAGCCACGGGCCATTACTTGGCCATCCTACGCTTGATTATTCATCATCCGCATCGTGTGTGAAGAAAAAATGTGTTGGATAGGTCTGGACTTGGCGCTCAAACCAAAATTTGTCATACTGTCTACCTGAAATTACTTTTTAAATAAATAAGCAAAGTTATTAAAAGAACAGCGAAATTTGTTGCATAAGTTTTAATACGTACACTTCTCCGAGATAAAATATCAGTGACAGAAACGTCGAAAATTTAAAAGTGAAGGTAGAATTTAATTTCCGTCTGGCCGTCCGCGCGCTACAGAGTGCGACGCGCGACTGTTGCTCGTATACCCTTTCACCGGAAATTTAAACTTTCACCGACTACCAGAGATTATAAAACTTTGTAAAATTATTATGTGATGGAATTGATATCTACAGGAAATTAGTTCTATGATACTTGGTCGGAGGCGGGTAAAATTTTTAAGATGAATTTTTTTTTTTCCTCTAAGTTTTTACATTAATGTTCGAAATTTGTTATTACGTTTTTGTTTTACTTATGCGATACTACTCACGTTTTATTATATGTATCGCATACTCGGACGATATGTGGCCTTCTTCATGGAGACAAAGCTGAGTACGGCGCGCCTCGCGCGTGACGACTGCGTTTGGGTCGCGGGCGCGGGAGAGTATCCGCCGGTGCGCTCTGGAATCCTTCCTCTCCCGAGTCATCTTCTACGCAATTCCCGAAGTATTTTGGGGGTTTTATAAGGGTTGCAACAAAATATTAAGAAAGCCCTTTTTAATTTTCAATTTTTATTTAGTACCTACTGACATTATTAATTTGACTTATATAGTGTCCAAAAAACATGCATTTGCATGCAACATGACAAGTCCTAGCGGCAAAACAGTAACTAACATTTTACCTTCCTTCAGTAAAGGTAAACCTATTAACGAGCAGTAAGGCCACCAACGACAAGAACGTAACAATGACCGGTAGGTACTACTACTACTAAAATTAGATTAATGCAGCGCACAAATCATGGCGACGTGACAAGCCGCACTCGTTACATTAATTATATCAAAATAGATGCGCGGAATTTATGATGATGCTTTGCTAGTGAATAGCTTTCATCGGATCTCGTGGCGGGGGCAATTGGAGTTAGCGTTCACACACACACGCATGCAAACGCACAAGCGCACACCCATGCATGCATAGATATTAGATAGATAAATAAAAGTTTGGAAATAAAGTATTTTTTTTTTCTTTTATTTTGCCGTCGCGTTTTGTGCATTTGCCAGTGTCAAGTGATTTATATTTTCAAGTTTCATAAGTTAAATAAGTCGCCTTGTTATAGTCGAAGACCAGTCCGTGTCAGTCATGCTTTAGTAGAATAAGCTCAAAAGAATCTTGTAGCGATGATAGCTCAGTGGTTAGCGGTTAGTGGTTAGGGCGTGGGTTCAAACCCCAACAATGAGCTTGAGCTGCCGGTGAAGGATAACATCGTGAGGAAACCATAGCATTGTGGTAGGGTACTTTCTAGTACTCGGCTGGCTAGCTACCACCCTCAAGTTGAAAATGTGCCGCCAAGCATCCAGTTCCATTCCAGGCTAGGTGTGCTTTACCACCTTCAACCACGCCGTCACTTGGCATCAGGTGAGCGTCTGGTTTGTCTCAATACTTTTACATTAGAAAAACAGTGAAATTATCTTTTACTGAAATACTTTAAACATTCGACACCGTTTCGCTGTTGGTCAGTTTTACTAAACAAGTTACACATCGATACGTGTGAATAAATCGTGTTCGTGAATTCGTAATCCGTGACAGCTGTGCGGATGACCACTCCACTTGCAAACATAATCAATTATGCTGAAACAACACATAAAATATACAAATCACTTACAGGATGTGCATAAATAAAATGCCAGTGCTGCGGTAATTGTGCTCCTGAATTATAAATGAGACCGCGTTTTGCAAAAGCATATTTTAGAATGTAGGTGGGCAGGCACTATGATTAAACATTTGGTGCAAAAAGTCTCGTTCGCAGAAAGATCTATTTGCTGTCTCGTTGTCAAATGCAACACTGACGATTTTAAAGATCTGTAACCGTTTTATTAAAACACTAGCGGACGCCTCGCGGTTTTACCCAAAAAGTACCCGTTCCCGTGGGAATACAGGAATAAAAAGTAGCCTATGCCAACCGGGGATAGTGTAGCTTCCGAATAGTAAAAGAATTTTTGAAATCGGTCCAGTAGTTTCGGAGCCTATTCAATACAAACAAACAACCAAATCTTTCTTCTTTATAATAGTACTAGCGGACGCCTTGCGGTTTCACCCGCATAGTTCCCGTTCCTGTGGGAATACAGGGATAAAAAGTAGCCTATGTCAACCGGGGATAGTGTAGCTTCCGAATAGTAAAAGAATTTTTGAAATCGGTCCAGTAGTTTCGGAGCCTATTCAATACAAACAAACAAACAAACAATCAAATCTTTCCTCTTTATAATAGTACTAGTACCTCGCCCCGGCTTCGCACGGGAAAACAAAACTCGATTCATAATATAAATTTATAGATCCAGTAGTTTCGGAGCCTATTCAATACAAACAAACAAAAAATGTAATCTTTCCTCTTTATAAGATGTAGATGACAACTGTAATAGTTATAGACATATGATATTGCGGAATTATTTGTAGCTGTCAATTTGCTCTAAAAAAGTCACTTTTTTCTATTGTCAATAGTTTTCTCTGCGCACGCTAAGTAAGGATTTTTTAAAATTTTCACAGCATGGCTTACATTATTGAATTTTCCATACAGATCCCTAATTGTTTTTTAAATAAAATATAGCATATGCCCATCACGGATAATGTAGCATTCTAATAATTAAAGAATTATTAAGATCGGTCCAGTAGTTTCCGAGCCTATTCAATACAAACAAACTAATCAAATCTTTCCTCTTTATAATAGTATCATAGATAGATAGATAAACTCCCTAAAACATGTACTTGTTGAAGTAGAGTTCCAATTTAAGAAAAGTTCATTATTATGAATGTTTGATTAGATGAAAAAACAATGTACCTACATATAGTGCTCAAGGTATCCAGTGTAGGGCTATAGTGCTCGCAGTTGCTTTCTCCTGAGCACTTAACGGGATTGCTATACCGGAAGACGGGTAATACTTAGTACGACCAGTATTATGTTGAGGTGAACCCTTGACTTTTGTCTCTGTTTGTTTTTATTTTTGTGTTTTTATGTTGCAGAATAAAATATTTTTCGTTCTTTCTTTCAATAACAACTTCAGAGTGCGGAGTAAATTATAAAATGAAGTATTTTGTTTTCCGTTTAATTAAATATGTTAACGTGTATATTAATTAGTACGCCATGTTAATTAATGTGGCGTTACGGTTTTGCCCCTTGTCAAACGGAATGGCTGCAGTTATTCAAACGTGGGGCAATATTTGAGGGAGTGGTGCTAGAGTTAGCGGAAAAGGTTCCTGTCGATAAAATCATGTTTTTGTTTTTATGTAAAATTAATGAGACGAACGAGACGCTCTTCTTTCTTTCAAATAAATAAATAAATAATTATCGTAGGGCATTACATACAGCGCCATCTGACCCAAAACTAAGCAAAGCTTGTACTATAGAACACTTGTATTATGGTACGCGTGTACTATTTGACAGCCCTGTTGGTTCATTGGTAGTATGTTTGCTTCAAGAGCCGAAGGGCGTGGGTTCGATTCCCACCCAGGACAAACAGTTTGTGGTATAAACAAATGTTTGTTCTGTGTCAGGGTGTACTGTATGTGTTTACAAATAAAACTATTTGAGTATTCTATCAGTTATCTGACTTCCATAATACAAGCTTTGCTTACTTTAGGGTCACATGGCGCTGTGTGTAATGTCCTACGATATTTATTTATTCATTTTTAGGGTTCCGTACCCAAAGGGTAAAAACGGGATCCTATTACTGAGACTTCGCTGTCCGTCCGTCCGTCTGTCAACAGGCTGTATCTCAAGAACGGTGATGGCTAGACAGTTGAAATTTTCACAGATGATGTATTTCTATTGCCGCTATAACAACAAATACTAAAAATAAAATAATTAAATGTTAAAGGGGGCTCCGATACAATAAACTAGATTTTTTACCGTTTCTTGCTCGATACTAATAACGGTGACATGTAGACGCTTTAACTATTCACAGAATATTTAGTTTTAATATAGATAATGGTACGGAACCCTACGTGTGTGAGTCCGACTCGCACTTGGCCGGTTTTTTATTTTATTTATGGAAGTCAGATAACTGATAGAATACTTAAATTACTTTTTTTTTAAATTGTAAGAATAGAATAGAATAATCTTTATTGCCCAAAAAGTAACACACATAAAAAAATAAATTTAATTAAACATTATCAGTGTTCCTATACGGGCTCGTCAAAAAGTTTGTACAATTTTTATTAAGTCAGCTGTATAGGGAGGGGGCTTCGTCTTTGAATAATAATAATAATAAAGGATGTCATGAAGGACGGTACGGTCGACATCTGTCGGGCATGCCACCGTCCCGGAGAATCGCTCCGACATATTATTTCCGGTTGTTCGCATCTTGCTAACGGCGAGTATTTGCACAGGCACAACCAAGTAGCCAGGATCATCCATCAGCAGCTTGCTCTTCAATACGGCCTTGTCGAGTCTGAGGTGCCGTACTATAAGTACGTACCAGCGCCAGTTCTCGAAAATGGTCGTGCTTTGCTCTATTGGGACCGGTCTATCATCACGGACAGGACTATTGTCGCCAATAAGCCTGATATCGTGGTGGTCGACCGAGCTCAACGCCGGGCAGTGCTCATCGACATCACCATCCCACATGACGAGAATCTCGTGAAGGCCGAGAAGGACAAGCTTAGCAAGTACCTTGACTTGGCTCACGAGATAACCGCCATGTGGGATGTTGATTCGACGATCATTGTCCCGATAGTCGTCACGGTAAACGGTCTTATAGCGAAGAGTCTCGACCAACATCTCAAGAGACTCTCAAATATTTAATGTAAAAAATTTAAAAATAAGATGAAAAATAAATAACGAATATAATAAAAATATCACAATCATTAAAAAATATATAATAATAATAATGACTAAGTGTTCTGTAATTATCCTTACCGCCCGCTATATCTCCGGCGCCGCCTCGAATTCCGCTCCAGTTCCTTTGGCAGCGTTTTGAATACCGTCACTAAATAAAACCATTGTCTCCATCACGTTGGCACCCGACGCACGCACGCTCCATTGGAAAGCACTACTTTTTGGCTATTTAATATGTACTACTTACTTCTTTAGGTTTCACTCGCGATATTTAAGCTTTTTGAAGCTTAGCTGTTAGCTTGAGTGGCAATGGTGGTAGGGTACTTTTTTTTTTTTTATGGTTGACAGGCTAGTTGTTTGACCACAGCTCACCTGATGTTAAGTGAAGGTGTGGTCGAAGATGGTAAAGCACACCTAGCCTGGAATGGAACTTTATAGTACTCGGCTGGCTAGCTTTTTTTTTATATTTTTTATGTAAAAAGTAATGAGAAGGACGAAGACGCTCTCCTGATGGTAAGAGATAACGCTTGTCCATGACCATTGCAGCGACACACAGAACTCTGAGTAACAAAACAAAGTCCAGGGCATCGAGGAGGGCAGGAGACTTTCGATGGTTAGTCTCAACAGCCCAGTAATTTCGCTAGCTGCAGTACCCTTCAAACCGGAACACAGTAATGTTTACACACTACTGCTTAGCGGCAGAATAACTGGTACTGCGGTGATACCTACCTAGACGACCTCCTGCTAAGGAGATCAGGACACGCGGACACAACAAACATTTTGTTTATATCACAAAATGCTTGTCGTGGGTGGGAATCGAACCCACGCCCATCAGCTATTGGAGCAGACATACTACCAATGAACCAACAGGGCTGTCAAAACATACATACAAACGTTATGATGTAAGTTGTTATTGTTAAGTAAAGTGCGTTCGTCCACTGACATCGACGAGAAATGTCAATATTTGACATTTGTGGTTGTTTGCAGTGTCGGCGATTGATGAGCCGGTCAGTATATTTAATGCGGTGCTAGATCATTGTCGACTAGACACTTATCGGTATCGCTGCGTTGGGTCGTTAGTTATATATATAAATACAAATATCCATATTATTGATAGTACCAAAGTTACAGGTCATTTTTCCATTCATATTTTAAAAATAGCTGCTACTCGTTACATGTTTTCGAGATGCTATGCGATGCGATGCTAATCCAGGGTGTCAGCTACCACCATACCAAATTTCATTAAAATCCATTGAGCAGTTTTTGCGTGAAAGTGTAACAAACATCCATCCATATATCCAAACTTTCACATTTATAATACTAGCTGCGCCCCGCGGTGTTACCAGCTACATGTTTTCGGGATAAAAAGTAGCCTAAGTACTCAGGGTCTCGGCTACCTCCGTACCAAATTTCATTAAAATCTATTCAACTATGTGGAGATAGACATATTTTGAAATAGAATTGAAATTGGACTGACTTTAGTATTTTAAAACCTAGCCTAAGTTTATACAGGCCTAACCTGGAATAGTTACTTAACATCAGGTGAGCTGTGGTCAAACAACAAGCTTGTCAGACATAAGACAATAACATTTTCGGCGTAAACACACTTTTAATCAGCGTCGTGTATTTTGAAGAATTAGTGTTGAAATTTAAACAACCGTGTAATTTTAACAATGTTACTAAAACCGTCTAAAGTTGAAAGTCACCGAAAGTGTTGCCATGTCATGAGATATTTTAATACCGTTCATATTGTAAAACCGTTTATCTCTCCGTTTCAGGTAAGTTCTAGTCAGCATTACCGCGGTTCTTCTCAGCGGTCGTGCAAGTCACCCTCTGTGTAAATAACTCGACTCAGTCTATAAGTACGACCATATAATGGGTTTAGCAAAATATGTACTTCCTTTAAAACTAGTGACAATAATGTACTTTGTGGTCAAAAACATTGTGAGAAAGTTTTACAAATATTAACTTAATGAGAGCCTGTTCGATTCCAGGCTAGGTGTGCTTTACCATCTTCGATTACACCGTCACTTAACATCAGGTGAGCTGTGCTCAAACATGTAGCCTGTAAACCATTAAAAATAATAATAGCAAAAGTGTTTTTGCTTTATTAAAAAAAAAACACTTTTTTTTTTACTAACTTTCAAATTATACTATATGGGTGGTTCTCCGAAATTTGGTTAACTTGGTGGTGACAACAATTTTTACATATTATTTATTAATTTATCTAATATTTGAAACTACTAAGCGGTAATATAAAGTCCATTTTATTTGGTCACTCATTTTCATACATATCATAATATTCTTTATTTCCAAAAATAGCCACTTCTTACTCCAAATATCAGGCCCTAGCCATGTAAGATCTCCCAAATGTAGTAATCATTTCACTGTAATTATAATTCTATAAGAATAATTTGGCTTAAATGTATTTAAACTTGTTTACTATTAGATTACTAACCTTATCATTACGATTTAATTTATTATAACAATATGTATCATCACATTATTTCAAGTCAAAAAGTGTAAGCGATAAAAAATATCAGTCCCTAGTCATTTACGAAATTCAAAAATACGCGGCATCTAAGCATAAAGCCTTTTTCATAACATGCTCAATACAATAGCATTGGTGTGAAGTTAATTGTAAATACGACTTAAGTCGCGGCAGTCATTTTGTTATTAGTGTTATCAACGACTTTGCTGCAGAAAAACGTGCTGTGCCAGTCAACCTTTCAGGCCCTAGGTAAGTCGTTTCATAGATAATTAATTAATAATTGATCTCATTACTTATTGTAAATTCGAGTTTGGTTTGCCTTGTTATTTTGACCACCTATTGGGTTTGATGTTTATTTAAAATAATACGCTACATTTGATTTTGTTTCGTTTCGTCAGTTCCTAGACCGTCAGGCCCTAGTCGTAAACGTGACTAGGGCCTGAGACAACATCTAGGGACTGATGGTCATACTGTGTAATGCATGGTTTTAAACATAATACCAGTGTATTTGTTGTAGAATATGGCGCCTAGAAAGAAAACAATATTATCTAAAGAGGAAATTGCAAGAAATAGTCTGAACAGGCAAAGAGGCAATAGGATAAAAATAAAAATGACAAAGAATAGGGAACGAGGTAGAAACAGGAAAAAAGACTACGGAAATATGTAAAAGACATGAGTCCTGTAAAAGAACTCCGCGTGAGCACAGAAAAGCAAGAAAAAAATGAGTAAGCCTATTCATCTGATTATAGTAAAACTCAAAAGATTCGTGAAAATACTGATAAATACACGGACCAAAATAAGCCACTGTCATCGGACGAGGAAATTATTCCTGAGGTTCCTTTATTAAACAATGAAAGAAGAGCTGAAGCTAGAGGAGAGAGTAGGAAGGAGGAGTATAGTTAAACGGGATAAAATAAATTATTAAAGAGAAAGGTCTTAGTTATTGAAAATTTAAAGAAAAAACTTGCCAGCGAAAAACGAAGAAGCAGAAGACTGAAACATAGAATGATATAAAAGAAGAAAACACTTACACCAAAAAGAAAAATGTAGAAATGGCCACAGACCCTAATCAAAAAGCAGAATTGATAAAAAAAGATCATCAGATATTATCATCTTCAGAATCCGTGATATTAGCCGTGATATTATCACGGATTCTGAAGATGATAATAAATGCCATTAGCAAGTATGAGCTACATTGCGCATAAAAAGTCTAAAACTAGCTATCGCAGTGGACATTATATTCTAGTCGAATTAACAATGAGGAGAAAAGAATATCGATAAGCCGCAATTTTTTGACGATGAAGATGGAGAGCTGACATTCCTTAAAGTTTGCAATGAAGATGACACAGAATTTTAAATAAATGATAATGATATCGCTGACTTGCCTTACGAAGACGTTATAGAAAAACTACCAGTTCTTATCGTCAAGAGGATTGCATTATTTTACATATTTAAACCCCCTTTAATGTTTACGAGAAATAAAACAAATAGTGATATAAATAAAGACGAGGTACTAGGTAGTTTAGGTTTGAAATATTTATGATCTTATAATATAATTAGTAAAAGGCTGAACATTGTGTTCAAATTATAATATCGTTACTTAGAAAGCTGAATCACTTAAAATAATTGTTAATTACCTAAAGACTATTATTTTGTAAGTATAAACTCAAAGTGAAATTTGATTATTAAGATATATTGGCACATTTTTTCATGTGCATAATGAATAAAAGAAAGCCTGTGACTGGAACTTTTTAGTTTAATCTAAATTCATAGAATTTGTTAACATAAGAGATATTTTGTTAAAAAGTAGCTTATTAAGTAAATTATATTTCTAAAAACTGATTGTCTGCCTCAATATCATTGAGTACATTGCATATTTATGAGACTGGAACTAAACTGAGGTACTAAATATAAGATTGTGGAAAAACTAGATAATAACCATAAATAAAATTACTTGCTTAGGCTATTTTATTAAAATAATAATTAGTTATGATATGTGAGGTATTTGATTTTGTTACAGTTGATTTTTCAATAAAAATGTGATTGATTTGACATAATAACCGTGTTTGGCGTCAGTCCCTATCACGTCTCGTCAGTCCCTAGAACACTGATTTTAAAAAAACCTAAATTTCTCTTAAAATATTAAGTAAAGTGACTGGCCCTTTTAGGTACAGCAAAGTAGATGTTATACCTACAGCATAGAATAAAAACTTTACTGATTATCATCTAAAAATACCACATTCAAAATTAGGTCAAAAGTTAACCAAATTTCGGAGAATCACCCATATGTATATCAAGGAAAGCCTTCAAAATGTACACCTACTTTTCTTATATTTTTATTTGTATATAGGTACGAAATAAAATCTCAAATTGTTGTAACAAAATTTTACTCAAATTATTATAGAAAAAAAATCATGAATGTTCAATGTTTATATTTAGTTTATTTCCGCTTAACAGTCGTTCCAGTTCCAACAGTGACGAGGAGACTTAAATTTAACTAATTTTACACTGCTTATTTATTAAAAACCCTAATCTTACTTAAAATCTAGAACTCATAAACTTAGAAATATTCTTAATTTGACAAATATTAAATTAAAACTACAAAAAATCTAATTAAAATAATCAAGAATCCTCCTCTCTGCAGCAACCATTTTGTCGACACGTGTTTCACCTCTACACGAGGCATCCTCAGGACGTGTTGACTCTTCGAGCGCTTGGTCGAGACTCAACCAACTCAGTCTCGACCAATACAATTAAACGAAATTTAAAGACCAATAAAATTAGTTAAATTTAAGTCTCCTCGTCACTGTTGGAACTGGAACGACTGTTAAGCGGAAATAAACTAAATATAAACATTGAACATTCAAAATGAACTTCCGCAAAGTAACGCCTGAATCAATCAATGAAAAAATCATGAATTTTTTTTTTGCTGTACGTTAAATAACCACTTATCTTATTGGCCTTATCTGCGGGACTCGTGACAAATAAACACAAATATCATTAAACAAAAACGTGTCAATGTGACATTTAGTTACTGTATATACTAATTATACGAGTATATTTTCAAATATATCGTCCACGAGCTGCGCCCCTCGGTGTTACCCGCTACATGTTTTCGGGATCAAAAGTGGCCTATGTGTTAATCCAGAGTCTCAGCTACCTCCATACCAAATTTCATCCAAAACCGTTCAGTAGTGCGTGAAACAGTAACAAACATCCATCCAAACTTTCACATTTATAATATTAGTGCGATTAATCGTACTCCTTCTAAAATAGTGTTTCTCAAATGTTTTTGATAACTTTCATATTATCCACTTTCCCTTGAGACATACAGTGTGTACAGAGATCACAAATCACGAAAGCGTAAGCATTTAAAATATTAATAACATATGGGATTTCTATCAAGTCGCATCTTCTTCGTGCTTCTCCATTGTTGAAGTTAAGATAGCGAATTTCTTTCTACGGCTTGATGTTACGCCATCAACACTTTTGCCTTCTGCGAAAGCATCCTTTGCTTTCAACTATCTCTATTCTAATTAATTGGAAAACCTGACCAAGATCTCTTTAAATTTTCTTTAAATAATTTTTCTCACTCGCAAATAAAATTTACATTCGTAGCACGATTTCACAACAAGCATCGCAGTTCCATTTCCAACCTTATCTAATATCAACAAGTTATCAAAATTACGTCATGCAAGCAGTGCCATCGATGAGTAACTCCGCACCGTTCACTCCAGGAAATACATCACTCGCTATGAGGCATATGAAACTCGCCACTTCTTTAGGATCTATTATCTGCCCATTCGGTAGGTTTTCTGCTATTCTATCGTACTCTAACTTTTGCAAACAAGCGTCTTTTATATTTAAATTTGATAATATATTCGTCCTTGTCATGCCTGGGCTTATTGTGTTAATCCTTACTCCTTCCGCTAATAACTCCGGTGCTGAATGCTTTGCCATTAACGCTAAAGCAGATTTTGTCACTATATACGGTAGGAATCCTGGCTTGAATCTTTTCGATAGAGATGACCCGATATTCACAATGTTCCCTTTGGTTTTGATGAGATGTGGTAATGCTAATTGCGATAGACGGAATGGCACTCTAAAATTTATGTTCATCACTTCGTCGAAAGCGTCCATGGTGCGGTCGTGAAGAGATGATAATACTATTTTGCCTGCGCAATTTACGAGTATATCAATCTTTCCGAACGTGTCCAATGTTCTATTGATAACTTTCTCGCAACTGCCTTCTTTTGTCAGATCGAGGAGTAAACAAAGTGGAACGTGATTCAGTGTCGTGCATTTCTCTGCTATGTTCATGAGTCTTCCTTCATGTCTGCCAACAAGGGTCAACTTGGCTCCATATGCTGAAAATGCTATGGCTGTCTCCGCTCCTATCCCTGAGCTGGCACCTGTTATTATCGCAACTTTATCTACCAAGTCTATTTCTTCCATGTTGTATTTATTAACTTTCCGTACTATTTCTTCGTATTGCTTGTTCTTCTCTGCTTTGTGGTTCTTGCTATTCAAGATGTTATTTGTCCAGTATTATATCCGGCGAAATGATATCATATCAAATCCGTCAGCTTATTATGTCTAATCACTAACTCAGTCTTTTATCTTTAAATGAAAATTGAATCACTCGACTTTATTATTACTGAAAATACGTCTGTTCTCTACGCTTGCCGTTTTGTTACTGATATTTCGTCGAGGTCATGAGATATCGTCGTATTTAGCTGTTTGTTTTTGCCTATATACAGAAATAATAATGATAAATGTTATTTACAGTGTTTACTAGTTACACAGATATGCTGCGTTAACGTGTGTTTTGCGATAAGTTGTCATTGCTATCTATCAATACTTTAATGGTACCTGGTTTTAATTTTAATTTGCAATAAAACCAGATTTTAATTTTGCTACTGATACAGATTCATCGTTGTTATTCAATGTATCATTATATACATAATACAGGTCATACATTACATTATATGTAATCAATTCCTACGTGCGTATTAGATTTATTCTTGATGCATTTGTGGCGTAGATTTGTATTTTCAAAAAAACAATGTCAGTAGTTCTGGGACACAAACTTAGAATTGTAATTCTCTTCTACTCTAGGTTTTGTTGTGAGAAATTGTGAGTGTTCCGGTTAGCTAACATACATACCTGCTCATTTATACTGTTAGTGTTATTTTTATCATCTTGATTTTAGTTATATAAGTAGGTACTGTTGCTTTTTGATAACGATATGTATAACAGTTTTGTAATCTTATTTTCTGCAAACTAATGATAATAGTACATTTCCAGTAGACTTATCAATTACAAAAATAAATAAAAACTGTATATTGGTGTGTCTGGTACCACGTGGTGACAAATAGTATCGACTATTGTTATCGGGTATCGCGAGGAAGTTATGATGGCAGACTTATTTTCAATTGTGACAAACTAGTGACGGGCCACCTGATGAAAAGCGGTAAATGCCGCCTATGAACCTTCTACGAGGTGGTAGATATCCCGTAGGAGTTCATAGGTACCACCTTAGGAATACACCATTCGATGCTTGGCGGCAGATCTTTAACTTGAGGGTTGTAGCTAGCCAGCCGTGTATCTACTAGCATGTACTCTACCATGCTATGTTATCTTCACGATGTTTGCCTTCACCGGCAGCTGAAGCTCATTGTTTTTTTACTTGTTTAATTTTTACTTATAAGCTTGCGTTTGACCGCCAACTTGCCTGATGTAAAGGGAAGATGCGGCCTACGGTGGAGCACGCTCGCCTAGAAGAAACCGATTCACTCGCGACTTGAAGGCACCCAGATTGTATCTACCAGGGAACACCCACTCGGGCAGCATATTTATTGTTTAGCGGTTCGTACATTGAAGGTAGACTCGAACCGTTTAGTTCGAGTCTTTGTAATATCGAGCATGAAGCGGTGTTGCTTCTCGGAGCTCCTGGCTGTCCGATACCTAGTAGAATGGGCAGGGTGGAATTAAGTCATGTAGATCTGAAGCGCACTCACCAAAGTGTATCCGGTAGAAAACTGACAGACAAGCCACTTTGCTACGATGTTCAATGCTTTGGAGCCTTTGAATCCTGTCGGGGGTTGAACCCACGCTCTTCGGCATGCGAATCGACCGCGCTAACCGAGCTAACTGAGCTATCATCGCTACAAAACCGTCAAAAGTGACGTAAAACTGTAGTTTTTACTTGTGTTTCGAGGCGAAAAGCATTCATGCCCAGATCAAAACTCAGCGGCGCGAGAATATGCTCCGAGGAACAATACGGGTTTTAAGTAGTGCGCTCTTCATCACGTATTTTGTATGTCGAGTATGTTGTGGTCTAATTACTTTTTACGTTTTTTTACACTGGCACGTTTTTTATTAACATTTTTCATCAACTTTGTGTGGTAAATTAAATTAAGTTTAATAGCTCGACAAGTTTCTGAGAGATCACCTTAATTGAACAACTGACGGCCAATTTTTGAATGGGTGACCGCGAGTGGCTGCCGGACGTTTTTCACTATTTTTGTTGCTAAAAAATATACAATTATACATATAATTGTATATTTTTTTAGTTAGATGAAGTCGCGTTTCATAATCACGAGTTTTGCATTGTTATACGGATTCTAAAGAGTTTTAGAATACGTATAAATATATAGTATATAATAAAGGTATATGTACAGAGTTCTATGCGTAGGGTGTACAAAGCCAGGTGTTGTACAGAAAACATTAGTTGACCCTTGATTAAAATGTATATAGTAATCAAAGTAGATTTAGTAGCGATGATAGCTCAGTGGTTAGCGCGGTAGGTTCGCATGCCGAAGGGCGTGGGTTCAAACCCCAACAATGAGCTTGAGCTGCCGGTGAAGAAAAACATCGTGAGGAAACCATAGCATGGTGGTAGGGTACTTTCTAGTACTCGGCTGGCTAGCTACCACCCTCAAGTTGAAAATCTGCCGCCAAGCATCTAACGGTGTGTTCCGGCAGCCTCACTTGAGAGCCAGTTCCATTCCAGGCTAGGTGTGCTTTACGATCTTCGACCACACCGTCACTTAACATCAGGTGAGCTGTGGTCAAAGGCCTAGCCTGTCGCCATTAAAAAAAAAAAATTCACGAGCTCGATTTACTCCTACGTACGAAAGAGTTCCCTACAATTTACAATAGATGGCGTTAGCTACTACTTTAATGAAGACCAATATATATTATTCTGTGGCGGGAATAAATAACAGAAAGCTGCCAGCTACAAAAATAAATAGGCTGCTTATACTATTTTTTTCCACTATTTTTATCTGCTGTATAATGTAATTGCCTATTGTATTGGAAATTACCTATTTGTAATTTTTTAATCCTTCTGTTTACTCGCCTGAAAGCAAGCTATAACGATGTGGTCGAAGATAAAGCATGCAGATATAGAAGATGCCTATTCACTATGAATTTGAAAATATCCAGATTTTATCCTCCGGGATACAGAAGCCGGCAGCTTGTGTCATTTCTTTCGTGAGAGACATATCAATGGTAGAATAATAATAATAATTACAAGAATAATATGAAAATTAAATGGAGGAGGCGTTTATTAAAAGTTATTCAACTCAAGTTGAGAGTGGAATTTATGTTGTTTTTGAATCATAATGATGATTTCACTAGCGTGTTTGGTTTTCCTTGTTTACATTGTTATATATCAGAAACACCGTCGCGGGTCGAACCTGGACCAGATTGGCACAGGACCGAGGCAGATGGCATGTAAAGAGAGAGGCCTATACCCAGCAGTGGGATAAAGAAGGCTGTGGATGATGATGATGTCAAATCTGCCGCCAAGCACCTAACGGTGTGTTCCGGCAGCCTCACTTGAGAGCCAGTTCCATTCCAGGCTAGATGTGCTTTACCATCTTCGACCACACCTTCACTTAACATCAGGTGAGCTGTGGTCAAACACCTAGCCTGTCAACACTAAAAAAAAAAAAAAAAAATGTTGATATCAGAAACGCATAAATTCTTTTTAAAAAAACGTTAATATACAAATGATGGTATAGGATGTTTTTTTTATTTTCTGGACTAACTCATGTAATTTTACATATATTTATTGATATAAATAATATATTTCACCGCTTCTATCATCAGATCGCAATATATATTGGCTTACCGATCTTTTATATGATGTTCAATAACACAAACGAATTCATTAGTCAATTTACACTTTAACACTTTAGCATTATAAAGTATTTTACATAATTAAGCGTAAGAAGATGCTCCGCCGTCGAGAACTACGCTCGACCCAATCAAATTGGGACATATGTCTGACACCACAAACAAAATAGTCCTGGCCACTTCCTCCGGCTGAAGAATCACGTTAGTGGGAATCAACGCTGCCAGCTTCTCATAAACCACGTCCATCATATCTTGATCAACATTCAAGTTCTCTAGAAAATTCGTCCTGGCCAATCCCGGTCTCACAGCGTTCATCCTTATCCCCTCAGCTATAAGTTCCACCGCACCGGCTTTAGTGAATCTCTCGAGAGCGTCACGAATCATTGCGAAAGGCAGAAACCCTGGTCGGACTCTCAACGGTGCTCCATATACGTTCACAATGTTACCTTTCGTAAGCTTCAAATGTGGAGCACACAGCTGTGTCATGTGGTAGGTGACTCTGAGATTCAATGCCACTAGCTCGTCGAAGACATCCATCGTCGTGTCGAACAATGAAGACATCGATGGTTTACCAGCACAGTTCACCAGGATATCGATCTTTTTGAATTGTTCCACCGTCTTTCGGATCACCTCTTCGCAGTTCGTATCCACGGTCAGATCTAGGATTAAGCATAGGGGTTTGATCCCTTTCGCTTCTTCACAGGATTTCGCGACTTCAAGCAGCCGTGTTTCGTTTCGGCCTATGATTGTCAGGAATGCTCCATGCTTGGCGAATAATTTTGCTGTTGACGCACCGATACCTGAACTGCCTCCAGTTATGATGGCGACCTTTCCCGTTAGATCGACTGCGCTGAGCCCTGATGACTGAACAGACTCTGTTAAGTCGATCGTTGCCATTGTTTATGTATAGAAATCACTGTCAGAAAATTCAGTGTTGTATCGCACGTGAACCGCGATATTTTCATGTCAACGTCAGTTCTCTCGTTGAAGGGAAACGCGTCTATCAGTCGCGACGGTCGGTTGCTAACTGACTAGTTGACCTTGTCAGGTAGCCGTTATGAATGGTCACCACTCGACCGGTTTGCAGTTTGTAAACACGGTCTTACGTATAATGCAAGTGATTGTCAAACCGAGGCTTGAGGAAAAAGACCAATAATTTTGTTTTTATCTATGACTCATATAGGGTTGTGTGGGAAATAAGACGTGGCGATCACTGACTAAAAAACATTTAGCAGGGAAGTCCTAAACCTTGATTATTTAGTAGGCTTTCAAAAAATATGAAAGCCGGTCATATTTATTGGTTTGCAAATCTTGCGTATTATTTAAAAGAGTGAAAAAATCTCGCAACTTCAAAAAACTCTGAAATATTGGCAATGTATCGGCATCGTTTCTAGTGTTGCAGAAGTTCGTAGCCAGCGGTGACTTTTTACAATCAAGTGATTTATCAAAAGAATGCTTGATATTTGACAAAAAAAAACTTTTTAAAATTATTTTAAAGATTTTATCAGTCTGAATTTGATATTAATATTTTTTTATGTTAAAATAAAGAGACTTACGAAACGCTCATTGGCGTTCATTACTTAAAGACATTAGATATTTTTAAAATTTATTCAAACCGGAACACAATACTGTTTGTACACTAGTGCTTGGCGGCAGAACGAATTCTATCACTGCAAGGAAATTACGGCATCCCGAAGTGTTGTGAGGTATTTCTTTTTTTTTTCGAATCGTGGCAGAAATACATAACCACAGTTTGAGAACCGCTGCTAATCACAGCAGACTAGCACGATCAGGTGTAGTGATGCAGAATAAATAATAGTACTACAGTGGCACAGAATAAATTCTAGTAGTTTTGTGGCCTTCACCTCTGTGTACTTATAATGGCAGATGTTATGCCATTAATAGAGACAATCATTAATATGTAACACTAGGTTTAATAACACACATTAATAATAATCTAGAATAACTAATGTTGTCCTACAGTAGATAAGTTATTTTTAATCGTTCTTTACTAAAACTGCAACGTCATCTGAATAAACTACAATTCCCGCCAAACTTTACGGTCGCGGCATAATACAATTTAAAAAAATACAGAGGTGGGAAATCATACCTTTTTTTTATGTGATCGAAGATGGTAAAGCACACCTAGCTTGAAATGGAACTGGCTTTCAAGTGAAGCTGCCGGAACACACCGTTAGGTGCTTGGCGGTAGATTTTCAACTTGAGGGTGGTAGCTGGCCAGCCGAGTACTAGAAAGTACCCCACCACCATGCTAGGGTTTCCTCACGGTGATTTCCTTCACCGGCAGCTCAAGCTCATTGTTGGGGTTTGAACCCACGCCCTTCGGCATGCGAACCGACCGCGCTAACCACTGAGCTATCATCGCTACAAAAATTGTCTAATGTGTATAACCGCATCATTCTTCTCAATCCTTTAAATTAGCTTATTTTCAACTTGTTTAATTCCGCGTTTGACCATCAATTCGTCAGATGGTAAGCGATAATGTAGTCGTTTACAATGACCTTGATAAGATCCAGACTATATCTCTCAGGAAACAAGAAAGCCGGCAGTTCCATTCCTTGGCCGTACGGATGAGTCATAACGTTTTTTGTTTACCAAATAATACACTTTATATAAAAATGCTATTTAAAATTGGTGACGGTCATAAAATTTGGCACGAACGAGATGGATAGCTGACGAAATTTAATCTATGGATTGAATCTTTTAGAATCATCGTATTAGCGACTCCTCTGACTCATTTAAGTAAAGTACGTGTAAATGGAGATTTGACCATGGCCATGCACAAAACTTACATATCACCCTGATGCAATTTTTATGTTGTGTGTCATTCTTCCATTGATATTCATCGTCATTTTATAAAGTATGGTGAAATATAAAACTATGGTAGGTACATGCTACCAGCGGTCACCGGTCACCCATCCAAAATCTGACTTTATTTAAATTTTATTTTTTGGTTTAAATTTCACTCGGGACTAATATTTGTGTGACGAACATTTATGTATGTTTGTTTGTGGTTCTGTGTCTGGGTGTTTAAATCCCACTAATATTATAAATGTGAAAATTGGGATGGATGGGTGTTGTTACTATTTCACGCTAAAACTACTGAACGGATTTGGATGAAATTTGGTATGGAGATAGCTGAGACCCTGGATTAATATATAGGCTATTTTTTATCCTGAAAACATGTAGCGGGGCGCAGCTAGTTATAAGTATGTGTTTACAAAACAATTACCAATTAATTATTAATTAATAGTATTTTATCAGTTATCTGGTTTTCATAGTACAAACATTGCTTAGTTTGGGGCTAGATGGCGCTGTGTGTAATGTCTTCAAAAATTTATTTTTTTACTGAATTGAAAAATTAAAAGTAATGAGCGCCAAAGCAGCGATGCCTTGGATTATATTTTGTTCTGGGTATCGCTGCAATGATTGTGACAATTGCTATTGGACGGTAATAGACAAGAGACGTTTCTTTTTACCGTCAGGTAAGCATTTTTAATTTGATTAAACTTTACATAAAAAATTTTTTTCTTTCCTCTTTATAATAAATATTTATTTATAACACTCCGATATAATAAACACACAAGAATTGACCTAAAATAAAATAACTTAAAATAATAACTACTCTAAAAGACCGCTATCAATGGGAATAGTTCCCAAAACGCGCCCCATTGCCGCGTTGTATGGCACATGTTGTATACATTAAAATACCAAAAAAAGAACATGATACAAAATACATAATTATGGTAATTAGCCTTGTCTGTAATGGGAGCTGCCTCCAAAACGATAATACAACGCATACAGACGGATGATAAATTCGAAACTATAAGGAACTAAATTACTAAAAAATTGGTAAAGAATATAGCCCGTAAAAAATATCTAAAATGACTCGTAAATATAGCGCTATACGGTTATTATTCACAATATCCGATACAGCGTTGATTTATAGCGGCTTTGGATACTGCTGGCGGCTGATAAACGTCCGTGAAGACTGCTACCTAGCTTTATATACCAAACCCTCGTCGGGTATAAATCTATGGGAAATAAATAAAAACACTACTACAAACACATAGTGTACATCATCTTTATTTTTGTGCATGATATTATCCCTCTAGAGACTTCTAGAAGTTTCGGCAGCCTTGTTGGGAGACCATCTGTCTAGCTTCCAATCTGGAGGTCCTTAGTTCGAATCCCACGTCACGCACCTCTTTCTTTTCTATGTTCACATTCTTTATTCGCACAGCGAGGATGTGGAACTCTTTGCCGGTGTCTGTGTTTCCCGAAAAGTACAACATAAGTGTCTTCAAATCAAGAGTGAACTAGTCCCTTCTAGGTAAGCGTGTTCCATCCTAGACCGCATCGTTGCTTAACATCAGGCAGGATGTGGTCAAACTCGAACCTATTCGCATATTTGTAACGCAGTGGTATCCAGAACTTTGCGTAACAGAACAAAATCCAAACCGAGTACTGTAAGGTCTGTCATATGGTTCACGTAGATACCACAGCAGATCGTCGTCTAAGTACAAAGAGTGAGGGAGAGGGAAAACGTACTTTCTCTTCCTATCTCGTCGGTCGAACGGTCGTCAAACCGTTCTGGTCAAACTAAATTCGATCTATTAGCACTATAACTCTCAGCGTCTCCAGACAAAAGGCCGTCTTAACTGACCGTGTGATTTATGCGGCCACACTTCCCGTCTTGTTACGTCAAGGCAGGAAGCCTCAAGCGCCAAGAAATCTAAGCATTTGCATTTGCAAAGCTCGCTTTTGTTACTGCTTTAATAGCGACGGAGTCATTTTGAGCGGAGACTAGATGAATTTTTAATTTTGCAATTTGCTTGAGAACTCTGGCAAGGTTTCTTAAGCGCAAATCTTCTTTTTGTAACCCTCGGAGCGTTACTTCACTTGATTTCAAAGCGGGGAACAAGCGATGTTGGTGTCAGCTAGGCGAGAGAAGGCGAGCATCAAAACGCATTGGGTAAATTGTCTAGTTCGTCTAGGCTTGATTGAGCACTGGAACCGGGGAATTAGGATATGGCTTCGATAACCCCCGGTGTACAATTAATAAATGGGTAATACCAAAGTCTACCACGTGACGCTAACCCGAGAATCCTGCATCGCGCAAGCGTTTGTCGCACCAACATTAATGAGCCTTTGGACTGCGGTTCGTCAAAATGCGAACCTGGGGTTGTCCGATTAGGAGCTTTATATCGAGCTAATAAAGAAGTTAAATCTCGAAAGGTTTTTCTATCGGTTCATAGCCGAAACATCCCTCGGGGATAAGAGCGAGATAGCTAGCTTGTTCATGGTCCTTCAGAGTCGGATTACCGAGGTAACCGAAGGTACAGTGGGTTTCGTCACAAAGCTGCGGGCAGTGGATTGCTGCCGCAACCGCAGTACTTCAGGAGTTTCGACCTTGACGGCTGAAGAGTCGGTCGAACTTCGGACGGCGCCGTGGAACAACGGTGCTCGTCAGGTCCAGTCAATCGCTTGGCGCGTGGGAACGCGACGGCGGGCGGTGTTTGGAGGATACAGTGATACCAGTCGCAAAGGCGCGACGTCACATCTACGGAGAAAATCGCTGCGGTCACGTGACCGTGGATGCAATCATCTGGTGAAGTAAGAAGTCAAGTTCTAATGGTGAGGTGATACAAACAGTGAGTACTTTGAAGTGATATTATTAATTATATTCTAACAATTTCTAGTGAAATTTTAAATTTGTAACTTTAATTAACTTTGTAAAATTCTTAAAAATAAATATTTAGTTGTCTTAAAAATTGTGCATGAGTGTTTGGGACTTAGAATAATTTGTAAAAAACGGAGGTACGGGGAACCTATGCCCGAAATCTGCCAAAGTTTATAAATTCCCAAACACTTAGAAAAATTTTCATACTTTTGTCATTGACTTGTAATATTTTACGGAATTTTGGTAGGTGACTGTTGTCGTTTGCGCACTTTATTTTAGTTAATCTTTTTGAAATAATGGAATCTTTAATATTCTTTCAAGAAGATATCAACGCGCGTATTTCCAAAGCCTATACAAACATTAAAAAGGCATCGAAAGAAAGGAAAACTAAGGGTTATTTGGAAGGTCGGCTCGAGTCACTCGAGCAGCTATGGTTTGAGTTCATGGCAGGTCATAAGAAAATAATGTGTGCAAGTGATCCTAAACAGTTAAGAAATTTGGAATATGTAACGAACGATTATTATGATAAAACTGAAGAAATTTATAGTGACTGTAAATGTTATTTAAAAGATCATTTGTCAGCGTTTGAGGCTAACCAACCAGGCCCATCTGGCCGATCATCAACATTTGAAAGTAAGGTTAGACCTGAAATTAAACTTCCTAAAATTAATATTCCCACGTTTTCGGGAAACTACGCTGAATGGTCTACGTTCCGAGACTTGTTTGTGTCTTTGATACATAAAAATGACGGCATAGCGAATGTTCAAAAATTGCACTATTTAAAGGGTTACTTGTCAGGGGAGGCCGAGCAAATTATAAGGCATATTCCGATCGTAGACATTAACTATGAAAGATGCTGGAAATTATTGGAGGAACGCTTCGATAATAAAAAGTATATTAGTCACCAGGTTTTAAAAAGATTCCTCAGTCAACGAAATTTAAGCACTGAATCTGCAAGTGGCTTAAAAGACTTGATTGACACCACGAATGACTGCTTGGCATCGTTATCCAATATTGGGATAGATGTTAAAAATTGGGATATTTTGGTTATTCATATTCTCACACTCAAACTCGATTCGGAAACTAAAAGGCAGTGGGAGTTTAGCGTAAGTACCAACAATGGTTCCGATGAGCTTCCTACTTACAGTCAATTTCAAGAATTCATTACTAATCGTTACCGAGCTATTGAGTTTCTCGATACCAAGCAGAATTCGGGGAGCAAGGGAACAAATAACAATAAAATTCAAGGGAACAACTCAAGTCAAAATCTTCCTGTTAATAAATTTAAATCGCTTCATGTTGCACAAAAATTGTGCATGTTTTGTTCAGAACAGCATAGGTTAGGACAGTGCAAGAAATTTGTAATAGAACCGGTTGACGCTCGGCGCAAATTCGTCCGAGATCGTAACTTATGTTTTAATTGTATGGGTGACAATCACTCCGCCAAAGATTGCAGGAATACGGTTATGTGCCGTATCTGTAAGCGTAAACACCACTCTTTGTTACACCCCAGGGGTGAGGCTATTAATGAAGGTTCGAAAATAAATAGTCAACGGGATACATCCAATGAGGATGTTGCCACGTCGAGTGAGACAAAAGAGAACGTTGAAGGTGCAACGGCTTCAATATCATGTTTTTCGACAGGAACGGTATTTAATCAGGGCGTACTTCCAACAGCGGTAGTTACGGCCTCGTCGAAAAATGGTGTTAGTCATACGATTCGAGCTTTATTAGATCAAGGGTCGCAATCGTCTTTTATAACGGAGTCGGCTGTACAATACTTAAGGTTGAAAAGGTCTCCTGTAAGAGGAATCATATCACGTGTCGGAGATGAGCAAGAGTTCATATCCAAGGCTGTCGTGGATCTTGAGATAGGTTCTAAAATTGACCCCAAAGTTACCATCACAGTTAAGGCGTACGTACTTAAAACCATAACTGGGCTCTTGCCATCGAATAACATAAATACAATGGAATGGAAGGAATTTACGGGACTGCCACTGGCTGATCCAGAATTCCACACGCCAAATCGAATAGATTTGTTGCTAGGGGCAGGATTTTGCAGCAAAATTCTGCAAACTGGCGTCATGAAGAATAGAGCTGGTACACTGGTCGCACAATCAACTACATTGGGATGGATTGTGTCCGGTGAGGTCTCAAATGCAACCATCTCGCAATCTGAAAATATGAAGGTGCTACATTGCAAGTGTGAAGAAATTGATCTGCTTAAACGGTTCTGGGAATTAGAAGCAGATGAAGTTAAAGAAAAAATATTTACTGAAGAAGAAAGGAGCTGTGAAGAATATTTTTCTGCCACAACTCAACGCAACTCAGATGGCCGATATGTGGTACGCCTACCATTAAATTCTGAGAACCCAGAAGTCACAGGTTCTCGAGAAATCGCTGAAAGCAGATTAAAGGCATTAGAAAAAAGATTAGACAAGGATAAATACTTAAAAATGAAATATAAAGAAGTGTTAAACGAATACCTAATGTTGAATCACATGGAATTGGTTCCGATGGAAGAAAGGGAAAATTCAAGAGCGGTATACTTACCTCACCACGCGGTGATCCGTGAAGACAAGACGACTTCCAAGGTCAGGGTTGTGTTCGACGCCTCCTGCAAGGGAAAAAATAAAACATCATTAAATGATTACCTTATGGTAGGACCTACCTTGCAGATGGAGCTCAGGCATATTATCACGCGCTGGAGAACTTCGCCTATCTGTTTGTCAGCCGACATTGAAAAAATGTATAGGCAAGTTGTAGTTGCCAAACAAGATACTGATCTGCAACGGATTCTCTGGAGGGAGGATACTGCATCTGAAATCGAAGAATATAGATTACTACGCGTGACTTTCGGGACTGCTAGCGCACCATACTTGGCGGTGAAAGCTTTACAGCAAGTAGCTCTTGATGAAGGCGCAGCGTATCCATCGGCTTCTGAAAAGGTAATAACTGATTTTTACATGGATGATCTTTTAACAGGCTGTCAAAATAAAGAAGAAGGTATAAAGATATATAAAGAAATGAATGAACTACTGGGCAAAGCAGGGCTAGATTTACAAAAATGGACAACTAATGATGACGAGTTACTGGAAAAAATGATAGGAAGTGAAAAGAGTGGAAAAGGTAAAGACGAAATAAAAATAAAATCAGATAACATTACAAAAGTAGTAGGACTTACCTGGAGCCGCAGAGAAGACACGTTCAGCTACTCGGTGAAACTGCCAGACCTGGAACAACCTGTAACAAAAAGAAAAATTATATCCGACGTATCGCGATTTTATGATCCACTTGGCTGGGTCGGACCCAGTACGATCATTTCAAAAATGATGATTCAAAAATTATGGCTTGCTGGTATAGATTGGGATGAAGAAGTACCTGATGAATTACTGAAAGAATGGTTGACTTACCGTGAAGAACTTGCACTTCTTTCAAATATTCACATACCTAGGTGGATGGGAACTAAAGCAAATGATAAACTGATCGAACTGCACGGCTTCTGCGATGCTTCTAAGGTGGCGTATGCGGCGGTAGTATACATCCGTGTAGTCGATTCGAACGAACAGGTTCAGGTTGCTTTAGTTGCTGCAAAAACAAAGGTAGCACCGGTTAAACAAGTTTCGATACCACGTCTGGAACTATGTGGAGCGGTCCTAGTGACAAGATTGCTCAGAGAGATAGCCGGGGTCATGAAAATTGATCATACTCACTTGCACGCATGGACAGACTCAACAGTCGTTCTATCGTGGCTTAACGGGCATCCAAATCGTTGGAAGGTGTTTGTGGCCAACCGTGTCTCTGAGATCCTAGAAACTTTAGACACGCATCACTGGTCTCACGTTGGATCAAAACAAAATCCAGCAGATTTCGCTTCTCGTGGATTGCACCCCTCGAATTTATTAAAAAATGACATGTGGTTTAATGGCCCAGAATATTTAAACCAATTAACAATTAACTACGAGAAGCCAAAAATGCTATCGACTAATTTGGAAGAAATCATTATATCCAAAGCTCACTGCGCTACAGTGCAGACTTCCTTATTGGAAAGGTTCTCTTCATTGACAAGAATGGTCAGGGTACTTGCTTATTGCAGACGTTTTGCCAATAATGCAAGAAAATCCAAAGGCAGCCAAACAAATGGACACCTTTCCACCAAAGAACTAAACGATGTTCTTATCATCTGCATTAGACAAAGTCAATCCAGTCACTTCAGTGAAGAGCTAGACAAACTACAGAAAAAGAAAAACTTACCTGCTAACAGCAAACTCCGTTCATTGAACCCCTATCTGGATGAAACCAAAATTTTAAGAGTTGGAGGCAGATTGGAACATTCCCAATTAGGAAGAGATCGAATGCATCCAATCATCATGCCGAAGCAGTCGTATCTGACTCAACTTTTAGTCTCAGATGCACACAAGCAGACACTGCACGGCGGACCTCAGCTGACTTTATGCTACCTCCGGTCAAAGTATTGGGTAATCGGCGGTACACAATTGGTCAAAGCTCATTATCGCAAATGTGTGACATGCGTAAAAAACAATGCAGCCACTAAAAAGCAGCTAATGGGACAAGCACCTCCGGCAAGAGTCACGCCGACTCGTGCATTCGAAAGCAGCGGAACGGATTTTGCAGGGCCAATTCAAATTAGAACGGCCAAGGGGCGAGGGCATAAGTCATATAAAGGCTATATATGCTTATTCGTATGCATGGCCACAAAGGCCATACACTTGGAAGTAGTGAGTGATCTCACTTCACAAGGATTCTTACAAGCGTTCAAGAGATTTGTAGCAAGACGTGGCCATTGTTTGCATCTCTGGAGCGACAATGGCACAAATTTTCTTGGAGCTTCTACGGAAATGAACAGACAATTTAAAGCAGAACAACAACATATTCAAAGAGAAATAGCAGAGTCATTAGCTACAAATAATTGTGAATGGCATTTCATACCTCCCCATTCGCCTAATTTCGGTGGGCTATGGGAAGCGGGGGTGAAATCTGTAAAATATCACCTTAAAAGAGTCGTTGGTGATTCAACCCTCACATATGAGGAACTGGCTACAGTTTTAGCCCAAATTGAGTGTTGCTTGAACTCCAGGCCTCAATCAGTTCTGAATGATGACTCGAACAACGTCCATGTACTAACGCCAGGACATTTTTTAATCGGCGAGGCCCTAATTACGGCACCTGACTACACCTACGAATCGACAAATGTTAGCTCATTACGACGGTGGCAATATACTCAAAGGATGCTCCAAGATTTTTGGAGTCAGTGGTCTCGCGATTACTTGGCAAAGTTCTACCAACGATATCGATGGTCGTCAGTAACTTCTCAGCCAAAAATAGGCGACGTGGTTATTGTAAAAGAAGATGGGTTACCACCATCTCGATGGCTTTACGGTCGAGTGATTGATACTCATCCTGGAACGGACGGAATTGCACGAGTCGTCACTCTAAGGGTTAAAAATGGAACAATTAAAAGACCGTCTTCTAAATTGTGTTTGTTGCCAGTGGCACAATAATTGTATAAAAATAAAAATGTAATATTAGTTATAACTGTTATTAGCACCTAAAAGGCAATTTGTTATAGTTTAGTGATATTTAAAGTATTGTTGTGAGATGTTAAAATATAAAGTCCACATTCATATATGTAAGTGCAAAGGTTCACTTTGGTCTTGGTGGGCGGAATATGTACAATTAATAAATGGGTAATACCAAAGTCTACCACGTGACGCTAACCCGAGAATCCTGCATCGCGCAAGCGTTTGTCGCACCAACATTAATGAGCCTTTGGACTGCGGTTCGTCAAAATGCGAACCTGGGGTTGTCCGATTAGGAGCTTTATATCGAGCTAATAAAGAAGTTAAATCTCGAAAGGTTTTTCTATCGGTTCATAGCCGAAACATCCCTCGGGGATAAGAGCGAGATAGCTAGCTTGTTCACCCGGTTTGTAACTACTACTTTTACTTTTTTTATTTTGTGTTACTTTGTTTTTGTAGCGGTTTGTCTCTGTTTGTTGTGTTCTGTTCTGTGTGTTACAAAGTAATATCATTTTCTTTCTTTCCTTTTCTTTTATTTGAAGGGGATTTTTGAGCGTACCTGAGATTTTGGGATCTGTTCTCTCATTGTTGTTTATTCTGTGTCTGGGTGTTCTTTATGTATTATAAGACTACAATAGTACAAGCTTTGCTTAGTTTGGGGACAGATGGCGCTGTGTGTAATGTCCTACAATTTTTTTATTTGTTTGGGCCTAGGGAAAATAATGTTGCAGGGTGGCACGCGCTATTGTAAAGCGAAGAAAAGGATTACACTCAGCATTCCCGTGAAGTGTTTCCGAAAGCAGAGCTTTAGGAGGGTACCAGCGCGTTCCTATGGAGATTCTCTGGTACCCCATCACGCACAGAGTTTTCGTTGGTAAAAAAAATCAATCGTTTATAAATTCGCGAGATGTTTTTTATGAACTTATGACTTATCATATCGACTTCCAATTATAATTTTAAGTAAAAATATGCGTGTTTTGGTAAACCAGTTAATACTTTATTTTGATAACAATCTATTTATGGAACAAACCGGTAGCGACTAAGCGGCTTTTCATCAAAATAATCGTAACAGGAAAATAACAGATTACAAGAAGATGTTATGGCTGCGTAATCAAATTGCGAAATTTCAAAATTTATCACGGCAACAAAAAACTCCGATGGAGTCCAAAGTCTTCGTGGGTAAGGGTATATGACAAAGGTCAATTCGTAATGACTAAAACCTACTGTTTTTGTAATAGGGAAGTTTTAGAGGAAAACGCGAGTATTTTTACAAAAAAATCCTAAATTGAACCGGTCTAGTGCAATTCAAACTTGCACACCGAAGGTTCCGTACACACTATAATAAGAATAAGAATAGCTTTACTGACAAACAAACACAAAGAAAAAAATACACATAAATATATCTTATAAACAAAAATAATACAAATTATGTTTATAGTCAAAAGTAATGAGACAATATATTATTGTGTACTAGCTGCGCCCCGCCGTGTTACCCGCTGCATGTTTTCGGGATAAAAAGTAGCCTATGTGTTAATCCAGGGTCTCAGCTACCTCCATACCAAATTTCATCCAAATCCGTTCAGTAGTTTTTGCGTGAAAGAGTAACAAACATCCATCCATCCATCCATCTAAACGTTCACATTTATAATATTAGTGGGATAAGTAATATTGATAGAATTTCACAGGAGGTAAGCTCGTTTAATTACGATTTGTGTGACTTTACAGAATCTTTCGTGAGAAACTTACCGAAGCCAAACTAGCATTAGGCGGAGTTTGATTACTTACTGTTATGTTTCAAAATTTATCCTATTAATCACATTTGTCGTCATTATAAACCCTATCATCTATCGTCCACTGTTGAGCATAGGTCTCTCCCAAGAAACGCCACACAATCCAATCTTCGGCTTTTCGCTTCCAGCTAGTGACAGTCTTACGTATATAGTCTATCCACGTAGTCTCAGGGCGTCCTACAATACGTTTACCGATTTACTATAAATATTTTTTTTAACTTTTAGTTATTTCTAAACAACTAGTCCCCCATTTTTTTAAAAGAATTCCCTTATATCCGGTGTTACTCTCGATGATGTAAAGATTCTAACGATACCCTAAACATCCAAATCTGTTCAGGCATTTAAAAGTTATGCTAGATTAAATAAATTCACATACATACATACATAAACCCTGAAAACATTACACTCCTTTTTTGGGTAGTAAAAATCCTTTTGTATACGGAACCCTAAATAATGTTGTACTTAATCTAAATATTACAAGAGTAATGTATGACGGTCAATGACTAATGTCTCTTGCAAAGTTCACTCAAGTTTTTTGTGATTGAGATATTTTAGAGGAAATCTGAATAAATATTGTTTGTAGCGATATTTTATTGATGATAGCTTAGTGGTTAGTGCGGTTGGTGCGCACGACGAAGGACGTGGGTTCAAACCCAAACAATGAGAGCAAAACATCGTGAGGAAACCATAGCATGGTGGTAGGGTACTTTCTTACTCGGCTGGCTAGCTACAACCCTCAAGTTGAAAATCTGCCGTCAAGCATTTAACGGTGTGTTCCGGCAGCCTCTTTTGAGAGTCAGTTCCATTCCAGGTTAGGTGTGTTTACCATTTTCGACCACACCAGTCACTTAACATCAGGTGAGCTGTGGTCAAACACCTAGCGTAGGTCAACCATAAAAAAGGGGTCACTAGTATGTATGGGTCAGATTATGCAAAAGAACTTTTATATGTAATAATTTTTAAAAAAGTTTTAACTTGCTACTAGATTTAGTAACATAGAATACGGGACCACAGTCACGTAGAACGTTTGCAAAGTTTCCAAAGCTGGCTCTTTTTTGAACAAACTTTCCGACCGAGTTGGGAGTTAAAACCAATCTACATGTTAATGGTTACTGGACTTTTGTCACCTGCGAAACTTTTGTCGTTTCAGTATTTTATCTACTACACTAATTATATAAAGAGGAAAGATTTGGATTATTGTATATTTGTAACGAATACACTCAAAAACTACTGGACTGTTTTCAAAAATTCTTTTCACCGTTGGGAAGGTACACTATCCCCGGGTGACATAGGCTACTTTTTATCCCTGTTGTCCCACGGGAACGGGAACTACGTGGGTGTAACCGGAAGGGCCCCCTTATTTTAATATCTTTAATTCTGTTTGTGAGTTGAACTGTAAGACTGAGTAAACTGACTGACTGGGTAGGTCTCCTTAGCAGGAGGTCGTCTAGGTAGGTACCACCGCAGTACCAGATATTCTGCCGCCAAGCAGTAGTGTGTGTGTAAACATTACTGTGTTCCGGTTTGAAGGGTACTGCAGCTAGCGAAATTACTGGGCTGTTGAGACTAACCATCGAAAGTCTCAAAGTAATGAGCACCAAAGCAGTGATGACCTGGACTTTGTTTTGTTACTCAGAGTTTTGTGTATCGCTGCAATGGTCATGGACAAGCGTTATCTCTTACCATCAGGAGAGCGTCTCGTTCGTCTCATTATTTTTCACATAAAAAAAAAACGATTTCTGTAGCGATAACAGTTCAGTGTTGTATTAAACAAATTATATGAAATTGTATTTAAACTTGACGTTATATTTGAACCTGGCATTTTATTTTGAATTTAGTTTATTTGTTGTTCAATAATTTTGTTACATAAATGTAACTGTTTAATCGTTTTTGTGACAATAACAATAATTTGAATTTGAACAAAAGTTAACATTTTTTCTTTTTTCTTTTTTTAAATCTGTTGACGAAATTTGCGAAATTAAAATGTTTGTCATCTGCGCGGGCTCTTACAGTGTACAAACATTCTCGAGCCCAGTTTCATGGCCGGGCTGAATTATAAGAAAATTACATCGTCATTCTTGTAATTTATACCGGCGTTACGCCGTTCCGTGTCGCTGTGTTAAAAGCAGCCTAATTTCTAGGATAGGGATGTGAAAATACACGCCATTCATTGTCGATAAAGGAAAACATTGCGATAGAATCACATCACGGTGGTAGGATACTCCCTTGTATATTCAAGGTATATATTTAGTTTATTTCCGCTTAAGTGTCGCTTCAGTTATAACAGTGATGAGGATTTAAATTTAACTAACTTGACAACAGTTTATTAATTCAAAAGTTTATCGTAATTTTATTTAATTTCTAGAATTAATTTGACGTATTCTTAAAAAATAATTAAAAAAAAATCTATTTAAAATAACCACAAGTCTTAATATCCTCTTCTCGCCGCAGTAAACAGTTGCCGACAAGTGTTTCGCCTCTACACGAGGCATCCTCAGGACGCGTTGACTCTGCGTCCATCTGACCACATCTCGGTTCATGTGATACAGCCTGGTGAAAGACGGACAGCGGAGTCTTAGTAATAGGGCCCCGTTTTACCCTTTGGATACGGAACCCTCAAAAAATCAGTTTGGAAATGATATAAACTTGTTTGAGAGAGACATTAGCAGACTCGATGAAGGGCCTAAACTGAAATATACTGTCAACTTTACAAATTACTTGAACTTTTGCACGGTTATACAAAACAATGACTACAAATCCTAAACTTGAATTCTGGAGGTATTTCGTACGGAACCATAGCTCATTTGAATACTGGGGAAGTTGGACGAAATTATGTCGTTTAAAAGTTTTTATTATTGGTTTTATATTTGTTAAGATTTATTAGTTGAGTAGGTAAATGGAGAGTTTTGTAAAGTGACGTTTAGTTTCCTTTTTGAAGTGAAAACTTGTTTGGACGCTTTGAGCGATTTTTGGTAGGGGCAAAACAAAAGATGTCTTCGATAAAAATGTATTTAAGGTGGTTCGATTTCCATACAAACAATTTTTTGCTATTTATGGACAAATGGAGCATAATTTTACAGTGAAATCACAGCTACTGGCATTTATTTTGGTCTTTATTTGCGGTAAATCACAATTCGGTATGTAAAGAAAAAAATACTTTGCTGATTCCAAAACCATTTCGAAATATTACATTCCTGTACATGATTTTTCCGTTTAAAACTCTTTAAACTATGAGACGGGGTTTATTTTAATAAAATACATAAAATAAATTTGACTTTCAATGAACCTCTAATGACGTCATGTCCTTGGCTGTATAAGGATTCTTTCAGTGCCTAAAAAAGTACATATTTTACATATTCAGCCAATGTTATGACGTCATAACTATAAAAAGTTTGAAAATGTATTAGAATTAAACTACCGCATAGAAAGCCAAAATATTCAAATTAGTTTCATAAAATAAAGTTTACTATCAGTAAAAAATATAAAATAAATACAAAAAAAAAACTTTACATACCGAATTGCTTGAATGAAACAGTAGATTATTAGCATAATCTATTATAGTAAGAATATAAAAATAATACATATTAAAAATACGTATATTTTACTACATGTTTTTTTTTTGTTTTCTATTTGTATTTTTTTTTTAATTACTTGAACCTATATGTTTTTAGGTATGTATCTATTTATGTGTGTAAGTGTGTGTACGCGTGTAGTGTATCAATCACCTTAGCAAATTGTGCTCCGGTATCATAACCATCTCCGGCTTTTCTGTAAGCTTCTATGACAAGACACTCAATCATTGGGTGTACTTTCTCAACCGTTAGTAAAATAGGTCAGGCCTATTTTAATTAAACTTATTAATCGACTAAATCACTCATTAATTTTCGGGCGTCATTGTCCCATCACTTGCTCGTAGGTCGATTATTTATGGCTCGCTGCGCCCCGCGGTGTTACCCGTGCTTCTCGCTACAATTTTTCGGGATAAAAAGTAGCCTATGTGTCAGCTACATCCATACCCATGGTGGTAGGGTACTTTCTAGTACTCGGCTGGGTAGCTACCACCCTCACGTTGAAAATCTGCCGCCTAGCATCTAATAGTGTGTTCCGGCAGCCTCACTTGAGAGCCAGTTCCATTCCAGGTTAGGTGTGCTTTACCATCTTTGACCAAACAGTCAATTAACATCAAAACATTAAAAAAAAGAAGTAACAAACATACAAACACACTCACAAACTTTCGCCTTTATAATATTACTAGTTGCGCCCCGCGGTTTTACCCGCGTGGTGATGATGATGATGATGATGATGATGAAAAGTATCCTATGTCTTATTCCCGGTCCTAAAGTAACTACATGCAAAATTTCACCCAGATCCGTAGTAGTAGTAGAAAAATAGCTTTTCCTTTCATGATATTGATTCGTATGTTTTTACAACGCCATATTGCCTCCTAACGTCTGAAAAGTAGTACAAATTCGAATAATAAGAAAATTAATCGACAATTTATCATAATTAATCGAGCACCGTCGTCCCATCACTACGCCTAGTGATTTATAATGGCGCCCCTCAGAGAGGGCGAATTTAAATGCGTTTTACAACTAATTAGTGCGTAGTGCTGATTTATATTGTTTTATATTTATTGGCTTGGTAATTAATTTGTTTTTCTCGGTTCCGGGTTTGGGGTAAACAATTAGGAGATTTCACTTCCTCAGTTGAATGTAATCGATTATGACTCTTTTTTGACCCACTTTCAAGAGAGTAGAAGATTCTCAATTCTACATGTACATTGTACATACGAGTGTATGTTTTCATTAATGGTCATAACGAAAGTACGATAGGAAATTTATAGAATAATAATAAAGCCGAATATTTGGATGGATGAAAGAAAGAAAGAAATTGTTTTTTTTTCTGCAACACCAAAGAACACACATAAACAACAAACAAAGAAAAACAGTTACAAAAAAGAACGAAGACGGATGGATGGATGTTTGTTACTCTTTAACGCAAAAACTACTTAACGGGTTTGGATGGAATTTGGTACGGAGGTAATGTCACAGACACACACACAGACACGTCAAACTTTTTTTTTTTTAGTTTTGGCGTCGCGTTTTGAGCATTTGCCAGTGTCAAGTATTTATATATTTTCAAGTTTCATAAGTTAAATAAGTGTCCTCGTAGCTAAAGTTATAGTCGAACTCCAGTCTTGGTTAAGTACAGTCCGTAAAGTAGTGGTGACTTTACTATAAAGCTTCTATGGAGTTTTGGAAGCAACACAAAAAGTCATGTTTCACCACATTATATCATTTTCCCACACTCGCGCTTGTGTTTCGACACTTTATGAATAAAACACCACCATTTTTATGCATAAACACTCGACAAAACACTAGTTTTGGAAAAAAATACAACGCGGCGACACGACTCTTTCCGTGTTCCCAAAAAAAAACACGTCAAACTTGTAACACCCCGTCGTTTTTGCGTCGGGAGTTAAAAACATTGAAATACTCTTGAAAAAAAAACAGGAAATATTGTTAGAAAAAGCGTATAAGAGCGAAGTACACAGTTTGTCACAAAGACACAGTGTACCTGGCCCAATGTGAAAAATTCAAAAGCGCCCTCACGGGGCTCTCATGCGAAGCTTACCTGCTTTTGACACAGATTAAAAACGGACAGAGAGAACGGAGACACCACTTAGTTCCGCACGTTGCGTTGTTTGAATTTATATTAAGTTTATGTTATGTATTTAAAAATAAGAGATTATTGAATTACTATTAAGTAATTATATTTTTTTGTTTTATCGACATTTAGTCACATTGACATGTTTTATATTTGATATAATTATTATTTCAGTGACATTTTCATTGTATTGATATAATATGTTATGACTAGCTGCGCCCCGCGGTGTTGCCTGCTACATGTTTTCGAGATAAAAAGTAGTCGTATGTGTGAATGCAGGTGTCAGCTACCTCCTTTCCAAATTTCATCGAAATCCGTTCAGTAGTTTTTGCGTGAAAGATTAACAAACATCCATCCATGCAAACTTTCGCGTTTATAATATTGGTGGGATTTTTTTTACACCAACTTTAATAGCTATGCCATTTTTTCTATCCATCCAAAAAATATATATCCGCTACATAATCTGCGACAAGCAGAAACCTTTTGATGTCGACGCTCTGAGGAGACTTGAAGCTCAAAAAGTGAAGACCAGGTATTATACGATTACAGCACTCGAAGCGAGCGGTAAATACCGCTCGAGCGGCGGAGGGACCTTTGATGTTTGCTCCTTAACTTGCTAAGTTTGCTTAGGATGCTATAAAAAACTAACAGGGGCCTTATTCCCTGTGACCGCACACATGTGACACGTTCGCGTTTCGTTACCATGCTAATGTCGTATTAGAAAACGTGACGGGTATTGTTATGGCGTCTTCTTAGTCGGTATCTTCATAAATATGTCGCAGCTGTAGGTGGGCGTTCGTTATTTCCCGCGTCTCCGTCCATTTCTCCGTTCTCCGTTTGATCCTGTCCGTCCTACGGTTGCCTGGAAGAGATCGCTTTTAGCGATAAGGTCGCCAGTTGTTACACCAATTAATTAATTTTATTTCTTCTGTATTGTTTTTTTAGTGTGTGCAATAAAGAGTTAATCAATCAATCATTTTTGGAACGCAGTGAAGTCGGACCGAGGTTGGCAAGACGACTGTTCAGCTTAGTGTCTCTCGCAAAACTGGCTCCTCTTTATGTCGACAGCGTTGTCAACTTAACATTATTTGAGAACTTAACGAATGACAGCTAGTTCAATGTTGCCAACCCCCGCTTCCGAATAGAGTGAAAGAAAGAAAGAAAACATTTATTTTGACACACACAACACTACAACAACAAAATAACACTACGAATAAAAGATTAGAAAATAAAAATGAAAAATAACAATAATAATATGTAGAAAGGTTTTTTTTTTTTTAGTGTTGACAGGCTAGGTGTTTGACCACAGCTCACCTGATGTTAAGTGAAGGTGTGGTCGAAAATGGTAAAGCACATCTAGCTTGGAATGGAACTGGCTCTCAAGTGAGGCTGCCGGAACACACCGTTAGATGCTTGGCGGCAGATTTTCAACTTGAGGGTGGTAGCTAGCCAGCCGAGTACTAGAAAGTACGCTACCACCATGCTGTGGTTTCCTCACGATGTTTTTCCTTCACCGGCAGCTCAAGCTCATTGTTGTCAAAGTTCTCGCTGGTGTGTAATAATCTACTGTGTTATTCAAGCAATTGTGATTTCATTGTAAAATTATGCTCCATTTGTCCATAAATGGCAAAAATTTGTTTGTATGGAAATCGAACCGCCTTAAGAATTACATAGAATCCAAAATAATAAGATTGAAATAAGTAGCCATAAAATGACCGAAAATGCATTGAGTGACAATCCTTGTAATCATTAGTAATTTCGTTGTAATGTATTATTTTGTTTTCACGCTTTTAAAGTTGAAATGTCCTCATTTCGGCACGTTTCGCGCAACCCCGCACAGATCGCGTGGTCACAGTTCGGGGGCGAACTACTAGTCATAATATAAACGTTACATAATATATTATTGCCGCCAAAATACGTTTAATCATTAGCGCTCATGACAGTCATATAAAATTACTCAGAGGCGTATGTATGTCTGTTCAGATTATGATTACAATTTGTGCGTAGGATTAATGCGGCCATTAACGTTAATAAATCTTAGATACGTACAAAGCGGAAGTCGGGGTCACCGCTCATCCTGCGGTATCTTATAATGGACACTAAATGTGTTCAAGGTATAGGTATATTTAGTTTATTTCCGCTTAACATTCGTTTCAGTTAGAACAGTGTTGAGGATTTAAATTTAACTGACACGACAACAATTTAAAAATATATCCGAAACTTTACTTTAAAACTAAAATTTGTCATTTTGAAAACTGGAACAAATTGAACAAAAAAAGTAATTAAAATAAAATGACTACAATATGTATTATAATGTATTTATATTCTCTTCTCGCTGAAGTAACCATTGGAGTAACTTGTGGTTCATCATCATCATCATCATCATCATTTCAGCCGTAAGACGTCCACTGCTGGACATAGGCCTCCCCCATTGACTTCCACAAAGACCGGTTGAAAAGTTGCAAGGAAGCGGTTGGAAGCGGAACTTGTGGTTATTTTATTTTAATTAGTTTTTTTGTTTAATTTACGTAATAGTTTTTAAGTTTATGTCAAATTTTAGTTTGATATAATTATTGCCAAGTTTGCACTGTTGTAACTGAAACGACTATTAAGCGGTTTAGCATCTCCGCAAAGGCCATTCATCAAGAGTTGAAGTTGACTTTTAAGCGGAAATAAACTAAATATATACCTTGAACACTCAAAATAAACTTCCGCAAAGTAACGCCTGAATCAATCAATTTATATGACTGAATGACACATCGATAAAAAAATTGGATGCTATACCATTCAAACCGGGACATAGTGATGTTTACATACTACTGCTAGGCGGTAGAATCTTTTTTTTTTAATGTAAAAAGTAATGAGACGTACGAGACGCTCTCCTGATGGTAAGATATAACGCCTGTCCATGACCATTGCAGCGATACACAGAACTTTAAGTAACAAAACAAAGTCCAGGGAATCACTGCTTTGGCGCTCATTACTTTGAAACTTTTGATAGAGGGTCTCAACAGCGCTGTAATTTCGCTAGCTGCAGTACCCTTCGAACCGGAACACAGTAATGTTTATACACTATTGCTTGGCGGCAGAATACTGCTACAGCGGTGGTACCTACCTAGACGACCTCCTAAAAAAGTATGTTAGTAATAAAGTATAAAAATACCACAAATAAACGTAAAATATTTCCCTTAATTGACCAGCCTGAATAATAGCATACCTATTTCATTTTCGTCTTTGTACTAATTACCATAAACAAAGATTTGGGACGAAGGTTACTCGCCATTGATTAAGTTTTGCGGTTTATGTTTTTATTTAGTTTAGTTTTTTTTTTTGAGTTTTGGCGGGAACGCGGGAAGAGTCGTGTCGCTCCGTTGTATTTTTTTTCCAAAACTAGTGTTTTGTCGAGTGTTTATTTATAAAAATGGTGGTGTTTTATTCATAAACCATCGAAAGTAAAGAGCGCTAAAGCAGTGATGCCCTGGACTTTGTTTTGTTACTCAAAGTTCTGTGTATCGCTGCGGTGGTCATGGACAGGCGTTATCTCTTACCATCAGGAGAGAGTCTCGTTCGTCTCATTGCTTTTTACATTTAAAAAAAACTTAACATTTTGATACCGACCGATCTTTGGATTCAAACTATGCGAAATTTATAAACCTTTTTTTCTATTGTGACCCAAAAGGGTTTAGAATGAAACGATTTGTTACCCATATAACACTATTTATTATTTATAATCTTCACTTATATAAGAATACTCTTAAAAATTATTATCTATACTGTTATAAAGAGGAAAGATTTGATTGTTTTGTTTGTATTGAATAGGCTCCGAAACTACTGGACAAATTTCAAAAATTTTTTTCACCGTTGGGAAGTTACACTATCCCTGGATGACATTGGCTACTTTTTATCCCTGTATTTTTTTTTTTTTTTTTTTTTTTATAGTAGTCAGGCTTGCGTTTGACCGCCATCCCGCCTGATGTTAAGCGAAAATGCGGTCTACGGTGGAGCACGCTCGCCTAGAAGAAACCGATTCACTCGCGACTTGAAGGTACCCACTCCCGTTCCCACGGGAACGGGAACTACGCGGGCGAAACCGCGAGGCGTCTGCTAGTAATTATATATTACCACCAGGCTATTGTTTTCTCACAATGTCTTTCTTCACTCCTTGTACATTGCTAGGTTTTGAACCCACGCCATTCGGCGTGTAAACCGAACGCGCTAGCCACTGCTATCATCGCTACAGAATGACAATACAAAGAAATTGGTTTTTTTCTTCTTCTATGAGTGTGTATATCTGTTCGCATTATGTTAATTATCCGTACGTGTGTAATGCGATCATTAGCGTTAATAAATCTTATACCAGGACAGATGCTCACCGAGCGGAACTTAGGGTCACCGTGCACCACGCGACTCCGTTTCTACACATAAGTAACGCCGTCGCATCGGCTCGTCAAGTCGGAGAGGTCGGTATACATGCTGGGGCCCGCGGTCTACAACCGCGTACCCGCTTCCATTCGGGATGCACCGCGCCATCGCGTGCGCGCAGAAGCAAACTAAGATCTTGGCTTCAAGAGACCTTGTTCTATGACTTTGACGATTATTTAAAACTAAGAGATTATTGAATTACTAGTAAGTAATTATAATATTTTTGTTTTTATGGACATTTAATTATATTGACATAATTTTATTGACATTTTATATGTGACATATTACTCTATTGACATTTTCATTTTCATTGTTTTGACATGATTTTGATAATAATTTTTAAATATGAATGGAAAAATGACCTGTAACTTTGGTGTTATTAATAAATGATTTGTATTTGTATTTGTATTTGCATATGTAAAAATGAATACCGGTCACGCCATAACTTGAGAACGACTTTACCGATTTCATTAATCATGTTATGTCATGACATCCCTGTTGGTTCATTGGTAGTATGTCTGCTCCAAGATCCGAAGGGCGTGGGTTCGATTCCCACCCAGGATGAACATTTTGTGGTATAAACAAATTGTTTGTGCTGTGTCTGGATGTTCTGTATTTATTATAAGTATGTATTTACAAAATCCGTTATCCGAGTTATCCGACTTCCATAGCACAAGCTTTGCTTAGTTTGGGGTCAGATGGCGCTGTGTGTATAATGTCCTACGATATTTATTTATTTATGTTTTTTAAGATTTCTAATACCTACTTTGTAGTAGGTTCCTATGGAAAGAAAAATTAAGAAAATTGTGCAGAAAATTCCAGATTTTTTTAAATAAATTTCATGCGGACGAAGTACGCAAGCAAAGCCGCGGCCAACAGCTAGTTTATTATAAAACAAAAACAACGTATGATCTAACTTCATAAGTAACTAGCGGACGCCTCGCGGTTTCACCGGCGTAGTTCCCGTTCCCGTGGGAATACAGGGATAAAAAGTAGTCTATGTCACCCGAGGATAGTGTAGCTTCCCAACGGTGAAGGAATTTTTGAAATCGGTCCAGTAGCTTCAAAGCCTATTCAACACAAAAAAACAATTAAATATTTTCTCTTTATAATAGTGTAGATAGGTAGATCTACCTATATAACGTTGGTGTCCGAAATCCAAACCAGTTAAAACAAATATTCTGGAATGATAATATTTTCGTAGCAAGGGTTAGTCGGATAAGGGTAATGAGCCTCTTCTGGCTTAAAATACTAATCCGAAAGGGTCTTGTAGCGTTTTTTCATTATGTCTACGGAAATTACGAAATACATTTTTCAAGAGACGTATCACATGAGTGTAACATTATTTTTTACGTGATTTCTCGTTTCATATTTTTGGGATGTGTTTTTTTCTCTGGTTTAGGGCAATAAACAAGAAGGTGAGTCGCGTAATGGTAAGCGATAACCGTCGTTAATGGATACGTGCAACGTTAATGATTTTTGACAAGACGTTTTTAATCTGACGAGATAATTGGGACACCGTTTTCGAGATGTTTTCCTGATGGTAAGAGAAAAAGAAAGAGCAACGCTACAGCTTCCACCGCGGGCTTCAGAAGCGAACTAAGATCTTGGCTTCAAGAGACTTTGTTTTATGACTTTGGCGATTATTTAAAAATACCAGGTAACTATATTTTTTTTATTGACGTATTTTAATCTCATTGACGTATGTTATGATTTTGCCATTTTTAATGTTATTATGAAAATAGCTTCGCACCGCGGTGTTACCCGCCACATGTTTTCGGGATAAAAACTAGCCTATGTGTTAATCTAGGGTGTCGGCTACCTCTATACCGAATTTCATCAAAATCCATCCAGTAGTTTTTGCGTAAAACCAACCAACATCTATTCATACAGACTTTCGCGTTTATAATATTAGTTGGAAGTGGGCTATAAATAGAAAAATCACCTGTAATTTTGGTGTTATCAATAAAAATTGTGTATATGATAAAGACTGTCGATGACCAATTGACCATTGCAGCGACACACAAAACTTTGAGTAGCAAAGCAAAGTCCGGGGCATCGCTGCTTTGGCGCTCTTTACTTTGAGACTTTCGATGGTTAGTCTAGACAGCACTGTAATTTCGCTAGCTGCCCTTCAAACCGAAACACATTAATGTTTACACACTATTGCTTGGCGGCAGAATATCTGGTACTGCGGCGGTACCTATTGTAAACTTAACTACTTCAGAAGCGGGGAAGAGACATACAACATTGTTATATTCAGAAGTTACATTTATTTTATTAATTTTACAAAGATACGTGAAATCGTAATAGGTAATCGGTCAGTCATATTGAAATTAAACCGCAAATCAACAAAGTTGAATTCCTACTGAGGCGCAAATGGTCGCGTCCGGCTAGGTCTTCGGCTGGAGCAAAAGTGACCTACGGTCGCGCCTCGCTTATAACGGCACCGAACTGACGTTGATTCCTTCGCGGAGGTCGCATTCCAGGCCACTCGTTACTCACTTCACGCTGATAACATTAGTGTTGCCAACACTATCTAGACGTCTTGCTAAGAAGATCTACACAAAAGCAGAAAAAGTAAACTCAAAAGCTGATTTATTTAACGGCAAACCAATAGCAATCTAGTTTAAGCATTCAACTGTAATAAATCACATGGATACGTTTGCAAGAGCGTCATTAGGGTCGGCGTGCACTAGCAGATATCGGATCCGGCATAGGTAATGCGCAGTACCGGTAGCGTATCGGAACGTTATTAATAGCCGCTCGGGTGTCGGTAATGAAACCGTATCGTTCAAGTTAAAAATGCGGACCGAACTAGAAATAGACTTAAGTTTCTGGATTAATTTTTGAAGTGAAAATTTCTTTAGCCGCCTGGAGCGAATTTTGGGTTAATCTATTTTATTTAAAACATATAAAAGATTTTAAATATTGTTATGGCCACCATATGTTGTAAGGTTAGCTAATTGCGTAATAACTTAAGGTGGTACGATTTCCATACAAATCATTTTATGCCATTTAAATTCATTCATAAATTTGATTATATGTTAATAATCTACCGTTTCATTTAAGCAAATGTGATTTACCGCAAATAAAGACCAAAATAAATGCCAGTAGCTGTGATTTCACTGTAAAATTATGCTCCATTTGTCCATTAATGGAAAAAAAATACTTGTATGGAAATGGAACCACCTTAAGCCAAAAGGTCCCTTAAGCTTCCATCCACCGCCAGCTGTCCTACGTATATCGCCACTCCATCGAGTCTCGGGGCGTCCTACGCTGCCAATACGCGGTATCCACTCTAGAACACGTCAAACAACACAATACAACAATTCACAATTCTAAATAATCCTAGTTCTAACCAAATTGCTCTAAATTCTAACAAGTTCTCCTTAATCCCAACCCCATTATCTTTCTGAACAGCAATCTAAATCCCAAAAGATTCAGTTCGAATAACAAAATACCAATAGCTAAATCCGTAACCATTGAAAAACTTCCCCCCTCGTATATCGGCATTTGCCGCCGACCGGCAAACTGGCGCGAGGCGAAACTTTTGAACATTCCCTACCGACCGGAAACCGGTTCAGTCCAGTTTGAAGCGCCTTAAACTGGTATGAACCGCTTCAAAACTGCTCTAAAACACTCCAAACTCCTCCAGGGCCGTTATAGGCGCGAAAATTTAACTTTAGAAAGCTTAGAAACTAGTATTCTGCAGCTGACGCCTTGAGGGGTCTGTTTTTATGTTAATTGTTACAAGTTTTGGTTGTATATCAGTGTTTTATAAGGTCTGGCCGAATGGATGTGATGTTTTGAAGGAAATTTGCTTTTAGATGCAATTCCCGTCATTCTTTATGGCTGTTTTATGTCTTGTTGTTCAAATTATGTAGACGCACCGCGTAGATTAAATTAATATTAGGGGGCTGTAGTAATTTTGTTTTGTAAATCGTAAATGTCGTAGGACATTACACACAGCGCCATCTGAGCCCAAACTAAGCAAAGCTTGTACTATGGAACTCAGATAACTGATAGAATACGTTTTTTTTTTTGGAAATACATACTTATAATTTTTTTTATTTTTATTTTTTTTTTTATTTATTTATTGAGGCTTCATATTAACAACTACAATAATTATTATCATAATTTTATACCACTTAAATAATTCTCTAGCTAATTGTGTTGCTTATTTAAAGAAGCACAACATGCAATTAAATATATTAATACAATTAATTAAATTAAAATCAAAAATAAATTCAATAAAATTAAAATCAAAATAAAAACCATAATAAAAATTAAATTAGCAAAACCATAATCAAAATTAAATTAAATTAAAATCAAATTCATAATCAATTACAATTAAAACCAAAACCAAAACTATCACAAAAACAAGAATCAAAAAAACATTATACAAATTAAAATTCAAATCAAATCAAAATCAAAATTAAATAAATCAAAATTAAAATCAAAACCAATACTAATAATACAAATAAATCAAAGCAATAAAAATTCACCAATTTAACAATACAGCATGTTCTCAGCACTAGCCATCATTACATTTAAATTAGACTTGAACTGTGACAGAGAATCTCCAAAAATATCAAGATCTTTTACATGGTATTTATTGACCAGATTACTAAATCTCACGACAGGTGAATTGGCCCCCAGCACGGTTCTTCGAAATATAGGAGCGAAAGGAGTTATAGGTTTCCGTGGGTATCTAAATGGAGCTCTAAATTTAAACCTTGATAAGAGATCAGGACAGTCGATTCTGTTGTGTACCAACTTATGAACGAATATCAAGTCTAATTTGATTCGGCGGTCTGTTAATGACTCAATATTAAAATATACCAGTCTCTTGTTGTAGGACCTTATGGTTTTTTCTTTGTTTACAGAAAAGGCTAAGTGCCATAGAAATCTTTTTTGGATTCTTTCAAGCCTTAAACAATGCACCGCATAATGCGGTCTCCATACTGAGCAACAATATTCTAAAATACTACGAACTAAACAGTTATACAACAAAATCTTAGTGCTAGGCTTATGAAATTCTTTGCTATTCCTAATAAGAAATCCTAATGCTCTTGAAGATCTCTTAGCGATATTATCAATGTGGGGAACAAATGTTAATTTCTCGTCAAATATCACACCAAGGTCCCTAATTGTATTGACTCTACTCAGAGACGCTGTTCCTATTTTATAATTAAAGTCAATGTTCCGACTTTTTCTGCTAAAAGTTATTTGTCTACATTTATCAGTATTCAACAACACTCCATTCAATTCACACCATTTGTTTAGATTGCCTAAATCATGCTGTAGTTTTTCTACATCCTCGAGTGTGTTGATTACCTTTAAAAGTTTAAGATCGTCTGCAAATAAAAAAGGAGTGCTATGATACAGACAGTCTGGTAGATCGTTTATAAAGAAATTAAAATAGAGAGGACCGAAGTGTGACCCCTGTGGCACCCCAGAACCTATGCTTAGTAGCGATGTAGAGGTAAAACCAGCAGCGACAACAAAGAAATTACGCTCCCTTAAATAAGAACTCATCCAATCCAGCATAAAACCTGAAACACCGTATGCTGATAGCTTCAAAATTAGCACAGAATGAGGAATTTTGTCGAAAGCTTTGCTGAAGTCAGTGTATACAGCGTCTACTTGATTATTATTATCAACAGCTTCAACAAGGGTTTCGACAAAGGTTATCAAGTTTGTACATGTAGACCTTTTTTTAATGAATCCGTGCTGATGAACAGTGACAAACTGCTTAAAATGTGCATACAAGTGAGGAAAAACTATGGATTCCAAAATCTTTGCAAATGTTGAAATAATCGAAATTGGTCTATAGTTGCTAACGGTATTAGGGTCATCACTCTTAAACACAGGTACTACTTTTGCTGTTTTCCAAGTATTTGGAAAAACTCCTGATTTTATAGACTTATTATAAAGTAAACAAAGAGGAAGCGAAAGACTATGAGCACAGTTTTTAATAAATACAGGCGGTATATCATCCGGGCCAACTCCCTTACTAACATCAAGACTTTCGAAGGCTTTCCTCACCACATTTCTGGGTATATGCAACTCAGAAAAACAGTGGCTATTATTTTTAAATTTGTTTAGGGAATCAATAAGACACTGACGGCGTTCCTCGCTAATAGAGTCATTTTTATCATTATATACAGTTGCAAAATGATTCGCGAATAAGTCACAAATGTTTTCTCCACCAGTAACTGTTTCCGTTCCATTGGATAGTGAAACAGGATATGTAGAGTTCCCTTTTCTCTTAGCTTTAATGAAAGACCAAAACAACTTAGGTTGAGTCGTAATTTTATCTTCTATAAAATCTCGATATTTTTTATAGCTTTCATTTGCTTGCTTGGCACATCTTTTATTTAACTTTTTAAGTATAATTTCATCCATTGGATTCCTATAAATTTTATATCTACGTAATGTATTGTTTCTCTCTCGCACTGTTCTCAATACATTTTTGTTAAACCATATAGGATATTTACAGTTTTTTAATTTACCAAGAGGAATATGATTTTTTATAACATCATTTAGTGTAAAGTAGAATGTATCTAGAGCTTTATTAACGTTATTTTCACTTTCCAATAAGCCAACCCAGTCGACAGAGTCTAACACTTTATTCAAATTTGGATAGTCACATTTATAAAAATTAAACCTCGGTCTGTTGAGCGCTTTCAGATTAGTTAAAATCGCAACTTTTATATAAATATTAATAGGAGGGTGATGTTTATCTAATTTACTAATTTCAAAATCTGACTTTGTAACTTCAATGTGTTCTATATTAGATAAAACCAAATCAAGTATTTTTCCGTGTTCATTAAAAATGTTATTTAACTGTCTTAGATTATTAATACTACAAAAATCAATGAGCGGCTGCGCCATAGTTGCAACTGTATATGGGTTATGGGAATCATTTACTAGCGTCCAGTCAATGTTGCTTAAATTAAAGTCCCCAATTATGCACGTTTTATAATTGTGCTGTTCTGAAACATAATTACAGTTATCCAGAAAATGCTTAAGGTAATTTTTATCAACGGGTGTTGGTACGTAAGTAGCACACAAAGCTACATGCTCATATGTTTTATCCGTTTTTACATCTAAAAACAGCCATAAATCTTCACCGTCACTCTCCCAGTGTGACATACGCCTTACACAGATTTTTTTACTAACAGCAACAAGAACTCCTCCTCCTTCCTCTATCACTCTATTATTTCTCTTCCTTTTCATACTTAGAACAGATGTCTCCCTATCTCTTCTAAACACATTATATCTACCATCAAAAAGTTCTGACGAAAATACTGCAGAGTTCAGCCAAGTCTCTGTCAATACTATAATATCATAATGTGAACAAGCCAATCTAACAGTAAAATCTGACATTTTCGTCTTAAGACCACGTACATTTTGATAGTATATATGGGGCGTTCTACTTTTCTACCGACAATGACGTGTCTCCTCAGGAAAAAAAAATCTGTATCCGTCCTAAATTGCAGTTTCTCAAATTTTATTGTCACAAGATTTTTTGGACCATATAGTCATTATAATAACACTAAAATCCCGTTTTTATTGTTTTTGCTTTTTACAAAATTATTGTGACATAGTATTCGAAACGTGTGACAGAGGTGTTTTACATACAAATAAAGCGTGTCCCTTTACGCTGCCTAATGTTACAAAATGATGTCGCTTAAAAAAATCATATAGGACCCTATAATATAAAATTATTTATTGAAATGCTGAAATATTGTCTTTAGATTAATAAAAATATAATAAACGTAAAGGTTCATACTATTAAGCAAAAAAATATTTTATCCTTGGGTACGGCTGCATATGTTTTTTCTTGCTATCTTCCGTCACGCATTTCGCAAAACAAAAAACACGCCTTAGCTGTTTGATCTTCAACACTAAACAACAGCACGGTTTCCTTCTCCTCTCGGCTTTAAGCCTTGAGACCCCACCCTGGAGCGAGCCGAGTTAGGCGCCCGCTGGTAGTGAACTAGAGGTGCGTGTGTTTATTCGGCGACCGCTCTGTCACGTAAGTTACTACTTTAAAATATTATTGTAATTCCCATTTATTTACGTAATATTATTATTTCCCAGTATATCTGTCATATTTACTCACTTTTACGAACAATTTGTAATTTTATGAACGTTGAAATCCTCGAACACTGTTATTTTACACCTCTGTCACGAGGCACCTCTGTCACAAAATAGCTGTGACGGGAGTAGTATAGCTCGTGACGGAGTGGTATTTTTTGTCAGAAACTTTGCCGTAATTGATTTTCACAATAGTTAATTGATATCTTTTGTATTCTATATATTACATTATCAATTATTTTATTCATTTAAGGTATTATCATCAGGGTAATTAAATAATAGCGTTATTTGCGACGGAAAAGCAGTGACGTTGTCGTGAAAAAAGGAAACAGGACCCTGAAAAAGTCGTAGAAGTGAAATGATAAGATTTAGAAAGATACCATGCTTGCAAAAAGCTAGTCAAAGATCTGACACCAAGAGTACACAGACAAATGAAAATAAAATGGCAAGTTAGAAACAAAAAGAGAACAACAGAAAGCTTTGCAGAACGTTCTAATGAATACTCGACTTCCACACCTGTTCCTTTAATTCCTAGATCTCGTTCACTAACTCCAACCTCATCCGCTGCTAGAGCAAGGGGAAGAGAAAAAGTTAGCCGAGACAGATCGAAAATTTATAGGCAAAATATGAAACTTCAAGGCCATGTAAAATTAATTATAGAAAAATACGAAAATACAAGGAAAGACTTCATCGCCAAAAAAATAAAAGAAGACAGCTTATTACATAATATACCCAAACCAAAAAATTAAGATAAATTTAAAAGCGCCGAATAAAGAAGAAAAAAGAAAATACATATAGTATTTTGACAAGTGCCATTAAGGAACATTACAAAAACATTAAAAACAAAAACAAAATGAAACACTGCTCCAAAACAATCCTATCCTTTCCTACAAGACACAACAATTAACCGTTCCGGACTAAAACTTCAACTGTTTCAAGAGACTTTGGTAATAAAAAAATGCTGCACAACAAATATTATTTGCTAGCTTTATTTTTATTAAGTTGCTCTTTATAAAAGTAAAGCTAGGTAGGTAGTTAAGCCCAACCTCAGATTAAAAAGAACCATTGGCTGATATAAATAAACAACATAATAATTAGAGCTCCTACAAAGAGATTTTATGAGACTGTTGTATAACATTGTATCATCTTCATCTTCTGAAGTAGTATTACTACTTCAGAAGATGATCAGCCTCTTCAGCCTCTCGTTAATCAGAAAAAAACCTGTGCACATAAAACCAGGTGCTTCATGTGACCTGTCTGGAGACCCATTATTAATAAAAAATGGTATTATGTCAGTAAAAGTACCCAGTAGAAACTAAGTCGTGTGCACCTACTTAGGAGTTGAAAAAAGTTGTGTGGATGAAGATGGAGATGTTCAGGTGATATTTTATAAAACTGTTGTTGACACTGACAAAATATTTAAATTAGTAAAATCAGATGTATCAGATGTGATGTTTGAAAACTTGATAAAAATGATTACGGTTAAAAGAGGAAGGCGTGTTATAGAAGTATTTGAAAAGTCGAATAAGAGAAAAGAAAAGATTAGTCTGATTTTACGTGCACCAAATAATGATTATACCAAGAAATAATATCTTATGTAGCATTGTAAGAGAAGCCTTATGTTTTGTTATCCTTTTTAAAAACTTTCAAAACCTTAAAGGATTAAGTTTAAATGTTGGCCTATTAATATCTACCATTCTGTCATACTCTAGCACAATTTTGTCCCCCTTGTAATTAAGCATTAAAGCAGCATATGTTCAGTTTATTGAAAACATATACACTAAAATAACGTATTATATTATTATATATTGACCATAAAAGGTAGTAACAGAATTTCAGCTATGTTTATTTCAATTATTTGCAAAATATTTCAAAGTTTGTTGTCTTAATGAGCAAAAATGTGACAGAGTGGTATTAAATGTCATTTTTTATATTATATTTGTAACAAGAATTGGGATAAATCGTGTTCGATAATAATAAATGCTTGTATTCTAGTTATGCCAAGTTAAAAAAAACTGTAAATTTGATTTGACATAATAATTAATAAATATATTAGTTTGTGACAGAGGTGTTTATTTTTTCTAACTATTCCGATAAAACTTAAAATAAATAAAAAGTAAATAACAAAACTTCGATGCACTATACATATCTGAAATCTTCGATAACTGGACAATAATGTAAAAATACATTTTTTTAAAGAATTACACTTTTATTTTTTTTTGAAATCTAAAAATTTATCACTCAGATTGTCGGTAGAAAAGTAGAACGCCCCATATGTAAAAGTGGACTAGCCATAACTTAAAAAAAAAAACACTAACGCACGATTTTCTTAAAATTAAATAAACTAAACTAATTTATCGATACAATTCATGTTTCGAATGTATTTATAGTCCGAATCATCTGTTTTACGCATGTAAATTCTTCCATTTCTCACCCAAACGTACTTAAATCCTTTTTCTTTAGAAGCGGTTCTTGCTGCAGCATGAAGGGCTTTATTGTGTGAAGACAAGTGCTCTGCTACAAAAACGGGTTTTTTCTCTCCTTTAAGTCCTAGATGCGCAGTGTTAAGCTTGTTTCCGGTGTGATTTTTATTGTATTTTATGACTGCAGCTAAGATACAATCTCGAATCCTCGTTGAACTTAGCTGTACTATAATAGATCTAGGCCTAGGGCTGGAACGGTCCATCTTGGCCACGCGAGTGCAGTTCAATATATGATCATCCTTGATAGTAGTACACCCGACAGATGTACACAACTGAAGCACCGTCCCCACCAAATTTTCTGTCCGACTTTCTGGGACGCATTGTATCTCAATGTTGCTACTACGGTTTAACTGTTCCATCTGGTTAAATTTATTGCATAAATCGGCTACAGCTGTTCGCAAGCCGTCATTCTCTTCTTTCAATCTCTTAATCTCTATGCTGTTATCCAAAGACAATTGTCTCATTTCTTCACACTGATTCCCAAGAAAAGTAACTGAATCCTTAAGCTCAGACATATCACACTTAATTGAAGTAAGTTCTCTTGTTATAGCAGTTGTAATCGTACTGTCGACTCTTGTCAATAACATGCTCAGTTCTGTTTTGATAATATCGCGGACTTCTTCGTGGCTCAGAGGGCTAATAAGATCATGCTCGGGGGAGCATACCGCAGTTCTCTTTACGGGCCTATCCGATCTCTGAATATTGTCGCTCGGCAATCCACGCACAGGCGTATTATCAGTTTTGCCTTTAACCTTAGAGGTCGAGCACAAAGGACATTTCCAACTTCTAACGCTCGTATCCTCGCACGAAAGGCATGCTAAATGGTAAGCTTTTTTACATTGAGTGCAAGTTACAAAGTTGTCATCTGCTAAGCCCAATGCGCAGCATCCCCAGTTAATTTCCCTATGAGACATTATTAATGTGCACTCCTGTGACAATCTTAGAATAATCTCGCTCGAGACCTATTCACGTAGCAATCTATCGGAATTAATATTGCTATGAATTCCGATCAGGACTAAGAACTTGCGAGATATTATTTTGTGTGAGGAGGTAGGTCTGAGTAATTGATTTCACAAGATTATTGATTTTACTCACAGTTTAGCTTAATTTTAGTAAACTTTACACTTCTAATTGATTTTTGCAATTTGTAATTTTCAATCGTTCACTATTAAACAAGTACACTTAGCTTTTAACACTTTAATTTCAATAATTAAACGGAGCCAATTTGAAAACGTACGTACTCTTTAACTGTTATAGTTGTAATAATATAATACAGTACCCATACAACGTGGTTGTGGTACAAACATTTGTTTATACCACAAAGTTTGTCCTGGGTGGGAATCGAACCCACACCCTTCAGCTCTTGAGGCAGACATTCTACCAATGAACCAACAGGGCTGTCAGTTGTTGTTTATAATTCTTTGTTCAAAATGATTACATTTTGAAAAGGGCGTCTATAAACAGTATTTTTATGTTGGATCATAGCTCACCTGATGTTAAGTGACGATGTGGTCGAAGCTGGTCAAGAACACTTACCACCATGGTGGTAGGATATTTTCTAGTACTCGGCTGGCTAGCTGCCACCTTCAAGTTGAAAATCTGCTCCTAAGCACCTAAAACGGTGTGGCTTTAAAATGAGGTTGCCGTAACCTCATTTTAAAGCCAGTGCCATTTCAAGCTAGGTGTGCTTTGCCATCTTCGTCACATCTGTTGAGCTATGGTCAAGCAACTAGCTTGTAAACCATAAAAAAGACTTTTTTTTAACTATAAATACATACAGAACACCCAAACACAGAATAACCATCTATGTTCGTCACACAAATGTTAGTTCTGAGTGGGAATCGAACCCACGCCCTTTAGCTTTCGAAGCCGAACTACTACAAAACAAGCCGGTAATTTTTTCAATGAAAAGTTATGAGACACTCTCCTGATGGTAAGAGATAACGCCTGTCCATGACCATTGCAGCAAACTAAACTTAAGTAAAACAAAGTCCAGGCCATCGCTGCTTTGGCGCTCATTACTTTGAGACTTTCGATGGTTAGTCACAAACAGCCCTGTAATTTCGCTAGTAGATAAAAGACTCCAAATTTGGCACAAAATCTGCCTAACAGATCTTCACTGCAGCACCGGCCCACGAATGACCGTGCCAAGCTATCGTGGCAACGACTGAATGAAATGCTAGCGACAATTTCTCTGATTGTTAGTTTGTTGCCAGCTCGGTACTCAGATGCCAACGACTACTGACCCATAGTTTTTCTCGCTTAAGGAAATCTTTAAGTTGACACATTGGTAGTATATCTGCTTAAGGTGGTTCTATTTCGATACAAATAAATTTTTGCCATTTATGGACAAATGGAGCATAATTTTACAGTGAAATCACTGCTGTTGGCATTTATTTTGGTCTTTATTTGCGGTAAATCACAATCGAGCAATTTGTCCATAAATGGTAAAAATTTATTTGTATGGAAATCGAACCATCTTAAGAGCTGTACGGGGACCAATACCCATTCAGGACAAAAAAAAATTGTAGTATAAAACAAGTGTTTGTTCTGTGTCTGGGTTTTCTGTATCCCGCTAATCCCACTAATATTATAAATGTGAAAGTTTGGATGGATGGATGTTTGTTACTCTTTCACGCAAAAACTACTGAACAGATTTGGATTAAATTTGGTATGGGGGTAGCTGAGACCCTGGATTAAGACATCGGCTACTATTTTTCCGAAAACGTGTAGCGGGTAATACCGCGGGGCGCTGCTAGTGTTGAATATAAGGTCGTCAGTCGTTAACCACGCTCTCTGTTTTTTATTAGTAACATATACTCCCTGTCTTTGTGCACTGACGGAATGGCTGCATGAAAATCGTACTTTAAATCGGGATTTAGATTTGTAAGATATAATGTCTATTGAATTTTGAGTCGTCGGTTGGCACAGACTCCCAAGTACCTGTTGAAGTTTGCCTTTGTCGCGCAATCGAAACTGAATGAACGAGTTTCATTTCTACTGAATAAATTGGAAAGTGTTGCATATTGACATATATAGACAAATGTGTCTATAGTGGATATTTCGGCCGTGGTTATTCTATTTATTGTTCAAATCTTTGTGCTAAAATGTTGTATTTACACGAGGACAAACCTGTTGTAGTTTTTACTACCAAATACTATTATTCTTTTTCGACTTTGGCGTCGCGTTTTGTGTATTTGCCTATGTCACTGTCAATGACTATATTATCTCTGTTATTCATCTGTATGTAATAAATAATTATAATTAAACTAGAAAGATATATTGTAAACCGTACATCGTACATATATGTATATATATATATATTTTGTGTAAATACAAGGGCTCACCGGAAGACCAGCGCTGGTCATACCACTTAGTATGACCAGCATTATGCTGAGGTGAGCCCCTATTCTTAACTTTCGTCTGTCTCTGTTTGTTTGTTTTTGTGATTGTTACAGGATTAAACGTTTTTCAACTTTCAAATATTTATCAAATTATACACAGTTTTAGGCAATAATTATATTTGATTGATTTCACTTGTTTCCATAAAGAACGTCTCTACCACTTATGACTGATTAATATATAAATGTACAATTTAAAAAACCGACTCCTGACCCTAAGACCAACTGAACGCACTGCTCTAATGAAACAGCGAAGTTTCGGAGTAACCTACAATTTTTTATCCAGTTTCGGGTTCGAATCCCACGGCACGCACCTCTTTCTTTTCTAAGTTATGTGTGTATTTTCGTGTCACGTTTTACCACATTATATCATTTTCCCACACTCGCGCTTGTGATTCGGCACTTTATGAATAAAACACCACCATTTTTATGCAAAAACACTCTAAAAACAATAGTTTTAGAAAAAAAATACAACGGGGCGACACGACTCTTTCCGCGTTCCCGCCAAAACTTACCCGCCTTACCCTTCTTACAATGAGAAGATACCCTCGACCAGCAGTGGGCCAGTTTATAAGAACAAGGCTGATTTGTAATAAGCAGTACTCGATAGAACATTTCCATTGACTACAAATATTCAGTAAAGCCGATTAAAAGTAGTTTAGAGGAATCCCGATCAGTCAGCACTCTCGGACGGCGGGCGCGCCGCCACAAATACGGGAACTTCCCTGCGCAAACTTTAAAGCAAACCTTGCGGGACCGGAACGTTTTGACACAGATTACAAACAGAGCAGTAACTCTACATCGACAGATAGAATATCATAGATTAGAAAATGTACTCGAGCAGCGTTTTTTGCCTAATCGGGATTTTGAAACTTTTTGAGTGAAAAAAGCGGGATTCTTTCGTCGAAAGCGGGACATAGTAAAAAAAAGTAAATAATCAGAAGTTTTAAGCACCGATTGCGTGACGCACCCCTCTCTCTCCCGCGCGCGTATCTTCATTAACCGCCGGGCGGGCGGCCAGTCAACGCTTGTCTGTGCCGCCCGCCCACGCTTTCCCAGCACGCTGGACGCACGGTCGAGTTATCCTTGAAAAGCGGGACTGAGCCTGCCCATTTAATTTTGATTTAAAAATCGTCCCGCTAAAATTGAGACGTCTGTCAACGCTGTACTCGAGTGTAAAGGTTTCGTCAGTATGGTGAACGACCTCCTGGACGGAGAATGAATGAATGAACTCGTCATGAGTTCGTGTAAAACGAGCAATAATCTTACGGTCATGGAGTTTTTTCTTGCTAATCGCTGCACAATGCGTGATCAGATACCAAAAATGCCAATTCGAGAACCAGTCTGTCTATTTTAAAAAAAATCTAATCGGCTTGTAAATAATAATGATATTCAAATCTACGCAGCGTATTTTAATGCATTAGATAGAGTGATTCAAAAGGAAGGTTTATAAAAAAAAAAAAAAAATCGTGGGACTATACACACAGCGCCGTCTGACCCCAAACTAAGCAAAGCTTGTGTGATGGAACTCAGATAACTGATAGAAAACATAAATACTTTTTTTTGTAAATACATACTTATAATACATACAGAACACCCAGACACAGAACAAACATGATTGTGTTTATTCACAAAATGTTTGCCCTGAGTGGGAATCGAACCCACGCCCTACAGCTCTCAAGGCAGATATACTCCCAATGAGCCAACGAGGTTGTCAAAACGGGGCTATATGTATGATACATGCATATATATCAACAGTCGGGTGCAATCTACATTGCACCCGTTGGAAGCCGGGCCGGGTCGCTAGTTGAGTAATAAAACAAAGCATCGCTACTTTAGCGTTTATTACTTTGAGACATTTGATGGTTAGTCTCGTTACCGATGTATTTTGTTACCATACCCTTCAAACAGTTAAATTGTTTATCTATTAAATAATAGCGGAAGCCTCGCGGTTTAACCCGCGTAGTTCCCGTTCCCGTGGGAATACAGGGATAAAAAGTAGCTTATGTAGCAATGATAGCTCAGTGGTTAGCGCGGTAGGTTCGCATGCCGAAGGGCGTGGGTTCAAACCCCAACAATGAGCTTGAGCTGCCGGTGAAGGAAAACATCGTGAGGAAACCATAGCATGGTGGTAGGGTACTTTCTAGTACTCGGCTGGCTAGCTACCACCCTCAAGTTGAAAATCTGCCGCCAAGCATCTAACGGTGTGTTCCGGCAGCCTCACTTGAGAGCCAGTTCCATTCCAGGCTAGGTGTGCTTTACCATCTTCGACCACACCTTCACTTAACATCAGGTGAGCTGTGGTCAAACACCTGGCCTGTCAACCATTAAAAAAAAAAAAAAATATGTCACCCGGGGATAGTGTAGCTTCCCAACGGTGAAAGAATTTTTGAAATCGGTCCAGTAGTTTTTAAGTTTATTCGTTGCACACAAAAATAGAAAACTTTCCTCTTTATAATATTAGTATGGATGAATTAGTAATAAAGGTTTTACCAATAAATAAAATTGGAATTTTTACAACAGTAATGTTTACACGGTATTGCTTGGCGGCAGAATATCTGTTTAAAAGTTTCAGATGGTTAAATTTACATTTTTGCTTTGAGTTGTATCTCTGCTCTTATGTATTTACAATTTTAAGGGAAGGGTGTCGGGTCGTGCGTGAATGGATTATCTTAAAACAAAGGGGTTCGTTGCCCGAAATGGTATTAAATTTAACGCCTTATTGGATAACGATACGGAAAGTTCTGAGTTAAGCTTTTCTACTAGTCAAATAGTTAAATCAGAGGTTTAATGGCAATGACTAGATACGAAATTTGTCGAGGACTCTTAGTAAGTGCAGGAGCTGCATTTTACATGTATAAAAGATAATTTTAATAACAATATCAACTCTGTCAATATTGACTCAGTCTCGACCAAGCGCTCGAAGAGTCAATACGTTCTGAGGATGCCTCGTGTAGAGGCGACACACGTGTCGGCAAGTGGTTGCTGCAGAGAGAGGAGGTTTTTAAGACTTGTGGTTAATTAATAACAAATTTGACAATCATTTATTAATTAGAACATGATCTTACTTAATATCTAGAACTAATTTGACATAAACCTTAGAAATATAATTAAACAAAAATCTAATTTAAATAACCACACGTCTTAATATCCTCTTCTCTGCAGTAACCACTTGCCATTAGTTAAATTTAAGTCCTCATCACTGTTTTTACTGAAACGACTGTTAAGGTCCAAGTCCTCGACCGTGGGAACTTCTGCTTGAACACCTACATTGATATTTTCCACTCACACAGACGTACATACGTCTGACGTTAGATTTGAATACATTGACGTCACGCTAAAATAGATAAGGAGAGTTAAATTACTATAGCCACGAGCAAGAAGGAGACAGAATGTTTATTCCTATTGCCGGAAGCGGATTTTACATTGATTATCTGTTACATTATGACAGAAGTTTTTTTTTTTTGTTTTGGCATCGCGTTTTGAATATTTGCCAGTGTCAAGTGTCAAATACAAAACGGGCGGGAAGCATGCGCGCGGTGCTCGGTACCGCCGCCACCGCGCGCCCTCTCGTGACGTGCTATACACGACCACGAGACTCGTGACGTTAGATTGTCAGATTCAGAGATTCTCGATGGTTTGTAGCGCCTACCAAAATAAAACAGCAACAGACGTAACGCAGAAAAGAGATTTTCAGCAGGCACTATCAGAAATTTTCATCAAACTATCCGTACTTATCTGCTAAAAGAATAAACAAAACGTACAATACAAGGTCTAAGCCTTAAATGTATCTGCATCAAAGTTAGCATCTATAAAATTGCGCCTTTCCTATAATTATTTTGATGTCAAGATTACGGATTAAAAATAATTTGGCCATATTCTATTTCATAATTTCAAGAAACGAAAAGCGTTTGAAACTATTTTTTCTCCAAGCATAATAATTCAGGATATGTACTATAGTATTCATTAATTTCAAACTTCCACATGATGTATAACGGCACAAAAATGTTGACAAAAACACATCGATTGCCTTATTTTACAAGACTTGCCCGTTAAGCAGAAATAAAGTAAATAAATACCTGGAATATTAGTAAGGAATATTTCGGATAAATATTTGAAATTGTCATGAAAATATTTAAAATACTTAAAAATACTCGCAACGTAAAATACTTTTCTTGTTTGAATCTGCTTATTGCAAGTTTAATATGAATTTGGTGCATTGCATGAAACTGAATTTTTAACAGCGATTTTCAACCTTATTTCTTAAACTTTTTAATTCTGGCTTCGCCTCATATAAAAATGTTTTATCAGTATTGCTTGTTTAGAAGCGAAACTTTTAAAATAAAGCTGTTTATTGCGACTAAGTTGTTAAGTTGAGAGGTGGACTTAAGGACCTGAAACTCGTATTATTTTACAACTTGGGACTAAGTTAAGACGTTAAGTTACTAAGTAAATACTATGTAAGTGTGGATGTGTGTTGGTACCTGGTATCTTGCAATTTAAATGTGGTTTTCTAGCAACATAGAGAATTCCAAACATCTAATTTCGGGACAGCGTGTATAAGAACTCCCCGACACGGAAGTCTGTGTTCGTTATACAAATGTTAGTTTTGTGGGAATGGAACCCACACCCTACAGCGTGAAACAGATAAATCACTCGCTCAAGAAACGGAGGCGCGATTACGTAATGTGCTCACAGAGCAGTTTGTCTTCACATTTTTTTTTATCCTGTTTGTAGTCGTCTAAAATATATTCCAAGCATTTAAGCTGCCTTTGTAGTAAGTAATCCGACACTAATGTACCGTTCAGTCACACAGATGACAGATGTACATGACAAATAGTGAATATTCGGTGTCATAGAAATGTCATTTCATTTAGACACGACATTTGAGATATTGGCTTACACGATTTCCTTTGTCATCATAATCTAGTTGGTAACCATTAGTTAATCCCACTAATATTATAAATGTGAAAGTTTATCCGTATTAAAAGGAAAAGTTCTAATAATTTCAACTATTCATTTTTTAATTTATATTAGAATAAGTTTTTATTTATGTAGACAATAATGAGACGAACGAGACGCTCTCCTGATGGTAAGAGATAATGCCTGTCCATGACCATTGCAGCGATACACAGAACTCTGAGTAACAAAACAAAGTCCAGGGCATCGCTGCTTTGTCTAAAACAATTGAAATATTTGCTATCTATCTAGTATCAATGGAATTGCGGTCAGCATCACAATTTCGGATCGTATTTAACAATTCTCTTAAAAATGATAATTCCATCATATATATATACATTAAGTTTCTATAACTTAATTCCGAGAGCGTGGTGCCCGATTGGTCCGGCGATAATCCAATCGTTCGTCCCCATTTGAATTTCGATCCCGTGTTCTAAATTCAAATCTCGCTGGAACGGATCAGGTGGAGTCACACGGTAGTGCATCCGAGCGGATGGCCCCGAGGCTTAGGGCTTGTTTAAACAGAGTTACGTGGCGCTGGAAGAGGCAAGTTGCACTAAACTTTAAGCGCATAGACATATGGACATAGATTTAACGAATACAGACAATACATGAGAAACTAAAGTAGAACTAGCTGTGCCCAGCTGTGTTACCCGCTGCATGTTTTCGGGATAAAAAATTTATAGCGATGATAGCTCTGTGGTTAGCGCGGTCGGTTCGCATGCCGAAGGGCGTGAGTTCAAACCTCGACAATGAGCCTGAGTGAAGGAAAACATCGTGAGGAAACCATAGCATGGTGGTAGGGTACTTTAGTACACGGCTGGCTAGCTACCAAGTTGAAAATCTGCCGCCAAACACCTAACGGTGTGTTCCGGCAGCCCCAGAGCCAGTTCCATTCGAGGCTAGGTGTGCTTTACCACCTTCCACCACACCGTCACTTAACATCATCAGGTGAGCTGTGGTCAAACACCTAGCTTGTCAAACATATGTGTTAATCCAGGGTCCATACCAAATTTCATCCAAATCCGTTAAGTAGTTTTTGCGTGAAAGTTTTTTTTTTTTTTTAATGTTTGACAGGCTAGTTGTTTGACTACAGCTCACCTGATGTTAAGTGAAGGTGTTGTCGAAGATGGTAAAGCACACCTAGCCTGGAATGAAACTGGCTCTCAAGTGAGGCTGCCGGAACACACCGTTCGATGCTTGGCGGCAGATTTCCAACTTGAGGGTGGTAGCTAGCCAGCCGAGTACTAGAAAGTACCCTACCGCCATGCTATGGTTTCCTTCACCGGCAGCTCAAGCTCATTGTTGGGGTTTGAACCCACGCCCTTCGGCATGCAAACCTACCGCGCTAACCACTGAGCTATCATCGTTACAAGTGCAACAAACATCGATATATACGGATTTGGTCGAGGTTGCCGTCAATTAAATTGCCAATTTGAAGTCACGTCAAAATCGTGTTTATCAGTACATTCGCCGGTGCAATAAATTAAATGTCATCCGTTCACGCATCGTCGGGCAAAATTGTTTCACGCGGCCCACGGCGCGCTCCGATTGGCGGTTCGGCGCGTGACGTCACGGGGTTATTAATTACTCGCCATGTACGGTTATTAATTGAACAATCGAAACTGCATTTCAGCATACGCTGATAAATAATTGAATTGTATTGAACCGCTAGAGCGACGATTTTGTTATTAAGTTTATGGTCACTCAATCGCGCGCGAAATACTGTGAAATTAGTTCTGTTTATTGACGTTTCGGACATGTTGCAATTGCCGTGGTCCCGTTAACTTCTACATACAACTTTTTTTTACAACCAACAACAACAACACAACAACAACAAACAACAACAACTTTTGACACTTTTTGACAACTTTTACATTTGTCGTCACAAAAGAATTACGTAGAAAGTGCTGCCATCTCTGTGAATAGGAACTCAAGCTTTGACCATAATCTTTCTATCTATGTATACTACTATAAAGAGGAAAGATTTGATTGTTTGTTTGTATTGAATAGGCTCCGAAACTACTGGACCGATTTCAAAAATTCTTTCACCGTTGGGAAGCTACGCTATCCCCGCGTGACATAGGCTACTTTTTATCCCTGTATTCCCACGGGAACGCGAGGCGTCCGCTAGTGTTATTAATAAACTAAATTAAATGTTTTAATAAAATTGTTGTCCTAAATCTTTTTAATATGACACAATATTTATGTTCTGTAATCTTTGTATGAACAATAAAGAGTTATCTATCTATCTAACTACGATAAGCAAAATATGATTAACCTTTATTCACAGGAAAAGCAAGAAAACAGAAAAAGAAATAATTAGCAAATTCGAAAAACGTATCTCGTTTTTAAAAGCGGTTTTTCCGTATGCATTTTTCCAGTATTATTATTTTCCAATACCGACATAAAAGAGTAAATACAGAATGAAACGCGAGCTTTTCCCGATATTTCTTAGAATATATTCTAGAAATCTCTTGGAAGGTTGCTAATCCTATTGGTTTCAACTACCTAGAAACTACAACACTTTCACTAGGGTATAAAATAGTTAGCAGTGACATATGTCCAGATGTCCAACTCGAATCCTCGGACGGAGACGGCTGGTCCGCGCCGATGAGACCAACTATCGATGTTTTTTCTTTCTTTTTTTATTCTATACGTGGTAATCCAGAAGACCGGTCGTCTTTTTGTATGTAAAAAGTAATAAGACGAACGAGACGCTCTCCTGATGGTAAGAGATAACGCTTGTCCAGTACCATTGCAGGGATGCACAGAACTTTGAGTAACAAAACAAAGTCCAGGGCATCGCTGCTTTGGCGCTCATTACTTTTAGACTTTCGATAGTTATTTTCAACAGCCCAGTAATTTCGCTAGCTGCAGTATCCTTCAAACCGGAACACAGTAATGTTTATAAATATTGAAGGACATTTTAATACAGCGCCATCTAGTCCCAAACTAAGCTAAGCATGTACTATGGGAACCAGACAGCTGACAGAATATTTAAATACTTTTTTTTGTTGTTGTAAATACATACTTGTAATACACACAGTTTGTACATGTTTACACACTACTGCTTGGAGGCAGAATATCTGGTACTGCGGTGCGCTAACCTAGACGACTTCCTGCTAAAGAGATGTCAAGTAAAGGTTTGATTTTTTTGTACAAACACAAAAGTAGTTCTGGGAGGCATATTTATATTAATTCCTCTTACTCCTCTTAGCGCATCTCGGCGTCCTTTGTGCTATGAATTTACACTGTTGCAGACTGTAAAAAGAGCTGCAATGATAGCTTTGGGATCTTTTTATTCCACTTTTTTTTTTCTTTAATTTTGGCGTCGCATTTTGAGCATTTGCCACTGTCAAGTGTTTTATATTTTCAAGTTTTATATGTTTTTTAAATAAATTCCCTCGTAGCTATAGTTATAGTCAAAGTCCAGTTCGTATCAGAAAGAAAGAAAGGAAATAATTTTATTTTGTATTATATATATTATTTGTATAAAAAAAAAACAAAAATAACAACAAATAGAGACAAACAGTTACAAAATAGGGGTTCACCTCAGCATAATACTGGTCATACTAAGTGGTATGACCAGCGCTGGTCTTCCGGTGAACCCATGTCGGTCAAACAAAACAAACATAACAAATCACCAACAACAAATATAACAAAACGAAATAAAAAATATCAGTCATGTATAGTCATGCTTTAGTAAAGTAGTGGCGACTTTACTATAAGTTTCGATGGCATTTTGGAACACACAACACTATAAGTCATGTTTCACTACATCATATCATTTTCCCACACTCGCGCTCGTGATTCGGCACTTTATGAATAAACCACCACCATTTTTATGCATAAACACTCGACAAAACACAAGTTTTGGAAAAAACTACAACGGAGCGACACGACTCTTTCCGCATTTCCGCCAAAACTCATTCCACGACTATCTTGCGATATCATTTGAAAGGTCATCGTATGTAACAATTAACATGTTAGTAATGTATTCATTTTCTTTGTTTACAGGTAAGCTGTTGGACCTCTGATAACCTATGCGTGGACGTAGCAATGCGTGAGTGATGGATATATTTGTGATAGGCTAGGTGTTTGACCACAGCTGACATAATGTTAAGTGTTAAGCTTGTAAATTCTAAGCCGAAAGGGGTATCGTTAGGAGCAACTTGTAGTATGGGGAACGACTTTGAAATCGCAACAAAAAACAAAACAAACAAAAAACGGTAGTATCAAATTTTATTTTTATTGTTTGATTACCGGCCCGCCCCGTCTTCGCAAGATTAGATATAGATAGATATTTAATAAATAATTTATTATTGTGACATAAGTGTAACAGTTAGACATAATTATGATATAACGGTCTTTTTTGTAGAGATAAATTTGCTCTATAGAACATCAATTTGTTCTATTGTCAATGGTTTTATCGAATCTAACCCACGCCCTTCAGCTCTTGGAGCAGACATACTACCAATGAACCAACGGGGCTCCATCATGAGACCAGCTCCATGGCACCGTATTATTGTATTGTCATCGCAATTACATGTACGTACAAAATTACAAATTGATACGACAATGAAAAGCGGGTTAAAATCGAATTTTGGTACATAAATTACTTGGAAGTGAAAAGAGTATCGCTGTGGAAATCGAATCCACTCTCTGGCAAGTAACTGAGTCTATCTAATCAACGGCAACCCCGGCTATTGGCTATCCAATTTGCAATCTGTTCTTTAGGTTTTTTGCCTGCGCCCCGTCCGCGTGGCTACTAATGAAGTCATTAGCTAGATTGTAATGTAGTGACTGGATTTCTTAGGGGATGTGTTACAAATAGTCCCTAGGTAGTAAGTATTTACTCGTAGATTACTACTTGGAGGTTGTGGTATGATTAATCGCTAGGTAGTAAGTAGTTAGATTACCTCGAAGGTTGTGGTATGACTAGTCGCTAGGAAGTAAGTAGTTAGATTACCTTGAAGGTTGGTGTATGACTAGTCGCTAGGTAGTAAGTAGTTAGATTACCTTGAATGTTGTGTATGGCTAGTCGCTAGGTAGTAAGTAGTTAGATTACCTTGGAGGTTGTGGTATGGCTAGTCTCTAGGTAGTAAGTAGTTAGATTACCTTGGAGGTTGTGGTATGGCTAGTCTCTAGGTAGTAAGTTGTTAGATTACCTTGGAGGTTGTTGTATGACTAGTCACTAGGTAGTAAGTAATTAATTGATTGAGTGGTTACTTTGCGGGAGTACACCATGTGCCGCCAGAAACTTCCCGCATTGATAGTTGTAAGTGTTTAAAAAATCTGTGAAAGCAATATCTTCGCCAAGAGTACTCTGAAGTAAAGGAAGTTTCGCCAGCCGGGATCGAGATAAGCAACCCACTTGTGCCTCGCTTGCGTAGGGAGGGATTTGCAAGATTGCAAGTCTTGCCAGAGTGAATTCAGGACTCAATTTGTTAAATCGCAACAAAGGGAAAAAATAATACGTAGATTTTTCTTGATTTATTATCTTGATACCTGATGCACATTCTGCGGTATATATTATCAGTTTATTTTGTTTCATTCTGTGTTACAAGCAGTCATAGGATAGTTTCCTGGAAGAGATAGCTTATAGCGATAATGCCGCCTCTTGTAGCACTAGTTAATATGATTATTTTGTATTCCGTACATTTTTTCTATTTCTGGTGTGCACAGTAAAAAGTTTATAAATAAAAGTCATAACTAATTATATCAAGAAAAAAAAAACACAAATACCAAAGTTTACTTTTATCTGTTAAAAACATATTAAAGGTGTAATAACCATTTTCAATTAAAAATTTTCAAAAAAAAAAATTGTAACAGTTATCTGGTTCCCATAGTACAAGCTTTGCTTAGTTAGGGGTTAGATGGCGCCATGTGCGCCACCTAAATCGGTTCAGCCGTTCTTATATTATGCGCTTACCAACGAACATAATTTGATATTTGTTTATGTAGTTACGGAATAATAGTTTTTAAGTAATAAGCGCCAAAGCGGCTATGCTCAGAATTATGTTTTGCTATTCAAAGTTATGTGCATCGCTGCAAGTCTTACCATCAGAAGAGCGTATCGTTCGTCTCATTACTTTAAAAATAATAAGATTTCCACTAACATTTCATCGGAACAAAACATCAATGAAATCCGTATAATGTCCTGTCAAAAGTTTTTGAACAATAAGAAAACAAACTAAAGCTATTAATTAAAACATAGACAAGACTGAAGTTTCACTTTCAAGACTCTACAATCTATTTTACCCCATCTCTATTCATATCTTAGTTAAGTTTCTAATTAAATTTGCATCCTGCTGTTATCTCCAAGCATACGTCTTTTAACCACAAAGAGACCCTTAGCCCTTTGTCTTAAGAGTCATGCTTCTCCACTTAAGTTGTTAGTGGGTAAATGACACAGAATAGAAATTGGTTTTGCTTTTGGAAGTGGTTTCGCGTAATACTATTATTTTATTCTGTCACCGTAACATTCAAGACTTGGTGGTAGATTTCTTTAGCAGGAAGTCGTCTAGGTAGGTACCACCGCAGTACCCGATATTCTGCCGCCAAGCAGTAGTGTGTAAACATGACTGTGTTCCGGTTTGAAGGGTACTGCAGCTAGCGAAATTACTGGGCTGTTAAGACTAACCATCGAAAGTCTCAATGTAATGAGCGTCAAAGCAGCGATGCCCCGGACTTTGTTTTGTTACTCGAAGTTCTGTGTATTGCTGCAATGGTCATTGGCATGCGTTATCTCTTACCATCAGGAGAGCGCATCGTTTGTCTAATTATATTTACATTAAAAAAAAACTTGTTCTCGATTTTCGACGACTCGTTTGGCTCGGTGGAAGTGCGTTTTGTGTAATAACTTAGCCGATTTCGATAGCCGTTTGGATATAAAATTCAAAATATTTTATTGTCAGTCTGTGTAGCATAAGATCTTATATATGAGGAATGCGTATCAACATGCTGCGCCCATTTGGGCATACAATTTTTTTTTATCGTTGACAAGCTAGGTATTTGACCACATCTCACCTGATGTTAAGTGACGGTGTGGTCGAATCATTAAATACAGGAAGTTTAGATAAATCTAAAAAGTCAAATTAATGTCATAATATTATTCACAATGTCAAGTAATTAATTCAATTTATCTTCATGATATACTCGTGTTTATGTGTGTGTTAGTTTTTACTTTATTAGTCCAGAATTTTCTATTAGTGTTAATGGTCGTTTGAATCCACGCTTTTCGGTGTGTGAACTGACCACGCTTACTACTGAGCGATGATCGCTACATTCTGCCCGGTCCAAGGTCAAAGAACAAAGTATCCTTACTAATATTATTAAAAATTTGAATGTGAGATTTGTTTGTTACGTTTTCACGCGTAAACTTTACGAAAATGTTACCAACAATTTCGCCCTGGAAGAACATGGGAGACTTTTCATCATCATCCATCACCAAGCGCGGGGCGCGGCTGGTTAGAAAAGAAACCAGACGACTTTTTCTACAATTACCTACCCTTTCGTATTGGCGAGGCGAGCAAAGCTGCGGGTGTAAGCTAGTTAAGATTTGTAAACTCTGTTCTGTGAGTGGGCAGAGGGGCCTTATTAAAAAAACAAATAACCGCCGCCCCGCCTGACGGCTGCTGAAATCCGGGTAATCCATCATATCCGGGATGATCCCGGCCCGGAGTGGCCGTCTCACCCGGCCTGACCCGGACCAGCAGTTTACAAAGAAAACAACAACTTTAGTTCATGTCGTTTATTCTTCGAAGGATATTTGGTTCGTTAAACCGTCACCATGTTAATAAATAAAATCTGCCGGCAAACCACCTAGCGGCATGTTTCAGTACCTCATCTACACTAATTATAAAGAGGAAATTTTTTGTTTGTGTTGAATAGGCTCCGAAACTACTGGACCGATCTTAATCATTCTTTCATTATTAGAATGCAACATTATCTGTGATGGATATAGGCTATAGTTTATTTAAAAAACAATTAGAGATCCACGTGGAAAATTTAATAATGTAACCCAAGCTGTGAAAAATTTGAAAAAACCCTTACTTAGCTTGCGCAGCGAAAACTATTGACAATAGAATAAAGTGGCGTTTTATAGAGCAAATTGACAGCTACAAATAAGTCCGCAATATCATATGTCTAACTATTACTGTTGTCATCTACATCTACACTAATTATAAAGAGGAAAGATTTGATTTTTGGTTTGTATTGAACAGGCTCCGAAACTACTGGACTGATCTGAGTAATCGTTGCATCATTAGAATGCTACATGATCACTGAGTGACATAGGCTACATTTATATTGTTAATCGAGTTTTGTTTTCCTGTGCGAAGCCGGGACGAGCTGCTAGTTTTTTTACAAATCAAAAACGGTTTGGTTATGTGTATAAAAAGCAAAATTAAGAATTTTGGAAAAACCCACGTCTGTTAATAAGTTATTGTCACCTATCTAAGATAATGCACAAATCAAACCCGAACCCATAACTGACAACTGCATCAAAATCGGACTAGTGGTCTTGGAGAAAAGTGGCAACATGGATTTGCACAAAAAATGTTTCCTGCAGCGCCCCCTGGTGATTTGTCACCATAACACCTATCTAAAAACATGCACCAATCGAACCCGAACTCATTATTGAAAATTGCATCAAAATCGGACTAGTAGTTTTGGAGAAAAATGGCAACATGTATTCGCACATACAAACATCTGAACACCCAAACGCTATCTGAGCAATACAATGTCAAAGAAATAAAATTAAAAATGTCGAATGAAAAATATAACGTAAAATTTAAATTAAAACTAGACACGTATGCATAGAACAACATGTAATTAATCATTTAATTACATAATTATAGTTAAATAGCTGTACGTGATCATTGCAGCGGTATTTGAAACTTTGAGTTACATAACAAAAGGTGATCATCGGGCGTCAGCGGCGTGTTTATACTTTGATAGGCTGATGATGATGGTGATGATATAGTTCCTAGGATGTAGTTTCTCGCACATTAATTTAACGACTGTATTCGTCGTAAAATTGCCGTAAAATGCGTACGCTCTTATGATTTTAGCTGTTTTTTTTTTAGTTTGGTAGGTGTTTTAATGTTTTTGTTACCTTTTTATTGTATCTTTGTTTCAGCGATTTTTTTATAAGGTATTTTTACAGCTGAAAAGTTCGCCGATTCGGACAAATCAAGTTTATGTTGGACTGCTCTGTTGGCTCATTTGGTATTGTATCTGCTTTTTTTTTTTTTTTAATGTAAAAAGTATTGAGACGAACGAGACGCTCTCCTGATGGTAAGAGATAACGCCTGTCCATGACCATTGCGGCGATACACAGAACTTTGAGTAACAAAACAAAGCCCAGGGCATCGCTGCATCGGCGCTCATTACTTTGAGACTAGATGGTTAGTCTCAACAGCCCAGTAATTTCGCTAGCTGCAGTACCCTTCAAACCGGAACACATTAATGTTTACACACTACTGCTTAGCGGCAGAATAACTGATACTGCGGTGGTACCTACCTAGACGACCTCCCGCTAAGGAAATCTACCACCAAGAAAAATACACCGGGCATGGGTTCGATTCCCATTCAGGACAAACGTTTGTGTGACGAGCATCAATGTTAGTTCTGTGTCTGGGTGTTTAGTATGTATTATAAGTAAATATATGTAGTTATATATTAACAAAAAAAAAAGTATATTAGCTATCCGGTTTCCATAGTACAAGCATTGCTTAGTTTGTAGCTAGGTGACGCTATGTATAAAGTGCTACGGTATTTATTGTCGAAAAAAATATTTATTCAGTGTCATCTTTCATTTAAATTTCCATCGAGTCGAGTCATTATACATTACATTTCTACTTGTACAAAGTCCTTGAATGTATGATGAATGTTTTAGTAAAATTGCTAAAAGTCGGACAATACCGCCTTAAGGTGGTTCGATTTCCATACAAATAATTTTTTGCCATTAATGGACAAATGGAGCATAATTTTACAGTGAAATCACAGCTACTGGCATTTATTTTGGTCTTTATTTGCAGTAAATCACAATTGCTTACATAACACAGTTGTTTATACGATGTTTTTTTTTGTCCTGTGTTAGAATCGAAGCCACACCCTTCAGCTCTTGTAGCAGACATACTACCAACAGGGCTGTCAATAAAATTTATATTGGTACTGATACATCTACTTCACAGTCAAAACCAATTAAACAAATAGTATGTAAATAACAGACAGACGGTCGGACAGATTTAGCGTATTCAATTAGAGATGGTTTGATGTTGGGCTGAGATTTAAGGCTCCAGACGGCGCAGACGAACTCTCTATACTTAGCTCGCGGTTTACAGTCTTAAGGTGGTTCGATTTCCATATAAATATTTTTTGCCATTTATGGACAAATGGAGCATAATTTTACAATGAAATCACAGCTTCTAGCATTTATGTGCGGTAAATCACAATTGCTTAAATAAAAGATTATTAACATAATCTACTGTTTTATTAAAAAATCATATATACAAAAATATTAATAAATTTGATTTTATGCTAATAATCTACTGTTTTGTTCAAGCAATTGTGATTTACCGCAAATAAAGACCAAAAGAAATGCCAGTAGCTGTGATTTCATTGTAAAATTATGCTCCATTTGTCCATAAATGGCAAAAAAATATTTGTATGGAAATCGAACCACCTTAAATATTTTTACTAAACACGCCATTTTTCCCGCTCTATGAGTTAATTTTCTGCGCGCGATATCCTTTGTTTCTATTCTTTGTTTGTTTAATCAATAAAGTTAACCGACTTGTCACGTTTTTTACTATACGGTTCATTTTAATCAGAACACGTGCCAGAAGTTTCGTAACTGATGTTTCCCGAACGGGCCGTGTTCGGAAGTGTTATATGCCTAGGGACAGAAATTTGTGTATGGACGCGAAAGTTTGGGAATAGTTGGCCAAAGTTTTGCGGACCTGTGACTGATGTAGGGAACTTTGGATTTCTAATTTTGGACGTACCCCGAGAAGGGATGGGCCACTTTAAAAAGAGGTGGGTGTTGAATGTTTATGAAGAAAAACTTTTTATCGTAACCGGTCGCGAAACTAAGTATTCAATGTCGAAAGGGGCACAATGCCTCTAACAACTGAGGGTACGATAAGAAAAATTCCTGATTGCTCATCAGAAGTCCCAGGAAGCTTGATACATGAAACTAGTGCTATATAATGTTATTGCTGGTTTCATGAATCGGTTTCCCCTAGACAAGCGTGTTACTACCTAGATCATATCTTCTCTTTTGGTAACTGGCGCGATGGTGGTCAAACGTGAGCCTGTCGTTTTTGTTTTGTCATTTGTATAGGTTGATATTTTGAGAGAAGTTATTAACATAGTGGTTTGTTTGTTTGAATTTTTTATTTCATTTTGTTATATTTGTTGTTGGTGATTTGTTATGTTTGTTTTGTTTGACCGACAAGGGCTCACCGGAAGACCAGCGATGGTCATGCCACTTAGTATGACCAGTATTATGCTGAGGTGAGCCCCTATTTTGTAACTGTTTGTCTCTGTTTGCTGTTATTTTTGTTGTGTTTCGTGTTACAAAATAAAATTATTTTCTTTCTTTCAATAATTACTTCACTGTATCCAGAGTTTTTTTATGTAAAAGTAATGAGACGAACGAAACGCTCTCCTGTTTGTAAGAGATAACGCCTGTCCATAGTGTCCATGACTCTTGAACCAATTTTGATGAATTTTGCTATAGAAATATATGAGACCTCGGAGAAGGACATGGCTACTTTTTTTGCGAAAAGAAATCTTGGAGGGGGTGAAATAGGAGATGAAAGTTTGTATGGGGAACCAATAATTTCTCAAGTAAGAGATATAAAACAGTCATTGTTTTTTTACGATTGAAAATATGATTAGAAATAAATATTGTTTCCGCGTTTTTTTGACTTATCAAGGTAAAATAGGGGGTGATTTTTTTTTAAATGTACTTACTTGCCTACCTTGATGGTACAACCCCAGCGAAGCGGGCGGGTTGATATTAAATAAAATACAATCCTTTTATGAATTTAAAAAAAATGCGGGATTTCCTCATTAAATACAATCTTGTGGGTCAAAGTCTATAGTGGAAACTTATGTAAACGCTATGTAATGCTTAATGTTGTTCCATTCCAGGCTAGGTGGGCTTTACCATCTTCGACCACACCGTCACTTAACATCAGGTGAGCTGTGGTCAAACACCTAGCCTGTCAAGCATTACAAAAAAAAACAAATGAAAAACGTCTTGTAAGATGGGAAGAGCAAATTCACATTTCCGTTTATTTTCTTTACGTATATGGAAAGGAAAATATTTAAAAAATGATCAAAGTGAGCCGGCCTTTAACATTTTTCTTCCAAAAATCCGTTATTAATGTATGTTTATTTATTGTAATGAGTTAGCATTTAGATTAATGAAATTTCTAACAATTTGAGCTTCCAAGCGGGATTATTCGAAAATCTCATTACGTCGTTTTATACGTTAATGTATTCGAATATTAACATCATTAATCGAATAAAAAACGTCGAGCGCGAGTGGGCAGTGGTTTAATAGGGTTCCGAATTAAATACTTTCACTGCTTCACCTTTTACGTTCCGTAATAAGATTTCTTGGAAGAGAAAGTTCATAGTTCATAATGTTTTATTGATAGCAGTCAGTTACAAAGTAATTCATCATCATCATCATCATCATCATTTCAGCCGTAGGACGTCCACTGATGGACATATGCCTCCCCCATTGACTTCCACAAAGACCGGTTGGAAGCGGCTCGCATCCAGCGCGTTCCTGCGGTCTTTATTAAATAAATAAAAAAATAAATAAATAAATATCATAGGACATTACACACAGCGCCATCTTACCCCAAACTAAGCAGAGCTTGTGCTATGGATGACAGATAACTGATAGAATACTTAAATACTTTTTTTTTTTTGTAAATACATACTTATAATACATACAGTACACCCAGACACAGAACAAACATCGATGTTAGTCACACAAATGTTAGTCCTGAGTGGGAATCGAACCCACGCCCTTCAGCTCTTAAGGCAGATATGCTACCAATGAGCCAACAGGGCTGTCGTCGTGTTAGGTCGTTACAAGTAATTAAACTCTTTATAGTATACCGGAAACCTAAAAGAAAAATTTAAATACAATCATCATTTTCTCTATACAGACCGGAACCTTAAAAGCTATCTTAAAAGTTAATTTTACTTTTATTTCAATTTGGCTTCTAACTTTTTTCACGGATCTCTAATTCAATCGACGTTTTCTGATGCCGTCAATTTGCGCTCCTTATTGCCTATTTCTTATAACAATCGGAGTGTTACAGATTGATAATATTAAATCTTAGAATTGGGAATATTTATCTAATTTCATTTCAAGACGAAATGGTCTCTTGGATTTTTCAATTACAATCGTAATTGATCTTTTATTGTTTCGTAATTTTTTTTGTGAAAGTAATGAAACGACGTGACCTTTTCCTGATGATAAGAGTTAACGCCTGCCCATGACCATTGCAGCGATACACAGAACTTTGAGTAACAAAACGAAAGCCCAGGGCACTCACAGGGCAGGGTTTCTCTGCCGTTCATTAATTTGAGACTTTGGACAGTCAGTCTCAACAGCCCTGTAATTTCTCTAGCTGCAGTCAAACTTCAAACCTGAATGCAGTAACACACTTCTGCTATCGTATATCTAATTTTCTAAATATGATGGATATTTTTTGTCTTAACAAATGTTTAAGTAAACACACTGATACGCGCCCTACATCCCACTAATAAAATGTAAATGTGAAAGTTTGGATGGATGGATGTTTGTGTTTGTTACTCTTTCACGCAAAAACTACAGAACGGATTTGGATGAAACTTGGTATGGAGGTAGCTGACACCCTGGATTAACACATAGGCTACTTTTTATCCCGAAAACATTTAGCGGGTAACACCGCGGGGCGCAGCTAGTGCTTATATAATTAATACTTACCAGAAGGTCTCAACCTACCTACTTGCTGAGAAAACTGGTAACAGAAATAAAAAAGATTTGTAATTTTTTAACTGCTTGGCGGAAAAATATCTAGTACTGCGGTGGTACCTACATAGACGACCTCCTGCCAAGGAGATCTACCACCAAGTGAATGTGAAGATGTGTAAAGTCTGCCAACCCGCACTTGGCCAGCGTGGTGGGCTATGGCCTTACTTACTGGACTATGACTATACTTACACAATGAGAAGAGAACCGCAGTTTATTTGGAACCAAATAGTCCATGTTTGAGTCATGTCCATCTCAAATATCTTATTCCCTACGTATTATATATAAGTAATAAGTATATATAGCTAAGTCGGGAGATCTTGCTGGCTCAGCGCTTCATCAATCACACTGGAGCAAACTACTCGATTACTCCAGAAGGCAGGGCAGGAGAGAGTCTCGTTCGTCTCATTATTTTTCACATAAAAAAAACGATGCTCTGGACTTTGTTTTGCTTCTTAAGGCAAGGTTCTATAATCTATATAATAGTCATTATACCATCTGATGAGCGTCTCCTCTCATCTACTTTTACATTAAAAAAATATTCGTGAACATTTTTTATGAACTCTCGGATATGGTTTCCTCACGATGTTTTCCTTCCTCATTTGATTCGTTTTCGTATTTAATTGTATACATCTGTGACTCTATTAGCTTGACGCTAAAGATGCTTTTATATTTAAAAAAAAAAATATATCTACATATTTTCTCTACAGTATTTCGTTTACTGCGTTTGAAATTGTGTCGTTCTCGTATCTGTATTAAAGTTCAAATTTGCTAAAAAATTTATGACACGCATTGTATATTTTAGTATCCTATAAAAATGTCACAGAATAAGAATCTAATTTGTCCACAGTGTCCGTGAGCTCGCATTTTTAAGTAATCCAACAAAACGTAAACAATATTTTACGCGCGAGTTGTAAATCTTATTTTCTTAATGTTTGTAAATACCGTAGTATGTATGTAGTAAATGCGACAAACTCCCAGCTCTGTTGGCTCGTTGGTAGTATGTCTGCTTCAAGAGCTGTATAGCGTGGGTTCGATTCCCATCCTGAGCACACGTTTTCGATACTATTTTTTTTTTTTTTTAATTGTTGACAGGCTAGTTGTTTGACCACAGCTCACCTGATGTTAAGTGACGGTGTGGTCGAAGATGGTAAAGCACACCTAGCCTGGAATGGAACTGGCTCTCAAGTGAGGCTGCCGGAACACACCGTTAGATGCTTGGCGGCAGATTTTCAACTTGAGGGTGGTAGCTAGCCAGCCGAGTACTAGAAAGTACCCTACCACCATGCTATGGTTTCCTCACGATGTTTTCCTTCAACGGCAGCTCAAGCTCATTGTTGGGGTTTGAACCCACGCCCTTCGGCATGCGAACCTACCGCGCTAACCACTGAGCTATCATCGCTACAACTATTATAAAGAGGAAAGATTTGATTGTTTTGTTTGTATTGAATAGGCTCCGAAACTACTGGACCGATTTCAAAAAATCTTTCAGCGTTGGGAAGCTATCTATCCCCGAGTGATATAGGCTTTTTATCCTTGTATTCTTATGGGAACGGGAACTACGCGGGTGAAACCGCAGGGCGTCTGCTTGTTATAAACAAGGACTGTCCAGACAAAGGCCCGCGGGCCGCATGCATTTAAAAAAATAAAAAAACTAAGAAAAGAAATAATGGGACAGGTTCAAATTTAGTTTAGCAAGGATTATCAACGCTTCGGCAGTTCGCCCGCCGCTGAATAGTCCAATTTTCTGATACACGATTTTTAAAAAAGCATTTTACGAGTGTTATTTTTAGCGTCCGCATCTCTTTGAATTCCATCAGAATAAACATTCGACGGAGTCTGTAAAACGGGCATCATTCTTTCTTGACGGTTTTGTTACCGTCGACAGGATGTGGCCGAGCTAGGCCGGTAGCACACCGGAGATGCGCGTCTCATTTGGTTTTAGCTGAAAAGCAAGCGGCGAAACTCAATTTGAGTGCATTATAACATGTTTAATTTAGCTTCACTACTAAACGCGTGTTGTATTTTTAATTATTGTAGGTTATCTAACGTTTGGGGTAGACATGTTTTAGAGACCGCGAATTGGCAAACGTAGCGTAGGACGCCCTGAGACTCGATGGAGTGACGATATACATAGGACAGCTGGCGGTGCATGGAAGCGAAAAACCGAAAATCGGGCTGAGTGGCGTGCCTTGGGAGAGGCCTATGTCCAGCAGTGGACTATAAAAGGCTGATGATGATGGTATTTTACCATCTTTGACCACTTTTTTTTCACTTAAAACAGGTGAGCTGTGGTCATCACAAAGTCCAAAAATGAATGGGATAGACATAAGCTGTAGCTTATTGAATATTTTGTTTTGTTTTTAATCTTATCTCTTGACAAGAAACGATGCTGGCACAAAACATCAGAACAATAAAGGCAAAAACAGCTATTTTCTGAGTTGTTTCTGTTCAAATTAAATCGAATTTCGCATTAGGGCGGGCGGGCAGCCGATTGCCGTTTTGCCGCCCCCTACGCTACGTCGCTTGTGAGAATAGTCTCTCAGTTCTCAAAGGAGACAATCAAATCAAACCAATGCTAAGAAACAAAGATCGTCCATTACATCATTACAAATGGTTCGTCTATTCAGCATGGGATGTCGACATTGTGCGCTACTCGGTGTCGGGTGTCGTTTGACAATAGAGACCAGAGCTATTCATACGTGACTAAAGACTGGAAACATGTAAACTTTTTATATGACCGTCTGTGATCTTTCGACCAATCAGTGCTCTGGATTTTCTTTCCAGTCACGGTCATAGACTACGCGTCCGCCGAATTTGTTTACAAAGATTGGCGACAGATTTGAGTATCAGTTAGTATTTATGTATTCTATCAGTTATCTGACTTCCATCACAAAAGCTCTGCTTAGTTTTGGGGCCAGATGGCGCTGTGTGTATAGTGCTACGTTATTTATATATCTTTAGAATTAAATAATAAAATAAAATAAATAAATATCGTAGGACATTACGCACAGCGCCACCTGACCCCAAACTAAGCAAAGCTTGTACTATGGAAGTCAGATAGCTGATAGAGTACTTAAATACTTTTTTTTTTAAATATATGTTAATAATAAATACAGAACAAACATTTGTTTATGCCACAAAGTTTGTCCTGGGTGGGAATCGAACCCACGCCCTTCAGGTCTTGAAGCAGACATTCTACCAATGAACCAACAGGGCTACCAATTGCAAATATTTTTGCAATTCCAAAATTTCTTTGTTAATATGTTATCTAAATATCAAAGATTAAGATTACTAACTTAACTTTCCTCTTTTTGTAATGTAAAATTATAACAAAAAAAAAAGTTATTAAAGTTGACAAAGGTCACGGACCCTAGTGTCTGTGGAGCGTATAATTATCAATAAAAAAAAAATAAAAAAAAATCAAAGTTTTACGTTTCTAATGGTTTAAGGTATTTATTTTTTATAAGAATAAATACGAATTCACTTAACTTAGAAATACAAGTTATTCTTAGGTAGTCATAGGCAACAAGCAACGGAACTTATTAACAAGGATTTACCTATGATTCAAATGCACTATGGTGTATCAGTATTGACTCAGAACTGTGGAGATCTGTTGCTGAAAGTGGATGTCAAGAATGCATTCAACTCAGTGGATAGGGGTGCCCTACTAACGCAAGTAAGAGACAAAATTCCAAATTTATACGCTTTTCTTTGGCAGTGTTATAGTGCTCCCTCAAAATTATCTTATCATGGAAACGAAATTACTTCGGCTGTGGGTTGTCAACAAGGTGACCCTCTAGGCCCAGCTGTATTCAGCCTCGCCATCCACCCCATCATCCAACGCTTACAATCGAGACTGAATGTTTGGTATTTGGATGATGGGACGTTGGGTGGTGACGCAAATACCCTATTTGATGACCTCGCGTTTTTGACCACCGAATTTCGCAGCATTGGATTAGAGTTAAATTTTTCTAAATGTGAGTTATTTATTCCCAAAGCATTCCCGGAAAAAGATTTGGTAATACAAAAAATGTGCTCTTTGGCCCCGAATATCAAAATTGTTGATAACAGTTCACTTCGTTTGTTGGGCTCTCCTATTCTTGAGGAATCTTTCCCTCTGTTTATAGACGAAAAAATTCAAAATTTTCTTCAAGTTTCGGATCGTTTAACAAAAATTAATACCCATATGGCCTTCACCATTATTCGTTTCTGCGTTTTTGTCCCAAAATTCACATATTTGGTCAGATGTTGTCAACTTTGGAAACATGCGGAACTTATTCAAAATTTAGACAACATCATCAAAAAAACTTTAAGCATGATTTTGAATATAAATTTAAATAACAGAGAGTGGTTGCAGGCTACGCTACCGGTGCGTTTGGGGGGCTTAGGCATTCGCTCCGTAGCAGGTGTTGCTCTCCCTGCGTTCCTGTCCTCAGTGCACAGTAACTTGCCTTTAATAAACAAAATCTTATCTACCACGTCTCACATTGACGTACCGTATATGAACGAGGCCAGGAACGCATGGGTAGTAGCATGCCCAAACACCGATTTCCCAAAAACTCCATCTTTGCAGCGGCAATGGGATGGTCCGATCTGTGAGCAAGTGCGGAAGCAACTTTTAAATACGTGCTTGAGCTCTGCAGATCGTGCCCGTCTATTAGCTGTTGCTGAATGGGAATCGGGTTTGTGGCTACAGGCCCTTCCTTCGCCTAACACCGGTACTCTTTTGGATTCATCCACATTTCGAATTGCAGCTTCCCTTCGATTGGGCACACCGTGCGGCGCTCCACACCGCTGCCAATGTGGCGTGGCTGTCGACCAGCTCGGTCACCACGGTCTTTCCTGCACAAGAAGCTCGGGCAGGATTCCGCGGCACGCCAGTCTTAATGACATTATCCGCCGGGCTCTTACCACCGCCAATTGCGCAGCCATCTTAGAGCCGAGCGGCCTTATAAGAGATGATGGTAAGAGACCTGACGGAATGACTTTGATTCCCTGGAAGATGGGTCGGCCGTTGGTATGGGACGCCACTTGCGTTGACACATTTGCGCCGTCTCATCTTCCAAGAACTCAGATTAGGGCTGGCGCAGCGGCGGAATTTGCAGAAGACCTCAAAAGGCGCAAATATAGCACCCTGGACAGTGGATACATATTTGAGCCTTTTGGGGTTGAAACTATGGGACCGTGGGGGCCGGGAGCAAAAAAAATTTTTAAAGAATTGTCATCTCGTTTGGTCGACGCCACACGTGAACAAAACGCTGGCCTTTATTTTGCCCAGCGTTTGAGTATTGCCATACAACGCGGCAATGGGGCCAGCGTTTTGGGAACCATTCCCATTGATAGCGGTCTTTTAGAGTAGTTATTATTTTAAGTTATTTTATTTTAGGTCAATTCTTGTGTGTTTATTATATCTGATTACTGTATAAGTCGATTAAAAGTATTGGTGTTTCAATATACGTATATATTTATGTAAATATATATATATTTTTTTGTTTAATTGTATAGTACTATAGTATAGTTTAAAGTAAAGACGCTTGGAAAGATGGGTTATTTAGTCAAGGGTCAAGTTTATAGTTTTTTAATATTTTTGGACAAATAATACGTATTTATAGTTTATTATAAATCGGATCTGTAGCATTCTCCTGTCGACGCTTCAAAGGGGGTTCCATTTGTCTGTTTCCTTTCACAGCAAAAATAACTCTTCGAAACTTTAATTGTGCACTATTTTCGGACAAGCACGCGCATCGATACTAACGGCATGCCAATCGATTATTCTATTCGAGTAACAAACGATCATTTCTATTTGAATGCTCTCTCATATTTGTTTTTTTAGCTCACGTGTACGATTAGTGATGGGACATATTCAAATTAAATATTTATTTATTTTAAATTGAGTTTTAACAAAATCTAAAATACATTCAATTAAATTAAATTATCAATAATTATATCAAATACCTTATATACGAAGATCTCTTATTAAACTAAAACAACCCGCCCCTGACCGTTCCCGGTGCAAAGGTGTCCATCACACTCGCCGCATTCCCACGCTGAATGGCAATGGCCAACCTCTGCACCACGAACGAACCGGAGCGGGAGTCACCTGTCCTATCTTTAAGCCTGTGACCTATTTCATTTACAAACTTTTTCGCCTCGGTCTCCCGGCAACCCAGAGTCTCTACTGCGACGGGCACGAAAAAAAGACAGCCCTGTTGGTTCATTGGTAGTGTGTCTGCTTCGAGAGCTGAAGGGCGTGGGTTCGATTCCCACTCAGGACTAATATTTGTGTGACTAACATCGATGTTTGTTCTGTGTCTGGGTGTACTGTATGTATTTACAAAAAAAAACTATTTATGTATTCTATCAGTTATCTGTCTTCCATAGCACAAGCTCTGCTTAGTTTGGGGTCAGATGGCGCTGTGTGTAATGTCCTATGATATTTATTATTTATTATTTATTATTAAAAGTATAGCGGTTCAATGGAAGCATATTTGAATCTTTTTCTATAGGCTGCGTCTTCCGCGGCAGCTGACGGGGAGTGGACGGTGATTTAATAGTCATACCAACGAAGCGGCTACTAATACAGTTGATACATATTAAAACAAAGTTGGCAAAAATTAAGTGCTGCCTCAATTATAAACCTCATTCAGTATGACAGTATGCTTCAACATTTTGAAACGTAATTAAATTTAAATTTAATTACGTTTACTACCACTGGAACTACTATGCCAGCGGCCCAGAGCCTCGCTCCGGTACTTCAAGGAGCTGGGTTGGCTCGGGTAGCCGCTGGCAGGGGGAAATGCACAATACACCCCAAGCGGGACGTCAGTGCAGGACTCATCGCCCCCATTCCGAATAAGAATAAGAAATTTAAATTGAACATTAGCTAAATTGAATTTAAATAATAATAAATAAATAATAAATATCGCAGGACATTACACACAGCGCCATCTGACCCCAAACTAAGCAAAGCTTGTACTATGGGAGTCAGATAACTGATAGAATACGTAAATATTTTTTTTTTTTTTGTAAATACATACTTATAATACATACAGTACACCCAGACACAGAACAAACATTTGGTTTTATATCACAAAATGCTTGTCCTAGGTGGGAATCGAACCCACGCCCCACAGCTCTTGAAGCAGACATGCTACCAATGAGCCAACAGGGCTGTCCATGATTTATACATTTATGAATTAAGATAAAAACTATATCAAATTTCAAATCTTTTAAGTATTTTGCAAAGAAATGCAAACAAATGTTTGTTCTGTGTCTGGGTATAATGTATGTAGTTACAAAAAAAAAGTATTTAAGTGTTGTATCAGTTATATGACTTCCATAGTACAGGCTTTGCTTAGTTTGGGGTCAGATGGCGCTGTGTGTAATGTCTTGCGATATTTATTTATTTATATTTATATTATAAAGTGTTCATACAAAAAGCGACACGGGTTAGGGCCAACTATTTATACATTCTTTGCTAGACGCAAGACACTGTTTATATAGACAGACACACATTTGGACACAATATTACACCTATATATAATTCACACTTAATAACACCAGACAGCCAAGCTCAGGCAGGTGTGTTCTCGATGACGACTAGGAGCCAAGTGACTGCAAGCGGTCGGACCATCACGAACGAAGAGAAGCGAAAGCGCCTCGGTTTCCGTTACGGTGATAGCCATCAACAGCTGGCACGTAGTATCCGGTATAGACTTTGATTGTTTTGCGTTCGGCAAGGCGGCAAATACAAGTGGCGACAACAATACTATTCGTGGAAAGAAAATATCTACTTGTTGAACGAGGTAGAGCGTCCCTTATTGGATCTCATTTTTTAATACTTTATTTTTTACGTTGTCTTCAACTTTTTAATTTGTGCTAAATCACATATTTGGCTGTTGGTAGTGATTTATATTGCTTTTAAAATATATTAGATAACTTGTAATGAGTTACTTTAAAAGCTGTATATATGTTTTTTTTTTTTTAATAGATAGGCTTGCGTTTGACCGCCATCCCGCCTGATGTTAAGCGAAGATGCGGTCTACGGTGGAGCACGCTTGCTTAGAAGAAACCGATTCACTCGCGACTTGAAGGTTGTTGTGGCTTGTTTGTTTTCTATTAAATTAAATAGATAAGTTTAAGCATTAATAAACAAACATTATTTATTTATTTAAACTGTATCACCCCAACACTAGTAGCTCATTTCGATATCGATAGAGTTCATCGCACTACATTTTATTTGTTCGTTCAATTAGTGTTTATTTCTGTGTGTGTTACGACACTGATCAATGTGTTTAAAAGTAATGTGACACCATTGCCTTTTCCGAGCTATTAGTGCGCTGTTTTTGGAAAAAAACTGGCCAAGTACGCGCCGGACTCGCGCACCGAGGTTTCCGTACAAACTTGCATATTCGCCAAAACAGTATGTAAATATTTTATTGATAACACCAAAGTCACAAGTCAAATTGTATTAAATCATTTCAAATATATCATTGACTGTCAAAAATGCTGATTGTTAATGTTAATTACTTAAAAATGTATAAAGTATGTCATTATAAAAAAATTTCAATAAAATGCAAAAAAAAAAAACAATAATCTTTTTAATTTATTGAATAGTTAAATATTAGAATATTTAATAATTTTTTTTGTAATACATACATACATACATGAACCCTGTAAACATAACACTCCTTATTCTAGACAGTCGTGTAATAAAAAGTTAAAAAAAAAATTTTTTTGATAACGGTCGTACGTATCGTGTCTTGTAATAGTTCATATTCTCATAAAATAATCATGGCAACGACCTGAAAACTTTTCCAAACCTTTCCATGTGAATATTATAGTCCAATCGATGCCCTAAATACCGACCGCTCAGAAATTCACCGCTGTTTTGTAAGGAACTCTATATTATGCGCGAAAGCAATTTGTTCACATCGTTCCGTTTAAAAAATTCACGCGGAACCCTTCGTATTCTGTGGGGGTGTTTGGTTAGAGTAAAACTTACATGGGCTTAACAAATACGATGCAATATTATGTTAGAAATTGTCCTAGACAATAGTCGTTTACTAGATAGTTGATTTCTTCAGTGGGAGGTCGTCTAGGTAGGTACCACCGCAGTACCAGATATTCTGACGCCAAGCCGTAGTGTGTAAAGATTACCGTGTTCCGGTTACTGCAGCTAGCATAAGCGCTAGCGTAACTAGCGTGCTGTTGAGACCAACCATCGAAAGTCTCAAAGTGTAGCGTTGTGAGTAGCTAAACAGCGATGCCCTGAACTTTGTTTTGTTTGTCAAACTTCTGTGTATCGCTGCAATGGTCATGGGCATGCGTTATCTTTTAAAATCAAGGAAGTGTCTAATTAGTCTCATTAGATTTAGATAAAATATAAATTTACAGTTAAAAAAAACCGACTTCGTGATCCTTAGGCCAACTAAACGCACTGCTCCAATGAAACAGCGAGGTTTCGGAGTAAACGAAAATATAAAATCGATGTAAATAGTTATTAGATTTTTGTAGATTTTTTTAAAACCGCTCTTTGCCATTCCAAATTAAAAAGATACACCTTACACGAAACACCTTTCTATGCCGAAAGGGGGCATTGTAGTTTTCATAATTAACAACTTATGTAATGAGACGAACGATGCGCTCTCCTGATGGTAAGAGATAACGCATGTCCATGACCATTGCAGCGATACACAGAACTTTAAGTAGCAAAACAAAGTCCGAGGGATCGCTGCTTTGGCACTCATTACTTTGAGACTTTCGATGGTTAGTCTCAACAGCCCAGTAAGTAGAAAAGAAGAAAAAAATCGGCTGGTCCAGACATGACGAATTTTTTGCAAAAGTGGTACATAATGACCCACTATGGGCTCGGTACACCCGACACTAATAACCCTGTATGTAAGTAGAACACCTGTACCATGTACCTTGCTGAAATATGAAGAGAATACGAAACAATTCCTGTGTAAGGGGCACTTCATCAAGTATTCATTCCGCGCCGAGAATTCGCGATTGAGCCGACCGTCGGCGCCGGCCGAGTGCATTCATTTTTCAAACAATCGCTTTTTTTTTTAATTTCTTTTAGGCTTGCGTTTGACCGCCAACTCGCCTGATGTAAAGCGAAGATGCGGTCTATGATGGAGCACGCTCGCCTAGAAGAAACCGATTCACTCGCGACTTGAAAGCACCCAGATTGTATCTATCAGGGAATACCCACTCGTGCAGCAAATTCCATTGTTTAGCGGTTCGCACAATGAAGGTAGACTCGAACCGTTTAGTTCGAGTCTTTGTAATATCGAGCATGAAGCGGTGTCGCTTCTCGGAGCTCCTGGCTGTCCGATAGTAGAATGGGCAGGGTGGAATTAGGTCATGCAGATCTGATCTGAATCACGAGTTGAATTAGGCAATGTGTAACAAAAAGCACTAATGTATAGTTAAATAAACAAATATTCAAGGATATTTCATGCAGCGCCATCTAGCCACAAACTAAACAAGCTTGAATTATGGGAACCAAATAGCTGATAGAATACTTTTTTTTTTTGTAAATATTATACAGAACATCCACGCACGGAACAAACACCTATGTTCATCACACAAATGTTTCTATAACTTACGTGTGGGACACCTTTTTTAACCTATTTAACAAAGGAGGAGGTTCTCATGATTCGACTTTTTTTTGTACGTATGTTACGCGATCATTTCGCTAGTTATGCATCGATTTTAATGATTCTTTTTTTTTACTTTAAATAGATCTATCAGGCCACCAACTAGCCTAATGTATAGCGACGGTGTGGCCGAGGATGGAGCACGCTGATCTAGAAGAAATGTATTCACTCTAGCCTTAAAAACGTCCAAATTGTAGTTTTTTTTTTTTTTTGCTTGGTAGATCATAGTAGGTGAGGTGGTCCCATATAAATTTTATCGAAATCGAGCGAGCGGTTCTAAAAATTGTATACATCGATGATATTTCGTTTAAATTGTAAATTTGTATACTTTACTTGTAATGTTGTAAATTTATTATGATTACTTTGACTTACGAAAACTTGTAATAGCGCACCATTTTCTGCATCTTTGTTTTGCTACTGAAAGTTCTGTGCATCGCTGCAATGGTCATGGACATGCGTCATCTCTTACCATCAGGAGAGCGTATCGTACGTCTCACTACTTTTACATTAAAAAAATATATATAAATATATTAAGGTTGTAGAGCAAAATCTGGACAAATTCGCGAAGTTCGCAACCTATTCACGAGTTCCCAACTATCTTTCGCAATCACCATTATGAGGATGAGCAGTAACAATTCCTTGCATAGTTAAGTAAAACACATTTCCTGCTTGCCGCGAGTAACTAACGCAATCTGGTAACACGCACCAGCCTCCCCTTGAGAGGTTCGCGTGGGGTAATGCCGACTACTGGGGTAAAGTGGAATTAAATAATATAGTGTTCACACTTCTAGTTTCTCGCTGGGATTTTCTGTCGGAGATTGAATGGAACAAAAGAAATCTCACTTTTATTTTTGTCAGGCTCGATTTTTGATCATACATCATCTCGTATCTTACTTATAACGAAATAGTTTTAGATTCATTTGGTGTACATCTTTCTCATCTATACTGTTATAAATAGATAAATAAATAAATAAATATCGTAGGATTATACACACAACGCCATCTGACCCCAAACTAAGCAGAGCTTGTGTGATGGAAGTCAGATAACAGATAGAATACATAAATACTTTTCTTTTGTAAATACATACTTATAATAAATTCAGAACACCCAGACACAGAGCAAACATTTGTTTATTCACAAAATGATTGCCCTGAGTGGGAATCGAACCCACGCCCTACAGTTCTCAAGGCAGATATACTACCAATGAGCCAATGGGGCTGTCTATATAAAGAGTTTATTATAAAGAGGAAAGATTTGATTAAATAAATATCGCAGGACATTACACACAGCGCCATCTGACCCCAAACTAAGCAAAGCTTGTACTATGGAAGTCAGATAACTGATAGATTACTTTACTTAAATACATTTTTTTTTGTAAATACATACACAAACATTTTTATACCACAATGTTTATCCTGGGTGGGGATTGAACCCACGCCCTTCAGTAGCAGCAGACATACTACCAATGAACCAATAGGGCTGTTTGTTTGTGTTGAATAGGTTCCGATACTACTGGACCGATTTCAAAAATTCTTTCACCGTTGGGAAGCTACACTATCCCCGGGTGACATAGACTAGTTTTTATCCCTGTATTCCCACGGGAACGGAAACTACGCGGGTGAAACCGCGAGGCGTCCGCTAGCCTATAAATAAAATAAATATCCAACGACATTTCACACAGCGCCATCTAGCCACAAACTAAGCAAAGCTGGTGCTATGGGAACCAGATAACTGTTAGAATTTTTATTACTTATGTTGCTGTTATTTATTTATCGTCACATAAATGGTTCCTGGTGGGAATGGAACCGACGCCCTGTAGGTCTTGAAGCAGTTATTCTACCAAATGAGCTAATAGGGCACAAACACGTAGTTTATTGATTCAGACGTTTCTCTTCATCTTATCGTATTCTAGAGTTATATCTTTAGTGTATTTCCGCTGATAATAGTTGAAGCCGTATTGTGAAACATGGTTTTAATGGAAGGCAGTAAATCTATCCAGTGTTATTGAATGCTTCATGGCTGCCAATCAACTAACCGCAACATCTCCGCAGATAAATTATTTACTGAAGATCTGTACAGGGGAGGGTGGGGCAATATTTTAGCTTTGACACTATACCCAATAGTGTTCATTCGCGGCTTCGCTCGCGTGGTACATCCGTGATTGTGTGTAACTTTGGTGTTAGCAATAAAATGTCAGTATTTATATTATATTACTTAGTGGTACATCTTCTTAGCAGGAGGTCATCTATGTAGGTACCACCGCTCAAATACTATATACATATACAATATAAAATATACAATACAAATAATAGAAGGTACCTTTGTAGCGATGATAGTTCAGTGGTTAGCGCGGTAGGTTCGCATGCCGAAGGGTGTGGGTTCAAACCCCAACAATGAGCTTAAGCTGCCGGTGATGGAAAACATCGTGAGGAAACCATAGCATGGTGGTAGGGTACTTTAGTACTCGGCTGGAGACTCCCAAAAACACTAACACATCAGAATAACTGGTACTGCGGTGGTACCTACCTAGACGACCTCCTGCTAAGGAGATCTACCACCAAGATCATTAATCACAATAAATTTTATCTACTGATTTAGTAAAAATGTAATTATAATGCACTTAAAACGGTAAGGCCATAGTCCCATTATTGTTATGCTAATACATATGTGTATTTGTTTTATTTATGCGAGGTTTATTGTTCGTTGGTAGTATATCTGTTTCGAGAGCTGTAGGGCGTGGGTTCGATTGCCACTCAGGACAATCATTCTGTGGTATAAACAAATGTTTGTTCTGTGTCTGGGTGTTCTGCATTTATTACAAGTCTGTATTTTTTATTTTAAACTCAGTTACATATGGCTTCCATAGTGCAAGCCTTGCTTAGTTTGGGGTCAGATGGCGCTGTGTGTCCTACGATATTTATTTATTTAATGTCATTTCCACATCGAGAAAAGACAATGTAACTATTGCGCGTACTAAGAGGGTTTTCTTTTCTTTAGTTTTGGCGTCGCATCTTGAGCATTTGCCAGTGTCAAGTATTTCATATTTTTAAGTTTTAAAAGTCAAATAAGTTGCCTCGTAGCCTTAGTTACAGTCAAAGTCTAGTCTTGTCTCAAGTACAGCACATGTCAGTCAAGTCCAGTCATGCTTTAGTAAAGTAGTGGCGACCTTACTATAAGCTTCGATGGAGCTTTGGAAGCAACACGAAATCATGTTTCACCACATTATATCATTTACCCACACTCGGCACTTTATGAATAAATCACTACCATTTTTATGCATAAACACTCGATAAAACACTAGTTTTGGAAAAAAAATACAATGGGGCGACACGACTCTTCCGCGTTCCCGCCAAAACTCTCTAAGAGTGTTATTAATAAGTATTATTATCGTAGTTTTAAGATGTAGACAGATAAAGTAAGATTGAGATTTAAAACATAGTCTCTTCGAAGTGTTTAAGCATTCCGTTTCTTGTTACAAGCCAATTATGATTATATATAATTTAGACCACTATAAAATTCTATACAAGTTAGACAAGAGCAATCGCCCAAGCCCCGGCGGGCCATTGAATATTCAAACCCATTTCATGGCTACTTCTCACAACCCAAAGGCCGGTAAGGACCGAGCAAAATACAAAATACAATCTTAACGTTACGCTGGTTAGTTCCACTTCTCTCTTCTGTTATAACCAGCTATAAATACAAAGTTATGCGGAACAGTACGGCGTAACAAAAACAAAAAGGCCAAGCTCGACAGCCCCGTTGGCTCATTGGTAGTATATCTGCCATGAGAGCTGTAGGGCGTGGGTTCGATTCCCACTCAGGGCAAACATTTTGTGAATATACAAATGTTTTTTCTGTCGGGGTGTTCTGTTTGTATTTACAAAAAAAAAGTATTTATGTAGTTATCTGACTTCCATCACACAACATCTGCTTAGCTTGGAGCCAGATGGCGCTGTGTGTATAGTCCTACGATATTTGACAGCCCTGTTGGCTCATTTGGTAGCATGTCTGCTTCAAGAGCTGTGGGGCGTGGGTTCGATCCCCACCCAGGACAAGCATTTTGTGATACAAAAACAAATGTTTGTTCTGTGTCTGGGTGTACTGTATGTATTATAAGTATGTACAAAAAAAAAGTATTTAAGTATTCTATCAGTTATCTGACGCCCATAGTACAAGCTTTGCTTAGTTTGGGGCCAGATGGCGCTGTGTGTAATGCCTGCGATATTTATATTTATTTATTTTTATATTTATATTTAAAAAAAAGTGCGAGTTGGACTCGCGTACGAAGGGGTCCGTACCCATTATCTATAATTAACAGCAAAAATTACGTTTGTATGGGAGCCCCCTTAAATATTTATTTTATTCTGTTTTTTAGTAGGTATTTGTTGTTACAGCGGCAACAGAAATATCATCCTATCATCTGTGTAAATTTCAACTGTCCAACTATCACGGTTCATGAGATACAGCCTGGTGACAGACGGACAGTGGAGTCTTAGTAATAGGGTCCCCGTTTTACCCTTTGGGTACGGAACCCTAGATTTTTTTTTTTTTTTTTAATGGTTGACAGGCTAGTTGTTTGACCACAGCTCACCTGATGTCAAGTGAAGGTGTGGCCGAAGATGGTAAAGCACACCTAGCCTGGAATGCAACTGGCTCTCAAGTAGGATACTCAGACTGTAGTTCCGGCGTTATAGTCTCTATATAGTCCGAGTATCCGATATAATTAAATAAATAAATAAATATCGTAGGACATTACACACAGCGCCATCTGACCCCAAACTAAGCAGAGCTTGTACTATGAAGACAGATAACTGATAGAGTACTTAAATACTTTTTTTTTGTAAATACATACTTATAATAACATACAGTACACCCAGACACAGAACAAACATCGATGTTAGTCACCCAAATGTTAGTCCTGAGTGGGAATCGAACCCACGCCCTTCAGCTCTCGAAGCAGACATACTACCTATAAACCAACAGGGCTGTCAATAGATTTAAGTGAAAGATATCGATGTGTATGTTAGAGACGAGGATTTAATTGTATTATATAATGAAAAGTACATAAATCGTACATAAGCTTGATGCTCACTATATATCGTGGTACAGGAAAATTAAAACTATGTAGGTATATATCTCGAGTGAAATTGTTTCAAAAATTAGACGCTCAGTTTAAGCTTTTAAGCGAGGAACGCGTCACCTCTGTCCAGGGTTGTCGCCCGTGACCGAAGGGAGGTAATAAATTAACAACTTGTTCTTTTTAAAATCGTCTAATCACGTCACAGGCTTGGCACCGTCTGCCCTCCAAAACATAAGGTATGCTTATACAGGCAGTCCTCGTACTTACGGCATGTTAGGTTCTCGAAATACGCGAACGTAAATCGAAACGACGTAAGTCGAGACATATTTTTTCATATGTTTACATGTAAAACTCAAGGGTTAGTAGGTTCCACACGGACTCGAAATTAAAAAAAAACTGCATTTATAACAAAGGATATACATACTTTATTATCAAAAGTAAGTTCTTAAAATAATTATATATGCACTTATGAAATTGCTAGTTATTTGTTAAGCTGTTAATAGTTTTCTTTATCTTTCAATATTGTTTGTACCGTCGTGAGTGATAAATTAAGTTCTCGTCCAATAGATGAAGTCGAACAACTGCGATGTCTGAGTTTTAAAATCTTAGATTTAACCTCCAATGTAATTGTCCTTCTTACTCTCTTCTTCACTTTACTATTACGGTCTTGTTTGGTGGCATAGTTTAAAAATTCACTTAAATATGTATGTAAAAACAAAAACTGTCAAAGATGCAAAAAAAAAAACTAATGTATTACGTCTTGATTGTCCGTTGTTCCTGAAGTAACTAAACAAAATCAGCAGCATGTGCGGGGTAATCCCCGCACGCCGACACCGCGCCCCGCCGGTCATTGACATCGCGACAAGTGAATTTTCCTATGCCGGAAATGGAAACAAATGACGTATGCTTGAGGAATAGTGTCAAAACATTGTTTGACGTAACTTGAAACGACGTAAATCGAAACGACGTAAGTCGAGGACTGCCTGTATATTTATTTATAGTACTCTTATACAAACTGCTAAGATATGGCAGAGAGAGCTGCAACTACTTATTAACTGCAATTCAACGTCACGAAATGTTCGATGCTGTCGTTCAGCAGGTCACGTGAGCCACTCCACTTCGACTACAGCGTGGACGGCGAAGCTTTGAAGCGGGTAGTGGCAGCCAAAGATCTCGGAGTCCATATTACTAGTGATCTGACATTTAGGAATCACATCGTCCAGGTTTGTAGGAAGGCCTACAAGAGGTTGGGTTTTGTGTTGCGGCAAGCTGCAGGTTTCAATAATATCAAAGCGGTATCGGTCCTGTATGATGCGCTCATCCGTAGCCAGCTAGAATCTAACTCGTCTGTATGGGCTCCGCATGAAGCTAAGTACACTCTTATGCTGGAAAAGATACAGAATAAATTTACAAGATACCTGTACTTGCGGCTATACGGGGTTTACCCGTTTTACCCACTGATGTATCCAACCTTGTTCGTACTGGGCATGGTCGGATACAACAAATTGGAAGTGAGACGGAACTGGGCGCTCGCATATTACATGATGCGTGTATTCCGGGGCTTTCTGTCAAATCCGGACATACTGGCGATGATGGGACTGAGCGTGCCAGACGGGTACGTGACGCGCCGCCGGCGGCCGCAGCTGTTCTCGGTGCCTCAGGCTAGGACCAACTTATTGGCTAAGACGCCGTTGGTTCGGACGTTGCATGCACTGAATCGGGTTGCCCAGAAAATTGATGTTTGTGTATGTTCGGTACAAGAATTTAGAATGGCGGTTAATTATGACGCATGCTATAATTTGACATAGTAATTTAAGGTTTTTATTTATGATTTTTATTTTTTGTTTGACATTTTAATTTATGATTTTTATGATTTTAATTTTTTATTGTTTGACTTTTTAATTTAATTTTTTTTGACATTTTTAATTTTTATAATTGTATATTGACATTTTTCTTTATAATTTTTTGACATTTTTAATTTTTATAATTGTATATTTACTAGCACCATCGCATTAGGGAAACCCTGTAAGGATGGTGTGAGATTAAGGAATAAATAAATAAAATAAATAAAATAAATAATAAATAATTAATCTAGTACAATATACAAACTATGAAGTAATCGTTAACATATGCGCTGATACACGTGTATATTGTATATCGTAAACCTTTGTACACTAAACCAGACCTGAAATTGTCCCACTGTTCGGCGCGGGCTTTTTCTCATTGTGTGAACGGTATGGCCATAGTCCACCATCAATCAATGCAATGCTATTTTTTTTTTACTTATGTGGGGATACTCACTTTTAATTTGACAGCCCTGTTGGCTCATTGGTAGCATGTCTGCTTCAAGAGCTGTGGGGTGTCGGTTCGATTCCCACCCAGGACAAGCATTTTGTGATATAAATACAAATGTTTGTTCTGTGTCTGGGTGTACTGTATGTATTATAAGTATGTATTTACAAAAAAAAAAAGTATTTAAGTATTCTATCAGTTATCTGACTTCCATAGCACAAACTCTGCTTAGTTTGGAGTCGGATGGCGCTGTGTGTAATGTCCTACGATATTTATTTATTTATTTAATTATATCGGATACTCGGACTATATAGAGACTATAACGCCGGAACTACAGTCTGAGTATCGTACTTCCTACTAATATTATAAATGCAAAAGTTTGCGAGTATGTTTGTTAATCTTTCACGAAAAAACTACTGAACGGATTTAGATGAAATTTGGTACGGAGGTAGTTGAAACCCTGGATTAACACATAGGCTACTTTTTATCTCGAAAACATGTAGCGGGTAATACCGCGAGGCGCAGCTAGTCCGATATAATTAAACGTGAGTAGACCCGCATAAGTAAAACAGACATGTGTCAAAATCACGTCAGTTTCCATAGTAATACATATACAAATGTACATATAATAAATAAATAAAATAAATATCGCAGGACATATATATATATATTGTCAATGTATTGTTTGTTGGTAGTATATCTGCTTCAAGAGCTGTAGGGCGTGGGTTCGATCCCACCCAGAACATTTTTTGGCATAAACAAATGAATGTTCTGTGTCTGGGTGTGCTGTATGTATTATAAGTATCTACCTATTTATAAAAAAAAGTTTTTATGTATTCTATCAGTTGTCTGATTTCCATCACCATAAGCTTGGTTTGCGGTCAGGGGGAGCTGTGTGTTATGTCCTACGATGTTATTTGTTTATTTATTTATATATATTTTTCGCTATGATAAATAAATTAATAATCAATTTATTTTTTGTCCGTTGCTCTGACAACCCTAGCCTAGTCCAAGTTTTTCCCCGGATAAAGTCTTTGAAGGAGTAATCCTAGGGCATCCCCTGGCTTATGGATAAATCACATACCGGGCGGGACTAAGCGGGACTTTATCTTAATTTAGGTTTAGAGATTAGTAAGCTAGACTTGACTTGTTTTAATATATTTTTTTAATTGACAGGCTAGCTATGTTTGACTGCAGCTTTTTTCATTTCTTATTTCAACATGACTGTATTTAACTGGCTTATAACGAACCATTATCCGCAATTTTCTTAATTTTTCTGTCCGTAATAAACTTCTACAAAGTGTTAGAAAACTTGAAAAAAAAAGAATGAAATCGGTAAAGTCGTTCTCAAGTTATACATATAAACCTTCCTCTTGAATCACTCTGTCTATTGATGGAAACCGCATTAAACTCCGTTGCGTAGCTTAAAAGATCTAAGCGTACAGACGGCGGGAAATGGCTTTGTTTTATAGATAGATAGGAACTCTTTATTGTACATAAAAATAGAAAAAAAGTACAGACAACACAAGAATCTTATGAGCTAGCTACAAGTGGCGGCCTTATCGCTAAGAGTTATTTATTTCAGGCAATCAAGCCTGGAAAACAATACAACTAAATAAAATAAATAAATATTGCAGGACATTACACACAGCGCCATCTGGCCCCAAACTAAGCGAAGCTTGTGCTATGGAAGACAGATAACTGATAGAATACTTAAATTGTGTTTTTTTTTGTAAATACATACAGTACATCCAGACACAGAACAAACATTTGTTTATACCACTTGTACTGGGTGGGAATCGAACCCACGCCCTTTTGCTCTTGGAGCAGGCACACTACCAATGAACCAACAGTGCTGTCAAATAACAAATATATATAATCAAGTGATTGGGTACGGCGTTGTTCCCATTGAGTAACGGCTAAGGAGTTTCGATTCTAGGGCACCTGAATCCAGCCCTGTATTTCCACTTACCTGTGAGCTCAGCACATCGATCTCAAACAGATTCGCTTCGTTAAGCACTTGAGCAAATGACAATAAATTCCCGAAGGATTCTTTCAGATTTATCTTATTTTCGTTGGTACAAAAAAAAAAAAAACAAACGAGGGATTTTATTTTGTAGATCTTCTTTTTATAGATTTGAATCGTTTGTCAAAGTTAAGTCCGGTTTAATAGTCGCAAATCAAGATCAGTATGCGGTCTTTTAACAAGATTTAGGCTCGTTTTAAATTTTGTCAAAAAACATCGTTCGAAACGTGTAGTTTTTTTTTGTTTCTTTTTTGTTTCTGTAGGACAAATATTATATATATACTTTTATTATTTATAGTCTTGCGTTTGACCGCCAACTCGCTTGATGTAAAGCGAAGATGCGGTCTACGATGGAGCACGCTCGCCTAGAAGAAACCGATTCACTCGCGACTTGAAGGCACCCAGATATTATGGTTTTAGTGATATTTTTATAGCATTTTTTGTAAGATTTAGACGAACGTCAAGCGCCTAACGGTGTTTTCTGGCTGCCTCAATTGAGAAGCAGTTCCATTCCATGCTAGGTGTGTTTACCATCTTCGATCCATAGTCATTTAACGTCAAACGAGCTGTGGTTAAACTTCTAGCAACTTATAAAAAAATGACAGCCCTGTTGGTTCATTGGTAGTATGTTTGCTTCAAGAGCCGAAAGGCGTGGGTTCGATTCCTGCCCAGGACAAAGAGTTTGTGGTATAAACAAATGTTTGTTCTGTGTCTGGGTATGTATTTACAAAAAAAAGAAAGTAGGTATTTAAGTATTCAATCAGTTATCTGACTTCATTGTACAAGCTTTGCTTAGTTTGGGGTCAGATGGCGCTGTGTGTAATGTCCTACGATATTTATTATTATTATTATTTATTAAATAAAAATAAACGTGTAAGTAAAAATGTTGTAAGGTGAAGCCGGCTAAACCAGCTAGTTATACGTCATAGCATAAATATAATTTTCAAACATAATTTTCGTCTTAATTTGTAACAGGTGTAAGCTTACGCATTCGCTCGGTTCGATTCCCACGAATCGCAAATTAAATTGTTTATGGAGACGTTAAACAAAAATTAAAACGAACAATTTTAACGTTTGTAATAATTTATTTTAAACGTACATGTTTAAATTAGCTTCCACTAGCTGTGCCCCGCGGTGTTACCCGCTACATTTTTTTGAGATAGAAAGCAGCCTATGTGTTAATCCAGGGTATCAGCTACCTCCATACGAAATTTCATGAAATGATCAGTGTGGTCAACGTAGGCTATCTGTCGCCGTTTAGGGTACACAGGACGAGAATCGGGGATGAAAAAATCGTAGTAGCCTAAAAGGCGACTGGGCGCCTATTAGGCTACTTCAGAGGCTAGCTTTTTAAATTTGCCAAGCTACAAATGAACATAAGCTTTTAACAATCTTGGGGTCGTAGGTTCGAGTTGACAACACGTTTTTAGACTCATACTAAAATACACACTAAATTATAAATTCGAGTGCAACGTTTTTAAGTGTAAACGTTTAGGCTACTTTAGGCTACATAAGTTGAAATTCAAATTCGGCTACATTAGGCTACTCATGCTGAGAAAAATGGCGACATCAGGCTCGGCGTTGCTGGCAACACTGCAAATTAGTTGACTCAGTCTCGACCAATCGCTCGAAGAGTCAACACGTCCTGAGGTTGCCTCGTGTAGAGGCGACACACATATCGGCAAATGGTTACTGCAGCGAGAATAGAATATGAAGACTTGTGATTATTTTAATTAGTTATTTGTTTTAGCTTTTGAATTTTTAAGTAAGTCAAATTGAAATCCACGTCATTGTTGTAACTGAAACGACTGTTAAGCGGAATTAAACTATATATTAACGTTTTAAAAAAGATCCTTTATCCTGACTTAATCTGAGCGTGTACGGGTTGTTACTGCAGTATCTGCTAAAGGGAATGATATGGGGTTTTCAGTTGAGAAAATTATGTGTTAAATTTTTGAGATTTTTGTTTTTCCTTGTGATACATAAAAGTAAACAGCTTACCCCGAATTTGTAAAAAAAGACTAAAAATAAAAAAAAGAACTTATTTAACGCATTGCCGTGTTTTAGGTACGTCGGTTTTTTACCTTTTCTATCTTTTTTAATTAAAATTTCTAATAAATCAATAAATTATTCTTAATTTCTTGATTTGGTTAAGAAAATTCTTATCACTTATTCAAGATTATTTTAGTAGATAAAAAAAGCATACTAAAAATGTATCGCTCAAAATGTCAAATTTATTTGTATATTTAGCAAACCCTCTGTATTATTACAAGTTACAACGTTTCACAGGTAATCCGTTCTAGGCGAAATGCGATAATCCGAAATTCATGAGTTCGTGCCGCGCCAATCGAGCGCCGAGCTGGGCGGCCCGGATTGTTGAATATTTCAACATCAGACTACTTCGAAAACATCTAGACTACAAGGAAAAATCCAGGCTTTACGTCTTTATTTATAAGTACCAATGTGGTTTATATAAGCCTATTTATTACGTTTGTTTTTCTACTCAAAGTTCTGTGTATCACTTCAACGGGCATGCGTTATGTCTTACCATCAGGGGAGGGTCTCGAAAGTCTTATTACTTTTATATAAAAAAACTATTAATCTGTGACTTATGTTAATAAATAATGTCTCGAGCCACTCAAATGACTCGATTTTTTTTAGTGTAATAAAACTTAACTATATAAAAAAAAAAAAAAATTACTTATGAGGTATTTAGCTCCTAAAACTTTGCTTAGTTTAGGGTTACATAATGCTGTTATGTCCAGAAATATATTCTATTTCATTAACATATATATGTTTGTTTGTTTCAGGATGTCGTACACACAATAAGCTCACCACACGGACAAGTGCAGAGAATCGTAGTGTTCAAGAAAAATGGCGTACAAGCGATGGTCGAATATCCTTTTCAATTGAAAATTAAACCTTATTGATCACTTATCCGTTGTCCTACGTGAGCGATGAACGCGGCAAAGCGACACGATGCTACGCTAAGCGAAAATATCAAATGTCCATTGGCACTACACGTATCCCATGTTGTAGCAAAGTTAACATGTTTCCGTACTAGCCCCTGTTTCTGTAAGCATGTTTTTTTTTTGCCGAAATCATAAACGGTATACACATAAAGTCAGTTTTACTGCCCAGCGTCCTTAGAGTCATCTTACAAATAGAAAAACGTGTAAACTTCCATATACTCGTACAAACTATGATCAACACTTCTCTGTATTATTTGTGTTCATCATAATTATAACAATTTAGATATATTTAACGTCACTGTCTCTTCTTTCAAGAGACATATTTTGTTTGTAATTATGTAAATTTCTCATGTAAGTGCGTTACAATTTTTTAGGCATTCTGTGTTCGCATCTAGAAGGGCGTATGCATATTGTTAAACTTTTTGATTTTGTGTTTATAATACACTTCTTTATATAAGCCCAGTTTTGCAAACCAATTATTTAAAAAAAGCGAGTTATTTAAACAACTTATCGCGTTTTTAAATTTGACATTCTACTAGAATTTTACACGTATTTAACTAGAAATTACGTGTTCATTTGCTCATAGTGAATATAAGGGCCCTAAATCGTGTCGCGTCGCGTCGCGCGTAGTCTTTGGCAGTTGCTTACGTAGGACAACAGCATCGAGCCGGCATACATTTGTACACGACGCGATAGCCCAAAATGGATTATTTTTTTCAGAGTGCATGTATTGAGTAATAGTGAATATCTTTATCTCACCATGACTTTTAAATGCCTAAACAGGTTTGGATGTGTGGGGTATCGTTAGAATTTTAACAAAACCCTGAGTGATGCTAGTTTAAAAAAAAACATCATTCGTATTTTTTTAATTAAGCTTCGTGGAAAATGTATATAAACACAGATTAACTATATACAACCGAGCGCTTGAGACTATAATATGCAATTCCGTGTCTATTCTGCGTGAATCGTTGCATATATCCGAGACGTAGCCCCTCTACAGTATATCATCTCTGTGGGAACCACTTATAGTAGGCGTGGTTATATCGTTAATATAATGTTGTATATTTTTGTACACCTCAATACGGTGTGGTGGCATCGCGAGCGGGCAGACATGAGCGGAGCGATTAGGAGAACAATTTTGCTCGTTGATAGATCTCGTTTAGCAGGAGGTCGTCTAGGTAGGTATCACCTCAGTAACACATATTCCACCGCCTAGCAGTGGTGTGTAAACGTTACTGTGTTCTGGTTTGAAGGGTACTGGAGCTAGCGAAATTACATGGCTGTTGACACTGACCATCAATATCAATGCCCTGAATTATTTTTTTATGTGTAACTAATGAGACGAACGAGACGCTCTCCTAATGGTAAGAAATAATGCATGTCCATGACCATTGCAGCGATACACAGAACTTTGAGTAGCAAAATAAAGTCCGGGGCATCGCTGCTTTGGCGCTCATTGCTTCGATACTTTCGACGGTTAGTCCTAACAGCCCAGTAATTTCGCTAGCTGCAGTACCCTTCAAACCGGAACACAGTAATGTTTACATACTACTACTTAACAGCAGTGAGGTGGTATCTATCTAGAGGACTTCCTGCTTAGGAAATCTACCACCAAATAAAAATCTTATAGTAGGTACTTTGTTTGTCACTCTTACCATCAGGAGAGCGTCTCGTAAGTCTCATTACTTTTACATAAAAAACCTCTCTTGAGTAGGTACCAGTTCCATTCCAGGCTAGGTATGCTTTACCATCTTCGACAACTAGCTTGTCAAATATAAAATGAAAGGTATTAGTGTATTTTTTTTTTTAATTATCATCGCTATATATGAGACCGAACCTTTTGCGATGCGTTGCGCGGCGTTGGCCTGATTTCTCAAACCGTAAAGAGTAACATAAATAAACTCTTTTTGTGAGAGCGTTTTATTAGACCACCATGACTATTTTCTAACTATCGTTAATTTAGAATAACTTATTGTGTTTCGGGTTAGTAACGTAAACGTCGATAACTTTGATAAACACTTTGTTGGTAAACACTTTGTGATATGAAACCAAAAAGTATGTATTTACAACAAAAAAACTAAAGTCACCGACATAGCTCAAAGAATCAGTAAGCTGAAGTGGCAGTGGGCCGGCCACATTTCTCGAAGAACCGATAACCGATGGGGTAGACGAGTTCTTGAGTGGAGACCGCGTACAGGCAAGCGTAGTGTAGGGCACCCTGCGGCCAGGTGGTGTGACGACCTGCGTAAAGCGGCGGGAAAACAATGGACGCAAAAAGCTGTCGACCGAGCTCAGTGGCGTGCATTGGGAGAGGCCTACGTCCAGCAGTGGACAGCGAAGGGCTGATGATGATGATGATGACAACAAAAAAAAACTATTCTATCAGTTATCTGACTTCCATAGTACAAGCTCTGCTTAGTTCGGGGTCAGATGGCGCTGTGTGTAATGTCCCACGATATTTATTTTATTTATTAATAACTTTTTTTTTATTTTAACCTTTCATCATCATCATCATCATCAGCCTATATTAGTCCACTGCTGGGCATTACCTTTACTGCCCTGTTATCTCATTTTGGTGGAATATATGCTTCAAAAGCTGCAGGGTGTGGGTTCGATTCCCACCCAGGACACACATTTATGTGACGATAAACGTCAGTGTTCTGCATGTATCATAAGTATGTATTAACAAAAAAAAATATATAAGTATTCTTTTTTTATGTAAAAGTAATGAGACGGTCGAGACGCTTTCGCGATGGTAAGAGATCACACATGTCCATGATCATTGCAGCGTAACACAGAACTTTGAGTAACAAAAAGTCCAGGGTATCGCTGCTTTGGCGCTCATTACTTTAATACATTAGATGTTAGTCTCAACAGCCCAGGAATTTCGCTAGCTGCAAGTACCCATCAAACCAGAACATAGTAATAATTACACACTACTGCTTGGCGGCAGAATATGTGATACTGCGGTGGTACCTACCTGGTGGTTTTTAAGTTTATACATTACATGCAAAAATACAATTCTTTCCTCTTTATAAAATTAGTAAAGATATAGAAAACCCAAACCCATAACTGAAAACTGCATCAAAATCGGGCTAATAGTTTTGGAGAAAAATGGCAACATAGATTTGCACAAACAAACATCCTTTCACCTCAAAACGCATATACCGTCTCCGTTCCATCGTGGGTAAAAAACAAAAACTTAATATATAGAATATATTATATTCTGCCAGATATTCTGCCGCCAAGCAGTAGTGTGTAAACATTACTGTGTTCCGGTTTGAAGGGTACTGCAGCTAGCGAAATTACTGAGCTGTTGAAACTAACCATCGAAAGTCTCAAAGTAATGAGCGCCAAAGCAGTGATGCCCCGGACTTTGTTTAGCTACTCAAAGTTCTGTGTATCGCTGCAATGGTCATGGACATGCGTTATCTCTTACCATCAGGAGAACGCGTCGTTCGTCCCATTACATTTACATTAAAAAAATATATATCTAAAAATGAACTGATGGCCGATGGGGCTGCAAAGTTCTGGAGTGGAGACCACGGACCGGCAAGCGCAGCGTAGGACGTCCACCCACAAGGTGGACAGACGACCTAGTAAAGACCGCAGGAACGCGCTGGATGCGAGCCGCTTCCAACCGGTCTTTATGGAAGTCAATGGGGGAGGCCTATGTCCAGCAGTGGACGTCCTACGGCTGAAATGATGATGATGATGATGATATCTAAAAATAAATACATGACTCGACGTTAAAATAGATTAGACGGTCAAAATTTCTCCGCAATATCGTCAATTTAAAAAATCTGCTGGAGAAATTATGATTGATGGGCGAACACGTGGTCTACTGGTCGTGGGCAGAGAACTCTGAAAATGTATGACGTTTATACCAAACCGTAATGTTTGTATACCTTCGGACATGTTTGCCAAATATTTGGACCAACATTGCTAATGTCTACATTCCGATTCCTAATCGTTGATGTCATCATTAAATTTGAAAGTTCTTACGCATCGCGGTGTTGTACGCAAAAAAAGAAACCGGACTAGTGCGAATCTGATTTGCGCGCCAAGGGTTCTGTACAAACTTGTTTGGGCATTATGCGAATTGAATTTTGAAAGTTTTTGCAATGCAAATATTGATAGTAATCTATACTATTACATTTTATTTTTCCTTTTTTTTATGTAAAAAATAATGAGACGAACGAGACGCTCTCCTCCTGATGGTAAGAGATAACGCCTGTCCATGACCATTGCAGCGATACATAGAACTCTGGGTAACAAAACAAAGTCCAGGGCATCGCTGCTTTGGCGCTCATTACTTTGGAGACTTTCGATGATTAATCTCAACAGCCCAGTAATTTCGCTAGCTGCAGTACCCTTCAAACCGGAACAGAGTAATGTTTACACACTACTGCTTGGCGGCAGAATAACTGGTACTGCGGTGGTACCTACCTAGACGACCTCCTGCTAAGGAGATCTACCACCAAGTGAAAGAGGAAAGATTTGATTGTTTGTTTGTAAAACTACTAGACCGATCTTAATAATTCTTCCATTATTAGAATGCAACATCCGTGATGGATGTAGGCTATATTTTACTATAAGAACCAAAGAACTTTTTTTTTGTAGATACATATAGAAACACTTATAAATGTTTGTCCTAGTGAGAATCGAATCTACGCTCTACAGCCTATGAAACAGATATTTTACCATATCAGCTAACAGGGTAGTCAAACATCAACATGAGACAAAATCATTTCGCCAACTGCAAATGTAAGTTTGTAATAACAGAAATATGTTTTTAGGGTTTCTTACGTAAGTGTAAAACGGGACTCTATTACTAAGACTCCGCTGTCCGTCCGTCTGTCTGTCCGTCTGTCTGTCCGTCTGTCACCAGGCTTTTTAATGATACTTATACATTTAAAATGATTATTTTACGAAATTTAACTTGTAACATTGGTGTTATCAATACAATAATAAATAATAAATAAATATCGTAGGACTTTACACACAGCGCCATCTAACCCCAAACTAAGCAAAGCTTGTACTATGGAAGTCAGATAACTGATAGAATACTATTTGCTTTATCTCATGGACCGTGATAGTTAGACAGTTGAAATTTTCACAGATGTTGTATTTCTGTTGCCGCTATAACAACAAATACTTACTCAGAAATAGAATAAAACAAATGTTTAAGGGGGGGATTTTTGTGCCGTTTTTATAGATGGTACGGAACCCTTCGTGCGCGAGTCCGACTTGCACTTGACCAGTTTTTAGTTGTTAGGCACGCGTTTGGCTACAATCACACCTGATGGAAAGCGATAGCCGAAGGTGGAGCACGTTTGCTTAGCAAATACCTAATCAACGTTTGCTTGGCTTTAGCCGAAAATCTATTTTTTTTTTAATCGTAGTACCTACATTACACACAGCGCCATTGACCCCAAACTAAGCAGATCTTGTGCTATGGAAGTCAGATAACTGATAGAATACTTAAATACTTTTTTTTTGTAAATACATACCTATAATACATACAGTACACCCAGACACAGAACAAACATTTGTTTATATCACAAAATGCTTGTCCTGAGTGGGAATCGATACCACGCCCTTCAGCTCTTGGAGCAGACATACTACCATGAACCAACAGGGCTGTCAATTAAATTCATACAGATCCCAGTTATAAATAAAGTTTCAATAACATATTCGAGACACGCGCGAAGCGCTCGTGAGATCTTGAAATTCGATAAAGTGTAGATGCAAACAAACATTCACCCGAACGCATTACCATTTTGATGAATGAATGACATTACGCTTCGGTGTAACAGGTAGCCTTGAAACGTTCCATGCCGTGGTCCAAGGTTACTCGAGCGTCGACCCATGTTATGTTTGTTTTGAAATTTCAACCAGTCTCAAAACTTTCGCGGAAACGGTCTGGTATGATGTAATCGAATCGAAATTTCAGTTTAACTTTCTACTTGTTACCCGACAGTCTGAATAGCTATGGTTTTGTATATGGATCCATTTCGAAACAAGCATATTATGATGTTTTGGTTAAGGCTGTAGCTTACTTGGTGGTAGATCTCCTTAGCAGGAGGTCGTCTAGGTAGGTACCAGTTATTCTGCCGCTAAGCTGTAGTGTGTAAACATTACTGTGTTCCGGTTTGAAGGGTACTGCAGCTAGTGAAATTCCTGGGCTGTTGAGACTAACCATCGAAAGTCTCAAAGTAATGAGCGCCAAAGCAGTGATGCCCTGGACTTTGTTTTGTTACTCAAAGTTCTATGTATCGCTGCAATGGTCATGGGCAGGCGTTATTTCTTACCATCAGGAGAGCGCCTCGTTCGTCTCATTTTTTAAATGAAAAAAAAACTATTTCATATGCTTTCCTATCTTATCTATGTTTTTCCTGTGTAGGAATCTAACCCATGGCCAAATGAGATACCAAATCTGGAGGATTTATAAACCCTTTTTAAAATAGGTCCATGTTATAAACTCAGCAAAAAGAAAAGCTTGAAAATTTTCTGAAAAAAAAAAGTATCTCAAATCTGCTTCCGAAGTACCTAACGAATTTACGAAACAAAGTTCTGATTGTAATTGTATTGTTGAATATTTTTTTGTTTCCATTGTAAGAGGCAGATTTATTCAAATTACTCCCAAGTTTCGTCCGAATCCGAGAGAAATGGAAGATGGTTTTGGTTATTTCATTTTGTGGTTCGAATCTTAATGACACAGATACAGTCTGGTTGTAAGCGATAAATAATTGTATGAAAACTTTTACGTTTTTTTTTTGTCTGTTTTGCTCGCAAATTCTATATACATTTAATTAAACAAACAATTGGTCACTAAAAAAACTGTTTTTTTTTTTAATTTATAACTATTGTCACTCGGGATGATAGGAATTCTAACGATACTCCATACATTCAAATATGTTCAGGCATTTAAAAGTTATGGTGAAATAAAGAAACTCACATAAATATGTACATGAACCCTGAAAACATTATACTCTTTTTTGGATAGTCATGTAAAAAGTCAGGGGATCGCAGATATCATCTACCAATCATGCTACCAATGAGCCAACAGGGCTGTCAATATTGTTACATAAATGTTTGTCCTGGGTGGGAATCGAATCCACTCTTGAAGCGAATGTATTAACAAATGAGCAGGTATTTCGAGACATGCGATTGTGAGTCTCATTAGTACTACTTGAAAACAACATCTGAGGAGATATACTGGTACCTACCATTTTGTGAAAAATTGCTAGTGTAAGATTAACTTTTTACAAATAGTTCCTTAACCGTCAGCAACACGTTCGATACAGAGGAATCCGCGACGCGGGCGAAGGTGGCGCTGCACGGCTGCGACATATACAGCGGATGCTGCACCTTAAAAATAGAATACGCTAAGGTAAGTGACGTTTTTATACTCTAGTAGGACGAACGAAACGCTCTCCTGATGTTAAGAGATAACGCCTGTCCATGACCATTGCAGCGATACACAAAACTTTGTGTAACAAAACAAAGTCCAGGGCATCACTGCTTTGACGCTAATTACTTTGATACTTAAGTCTGTAATTTTGCTAGCTGCAGTACCCTTCAAACACAGTAATTTTTACACACTACTGCTTGCGACAGAGTATCTGGCGGGAACTGCGGTGCTACCTACCATACGACCATAGATATTACTAAAAAAACAATCTCAACTCGACGAACAAAAATCAGTATTATTTGTTTTGTGTCGTGAACACGGTTGTGTGCACGTAAATATGTTTGAATTCTAAGAAGTCCTTCGACCGATTCTTTGATTTTTTAGCTATCGAGTAGTGTTTTTAGACATTTTGGATTGATGATAGATATGTAGCCACATTAAAACATATATCCCTGAATTTTTTATTATATTCGAAAGCAAGTTTTAAAACGTTACGTCAATGTAATAAAATCTGTCGTTTTATGGTGGAACCTTAAATTGTCACGCTTGTATTCGTTGGCAGCGTTACTCCGTAGCATTCGTAGCTCCACATCGCGTGTAGCAGGGACCCGTAGTACAGACATACATGTCGTACGTTGCAGTGACCTACATCATTCGTTCCTATACCTCGAGTAGCAGTGATTGTATTATTCGTAGCTATATCACGCGTAGCAGTGACTTCTATCATTCAGCTACATCACGCGTAGCAGTGACTTAAATCATTTGTTGCTGTACCTCGCGTAGCAGTAACCTATACTATTCGTAGCTATGTCACGCGTAGCAGTGACTTCTATCATTCAGCTACATCACGCGTAGCAGTGACTTAAATCATTTGTTGCTGTACCTCGCGTAGCAGTAACCTATACTATTCGTAGCTATGTCACGCGTAGCAGTGACTTCTATCATTCATAGCTACATCACGCGTAGCAGTGACTTCTATCATTCATAGCTACATCACGCGTAGCAGTGACTTAAATCATTTGTTGCTGTACCTCGCGTAGCAGTAACCTATATTATTCGTAGCTATGTCACGCGTAGCAGTGACTTCTATCATTCATAGCTCCATCACGCGTTGCAGTGACCTACATAATTTGTCGCTATACCTCGCGTAGCAGTGACCTATATTATTCGTAGCTGTCTCACGTGTAGCAGTGACTTGTATTATTCGTAGCTACATCACGCGTAGCAGTGACTTACATCATTTGTTGCTATACCTCGCGTAGCAGTAACCTATACTATTCGTAGCTATGTCACGCGTAGCAGTGACTTCTATCATTTGTTGCTGTACCTCGCGTAGCAGTAACCTATACTATTCGTAGCTATATCACGCGTAGCAGTGACTTCTATCATTTGTTGCTGTACCTCGCGTAGCAGTAACCTATACTATTCGTAGCTATATCACGCGTAGCAGTGACTTCTATCATTTGTTGCTGTACCTCGCGTAGCAGTAACCTATACTATTCGTAGCTATATCACGCGTAGCAGTGACCTAGATCATTCGTTGCTATGGCTCGCGTAGCAGTGACCTACATGTATTATCCGTTTCTATATCACGCATAGTAGTGACCTATATTATTTGTAGCTGTATCTCGCGTAGCGGAGACTTCTATGATTCATAGCTACATCACGCGTAGCAGTGACTTACGTCATTCGTCGCTACATATATCACGCACTGGCCTTTATTACTCACTATATACTTGGCGCGTATCTGTGATCCGTAGCATTTGTAGCCAAATTTACACCGAGTGGTAGCACTCTTATTTTTACATTTTATTGGTACATATAAATAAAGAAATCGAACTGTGTGTATATGTGTACATCAAAAATTGTGGATAGAGTGCGTCCGTCCATCTGTGTGGCATTCGATATTGTTGGAGCTAAGTGGTTCGATATCCCAAGGGGTACGTGTTGACCGCGGATCCTGTTTCAACCACTTAGAGGGGTGATTTTAAGACGAAAAAGATAAATAAATTGCTTCTAAGCTTTGGTAGAATCTCGCTTTTTATGATTGAATTTCCTAAAGTGTTTTTGAGGGAAAGTGTAAAAAGCCATGTCATTATTTTTGTACATGTATTATTTACTAAAAGTTGTGTTAAAATATGTAGAAAGCAGTACTGTTGTTTCATGTAGCAACTTGAAACTTTACGTATATCAACGCCTCTACCTTTATTCTCACGCTTTGTTATCCAACAATAGAGCTAATATCTGAGTTACAACAATCGTTAATGTATGTACAACATTAATAAACGACAAAAATCATTGTGGCGCCTAAAAAAAGTTATGGAAAAAATCTCTGAAAAGCTCGCGACGACAAAAGGCCTGTATTAGGGTAAGAATCCACAGGAGCTATGACGAGGTCCAAATAATGTGTCAAGTTATATTTTCTACGTGTTTTAACAGACTAGGTCTTTGACCACAGCTCATCAGATGTTAGGTAAAGGTGTGGTCGAATATGATAAACACACCTAGCCTGGAATGGAACTGGCTCTCAAATACGTCTATTGAATAAGGTCGGAACACACTGTTGGCGACAAATGTTCAACTTAAGGGTGGTAGCTAGCCAGCCGCGTACTAGAAAGTACCCTACCACCTTGCTATGGTTTCCTCACAATGTTTTACTTCACCGGCAGCTCAAGCTCATTGTTGGGGTTGGAACCCACGCTCGTCGGTGTGTGATTCGACCGTGCTAACCACTGAGCTATCATCGCTACAATCGCCACGGCTAGGTTCGGGCCTTTACTCATGCTTCTGTGCAGCGGCGGCCTTAGTTGTTGCGAGGCCCTTTTTCTTTGAGTCCGTTTTACTAAAAAATTAGTTTGAGTGCTCGAGTGGCCGTAACATGCTTGCACTAATAATGAAACCGTGCGTTCAGGGGGGGTTTTGTTAAGTGCGAGGCGCGAGGTACACATACATATATGGTAAAGACGTTTTTCTACGAGGACGCCAGGCCCCTGCAAGAGCGAGGCCCCGGGCGGTTGCCCCCTGCTTGCCACCTCCTAAGGCCGCCACTGCTTCTGTGTGTAATATAAACCATAGCATGGTGGCAGGGTACTCTCTAGTACTCGGCTGGCTAGCTACCACCCTCAAGTTGAAAATCTGCCGCCAAGCATCTAACGGTGTGTTCCGGCAGCCTCACTTGAGAGCCAGTTCCATTCCAGGCTAGGTGTGCTTTACCATCTTCGACCACACCTTCACTTAACATCAGGTGAGCTGTGGTCAAAACAACTAGCCTGTCAACAATAAAAAAAAAATATATATATATTCTAAAAAAAACTCCTTGTAAAACAACTAAAATTGTAACCGTTCAATCCAGACTTAATTCGGTTTACAAAAGAACATGTAAAGCGACCCATGACCAATTTGCCCGGTGGACATGTAACTGTTCTTTTGAAATTGAGCGCTAGTCCGACGCCTATCCAATCAGCTGAACGTTGAGTAGGGTTGCCGCTTGGTATTATAAATTTCAAAAAATCTGTAAATAAATATGTAAATTGAATATATGGCTAAGGTCAAGTCCGGTTATGCCCTGGTAAAATAGAAGCGTTTTAACTAGAAGCTTCGATAGAGTTTTGAGAAAATAACACAAAAATACATTTTATATCACTCAACCGCATCCGAATCGGCCCAGCTTTAATGAACCGTCCCATTCTGGGGCCTTCTTACATAGATCATACATTCTGCTGATGTTATTTAGGAAAAATATTCAAATAGCCTGACGCCGCAAGGTTTGTAAAAAAAATACCTAAAATTCAAAACATATGTTTGTTTTGACGCGCGCCTACAACCATATTTTATTTACTGTGGGGATAGCTGGCAGAAAATGCTTTTGCATTAAGTCCTCCTTTTGTACATGCTATTTTGTAAATGTGCAATAAAGAATTAAATAAATAAAGTCTATATAAATGTAAAAAAGTCAAATTAATGTCATAATAATATTATTCACAATGTCAAGTAATTAATTTAATTTAAAATAATTTATCTTCAATATATATACATTCCGTAATCGTTTATAGTCCTTTCGTCGACAAAAAAAAATGTTTTTAAATGTATCTATGCACTCCGATGCCAGCACTGATATAGGCAAATGATTGTAAGTCTTTGGACCCATTCCTAGAATATTTTTTTATAAAAGTGCAGTCGAATGACGAGGCATGCCGATTTTATTTGCATGACGTTACCTTACTGTCTTCTAGGCCACACGGCGAGTAAAACTGCTCGTTGCAATTAGTGTTCTCACAAAAGAAAGAGACAATCCGAAGTAGTAGCCCATCACACACTGGAGGGCTTCCCACTCGGGTTTGTGAGACAAATGGCTTTACCGCGCCACCGCAGTGTGCACTCGGTCTAAGCGTTGCTATTTCGCGCCGCCGTGCGTAAACTAGAAACCAGTGAACCGTCATACTGATTTTTTTTTTCATTCGACTACGCAAAAACTGATTTTGTTATTTTACAAATACAAATACAAATCATTTATTAATAACACCAAAGTTACAGGTCATTTTTCCATTCATATTTAAAAATATCAAAATCATAACAATTAAGTTTCTTTTTTTTTTTTATATGTCATATATTAAATAACTATGTTAATATAATTAAATGTCCATAAAAACAAACATATTATAGTTACTTACTAGTAATTCAATAATCTCTTAGTTTTAAATAATCGTCAAAGTCATATAACAAGGTCTCTTTATAGTTTATCTTTCTTTGTATATAATCGATACTATTACAAAGAGGAAACATTTGTTTGTTTGTATTGAATAGGCTCCGAAACTACTGGACCGATCTTAATAATTCTTTCATCATTAGAATGCTGGTGGAAAGATGAGCTCGATGCCCACAACAAGGAGTGGACCTCAATAGCACAAAACAGAGAGGCGTGGAAGGGAGGGAGAGAGGCCTTTGCCCAGCAGTGGGATAAAGTGGGCTAAAATAATAATAATTATATTAGAATGCTTCAATATCCGTGATGGAATAGAGTGAATAGATTTCTTCTGGATCAGCGTGCTGCATCTTCGGCCACACCGTCGCTTTGCATTAGGCGAGTTGGTGGCCAAACGTAGATCTATTAAAAGTAAAAAAAAAAAAACATGGACATAGGCTATATTATATTTAAAAAAACAATTAGCGATCCGTATGGAAAATTCAATAATGTAAGATGTGAAAAATTTGAAAAAATCCTTACTTAGCATGTGCAGAATCCTGCTTAACATCAGGTGAGCTATGGTCAAACAACACACACCTATGGTCCTGCCTGATGCTTCACATCAGGCAGGATGTGGTCAAGCGCGAACCTATTCAATATAAAAAAAAAAAACTAGCCTGTTACGCATAAAAAAAAAGAAAAAAAAAACGAAAACTCTTGACAATAGAATAAAGTGACGTTTTATAGAGCAAATTGACAGCTACAAATAAGTCCGCAATATCATTTATGTCTAACTATTACAGTTGTCATCTACATCTTATAAAGAGGAAAGATTAGAAATAATATGATCCATTCAGAATTTATTACATTGCAAACAAGAATCATTACGTTACCAAATATTTATACAAATCTTTCAACGTTTATTTTGTTTAACGTAACCTACTGATGCAATGTACACACCGTGCAGTATGGACTCAGTAGCTCGTCAAAAGAAGTTGGTATTTTTTTTTATGGATTCACTATCGAATGTCTCAATATAGTGAATACTAATGGGGTAATGGCTTATGGCCTAGCTTTATTACCTAAAGCTCTGTCTTGCTGCACGGGTCAAGAGCAGGCGTTTAATCTTACCATCAGGAGTGTCTCGTTCCTCTCATTACTACTTACCACATTATCGAGGTAAATAAATACTACATTTGATGATACAAATACAAATACAAATACAAATCATTTATTAATAACACCAAAGTTACAGGTCATTTTTCCATTCATATTTAAAAATTATTATCAAAATCATTACATATGTCAAAACAATGAAAATGAAAATGTCAATAAAGTAATATGTCACATATAAAATGTCAATAAAATTATGTCAATATAATTAAATGTCCATAAAAACAAAAATATTATAATTACTTACTAGTAATTCAATAATCTCTTAGTTTTAAATAATCGTCAAAGTCATAGAACAAGGTCTCTTGAAGCCAAGATCTTAGTTTGCTTCTGAAGCACGCGATGGAAGGTGCATCCCGGATGGAAGCGGGTACGCGATTGTAGACCGCGGGCCCCAGAATGTATACCGACCTCTCCGATTTGACGAGCCGATGCGACGGCGTTACTAGTTGGTCTTTCTTTTTATTACTGCGAAGATCCAACGTGCTGTGGACGCCCCGGCGTTGAAATTTATCTATGTTTGTATGTGTGTACAGGGCTACCTGGTAAACGAACTCACACGGTAAAGGCAAAATCTGTAGCTCCTTAAACAGATCCACGCAAGAGACGTCGTCCTGAACCCCGCATATGGCACGAATAGCTCGCTTCTGCATAACAAAGGCTCTATTACGATCGGCAGCGCGGCCCCACAGCTCCAACCCGTACGTGATGTTACTGTGGACGGTCGCGAAGTAGCAGGAGCGCACTACGCTGCGGGCAGCGGTGCTCGCGAGCCGCCGGAGCGCAAAGCACGAGCGGCTCAGCTTCCCGCACAGCTCGTCTATGTGCGTCTCCCAGGTCAACGCGCCGTCGATATGGAAACCTAGAAGTTTCGTACTGTGGACTTGTTGGAGAGCGGTATTGCCGACTGCTACCGAATGAGTCTCAGTCGCGTGGCCATTGAGGTTAAAAGCAAGGAAGCAGGTCTTATCTTTGTTTAGCGCGAGCCCGTTCGATCGGAACCACCTATCTAGTTCGCTCACCACCCCATTCAGCCTCGACTCTAGTTCACGGTGCGTCGGCGCGGTGATCACTGCGGCGACGTCATCGGCGTACATATATATCTCAGCGCCATCGATGGCGCCGGGCAAGTCGTTAAGGAGGAGACTGAATAGAGTATTAGATAGACAGGAGCCCTGCGGGACGCCCATCACATTTTCCGCTTCTGACGACATGACGCGACCTCTATCACCCACCACTACCTGTGTTCGCTTAGACATGAAGGAGGACAGTATGGACAGGGCAGGGCCACGGATCCCATAAAATCGCAGCTTGTTTGCGATGAGGGCGTGATCAGCGGTATCAAACGCGCGCGATAGGTCGCAGCAAAGTAAGGCAACCTGCAGTTTTGCCTCGCGCGCAGTTAACACTCGCCACAACACCTCGCGCACTAAGTCTGTGGTCGCGCGACCGGCTCGGTACGCATACTGCCGCTCCGACAGGACACCACGGTCCACGACAAAATTACGTAGCCTTCTATTGAGACCGACCTCAAACACCTTGCTAATAGCGGGGACAAGGGATATAAGGCGGTAAGACTTGGGGTCTGCTTTTTTGCCCTTTCCTTTGTACAAGGGGCATATTTTTACTCTTTTAAGCGCCGCGGGATACATACCTTCCCGCAGGCATGAATTAAATAAGTAGCTAATTACGGGTGCGACCGGTTCTATGGCGGTTTTCAATATACTTGCAGACAGACCGTAGAGATCAGTACTTTTCTTAGGGGCAATACGTTTCTTCGTTATTGTAAAAACTTCGTGGGGTGAAAAAGGTTCTAATCTTATAGACACATCGCTCGCGGATGCCTCGTTCCCGAGCGCGGCCAAAGCGCTGACGCTATCGGCCGCGGGCGCTCCGCACCTACTCGCCGCCGTCACAAACTCCAAGTTGAGAGCGTCAACCACATCCTTTTTTGTGATAAACGGTTGGCCATCTGCATCCCGCACCAGGTCTGTGAAATCGACTCTCTCCCGAGTACCGCGACCTAGCTCGGAGTTTATAACACGCCACATACGTCGCGGATTATCCTTAACCATATTAGAGAAATGGTTAAATCTTTTTTCTTTTAATAGAGAGTGATATTTCACGGTAAGTTCATCGCACTTACTACGCAGTACGTCGTCAGTTGGAAAGTTCCTTTTTAATTGTGCAGTGTCATGTAGTAAATGTTTAAAGTTGTGAATTTCCGTGTCAACCCAATGTTTTTGATGAGTCAGTTGTTTTTTTAACGGAAAACAGATATTAAATTTATTAGATAATATATTAACTATACTCTCAGCCAGCGAGTGGCAACAATTATTAGCTTTACTAATAATTCCCTCCCAGTCGATAGACGCTAGCGCGCTAATAAAATTGTATTCGTTGGGCGTAGTGAAGCTACGAGCCAGACAGTGGGCGGGCGCAGGCGCTGCCGCGGCGCTGTTCGCGAGCGTGAGGCGCTGGGCGCCGTGGTCGCTGAGCGGGCGCGTGTCGACGCCAGTTACTGCATTTACGCGTTTCGCGGGCACGTTCGTGTACACATGGTCGAGTAGCGACTTGCGGCCACCTACATCTACTCGCGTGGGGTCGGTCACTAATTGAGTAAAATTGAAGCTAACGAGCATATCTACTAACTGCTTTTGGGCGCTAGAACTGTCTAACAAATCGATATTAATATCACCCATAATGACGCAGTCTAGGCCCTCGTCTGTTACTTTACAAAGAAGGGTCTCAAATAACTGGAGGTACTCACCGTGGCTCGTCAAGTTGGAGTGGTACACACCTACAACCAGGATATCGTCATCAAGTAAGTGCACGGCGCACACGTCAAAAGTTTGTTCCCGTGTTAGGTCACAGTAATCCTGTCGGTTGACTGCCATCATACCTGACCGTACGTAGATGCAACTTCCACCGTGCGCTATACGTTCTCTACAGCTAAATGACAATAAATCATAGTTACATAGTGTAACAGAGACCAGTTCATGTTTCCGTAACCAGTGTTCAGTTAAAATGATTATATCGCAGGTAAGTTCCTTTGTCAATAGTACTTCTAGTTGCTTAGTCTTGTTTGTTATACACCGGATATTTTGGTGACAGATCGTTACAGACGAAGGTTTACACGGTCTATGTGGCTTTCGCGAAGGCGCGCGGCGCGGTGCGAGCGGCGCTAGCAGCGCTGGCGTATGTCCCTTGTTGCGACTTCCCAGGGGCGACGGCGTCGGCGGTACCGGTGGTAGCGCCGTCGAGGCCGCGCGGTTGTCGTCGCGGCGCGGAGTGCCGGCGGGGGGCGCCTCCTGCACGCCCGCCGCTCCCTCGAAACCACTCGCTGACTTGAGTGCTTGTCGGCCAGTTCTCGGCGGACATGAAGAACTCAAAGTGGCTGCCTGGTACTGAGATGGAAAACGACGAGTAGTACGAGTGAGCTAGTTTCAATTTTTCAACATGGTAGTTATCGCACTGTTTCTTTTTTTTCATGTACGATATTATCGTATCAGCTGTAGTTTCGGGCGCAAAGAAACAAGCGTGAATTTTGCGTGCTCGTTCGACGGTTTTCAGTTCGTCGTCTGACGCGCCACTTCCTTTAATCACGGTTCGTCGTCCCTGACAGCCTCTTCTACGATTCTCGACTCTCACCCATTCTTCATTGTCGCTGATATTGGTATCCGCCGCAGGCGTTGCTGTTGCCGTTGTCGAAATGTTCGGTTGATTAGCGCAGCGCGCAGTTTGCCGTCGTTTTTCGCTAGAGGGCGCCGGAGTCGGGCTGGAACAATCGGCTGATACCGACGTGTTGACGTAAGACGACTGTGATGTCGACAGCTTTTTTGACTTCTTCCGTGAATACACGCAGTGCTTCTGCTTGGGGGCTGCCTGTGTGTTCAGAGGGGGTCGTTGTTCGAGTGGGGTGGGCGCGCACGTTGTCTGTGTTTCAATATTTCTGGTATTAGGCCGCATCGAGGTTCCCGTCACTACATCACTGGGCACGTGCGAGGGGTGGATTTCGGCACGGTGTTCTTCGTACCTCGTGATTACCGCAACGAGGGTCTCGATCAACTCTGTATATTTTTCTATCTTCGCTTCTTGACTGGCTATTGAGGTTACAGCTTGGCCAAGTTTTGCCTCGTAGCTTTCAATGACGTGAATGGAGCAGCTCAGCTTACAGTCGTAACTTGCTATCTCGTTACTAAACTGTTCTCTCATAAACGTCATTTCTTGGCGTAGTTTACAAATTTCCTGTCCTAACACGGTTGTATCGCCGACGTTTTGTGGACGTACTGGAGGGTTTGACGCTACTTTCACCCTCTGGGTCACGAAGGGGTCTCGGGTTTTTTTGGAGACTCCTACCGGTGTTAAACTATTATCGCCTCCCCTCTTAGCAGCGCACCGGCACTCGGGACAGGTCCACCGCTCGCGTGATTCTTGAGCTAAATTCTTTTCGCCTATACATAATGTGTGATATATTTTGCCGCAGTGAGTTTGGTTACAACTCAAGATTTCCTCGGCATCCATTATTTTGTTACAGCATGCGGAGCAGACCATATTGATGCAGTAACAAATAATAGCAGGCACTTTAGCTAAGGGCGCGCGGACGGCGTATGCTAATCGTACCTTGATGCACAGAACTATGCGCGCTACACGACACGTCGGCGCAGATATAGCTAAGTGTGCTGAAAACAAAAATTGTTTATCACACAAATGTGTACTATACTGAGGATCGAACTCGGTTCCTTCGACTTACAACGCAGTCACTATAGCCCCTCGGCCAGTCGACCAATGTGAGTGATAGCGAAATACCCGGTCGATTCTTGTAGTGGGCTCTTATGCTGGATAAACAGCCGTTATAGGTGACTCATGCAGTGTGAGTCGTCGTATTATTCACTGTTGCCGCGCACTCCGTTGATATGTTTTAACACTAAAAATGAGGGTGATTCGAAAAAAATAGTTCAAAGGATTATTTTAATTATTGTAAATTTTTGATTTAATTTAATTTAACTGCTCAGTCTTTAACACTGTTCCCTCAGTTACTATATATAATCACTTTACAGTTTTTATGTCCAAAATCAATACCACTGAACCACACTGATACTCCCTATTATAAACAGCTGTGTTTGTAGCTTTTGGGGAAAATTACGAAATTTACACTGAATCCAGTAATATTTTATATTTAAAACACTGTCACTGTTGTTGTTTTATTTATATTATACTTTAAATTATTGCACAGACTTTAAACCGACACAATATATTTTTAAATATTTTTACATTCGGAGACGATACACTCGCGACTACAGACGACACTCGATTCGCCATAAATTTTTTTATGGCGGACAGGCTAGATGTTTGACCACAGCTCACCTGATGTTAAGTGAAGGTGTGGTCGAAGATGGTAAAGCACACCTAGCCTGGAATGGAACTGGCTTACAAGTGAGGCTGACGGAGCACACTGTTAGATGCTTGGAGACAGAATTTCCATTTGAGGGTGGTAGCTAGCCAGCCGAGTACTAGAAAGTACCCTACCACCATGCCATGGTTTCCTGGCGATGTTTTCCTTCACCGGCAGCTCAAGCTCATTGTTGGGGTTTGAATCCACGCCCTTGGGCATGCGAACCTACCGCGCTAACCACTGAGCTATCATCGCTACAGATTCGCTCGCTTCGTATCGCTAGTGTTAGTGTTCAGAAAGGCACACGTACACGCGGCTGTGTTCTACTCTAACATACACCATTTCTTTATACGGAAAGTTTGTGTATCAATACATCCTAATTCTGAACCAGTCATTTTTTATAAACTGTCAAACTGCTGGGTGTGGGCCTCTTTCTCATTGTGACATGAAAGCCCTAGTCCACTACGCTGGCCAAGTGCAGGTTGGCAGATTGAACACAACATCGATTTTTTTTCTCTGACATGAGAGAGAGAGAGAGAGAGAGAGAGAGAGAGAGAGAGAGAGAACTCTGACATGTGTATTTCTTGGTGGTAGATCTCCTTAGCAGCAGGTCGTCTAGGTAGGTATCACCGCGGTACTTGATTTTCTGTCGCCAAGCAGTAGTTTGTAAACATTACTTTGTTCCGGTTTGTAGGGTACTAAAATAAATTGCACGTCGGCGAAGCCCGAGCAAGCAGCTAGTATATATTCCACTAATCCCACAATATAATATTACTAGCGGATACCTCGCGGTTTCACCCGCGTAGTTCCCGTTCCCGTAGGAATACAGTGATAAAAAGTAGCCTATGTCACCCGGAGATAGTGTAGCTTCCCAAAGATGAAAGAATTTTTGAAATCGGTCCAGTATTTTGGGAGCCTATTCAATACAAATAAACAAACAAACATATCTTTCCTCTTTGTAAAAATATGGATAAATGTGAAAGTTTAAATGGATGGATGGAAGTTTGTTACTCTTTCACGCAAAAACTTCTGAACAGATTTGGATGAAATTTAGTATGGAGGTAGCTGAGATCCTGGATTATAACACAGGATCCTGGATTGCAACTTTTTATCCCGAAAACATGTAGCGGGTAACACCGCGGGGCGCAGCTAGTTAAATTATAAATAAATAAATATCCTTAGGATATTTCAAACAGCGCTCTCTACCCCTAAACTAAGCAAAGCTTGTACCATATAGAGACGTGATAGCCGATAGAATAGAATACTTTTTTTCTGTATTCGTCACAAAAATGTTTATACTGGACGGGAAACGTACCCAAAGCCCTCAGCTTTTAAAGCAGAGCTACCAAATGATCTAACGGAGTCTAATCTATTTATAAATAAAGATATCCTTACTGTTTTTATGTTGTAAAATAACTCGTTTGGCGAAGTTTTATTTGATGTTGAATAATTTTGATGTGTTTTCACTTTTGTATGTTTGTTTGGATTTGATAGCGATCCAAACGTCTTCATCTCAACACGCTGTACGGTTTATGTTTATTGATTTCATATTTATTGTCGGTTTGGCTTGTAAACTAATCGATACTGCTTCTCTACATAGCATAAAACAAATTCCAAGTTAAAATAAATTTTAGTAAAACCTTGTTCTCTACTTAATAGAACGCTTAAAATCTCTGGTAAGCAACATTTTCCAAGCATTTCAGAATAGCTCATAACTCATTTGTATGCCAGGGGTAACCAACATTTCGACTCCATTTAAAAATTCAACGCAACATCTTTAGCGAGACGGACTTTTAAGCGCTCCGTACATGGGGAAATTCGAAAATATTTTGTTCTTTTATAAGCGTGTTTTCTCACAAAGTGAGGAAACTAGAAAAGCTAGTTTTAAGCTTTCGCTTTGACGTTCAAATGGCTTATTGCTACAGAGGTACGATACCTAATTAAGAGCTTGAAGCGTTTTTCTCGCTAGCTCTTTTGAAAGATGTCATTAAAGTTGAGTGTGAAATGGGTGAATGCGATTTAACAAGTTATATTTATGGGATGAGACTCGTTGAAGTGACTATATACTTAAGACAGTTTGTAATAGCTAGAAGCGAAAATTCTAGGGCATCGTTGCTTTGACGCTCATTTTCGAAGGTTAACCACAATAGCCTTGTAATTTCGATAGCTGCAGTACACACGCTTCAAACCGGAACACAGTAATGTTTACACACTACTGCTTGGCGGCAGAATATCTTAATTTTAGAAACCTCAATTAGCTTTAATACAGTTATATTAACATGAAAAAAAAAATGTTTCTTTTTGTCTAAAATGTTTTTTTTTTCATTTCCAGCCCGAGAGATTGAACGTTTTCAAAAATGATCAAGACAGTTGGGACTACACATGTGAGTATTTATTTTTATTATAATAAGTACTTATCAAAATTTTCTATCAGGTTGATGTTTGCCATCCCGGCTTCGATTCCCGAATTTGAGTGATAAATTTGAATATATCTTATTTATTCTGGATTCGGATCAGTCCTGTTTTTAAAAACTGTCCTACAACTGGGCTTTTTTCATTGTGGGTAAGATAAAGCCATAGTCCACTGCACTGGTTAACCAAGTGCGGGTTGAGCTTGATACGTCTTCGATAACATTAATAACTCGCAGATATGAAGGTTTCTGCACGATGCTTTCCTTCGCCTTAAGCTAGCGATGATAAGCACAAAAGTTAAAATGCAGACTTATGTGCCGTGGGATTTGAAGCTGCGACCTTCATATAGGCGGTCAGACGGTCATCTACAATGCTTCCGTAGTAAGTATTATTAATTACAGTTAAACGAAATGAAATATTGCTTAAAAACTAATTTATTTCGTTTATGCATTCTTGACAGAGGTAGTGAACCTTGGGCAATGTTTTAATTTGTTTTGATAATAAAAAATATTGAGAATAATTTAAATTATAAAGTAAGTAAGTATCGTTTACATACGTAATTAACGTAAATATAAAACAAATATAAAAATTGCCAAAGGTTGAGTACCTACCTCTGTTAAAGAGAACAAAAAAAATTCTGTTTGAAGATTTTTTGTTTAAAAAAAAATAAGGCATGTTTTACGATTTATCTAAATGATATTGCGTGTACATATATAATATTCACTAATTTATTGACATTTAGTTACATTAGTTTTTTACAGCATATACAAAGAACAAATATTTTTTTACTTTTGAAAAAATCAGTCTCAACACTTTGACAAGACGTTCTCCCTTCCTCTCTCTTAAGGTTTTATCTCATCTCATAAGTTTTATATCAGACACGAAATAACACCATACAGGAATTATGCCCACTGGAACGTGTCACCAACAATGATAAAAAAAAAACCATCCGACTGCGTCCTACTTAACTTTTCAATTCGATTTCAATTGCAAAAATATGCAAATGTTATAGCAATAAAATTATTCATCATTTCAGCTGTAGGACGTCCACTGATGAACATAGGCCTCCCACATTGACTTTCACAAAGACCGGTTGGAAGCGGCTCGCATCCAGCGCGTTCCTGCGGTATTCATTAGGCCGTCTGTCCACCTTGTGGGTGGACGTCCTACGCTGCTGCTTGCCGCTTGCCTATTTACTATTCTTTTAATTTTCCGGACCTTTTTTAGTACAGAATTAGGTTTATTATTTTTCTTTTCGTGTAATAAGAGAAATACTTCAAAAATAGAAGTCCGAAAACTCGCGTAACAACCCCATTTTTTACTGCCCCGTTAGATCATTTGGTAGCTCTGCTTTAATAGCTGACGGGTTTGGGTTCGTTTCCCATCCAGAGTAAATTTTTGTGTTACAAATATAGAAGTATTTATAAAAAAAAAAAACATGTAAGTATTTCGTAGGCTATCACGTCTCTGTATGCTACAAGCTTTGCTTAGTTTAGGGATAGATAGCGCTGTTTGAAATGTCGTAAGGATATTTTTTTATTTATAATTTAAATAGCTGCGCCCCGCGGTGTTACCCGCTACATGTTATCGGGATAAAAAGTAGCCCATGTTCTAATCCAGGGTGTCGACTACCTCTATACCAAATTGCATCCAAATCCGTTAAGTGATTTTTGCGTGAAAGAGTTTCCATCCATCCAAACTTTCACATTTACAATATTAGTGGGATTTATAAAACCAGGGCGCTGTTTCGGATTCGATAAGAAACTCACAAACACTTAATCAAGGGCTCACCGGAAGACCAGCGCTGGTCATACTAATTAGTGTGACCAGTATTATGCTGAGGTGAGCCCCTATTTTGTAACTGTTTGTCTCTATTTGTTGTTATTTTTTTTGTATTGTTGCAAAATAAAATTATTTTCTTTCTTTCTTAATGGACCCGGAAAACAATCCTCATTTTATATTGCAACAGTATAATATTTCCACACAACATCACAGTCAATAAGCTGGTGAGAAATTCGAAAGTTTGTTTAGTTAACTCTTTACGTGCAAACTCTTTGATGCCAACTATTCAGATAGGCATGTTACGATATTCGGAATATTTAGAGAAATGTTGCGCGGAATCTATCAAAGAAACGGCGAATATATTTCGCCTAACATACATAATATAATATGAAAATTATAGCGTATTTTGGTTTGTGCAAACAACATTTCAAAGCAAACGTCGAATCTTCGAGCGCTTGGCTGCGACTGAGACATATCCAGATGCACATACGTGGGTATATTTCATTTTAATTAGTGTTCTGTTTATGTCAAGCTAGCTGCGCCCCGCGGTGTTACCTGTTAAATGTTATCGGGATAAAAGTAGCGTTCAAATATAGCCAAACATAGTTTAATGTTCCATAGCGTGTTCCATCTTAGACCGCATCGTTGCTTCACATCAGGCAAGATGTGGTCAAGCGCGAAACTATTCAATAATAAAAAAAATGTGGAGCTGCGCCTCGCGGTGTTGCCCGCTACATGTTTTCGGGATAAAAACACACACACACGCCTTAGTTTTCAACTACAGGGACTCACCGGATGACCAGCGCTGGTCATACTTAGTTATTATGACCAGTATTATGCTGAGGTGAGCCCCTATTTTGTGACTATTTGTTCGTTTTTGTTTTTATGTTGCAAAATAAAATCCTTTTCTTTCTTTCTTTCAAATGTCTTGTAATGAATTAATTCAGAGTCTCAGCTACCGCCATGCCAAATTTCATCCAAATCTGTTAAGTAGTTTTTGCGTGAACAAGTAACAAACATTCATCCTTCTATCAATCCAAGCTTTCACATTTATTATATCAGTGGGATGTGAGAGAAGAGATACATAATTAAGTACAGAGGTTGTTATATGGTATTGATCAATTGTAAAACTGTCCGTAGCTCCCTAACTATAAGTATAGGTAGAAATCTCCTATTAGCCCAGATAAAGCAAGTCGGAGCACGCAGAGTGCATTGGGATCTTTGATTTATCGATGGCGCAGAATGCCAGAAACCTGGCCAGATTACAGATACAGGGTGTAAGGAGAATTATACCGAACCAATGGACGGGTGCGGCCTCGGGCGTTAGCGTTAGCTCAAATACAAATGTTTTATTAATAACACCAAAGTTACAGGTCATTTTTCCATTCATATTTTTTTTTTAAATATCAAACTCATAACTTATGTCAACATAATTAAATATCAATAAAAAAATTATAATTACTTACTAGTAATTCAATAATCCCTTATTTTTAAATAATCGTCAAAGTCATAAAACAAGGTCTCTTGAAGCCAAGATCTAAGTTTGCTCTTTTTGTAGCGATGATAGCTCAGTGGTTGGCGCGGTCGGTTCGCATGCCGCAGGGCGTGGTTTCATACCCCAACAATGAACTTGAGCGGCCGGTAAAGGAATATCTAAATTTAAAATTTAAAGTACAGAGCGTGTTTTACTGTGTTCAATAAAGAGTTATCAAACAATCAATCAAGACCTGGAATAAATGAATTTAAAAAAAAAATACTAGCTGCGCCCTGCGGTGTTACCCGATAAATGTTATCGGAATAAAAAGTAGCCTATGTGTTAATCCAGGGTCTTAGCTACCTCCATACCAAATTTCAGCCAAATCCGTTCAGTAGTTTTGCGTGAAAGAGTAACAAACATCCATCCAGCCATCTAAACTTTCACTTTCTTAGTTTTAAAGTTTCGTATACATTTTTAATTATTAAATTGTTGTCAGGTTAGTTAAATATAAATCCTCATCACTGTTGTAACTGAAACGACTGTTAAGCGGAAATAAACTAAATATACACCTCGAACAAAGACTGTAAATATTTAGTTCAAAGCTCAAAATATCAGGCTAACATTAAAAAACCTTTGCCATACCCTGACATCTTATAACTTCAGACTTGCACATTTCAATATGAACTCTCTTGCGCATAGACGGAATACAGCGGATATCGTATTTTTGCATAAAATTATATCTGGGAAAATTGATAGTCCTGACTTACTCGCAAAATGTAACTTATTAGTTCCACGTTCCAGCAGCCGTCTCGTTAACAGAAACACATTCAGCCTTTCTTTCTGTCGAACCATGTATAGTCAACATTCGCCATTGTACCGTATGTTCTCGTCTTACAACAGAATTTCCAATAGTTTAGATATTTTTAACACTACACCAGGTAAAATCAAATCTTTTTATAATAATTGTAAGCTTGTCACTTAATACTTACGTACATTGTACCTTAATGTAATTATTCACGTGCTCGCAGTGTTCACTTCGAGAAGGTCGTGCATAACATTGTTTACTTCTCATGAATGTTTACCGAAATTCGTATTTTATGTAACGGCCAGTTTAGTGAACCAATAAAAAAAAAAAAACAAAAAAAAAAAATTGTAACCCACCCAGAGGAAATTCCAGGTAAACAAGGAAAACTTTTTCAAGCTCCAAGCGTTCGCTGTGCCAATTAAATTAACTATGCCAATGGTATGCTATTAATCTTCCTTCTATTAATTTTATCATTGAATTACCTTTCCACGATTTAACAGGTCTGCCAATCTTAATGGATATTAATTGTACACAAGGTTATAAGCGTAGGGCTTACTAAGCCGATTTCATTGGACTCGATTTTAATGAAAATAGCAGGATAGCTTTTTTTTAATGTTTGACAGGCTAGGTGTTTGACCACAGCTCACCTGATGTTAAGTGACGGTGTGATCGAAGATGGTAAAGCACACCTAGCCTGGAATGGAACTGGCTCTCAAATGAAGCTGCCGGAACACACCGTTAGATGCTTGGCGGTAGATTTTCAACTTGAGGGTGGTAGCTAGCCAGCCGAGTACTAGAAAGTACCCTACCACCATGCTATGGTTTCCTCACGATGTTTTCCTTCACCGGCAGCTCAAGCTCATTGTTGGGGTTTGAACCCACGCCCTTCGGCATGCGAGACGGGCCGCTAAACTAAAATATAATTTTACTTTAACAAATCGCGTTTCGCGGTTACTTCAACCCTTTCAAGTATCAATTATTTCCAAGTCATTTCCCCTCCGTAATGACCATTTAATAACTTTATCGATTTTTCTAAACGTAAAAGGTTTCAACCGCTGTGATTGCGGGTAGTTCCGGCTCAAGATGGCGGCCGCTTCCGGCGCGCGGGAAATTGCAAATTCACCAGATGGCTTTGTGTCGCGGTTTCCGATTGTTACCTGCGACGCTTGCGGCTACAAAATCGATATAAACTAGAGTATCACTCCATATTCGTTTGTACTACATGTCAATTGTCTAATCAGTTATTTATCTTTTCACTTTAGTATGAAAACCGACGTGCTTTTTAGGGTTGCGTACCCAAAGGGTAAAAACGGGACCCTATTACTGAGACTTCGCTGTCCGTCCATGTGGTCTAAGATGGTAAAGCACTCCTAGCCTGGCATGGTGAGCTGTGGTCAAACACCAAGCCTGCCAGCCATTACAAAAAAAACGAGGGTTGAGAACCTACGCGTGTGATCTAAACGCGCTAACCACTGAGCTATCATCGCTACAAAAAAATCACAAAACTTTCAAAGCTAATGTGTCTACAACGATCCAAAGATGGACTCGCATACTTATACCATTAAATTAAAAACTATTAATTGGCAGAACGACAATCGGCTACATTAGTAATGACTGCTAAATAAGTGCGGAACTACATTTTCTTGGATTGGTACCAGTTTTCAAGTAATTGATTTACGTTCGGCACCGCTCTGCCGATAAAATTGCAAATATATGCTAAACGCATCTACATTTGGCACCTTGTTCAGGATTTTCAGACAGATTTTGCGAGCAGATTTCTAGGTTTATCTATGGATAATCGAGTTTTATGGAGATGAGTTGAGTGAATTGAATATGGCGTCGCTCATTGTGAAATTTGCGTTGTTAAATATTAAAAACTTGCGGACGCCTCGCGGTTTAAGCCGCGTAGTTCCCGTTCCCGTGGGAATACAGGGATAAAAAGTAGCGTATGTCACCCGGGGATAGCGTAGCTTCCCAACGGGAAAAGAATTTTTGAAATAGGTCCAGTAGTTTTTGACTTTATTCGTTACAAACATACGAAATCCAAAAATACAAATCTTTCCTCTTTATAATATTGGTGTAGATGTAGATATATTAAATTATTACTAACACTTTTGTAGTGGTGATAGCTCAGTGGTTAGCATGGTCGGTTCGCGTGCCGAAGGGCGTGGGTTCAAACCCCAACAATGAGCGTGAGCTGCCAGCCGAGTAGAAGCCTACTAGAGTAGCCTACTAGAAAGTGCCCTACCACCGTGCTGTGGTTTCCTCACGATGTTTTCCTTCACCGGCAGCTCAAGCTCATTGTTGGGGTATGAAACCACGCCCTGCGGCATGCGAACCGACCGCGCCAACCACTGAGCTATCATCGCTACAAAAAGAGCAAACTTAGATCTTGGCTTCAAGAGATCTTGTTTTATGACTTTGACGATTATTTTAAAATAAGGGATTATTGAATTACTAGTAAGTAATTATAATATTTTTATTGATATTTAATTATGTTGACATATGTTATGAGTTTGATATTTAAAAAAAAAATATGAATGGAAAAATGACCTGTAACTTTGGTGTTATTAATAAAACATTTGTATTTGAGCTAACGCTAACGCCCGAGGCCGCACCCGTCCATTGGTTCGGTATAATTCTCCTTACACCCTGTATCTGTAATCTGGCCAGGTTTCTGGCATTCTGCGCCATCGATAAATCAAAGATCCCAATGCACTGTGCGTGCTCCGACTTGCTTTATCTGGGCTAATAGGAGATTTCTACCTATACTTATAGTTAGGGAGCTACGGACAGTTTTACAATTGATCAATACCATATAACAACCTCTGTACTTAATTATGTATCTCTTCTCTCACATCCCACTGATATTATACTGATGTTATATATTATATATGATACTGATATCCCACGACAGCCCTGTTGATCATTGGTAGCATGTCTGCTTCAAGAGCTGTGGGGCGTGGGTTCGATTCCCACCTAGGACAAGCATTTTGTGATATAAAACCAAATGTTTGTTCTGTGTCTGGGTGTACTGTATGTATTATAAGTATGTATTTACAAAAAAAAAATATTTAAGTATTCTATCAGTTATCTGACTCCCATAGTACAAGCTTTGCTTAGTTTGGGGTCAGATGGCGCTGTGTGTAATGTCCTGCGATATTTATTTATTTATTTATTTATTTATATAATAAATGTGAAAGCTTGGATTGATAGAAGGATGAATGTTTGTTACTTGTTCACGCAAAAACTACTTAACAGATTTGGATGAAATTTGGCATGGCGGTAGCTGAGACTCTGAATTAATTGATTACAAGACATTTGAAAGAAAGAAAGAAAAGGATTTTATTTTGCAACATAAAAACACAAAAACACAAACGAACAAATAGTCACAAAATAGGGGCTCACCTCAGCATAATACTGGTCATAATAACTAAGTATGACCAGCGCTGGTCATCCGGTGAGTCCCTGTAGTTGAAAACTAAGGCGTGTGTGTGTGTATTTATCCCGAAAACATGTAGCGGGCAACACCGCGAGGCGCAGCTCCACATTTTTTTTAATATTGAATAGTTTCGCGCTTGACCACATCTTGCCTGATGTGAAGCAACGATGCGGTCTAAGATGGAACACGCTATGGAACATTAAACTATGTTTGGCTATATTTGAACGCTTTAAAGACTTCTTTTTAAGTTTTCGCGCTAACCTTTTAAAAAATATTAATGAAAATAGATCACACGTCGAAAGTTGCGGCTGTAACACAGGATTACCTAATATAACTGCCAACGTAACCCCAAATTATTACTATTTGCATAGAGTTGGTTTTTAATATGGTTGAATTGATTTGAAAATAAATTTGTATATTTTATGCAATAAATTATAACAACAATATTGAATTTGAATATAAAACTGTCATTAACATATTTTTTTAAGTAACTCGCTGTTGAGCGCGCCGTTGTCTCCCGCACTACAATAATTCTAGATAGAGTCAGAGGTATTCCGTTATCTTAGCTATTACTATATCGGCTCATGTTAGTAGGTTTGTTTGTGCCAAAGACGCTCTATTAAATGGGTTCTGCATCCTAACATTTTGTGTGTCGTGTCTATCTATGTGTATTACAGTATCGAAATAAGAAAACACTGTATTAGTTAGCTTACTGTAATTTAAAAAAAAAACTACCAAGTACGATTCGGACTCGCGCACGATGGGTTCCGTATCTGTAAAAAACAGCAAAAAAAAATCACGTTTGTTGTATGAGAGCCTCTTAAACTATTTATTTTAGTCAGCTTCTGGCAATGGAAATACATGATCTGGGAAAATTTCAACTGTCTCAACTATGAGATACAGCCTGGTGACAGACGGACAGACGGACAGACGGACGGACAGCGGAGTCTTAGTAATAGGGCCCCGTTTTACCCTTTGGGTACGGAATCGTAAAAACGTGCATATTGATTTCAAATTGAAGTAATGATATTATGTAATACCATTTATAGTATGTACTTATTTATTGATATTATAAAAAGTGTTTTTTGCCTGTAGTAAAATATTGATAGTTAGCGATAAGACCATCGCTTGTGGCACAAGCCTATGAGATTCTTACATATATTTTAATGTTTGGTGTACCTACACGATAAAGAATTTCGATCTATCTACCAAAAAATAATACATTTCAATATCGAAAAAAAATAATATTTCAATCTTTTTTATTCGGTCAACAATGAAGAGTGATTACAAAACTTTACAAAAGCCTGATAAGAAATCCAAATCCGCTCCGTAAATCCGAACGGTTGATTACCCTATCCTATTATGTATATATTACCCGAGCTAATCGGGAAGAATCCATATCGTTATACATTTTTGGATCAATATGAAACACAAAATATGTATATTTTTTTAGTTTTATATGTATTTTTGGTGGAATATTGGGTACCCAATACTCATGTGCTATATTACAACTTTTTTTTAATGTTTGACATTCTAGCTGATGTTAAGTGATGTTGTGGTCGAAGATGGTAAAGCAAACCTAGCCTGGAATGAAACTGACACTCAAGTGAGGCTGCTGGAATACATCTTTAGGTGCTTGGCAACAGGTTTTTAATTTGAGAGTGATAGATCTCCTTAGCAGGAGGTCGTCTAGGTAGGTACCTACCACCGCAGTACCAAATATTTTGCCGCTAAGCAGTAGTGTGTAAACATTACTGTGTTCCGGTTTGAAGGGTACTGTAGCTAGCGAAATTACTAGGCTGTTGAGACTAACCATCGAAAGTCTCAAAGTAACGAGCGCCAAAGCAGTGATGCCTTGAACTTTGTTTTACTACACAAAGTTCTGCGTATCGCTGCAATGGTCATGGACAGGCGTTATCTCTTACCATCAGGAGAGCGTCTCGTTCGGCTCATTACAATTACATAAAAGTTAGCAAGCCGAGTACTAGAAAGTACCATGCTATAGTTTCCTTCACCGATAGCTCAAGCTCATTGTTGGGTTTGAACCCATGCCTTTCGGCGTGTAAACCGACCGCGCTAACCGCTGTACTATCATCGCTACAAAACTCCACACAACTCAATTTTATTGGGACTTGAACGTGAATTGTTTTGTTTGTCTTTGACCGTGACTTGTTTGACAATATAGGGTCTGAGTTGATAATAATTAATTTTAAAGTACTTTACCAGCCACTGTGAAACTTGACACCAAAAGCCAGTTTTTATATCAGTGTAGGCTTGCGACAGTCATTTAGTATCAAAAAGGCTTTTCTACATATTTTTTTTATGCAGAAATTATTGTTATCCTTGTATCTATGTTCTTTGCGTTGCAATCAACTGAGTATGGCAGATGAATATGCAATGAGGAGTAATATCGCCTTAAGTAACTCTTACTACAGGCCCGGATTTGACAAGGTCGGATTTCGGGGCCTCGTCAGTCGAGGGACGATTTTAGGACCTCGTCGCTCGGGGGCCACTTTTGGGGCATTGTCGCTCGGGGACAGTTTTAGGACCTCGTCGCTCGGGGACTGTTTTTAGGGGCCCTCGTCACTCGTGGTTTAACACAGTAATGTTTACACACCACTGCTTGACGGAAGAAATCTGTTACTGCGGTGGCACCTATCTAGACGATCTACTATCAAATCTACAGCACATTTCTGACCTGCGTATCCAATTACAAATGCAAAAGTAAAGTAAATAAAAAATTTCCCTCGATGATATTCATCATCATCCACAGCCTTCTTTATCCCACTGCTGGGTATAGGCCTCTCTCTTTACTTGCCATCTACCTCGGTCCTGTGCCAATCTGGTCCAGGGTTGGTACAAATAATTTAACTGCTATTTTGCTCATTTGATACAATATCAACATTTCATCATCATCATCATTTCAGCCGTAGGACGTCCACTGCTGGACATAGGCCTCCCCCATTGACTTCCATAAAGACCGGTTGGAAGCGGCTCGCATCCAGCGCGTTCCTGCGGTCTTTACTAGGTCGTCGGTCCACCTTGTGGGTGGACGTCCTACGCTGCGCTTGCCGGTCCGTGGTCTCCACTCCAGAACTTTGCAGCCCCATCGGCCATCAGTTCTGCGTGCTATGTGCCCTGCCCACTGCCACTTCAACTTGCTAATCCGTTGGGCTATGTCGGCAACTTTGGTTCGTCTACGGATCTCCTCATTCCTGATTCGATCTCGTAGGTAAACTCCGAGCATAGCCCTCTCCATAGCGCGTTGTGCTACTTTGAGCTTACTAAGAAGGCACACAGTCAGAGACCACGATATCAACATTTATGAGATGATAAATGTTTGTTTGATTGATTGATTGATTAACTCTTTATTGCACACACTAAAAAAAAAAACAATACAGAAGAAATAAAATTAATTAATTGGTGTAACAACTGGCGACCTTGTTTGTTCTATGTTTGGGTGTTATGTTATTATTATAAATATATATTTACAAAAAAAAAGTGATATATAACTAGGTAACTATTAGTTAATTATATAGTAAGATGGCGCTGTGTGTTATCTCTATAAAAAACACGCACTTTAATTAGACACAAATCTAGTTACCCCGGAGGCCCCGAATCTAGCCCCTGGCCCCCTGAATGAGTGCCTGCTTATTTTAGCATATTGAGCTCGCATCCGCCTCATACGCCGTTTCTTATATTGGTTCAGTAATATAAACATGGGTTTCTTATCTGCTTCATTTGTGTATTGCCGGGTTGTCATGAGTCTTATTCAAAGCGTACGTCAATTTGTATACCCAATAATAATGTTTCTTTTAAAATAAGGATAACATTTTATATGAAACTTATATGCTACAGCATTAAAATAATAAATATCGTAGGACATAACACACAGCGCCATCTGACCACAAACTAAACAAAGCTTGTACTATGGAAGTCAGTTAAGTGATATAATAATAAGTGATAGTTGACTGTCCTGTTGGTTCATTGGTATTGTCTGCTGCAGGAGCTGAAGGATGTGGGTTCGATTCCCACCCAGGACAATTATTTTGTGGTATAAACAAATGTTTGTTCTGTGTCTGGGTGTCCTGTATTCATTTTATCGGTATGTATTTACAAAAAAAGTTTATGTATTCTATCAGTTATCTAACTTCCATAGTACAAGCTTTGCTTAGTTTGGGGTCAGATGGCGCTGTGTGTAATGCCTTACGATATAATACATGTATACGGAATACCCAGACACAGAACAAACATTTGCTTATAACAAAAAATAATTGTCCTGGGTGGGAATCGAACCCACGCCCTACAGCTCCTAAAGCATGCAGCGATGATAGCTCAGTGGTTAGCGCGGTAGGTTCGCATGCCGTAGGGCGTGGGTTCAAACCCCAACAATGAGCTTGAGCTGCCGGTGAAGGAAAACATCGTGAGGAAACCATAGCATGGTGGTAGGGTACTTTCTAGTACTCGGCTGGCTAGCCACCACCCTCAAGTTAAAAATCTGCCGCCAAGCATCTAATCCGGCAGCCTCACTTGAGAGCCAGTTCCATTCCAGGCTAGGTGTGCTTTACCATCTTCGACCACGCCTTCACTTAACATCAGGTGAGCTGTGGTCAAACACTTAGCCTAGACACACATAAAAAAAAAATTAAAAAAAAACATACATACCTACTACCAATGGGTAAACAGGGCTGTCAATTTAATCGATTTTATTTGTTCCGTAACAAATATTTCTGAATATTTTTCAAATGTATGTAATTTTTAATTTATAATTGTTAAAATATTATTACCTGACATTGCAACTGATCATAAGTGTAAGTGGTTGTTGTGCCGTGCTTATTATAATAAATAAATATTTCAAAATTTTGAAATACGTCATGTACTAGCGAAACCACATGCGATGCCAGAAACGAATAAAAGATTATATTGGCAAGCGTAGAAATAGATGCTTGTGGAGAAAATTGCTGTATCGCTTCACGTAAACGCTACACTCGCTGCAGCTCAACTGCCTGAGATAAACGCGGACGCACGGGCTCCTATATGTGGTATGGTTATATAATATTTTCTCCCGACTGTTGTGTTCAGTCTATAAATCTATCTATCTAATATATATATTATATAGTGTATATACTTGGTGGTAGATTTCTTTAGCAGGAGGTCGTCTAGGTAGGTACCACCGCAGTACCTGATATTCTGCCGCCAAGCAGTAGTGTGTAAACATTACTGTGTTCCGGTTGGAAGGGTACTGCAGCTAGCGAAGTTATTTATTTATTTATTGTTTCTAGACTAAAGCGGCACAGTATGCCAATTACAATAGTCCTTAAAATAATATTAAAATAGGTATTCAGGTTCACTATTACCAATCTCTTTACCCTTGCACGCTTTTATCTCACAATACTTCAGACACGCTGACATGACACTCCTCCATTCACCCGCAAACAAATCACAATCGGGCACCCTGGCCAGGAGAGAGTTGAAGGCGGTGAGAACATGTGGAATAGGAGAGGAACCACGCGCCACGGTTCGACAATGCGGAACCGCAAAGAGTCTATAACTTGGACGACGCGGAAAGTTAAAGGACTGTTGAGACTAACCATCGAAAGTCTCAAAGTAATAGGTAAAGCTAAAAGCCGAAGTTCGGACTGAGAAGTGTATCTTGCGAGAGACCTATGTCCAGCAGTGGAATTATGCTATGGCTGATGATGATGATGATGACGAAAAAGTTTACAACGTAGCAACCCGAGGTATCGCCATATAAATCATATTTAGACTTATCTATCAACGCGTATGTACGAGTATAGTGACGTCACTGTAAATCCAAAATTAATTTCGTAAAGATAGGATAAGTTAAACAAAAATATGTCAGTTATCTACATACCAATTCTATTTCCGTACGTGAGTAAACAAAAGTTAGAAGACAAATTAATTAAACGTACTGTTACGTAAGTATGGCGTAGGGTTGCCACTTGCCGAAATATATTTCACGTGACCAAGGAAGTTGAATCTTGTATCACGGTTGGGTATCTCGTGTGCAATACACTGTGTCACATGTGTCACTCGGAAATCTAACATGTTAAATACTTTTAGGTTTTTTTTTTAATGTAAATGTAATGAGACGAACGATGCGCTCTCCTGATGGTAAGAGATAACCCATGTCCATGACCATTGCAGCAATACACAGAACTTTGAGTAGCCAAACAAAGTCCGGGACATCGCTGCTTTGGTGCTCATTACTTTGAGACTTTCGATGGTTAGTTTAACAGCCCAGTAATTTCGCTAGCTGCAGTAGCCTTCAAACCGGAACACAGTAATGTTTACACACTACTACTTGGCGGCAGAATATCTGGTACTGCGGTGGTACCTACCTAGGCGACTTCCTGCTAAAGAAATCTACCACCAAGTAAATAGATAGATTAATATGTAAATAGATAGATATAAACTCTTTATTGTGTTAGTATATAGAATTTCACCAAAATGAATCCAGCCGTTGGAGCGTGAACAAGTAACAAACGTACAAACACACTCATAAACTTTCCCCTTTATGATATTAGTGTGATTTCTTTGTGACTATATCGTGCAACCCTAATGTGGCGGCACCACGTTGGGCGCCAAAAATGGATAATTTAATTAAATTTCGTTATTACTTGTTATAACTTTTTGTTTGCTTCCAGACCAGGAATATTAAGTTTGGGGGCAACATCAGGGACATACCGTAGGGGTATTTTACCTTATATTATACTAATCACTCATACAAGTATATTATGTAGGTATACAATATGTTGATGAACACCAGTTTTTCACGAATGCAATTTATTATGGCGACTTAAAAATTCATTTTTATTTCTCTACTCATAAAAAAGTTTATGTAGTATATTTATGAGGGTACTTGGTTACCCTTATTGTGTTGTAGGAATAAACGCCACTGTTCAACCAACTTACGTGTGTTTCACTTCAGTTTTTATGATTGTATTTTATTTATAAACTTTCCGGGAAATATTATTTAAATTATAGTTAAATCCGTCGCGTTCTTTGCGCGAGAAGAAATAAGCGGAGAAATAAACAGACGCGGACGGCGATTTTATACCATAGAAGACCCACGTAGAACCTACGCCCTTTGGCGTGCGAGCCGACCACACTAACCACTGAGCTATCATCGCTACAAAATTATATTGTGACAGCCCTGTTGGCTCATTGGTAGCATGTCTGCTTCAAGAGCTGTGGGGCGTGGGTTCGATTCCCACCTAGGACAAGCATTTTGTGATATAAAACCAAATGTTTGTTCTGTCTCTGGGTGTACTGTATGTATTATAAGTATGTATTTACAAAAAAAAATACACACAGAACACCCAGACACAGAACAAACATTTTGTTTATACCACAAAATGCTTATACCGGGTGGGAATCGAACTCATGCTCTTCGGCTCTTGGAGCAGGCATGCTACCAATGAACCAGGCTGTCAAATATTATCACAGAATAAATAGGAGTAGGTACTGGTCGATTGTTCAGTCCACTGTGAACCATTAAGTCAACTATTCACTGTTCAGTGTCCACAGTACAATGTCCTTTTCAGATAATTTCCGGTGCCGTGTCGCGGACAATTTCGGGTTATTTATGACCCATGTAGAGTTTTGTAACTGCTATTAAAGCAGGGCTGCTTAAAATTGGGCTGCACGCATTTTTATAAGCGTTTATTTTACTTGATTTCCTTAGCAAGAAATTGTCTAGATAGGTACCACCGCGATACCAGATATTCTGCCGCTAAGCAGTAGTGTGTAAAACATTACTGTGTTCCGGTTTGAAGGGTACTGGAGCTAGCAAAATTACTGGGCTGTCGAGACTAGCCATCGAAAGTGTCGAAAGTTATGAGCGCCAAAACAGCGATGCCCCGGACTTTGTTTTGCTACTCAAAGTTCTGTGTATTGCTACAATAGTCGTGGACATGCGCTATCTCTTAACATCAGGAGAGCGCATCGTTAGTCTCATTACTTTTACATAAAAAAAGAAAAAAAAACTTGCAATTTTTGTTAGTTTAGCAAGCATTTTGTGAATAGGCTTGCGTTTGATCACCGTGATGTTAAGTGATGCGATCTACGATGTAGCACGCTAGCTTAGAAGATCACGAATCACTTTCAACTTGAAGACACCCAGATTGAATTAGAATGATTATTCAGCTGAATTAGAATCACTTTGTGAATATAGAATTAAAATTTGACACTTTGCCGTTGGTTCAGTTTCGATGACAATACATTTTTATAGTAAGTCGCGATATTTAGTATAAATACACATTTAATTTTGAATGCTTGTTATATATGTAAATGTATAGGTAATTGTGGCATTACATAGCAACTGCATATATAAAAGCTTGCTTTAAAAAATATTTCTTTTTCTGTTTTTTGTTTCTTTGATTTTTTAAATTTTCCTATCCAGTCATATTTTTACAAAATCAATGCATATTGTTTATGTGTAAGAATGTGTGTATATTTTTCTACTTGAAGCTATAATTGGATGAACGTGTTAATGAGAAATTTGTTCTCTAAAATAAATAGGAACGATCCCTGTACAATACAACTAAAGACAATTTCCAGGTGTGCAACTAAAGAAATATAACATAAGCTCTGACATTTTGAGATTATAATAATAATAATAAAATCATGTATTTCGGATCAAGTCCATAATTATTTACATTCATGTTAATTAATTACACAATAAAAATTAAAAAAAAAAACATGTGTACTAGAATAAAGTAAAATTATAAAATCATATATATAAATAATAACAATAGTAATTCAAACGTCAATGTCAATGTCAAATACAACAAAAATTAAAATAATAAGTTAGTTATTTCTTTATAAATTTTATTGAATAACATTCTGAAGTTTAAATAGAATTCTAACTTACATAACTATCATACTTGTGTTATTCCTGTGATTTTCTTTTTGTTTCATGAACAAATTAGTTTTGTGACCCCGGAAAACATTACAACAATTAAATGTTACACCGCGGGCCGCTCTAGTGGCCGGTTGAGCGTTCTTCCCCCGCCCTCTATGGAACGCACGCTTTATTTGTTCCCCTTTTGCGTTTTTTATTTGCTCTTTTCACAACTTTTATTTGCGCTTTTCGCTATGTTTTATTACGACTCGTCAACGGTTTCTGCTCGGCCTTTGTTTAAATTTCGAACGTAATAGAGTTTGACACGAAAGGGTTTGGAGGGTTAGCACTTGATTTTTGGGTGTTTTTGATTGCGAGCTCTTCATCAGCGGTTTTTTTTGCATAATAGGACGATTTTTTTTAGTTTTTTTTTTGTAAATGATTGAGTAAGGGGAAAATTGAAAACACCTTTTTGAGTCTCCGAAAAACAATTGATATTCCTTTCGTTAGTCTGAACAGTCCTGTAATTACGCTAACTGCAGCTTCTTTCAAACCAGACGAAAGATCAGCTTGGTAGTACATATACATATACTTTAAGAGCTATAGGGTGTGGGTTCGATTCCCACGCAGGACAAACATTTTGTGGTGTAAACTAATCTTTGTTCTATATGACACTAATATTATAAAGGTGAAAGTTTGTGAATGGGTATGTATGTGTGTTACTTCTTCACACTCTAACGGCTGGATTAATTTTGATGAAATTTGATATAGAGGTAGTTACTGTTTATCCCAAAAAAATGTAGCGAGTAACACCACGGGGCACAGCTAGTGTATTATAAGTACATAAATATATATATGTATTTGCAAAAAAAGTATCTAGTGTATTCTATCAGTTATTTTACTTCCATAGTTTATCCATACTTTGGCAGCCCTGTTGGTTCATTGGTAGTATGTCTGCTCCAAGAGCTGATGGGCGTGGGTTCGATTCCCATCCAGGATAAACATTTTGTGGTATAAACAAAATGTTTGTACTGTGTCTGTCTGTTCTGTACTTATTATAAGTATGTATTAATTTCCAAAAAAAAATTATTAAGTATTCTATCATCAGTTATCTGACTTCCATAGTACAAGCTTTGCTTAGTTTGGGGTCAGATGGCGCTGTGTGTAATGTCCGACGATATTTCGCACGCATAATCAAATACTGGCTTTAATCAAATAAGCCAGTTTTTGGGAAATCACGAAAAACCTCCGTGCAATCACGACCTCGTCGGATTTTTTTTAAATAGAATAAAAATTTATTAGGTAAAATAAATATATTAATTTTTTTTCGTGTAGTCTATAAACTTATCAATAGTTATGTGTTATTTACTTTGTTCAAATTAAATAATAATAAATATTTTTTTATGTTTTAAAATTAACTTCTTGAGTTAAAGTCTGTCTACTTTTAAAACTAAAGCAAATAAACTTTATTATTGGTGGCATATTCAACTATAAGTCTGTCTTGTTTAAACTAATTTCTTTATTTCAAGGACTCAATATGGTTTTAGTCTGTTTATTAGTAAATCAACTTATAAAACTTACTATTTATTTTTGTAGAAAATACACTCAACTCGGATTCGGTCTAGGTTCAATTAAACAACAGCAACTTCACATTAACAGCGCCCGACACAAACTGACATCAGTCGATGTTTGAACAAAGACTGTGTGAGAAACACATAAAAATGAAAAAGACCGATATTGTGTAAAGGTGGTCTATTGACGCAACTTTGATGTTTTTCCAAATTCATATCATAGATGGCATTAAAAGAAGCCTGCGTCTATACGTAACTCATTTTTGACCTAACTCCTAATCGGTCAGTATTTGATTATGCGTGCGATTTATTTATTTTATTATGTGTCGTTTTAGTTATTAAAAAAAATGTCACATTTATATACTCTTCGGTAAGTCGCTCATCTCCATTTCTACTGCGACAAAGTCTGCGCTGTGGAGTCGGTTCCCGTCTCACAATATTTTATTCAATTATATGTAAAAATACACCCCTTTTCTTCGCGCCGAGCCATTTGCAATTTCAACCGTGGCTCGACGATGCTATTTTTATTCGAGTGACTTTATTTTCCGTGCGGATAGAATAGATGCGGTTGACAGTTATTAGAAACTGGGTGGTTTGTATGCGGGGGAACTACTTTGAATGCGTTTTGAATGCGCGTTGACAGCCCTGTTGGTTCATTGGTAGTATGTCTGCTTCGAGAGCTGAAGGGCGTGGGTTCGATTCCCACTCAGGACCAACATTTGTGTGACTAACATCGATGTTTGTTCTGTGTCTGGGTGTACTGTATGTATTATAAGTATGTATTTACAAAAAAAAAAAGTATTTAAGTATTCTATCAGTTATCTGTCTTCCATAGCACAAGCTCTGCTTAGTTTGGGGTCAGATGGCGCTGTGTGTAATGTCCTGTGATATTTATTTATTTATTTATTTGTTTTAAATATGATATAATATTGCGTACGTTGTAGCTATGATAGCTCAGTGGTTAGCGCGGTAGGTCCGCATGCCGAAGGGCGTGGATTCAAGCCCCAACAATGAGCTTGAGCTGCCGGTGAAGGGAAACATCTTTTTTTTACGGTTGACAGTTTAGGCGTTTGACCACAGCTCACCTGATGTTAAGTGAAGGTGTGGTCGAGTATGGTACATCACACCTAGCCTGGAATGGAACTGGCTCTCAAGTGACGCTGCCGGAACACACCGTTAGATGCTTGGCGGCAGATTTTCAACTTGAGGGTGGTAGCTAGCCAGCCGAGTACTAGAAAGTACCCTACCATCATGCTATGGTTTCCTCACGATGTTTTCCTTCACCGGCAGCTCAAGCTCATTGTTGGGGTTTGAACCCACGCCCTTCGGCATGCGAACCTACCGCGCTAACCACTCGGCTATCATCGCTACAAACCGGTGAGGAAACCGGCTGGCTAGTTACCACCCTCAAGTTGGAAATGTGACGCCAAGCATCTAACGGTGTTTCGGCAGCCTCACTTGAGAGCGAGTTCCATTCCAGGCTAGGTGTGCTTTACCATCTTCGACCACACCGTCAACTTTTTGCTAAGGAAATCTACCACCAGTATAAGGTATAGAGGTGCAGGTTAATTCACACAAAACGACATAAACAAAACATTAACATTTCTCCCATTGTTAAAGACCCCTAAGAAGGGAAAACGTTCCCCAGTAATGAATAGGGCTCCATCATTAAAAAGTTATAATGGAACAACAATGGTTTATATGGTAACTGGTAGGTATAGGGAAATACAGGACGTTTTCATTCCATTGGATTTATTTTCTTTTTAAAGGCAGAATCGATATTTAGATGAAAGGAAAATTCAGGAAATTGTTTTGTTTCGAAATTTTCTTTGTTAAATATTACATAGAGGCATTTTTTTTAACGTAAATAAAAAGGTTTTAATCTCCATTCAAATATATTGAAACTAAGGATACGCCATTTATTTTGGTAAAGGTATACGTAACCCTAACGTGTAGTGTAGTGTAGTGGAGACCACGGACCGGCAAGCGCAGCGTAGGACGTCCATCCTCATGGTGGACAGACGACTTAGTAAAGACCGCAGGAACGCGTTGGATGCGAGCCGCTTCCAACCGGTGTTTATGGAAGACAATGGGGGAAGCCTATGTCCAGCAGTGGACGTCCTACGGCTGAAATGATGATGATGATGATGATGATGATACGTAACCCATACGCATCGTTTTCTAAACGTGTTTTTTTTTGGTACTTTCTAGTATTCTACCGCACCTTATTTCCATGGTTCAGAAGTTAGGTGTTTGACCACAGCTTACCTGATGTTAAGTGACGAACTGACGAAGTAAGTCCATCTGTACAATATTAAATACAAGTCTAATTAGGATCTACCTAGGTGTTCTTTGTCAAAGAATACCTACCAAGGAAAATACTTGTGTGACAAAAGAGTGAAACCATGAAAATTATGTAAACTTTGCGGTCCTTGACATTTTTTTTTAAATTCTCGATGCCAGCAACGAGTTTTCAGGCCTCCCCAACCTTTCGTCGCTTTGTTAATAATTTAATATTAATCTAAAAGGGTGGGTGGGTGCAGGGGCAGAAAGGGTGTGTTAGAAATTCGGAATGTTTTTACTTGGGGGATAGTTCATTAGCGGTTATTTATGAAGTTCGTTTTGTATAAATTAATTAGCTAATAATGCCAATGAGCTTGAGCTGCCGGTGAAGGATAACATTGTGAGGAAACCATAGCATGGTGGTAGGGTACTTTCTAGTATTCGGCTGGCTAGCAACCACACGAGAGTTGAAAATCTGCCGCTTTTTTTTTTTGAACTTTACACACAGCGCCATCTGGCCCCAAACTAAGCAGAGCTTGTGTGATGGAAGTCAGATAACTGATAGAATACATATAAACTTTTTTTTGTAAATGCTTACTTATAATACATACAGAACACCCAGACACAGAACAAACATTTGTTGGTACTTAGTTTGGAGCCAGATGGCGCTGTGTGTATAGTCCTACGATATTTATTGTTTATTTATTTATTAGTCTCAACAGCCCAGTAATTTCGCTAGCTGCAGTACCCTTCAAACCGGTACACAGTAATGTTTACACACTACTGCTTAGCGGCAGAATAACTGGTACTGCGGTGGTACCTACCTAGACGACCTCCTGCTAAGGGGATCTACCACCAAGTAAAAAATAATATGTTCGTAATTGTATTTGCTCCAATGTTATACTAAAGACGAACTATAAACAGAAATAACCTATAGACTATTTAATGAATACATCTCATTTCCATGAATACGTTTCTTGAATTCCTCTGAATGATTTACAGCGCAATGCGCTTAGAGCGCTTGATTTACAGGATAATTCGAACGGTCATATTGCAAGCAAATAAACAACTATCGGATACGTCGACCGTAAAGTCTCGACGTAGCATATACTCGTACATCTATTTCCACAACGCCTATCCGGCTGTACAAAGTTTAGTACTGTCAAATGTGACAGTGACTCAGTTTTTCTTCTTGGTTTTGGCTTCACACTTTGTGCATTAGTCAATGTCAAGAAATTAGATTGTTTTTTCAAAAGTAAAATACTTTAAATAAATCGATAAAACCTGTATAAATGAAAATAAGTATTAATGAACAATTAAAAAAAAAATCGATTTCATGCCTTAAGCTGAAACAAGGCTAGGTTTTGGGTATTTTGGTTTAAAAATCAAACTACACATTGAAGTTTCATGAAAATCGGTTGATTTTCATGAATCATCAATGGGATCAATTTGAATGTTTTTGTTTAAATGTAAAAGTAATGAGACGAACGAAACGCTCTTCTGATGGTAAGAGATAACGCCTGTCCATGACCATTGCAGCGATACACAGAACTTTGAGTGACGAAACAAAGTCCAGGGCATCACTGCTTTGGCGCTCATTACTTTGAGACTTTTGATAGAGTTAGTCTCAACAGCCCAGTAATTTCGCTAGCTGCAGTACCCTTCAAACCGGAATACAGTAATGCTTACACACTACTGCTTAGCGAATAGAAGAGGCAGAATAACTGGTACTGCGGTGGTACCTACCTAGACGACCTCCTGCTAAGGAGATCTACCACCAAGGAATACACACTTATAATACATACAGTACACCGAGACACAGAACAAACATTAGTTTTTATATCACAAAATGCTTGTCCTGGGTGGGAATCGAACCCACAGACAAGATACCAATGAGCCAACAAGGCTGTCTAATAGCATGGTGGTAGGGTACTTTCTAGTACAGTTAACTGGTGGTAGGATTAACGTCGTACTTTTTCTACTACTATAAAAGTTACACTGGGTCTAGATTCGACTTCAGAAGTACGCCCGGTTTGATTTCAATTTGTATTCATTCGAGGCGAACCGACTCGGCTTACTGGAGAGACTTGTGCGCCCATTTCTGTTTATTTTGGTCTAAACTAAACGTTGCGGTGGATTTCAGATAGAAACAAGGCGACGCGGATTGTAAAAAGGAAAGGCGAAAGGAGCACAATGCGATCGCGAACTAATTTTATTGTTGAACTAATCCTGAAATCGCGAAACAAAAATCTGATTTATGTAAATTTGAAAAACAGCTGTTTTCTTTTTTCTGTGATTTTATAATATTAAACTATAACTATACTATACGCATAGGGCATGGTTATATTATACGCATCGATGTTTGTTCTGTGTCTGGGTGTACTGGAGGTATTTACAAAAAAAAAAGTATTTTAGTATTCTGTCAGCTGTCTGGTTCCCATAGTACAAGCTTTGCTTAGTTTGTGGTTAGATGGCGCTGTGTTAAATGTCCTCCAATATTTATTTATTTATATTGAACACCAACAATCGATTAACATCAGGTGAGCTGTGGTCAAACACCTAGCCTGTCAAAAAAATATTATAGAAATAAATACCATACCTTTAATTACATTAATTTCTGCCGCTAAGCAGTAGTGTGTAAACATTACTGTGTTCCGGTTTGAAGGGTACTGCAACTAGCGAAATCACTGGGATGTTGAGGCTAACCATCGAAATTCTCGAAAGTAATGAGCGCCAAAGCAGCGATGCCCTGGACTTTGTTTTGTTACTCAAAGTTCTGTGTATAGCTGCAATGGTCATGGACAGGCGTTATCTCTTACCATCAGGAGAGTGTTTGGTTCGTCTCATTATATTTTATATATTTTATTTATATTTAACTTTACAAAAAAAAAATTTGTGAAAACTTCTTTAGTCACATTGAGCAATTTTTTTGGTAGAGGTAAAGACTTATAAGTCCGCATCACCGACATGCTCATGTAACTTGTTAACATACGGTTATTCAAAAAAATTAAGTTTCAAATTTTTCGCCACGACTGCTTTTTTTTTAAATTATGATTATTTACATAGGACGGGAACTCTTGGCAACGTTTTTGGCATTCTACGTTCATGTATATCTTTCATGAGTTATTCTATAAGCACATATTATATGGGGGACTTCCTCATAGGCAATATGCCGTTTCCATTTTCAGAAATTGCGAATTCCTCAATAAATTCCCCCCTTGCCACTTCTATCTTTCCTTCTCCACCCCTATTAAGACCCAAGTCACGTAACGGAAGTGCGTTCGCTATCCAGTAGTAAGAATTGATTTAAATAACTACATACATACATACGTACATAGGATTAGCTCTGCAAAATTACAAATAAGTACAAATATATGTATAAGTATAAGTAACTTATGGTTTTACTAGAAAATTAAACAGAGACACACATTTTCCGGTCAGTTAGCCAGAAAAAATGTGGTGTGTAATTTCTTTATTTTCTAGCCTGGATTAGCTAGTTGGACAACTATCTGTGACTGCCACACATTGCAGAGCTTTTTTCACATATTGCAGAGTTTTTGTCACATATTGCAGAGTTTTTGTCACATATTGCAGAGCTTTTGTCACACTTTGTAGAGCTTTTGTCACATATTGCAGAGTTTTTGCCACACTTTGCAGAGCTTTTGCCACATATTGCAGAGTTTTAGTCACACATTGCAGGGCTTTTGTCTTTTCCGTCACATATTGTGTGAAGATAACTATGCAATATGTGACAGTCACAGATAGCAGTTTTTTCTCACAATGCAGAGTTATCGTATATTAGGCTTACACTCCTGGCAACGTATCCTCTGATATTCATATCCCTTATAGGGCAGCATATTTTTTATAAGGTTATCATTTGGATTGCTCTACTCTAGTTGACCGCACACTAATACACTTACCTATTTTTACTTACTTGTAGGAACTTATTGACACCTCTTCACATGTGCCACTCTGACATTCTTTATTTATATAGATTCACTTATCTTACAAATTGTCTATATTATAGACATTTTGCTACATACAAATGTGTCTTTATGCTACTCACTGTGTTTATTTTTGTTAATAATTTTATCTGAGTTGCATGTTAATACCGCTATTTACAATGTTTTAAATGAAACTGTGTATGCTATTATTACCATTATGCAATATATGACTTAATTGAACTACATATAGTACACATAAGACAATTTAACAGGATGACACAAGTTCCAGCATTCTACTACACTGTCGGTACGTATTGCTTCTTACATTAACTTAATTTACATAAAAGTATAATTGAAATGTTTACATTATTACATCGAAAAATTTAGACAGAATTCAAATTAAACTTGTCAGTTTGTTAATTATATTTCGAATAAAAATGAAGCGAATTGTCCAATACGCAAAACGCTTTCGTTATTTCGTTAACTTGCTTTAAAATAATCTATTTGCTTTTTAAACTTTTTGCTGACTGGAAAATTTGTCTGATTAAAGGATGCATTTTTCTTTTTTTGATTTTGTTGGCCATATTTTATTGGCGACGTTAGCGAATAGAACCGACTATCGGTTGTCAAGTATTGGCAACATAATTAATGATTTGATATGAACGCAATGATTTTTGTTCAAAGATTTGAATCTAACATAATCATAACATTTCTATAAAAACTGCTGAGCTATTTTCGGTACAAAATAAAAACTAAAATCAAAGAGATAAATAAACAATAAGTATTCGTCACATGAAAGTTTTTATTTTGAATTGAAAAGCTCATTTATTTTACAGCTTCATAATTATGTTAATACCGCTGATTTTTTAATTAATTGTTATCGCTATTTAGTATGCATCCACAACTATATTTTAACCTCTTCTTAACATATACAGGCGTACACAAGAAAATTTAGATTGACCTATAAATTATACAGAATATATATAACTGTTGGAATTTTATCGCAGATGACCATAGATATACTACGCGAGGACAATACAGAAGAAAAATTCTACGGGAAATAGTTGGGACATTTACAAATATAATCCGTCCAAATGTATTCGCACTTATTTCATACAGGTCAATCTAATTTTTTTTTAACTGTACATCATTTATATTCTATAATTGTAATATTTTTATTAATAAGTCTTCCATGCACATATAAAACTAATGACAAACACACTCTTTAAAAAGAAAAAAGATTAAATTAAAAAAAAATAATTAAACGTATAAAAAGAACAGATAATATAAATTGTTTCTCACATAAGACTTACAGATCGACACAACACAATGTATCGACATACATAGTATACAGAAATGAGATACTTTTTGATTGTTTATATCGTATTTTTGTAGCTTTTTTTATATAACTATCGAATTGGCATGCACAGTTAACGCTGAGAGATAGCATTGAGAGAAATAATAATTATATAAAGAGTGTGTTCGTCTATGTGTGCAGGGTTGAGAAACGGTGGCCGGTGCGGGCGGTTCTACGCAGCGTAGACCGGGGCGATGAGGTGAGTTCAGCCGTATCGTTCGACGTCTGTTAGCGCGCACGTCGGAACCGGGATCCGGGGCTCTAGTTTTCAAGCTTTTGTAGCGATGACAGCTCAGTCGTTAGTGCGGTCGGTTCACATGCCGAACGGCGTGGGTTCAACCTCAATAGTGAGCCGCCAAAGCATCCAACGGTGTGTTTCAGGCAGCCTCACTTGGGAGCCAGTTTCATTCCAGGCTAGGTGTGCTATACCATCTTCGACCACACCTTCACTTAACATTAGGTGAGCTGTGGTCAAACGCCTAGCCTGTCAACCATAAAAAAAAGCTGCTGGTGAAGGAAACACATCGTGACGAAACTATAGCATGGTGGTACTCGGCTGGCTAGCTACCATCTTCAAGTTAAAAATCACCTCACGGTGTTCCGGCTAGGTGTGCCACACCGTCACTTAATATAGGGTAAGCAGTGGTCAAGCACCTAGCTTTGAAAGCATTTAAAAAAATGGTACGCCTGGATTTATATAATCATTTATTTTTCAACGAATATATCAAGTTGAATGATTTTACGCATTTTTAATCATTCAAAAAGTGGGTTAATTTTCATGTAAAATGGTAGACTGTTTCGTTCCACGAAGCAGAGAACGTTTTACATAATTTTATTGTACAAACATAAAATTGGTGAAGTGTTACTATTTGTAAAGTCAGAAAGTCATTGTACGATCAGCTAAACAATGGAATTTGCTGCCCGAGTGGGTGTTCCCTGATAGATACAATCTGGGTGCCTTCAAGTCGCGAGTGAATCGTTTTCTTCTATGCAAGCGTGCTCCATCGCAGACCGCATCTTCTTTTAAAACCAGGCGAAATAGCGGTCAAACGCAAGCCTATCTACACTAATATTAAAAAAGAGGAAAGATTTGTATTTTTGGATTTTTGTATGTTTGGAACGAATAAACTCAAAAATTACCAGACCGATTTCAAAAATTCTTTCACCGTTGCAAAGCTACACTATCCCCGGGTGACATAGGCTACTTTTTATCCTTGTATTCCCACGGGAACGGGAACTACGAGAGAGAAACCGCGAGGTAGTTGTCAAAAATTAATAGAAAATAAAATACAGTCGCCCCAAATCGCTAAAGAAAATGTAAAGGGATTTGTTAATTTAGTCATGGGTTGGGGAACATAGACCGATGGTCGTCGGTCATGAATAAATGATTCTCAACCGGAGGTAATGGAGGCTCCGATTTCTATCGATTGGGATGGATAGCATTGTGAGGCATGTTTCAGTCGGCGGCTCTATACCTAGACATTACTTACTGAAATGGCGCGATGACCTAAAATTAAATTGGTTGTCTTCAGTAATAACCGTTTTGGTTCAATAAAAACGTAACAGCTTTTGACTACGGAACCCTGACTCTAACTTCCTTCTTCTGAGTTCTCGCTTCCTTGCCGAATATAGTTGAGTGGCTAGGTGATTGGCCATAATGTTGACCACTTGATGTTAAATAACGGTGTAGTCGAAAATGGTAAAGCACACATGAGGGCCTACACAAAATAACATTCGATTAGCGATATCGCTTGTAGAAAAGCGAAAAATGTACAGCTTTGACTCATCTATAGCTTATGTCATTCCTGTAAATTTTTGGTTTTTCTATTAGCGTTATCGCTAGTCGAATGTTGCTTTGTCTAGGCTCGCTGGTCTGGAATAGAAATAGCTCTCGTGTGAGGCTTCCGGAACACACAGTTAGGTGCTTGGTGGCAGATTTTCAACTCGAGGGTTGCTAGCCAGCCGAGTACTAAAAAGTACCCTATCACCATGCTATGGTTTTCTCGCGATGTTTTATTCCACCAGCAGATTAGAATCTACGGCCTCAGGCGGACGATCCGACCGTGCTAACCGCAGAGCTATCATCGCTGCAAAACCTTGGTCAAAACTGCGATTAGTCCTCTGTTTAGGCAAGGCTATCAGTCTTCTTTCTGTCATCATATCTTATAGGGTTTAAAAATTTTCACTACACGTGAAAGACACATCGGAAAAATCTTCAAGTTTGTATGAAATAAATTAAGCTTTGTATATAGTTTTTGATGCAAGAGACGGCTTCCTAGTTCCAATGCAAAATTAAATTTAAACATCTTATATGAAATATTGTTTAAGCTTTTTAAATTTAAAAAAAACGACAGACTGGTACGGAAGCGTGCCTTGGGCGCAATTACTCCCAGGCCTCAGCTGTAATTTTTTTTCATCAGGTGATTATTTTTTACAAACTAAATTTGGTATTTCTGATTGTCCACAGTATCAGAAGACATCCAGCCCACGCAGAGAAGCGCTCCGCTGCTCCAGTCACCGCAGTACACCGGTGGCCGTCCACAACCCTACAGTAAGTATTTACACATAAATATAACACCACGCGCGCCCACATGGACCTCATGTATCTTATAACACCGCCGAATATGAACCATGTTCCTTGAAGTATGCCAAAACCCTACACAGTTAAAACCAATAAAGTTCTTCTTTAAGAACTCTACGTTATCAATGTATAAACTTACGGTTCCTATTTAAGAACCCTTCGTTTTCAGTCCATAAACTTACGGTTCCTATTTAAACCCCCTTCGTTTTCAAACTATAAACTTACGGTTCCTATTTAAGAATCCTTTGTTATCAAACAATAAACTTCCGGTTCCTATTTAAGAATCCTTTGTTATCAAACAATAAACTTACGGTTCCTATTTAAAACCCCTTCGTTTTCAAACTATAAACTTACGGTTCCTATTTAAGAATCCTTTGTTATCAAACTATAAACTTACGGTTCCTATTTAAGAATCCTTCGTTATCAAACTATAAACTTACGGTTCCTATTTAAGAATCCTTTGTTATCAAACAATAAACTTACGGTTCCTATTTAAGAATTCTTTGTTATCAAACAATAAACTTACGGTTCCTATTTAAGAATTCTTTGTTATCAAACAATAAACTTACGGTTCCTATTTAAGAATTCTTTGTTATCAAACAATAAACTTACGGTTCCTATTTAAGAATTCTTTGTTATCAAACAATAAACTTACGGTTCCTATTTAAGAATTCTTTGTTATCAAACAATAAACTTACGGTTCCTATTTAAGAATTCTTTGTTATCAAACAATAAACTTACGGTTCCTATTTAAGAATTCTTTGTTATCAAACAATAAACTTACGGTTCCTATTTAAGAATTCTTTGTTATCAAACAATAAACTTACGGTTCCTATTTAAGAATTCTTTGTTATCAAACAATAAACTTACGGTTCCTATTTAAAAAAATCGTTTTCTTATTACGTATTCATATTTAAAAACCTTACATATTAAACACCGACGACGGTTCCTAATGAAAATCCCTGCGTTTTCTATTTACTTACGGTTTCTAATTAAGATTATGTCCTATTGTTTATAAACACTATTTTAACACGGAAAATTTATATTATCAAAATATGTATTTTCTTGTTACAAACTTACAGTTTCATAATAAAGAATTTATGTTTTCTATTTATAAACTTTGGGTTCATACTAAAGAAATCGTTTTTTATTTCATTTTCTGAGTAACGTTTTCTATTCTATGGTTTTATGTTTTCTATTTAAATGTCTACGTTTATTTTAGTAGAAATCTAAGTCTACATTTTCTGTTGAAGAAACCGTTTTCTGATAAAAGCTTATTTAAAAAAAATCGATTTTTCTATTATGGAATAATGGACTTCCTTGTTGACGAAGGACGAGAAGCGGAGCCTACTTTATTAGTATATTTAATTAATCACAGAGGAGTTAAAATTCAGACGCCATTATCCTTTAGTTGGCTTTATTAATGTTTTTACTTACGTAAAATCCCATTAAAATCAAACATAAAAGTGTATAAAATTTCGTGTCTGTACTGTCCACTGTTCTTCATCTGGAGCCAACCTTGGGAGAAAAGTGATTTGTCATGCTTACCATAAACATGTACTGTCACCGTAACTGAACTGACGTGGCAGATTTCAACCTCGTGAGATAAGAGGAAGTGGTTCTTGTTCAGCTTACAGGATTTGTCCTAAATCGACCAACAGATATATAAATATATCCCTATCTCCTATCCTAATAAAAATAATAATAAAATAAATAAATAAACAAACATACATTGCTAGTTATTATGACAGCCCTGTTGGCTCATTGGTAGCATATGTGCCTTAAGAGCTGCAGGGCGTGGGTTCGATTCCCGCTCAGGACAAACATTTTATGTATCAACAAATGTTTGTTCTGTGTCTAGTATGTATTTACAAAAAAAAAAGTATATATAAGTGTTTTATCAGTTATCTGACTTCCATCACACGAGCTCTGCTTAGTTTGGGGTCAGATGGCGCTGTGTGTAATATCCTACGATATTTATTTTTATTTATTTATTATAATTAGTTAAATAAAAACTTGTAAAAATACACAGAGCAGCATCCTTAGTTTTTACATTTACACTTTTCATTGTTGCGACAAGAGTAGTAAAATATTCTATATATTATGCGAAAATTGCAATTGCCCAAACGCGTCCGATGGCTCACTTCCACTTTTGTGAGGTAATTTTGAACAAATTGCAGTTTTATCCCGTCCAAAACGGCTCGATTCACTTTTTGTGCCAGTCTGAAATTCGGAACATCTTTTATGCATGGAATTTTCACTCCGCTTCAATTTGTAAGCTCTATGTGGAGTAGAGTTGATAATACTATGTAATTTTATTTAAATTATAGTTTTAATAATAATTTTATTTAACTTTGTAAGAGTTTTGACACAAAACGTCATTTTCGCATAACGTCTATTTCTAAAAACGTCGTTATCGCAAAATGCGGCACAAAATAAATAAAAAGTCGGATGTATTTTTGTTTTTTAAAAAGAAAACAATGTTCTCTGCCAGCTCTGTTTTGTCGGACATTGTGCACTTACTACAAAATCTATATATATTTTTATGTTTTTTTAATGTATATATTCCATGTATACCTACCTAGTGTGAAAAAATGCCGTAGCGTTTTATACCGCTAGGTAATTACTTTTCATCCCGATAAATAATAGCGGGCAACACTGCCGGGCGCAGCTAGTATACATATAATATATATCGTAGGACATTACACACAGCGCCATCTGACTCCAAACTAAGCAAAGTTTGTACTATGGAAGTCAGATAACTGATAGAATACTTAGTTTTTTTTTTTAATGCATTAGCGGACGCCTTGCGGTTTCACCTACGTAGTTGCCGTTCCCGTGGGAATACAGGGATAAAAAGTATGTGTCACACGGGGATAGTGTAGCTTCCCAACGGTGAAAGAATTTTTGAAATCGTTTCAGTAGTTTCAGAGCCTATTCAATACAAACTTTCCTCTTTATAATAGTATAGGATACAGTACACACAGACATGGAAAAAACAATTGTTTATACCACAAAATGTTTGTCCTGGGTGGGAATCGAACCTACGCCCTACGACTCTTAACGTAAATATAGGTTGTTTTACTTGGTGGTAGATCTCCTTAGCAGGAGGTCGTCTAGGTAGGTACCACCGCAGTACCGGATATTCTGCGGCTAAGCAGTAGTGTGTAAACATTACTGTGTTCCGGTTGGAAGGGTACTGCAGCTAGCGAAATTACTGGGCTGTTGAGACTAACCATCTAAAGTCTCCAAAGTAATGAGCGCCAAAGCAGCGATGCCCTGGACTTTGTTTTGTTATTCAAAGTTCTGTGTATCGCTGCAATGGTCATGGATAGGCGTTATCTCTTACCATCAGGAGAACGTCTCGTTCGTCTCATTACTTTTTACATTAAAAAAAAAAAGTACTACCAATGAGTTTAAAAAAATATGTTTTGAAAATTACAGCTACTCGCAATTTATACTTTTATTGCATAGACGCGTTAACATTTGTTTTCACGCCCTGAATACTGTGAAAAAATGCAAATGGCATGCATTTTTATACCCCTCACATCCGCTCGGCCCGACATTTTCATTTTCACTTGTGTTGTGTAACGCAATAACGTCAAAATAAGGCTCGAAGAGAGCTTTTTTAGGGTTCCTTTGCAGGACGGAACCCTAGAGCCTAAACTAAATTAATATCATCATCATCATCATCATCATGTAAAACAAATCGTAGCTAAGAAAACACTCGATCAACATCGTGAGGAAACCAAAGCGTGGTGGTAAGGTACTTTCTAGTACTCGGCTGGCTAGCTACCACACGAGAGTTGAAAATCTGCCGCCAAGCATTTAGCGGTGTGTTCCGGCAGCCTCACTTGAGAGCCAGTTCCATTCCAGGCTAGGTGTGCTTTACCATCTTCGACCACACCGTCACTTAACATCAGGTGAGCTGTGGTCAAACACCTAGCCTGTCAACCATAAAAAAAAAACATCCAGAAGTTTCGGTCATGTTGTAATGTTAGCACGTGATCACGGCTTTTGTCAAATCCATCAATCAATTTTATTTCACAAAATGTTCCAATAACATGTACCTACTTTTCTAATTAGTTATTTTTTATACTATATCGCGGCCATTTTAACCGATTTTGTGAAACGACACAGCAACATAAAACTTAATTGGTGAACAAATTTCGGTACAGTTTCGTTATTTTTTCGATATACAAGTTAAAATCGTTAAAACAACAAATATCGACACAAAAAAAAATATACTGCAAAATGAAACTGTTATTAAAGTGTACATGTTTACGCGACCTTAGTTGTGTTGGATTTGAAATTGGGCCGTTATTAAACTTTACCGTTTTTATACAGTATTCGGGCCTCTGTGTGCTGTCGGGAAATTGAAAATAATAAAAAAGGCCCCACTGCGCTCGCACCTGCTTTGTGTAGGTACCGTTTTAAAAATGTATGGATATTATATCGTTTGTTTCGGGCCCTTTGATATGAAAACTTTACAGGCGATGGAAAAATAAGCGGTATGGCGGCTCGAGTATTATTTTAATAAAAACAATGTGACGAACTAAAATCTCTCGTGATTGATAAATAATTATATAATTGGCTTACTTGACAGCCCTGTTGGTCCATTGGTAGTAGGTCTGCTTCAAGTGCGTGGGTTCGATTTCCACCCATGACAAACATTTGTGGTATAAACAAATGTTTGTTCTGTGTCTAGGTGTTCTGTATTTATTATGAGTATGTTTATTGAAAATAAAAAAATAAAACAGTATTTATGTATTCTATCAGTTATCTGACTTCCATAGTACAAGCTTTGCTTAGTTTGGGGTCAGATGGCACTGTGTGTAATGTTACTAAAGTTATACTAGACCGAGTGATTCAAGAGGAAGGTTTTTTTTTTATGTTAAAGTAATGAGACGATCGAGACGCTCTCCTGATGGTAAGAGATAACGCCTATCCATGACCATTGCAGCGATACACAGAACTTTGAGTAACAAAACAAAGTCGGGGGCATCGCTGCTTTGGCGCTCATTACTTTGAGACTAGATGGTTAGTCCCAACAACCCAGTAATTTCGCTAGCTGCAGTACCCTTCAAACCGGAACACAGTAATGTTTGCACACTACTGCTTGGCGGCAGAATATCTGGTACTGCGGTGGTACCTACCTAGACGACTTCCTGCTAAGGAAATCTACCACCAAGTAAATAAATAGTAAATAGTAGTTTATATGTATAATAATAATATATACATAGTATCTACATTACACCCGTGCGAACCCGGAGCGGGTCGCTGTACTATTAAAGAGAGGAAAGATTGAATTCAGTCCAGTACTTGCGGAGTTTATTGAATAAACTCCGAAACTACTGGACCGATTTCAAAAATTCTTTCACCGCTAGGAAGCTACACTATCTCCGGGTGAAATAGGCTACTTTTTATCCCTGTATTCCCACGGGAACGAGAACTGTACGGGTGAAACCGCGAGGCGTCCGCCAGTTTGTAATAAAAATGAGCTATAGGATCCGTAACCCGTATACCTACACACAGACCTACAGACCTACACGTATTGCACACTTTATATAAAGACGTATGTTAATGAAAGTATTGTATGATTACATTTGGTGAAGCACTTGAAAAGCTTTTGTTACCTGCGGTCGGAAACCACTTATGCCTTAATATGGTTTCCCCCCACGTGAGGGCGGAATTGAACATTTAAAAGGACTTTTGATGCTTTTACGCCGCAGACCTTTGCTGCCGTTCATGACGGACGTTAACCACAACGACCACCACGGTCTTCTACAGGGTGTGCCGTAATAAGTGGATAATCCTTTATCTACGTGTAGGAGACATAACGACTGTTCAGTAAATTAAAATCCCACTAATATTACAAATGTGAAAGTTTGGATGGATGGATGTTTGTTACTCTTTCATGCGAAAACTACTGAACGGATTTGGATGAAGTTTGGTAGGTTTGGCAGCCTATGTGTTAATCCAGAGTATCAGCTACCTCCATACCGAATTTCATCTAAATCCGTTCAGTAGTTTTTGCGTGAAAGAGTAACAAACATCCATCCATACATCCATACTTATAAACTTTCGCATTTATAATATTAGTAGGATTTTATTCTATTAATTTAAGTTAATAGTTATTTTTATACATTTTTTTCTAATACTACAGAGTAACTAATAAATAAATATAAATAAAATAAATCTAAACCAGATAACTAATAAAACACTTATATACTTTTTATGTAAATACACAAATAAATAAATAAATATCGTAGGACCTTACACAAAGCGCCATCTGACCCCAAACTAAGCAAAGCTTGTACAATGGAAGGCAGATAACTGATAGAATACTTAAATACTTTTTTTTTCTTGTAAGTACATACTTATAATAAATACAGGATACTCAGACACAGAACAAACGACAAAGTATCTATCTTGGGTGAAAATCAAACCCACACCCTTCAGCTTCAAGAGCAGACATACTAGCAATGAACCATACGTGCAGAACACCCAGACACCGAACAAACATGTATTGTCACATAAATGTTTCTCCTGGAAGGAATCGAACCCACGCTCTACAGCACTTGAAGCGGCTCATCTCATCTTATTCTACCAAAATATCATGAACTCTTTAATGCGAACTTGCGAACAAGTTTACCAGTAGATATAGTTGGACGCGTTTTGTTACATGGTGTTAATTCTTCGAGCAACTTCTGTGATGTATAATGGGACAACTCTACAGATCCGATGGCATCTCAGCCGATGGCGTCAAAAACTTGCGAAGACACCAGCAGTCCGCATAGCCAGCACACTTGTGAACACCACGGCAATGGTTTGTACTGATGAATGAATCTACCACGGCACATGAGAAATTTTTCGAATGTCATGACTATGACACACTGCATTTGTGAAAGCTTCCATAACAAATACAAATATTTTATTGATAACACCAATGTTACAAGTCACTTCAAAATTTTAAACATGTCATTAAATGGGGTTTAAAACACTGATTACATGTCATAATAAGGTATGCCAATATCCAAACATGTCAATATAAAATATGTCAATATAAAAATATATCAATACCAAAAAAATATTGTCAATATATTAAAATGACATGACAAAAAATCATAATTACTTACTAGTAATACAATAATCTTTAAGTTTGAAATACTCGTCAATGTCATAAAACAAGGTATCTAGCAGCCAAGATCTAACTGGGCATAAGTTTGACCGCGAAAGGGGATTTCGTTTTTTTTTTATACCGAGCTGTCAAGTTCGCCTTTGAATCTCTTCTTCCAGGCATACAGGAAGACTTTATTGGGAATGCACATATTTCGTACACGTCAATCTTATTACAAATAAATAGACTCTTCTTTTTTTTATCTACGTTAGTACAAAAATATAGAAAAAACTTGATTTGAATATATCCACCGCACAAGCAAAAATCAGAGTCACAATGCGAGTATCACAGACCCGCGCCTACTATGTAGTAATCTGTGCCTACTTAGTTAAACAGTTACTATGTAAGTAGAATGGTAACATTTTTCTAAATTATGTGGACAATGTGCAGAAAAAAAACATGTATTTTTTTATTAGTGAAATATGTTTTATTAACGATTTTTATTGCGTGATATTACATTTACGCGCTAGAAATAAATTAAACCCGTATTTATGCAGATTTCTCTCACGAGATTTGTTTTAAAGTTTCTGTTGAAACGTACCTCTAAATTAATAGTTTTTTTTTTGGAGAGAAATTTTTTTTGGTAGCGTCAAAATTTATGCGTCACCGACATGCAAATGTGACGTGTTTTAAGTATTCACTTCTGTCGGCAGTCACCATGATAGCCTTTTTTTTAATTATAAACTAACTCCGCAGTTTTCAGTGATAAAAGAGTTGTCCAGGTGTTAATCCAAAGTATAAGCTATATGCATTCCAAATTTCGTTTAAATCTGTCCAGCCGTTTTAGCGTGAAGAAGTAAAATGCAGACAAACATACAAACAAAATTTCGCTTCCATTAGGCGTTTAGCTGATCACATATGTACATATACGTATGTACATAAAATTAATAGAATACAACTTTATTATTTATAACTTAAAAAAGGAGATAACGAAAATAGCGGAACAAAAACAACATATTATACGGCGTACAACGGCGGCCTTATCGCCTAGAAATATTTCTTCCAGACAACCTTTGTATAGAAACTGGAAAGTAACAGAAAAAACAGCTATTAAGGTAGCTTATACATATGTATATCTATTTCTTATAAAAAAAGAATTGTGTGATAAAATTTCTCATGTGCGTTGGTTTATTCGTTTGAATTAGTCCCGTCGTACCCACTTATCCAGAATGTAACTTTGTAACACTCGGAATGCCACCTCTAATATGTGAGAATATTTTGCAAGTGTGTGTGTACCTTTATATGTAGACCCTAGAAATACTTTGTACACCTTTGGCCAGACAGAACTGAAAGATAGAGGAGAATATATTTCCTCTCTTTGTTAGTTACCCGTTCTATTGATGTATTGCAGTATTTTTCAAATCTCGGCTAGCCAAATGTGTACGAATATTGGGCGCTTAGTTAATATCACCTTAAAATGAATGGTACACTGATCTCAACTGATCTAGAATACAGAATGAAAATTACTATCTTAAACAATTATTTACCTCTTAAGAGATGTTTAAAACTATGGATCTTCGATCGGGGACATGATTCACAAAAAAATGTGTGTTTTTATTGTATATACTGTAGCTTACGACTGCGACTTCGTCCGCGTTAACTTTAAAATAGATTTTATATTAATTTAATTTCGGTTCAGAGAGAAATTAAACATGTACACATGTAACAAATAGGCAATAGTAATGAAACGTACGCTATTTTATAATTAGATTAAGAAAGAAAAAAAGAAAATGATTTTATTCTGTAACAAATACAAACAAACAGTTACAAAAAACGTGTGCTCACCCCAGCATAATGCCAAAAAAGGAAAGGATCCCGCATCTATAAAAAAAAATCAAGTGGATACGTCCCGTAGTTCGTTTTTAGTTAATTCTACAAGAACCTATCATCTTTCTGATATAAAAAGCGCCATATATGGTAATCCAGATAAAAAAACTATCTGAGTGCCAAATTTTATCCAAATCCGTTCAGACGTTTTTGCGTGATTGAGTAACAAACGTCCAAACAACTGCAGCTCCAGTCTCCAGCTGAGACCCTGGATCAGAACATAGGCTACTATTTATTCCGAAAACATGTAGCGGGTAACACCGCAGGGCGCAACTAGTATACAATAAAAATATTCACAAAACAATGTAGGTAATGTTTTTATTTAGCTTGCAATCTAAATAATTTGCGAATTTAAATAGCGAGTAACCTTTTGGTTTCTTAGTTTGGGAAAATGTTCAGTGGGTATCTGAAATCCATAGTTTTAATTTATCAATACTTTACACACATACATTTTTTTTTTTTGTAATCGGTTTACGCTACAATATATGGATGTAATTTTTTGACACAATGTTTTACTTATATTATTTATTAAAATGAGATAAGGTCGAATATTTCGACTATAGTTTCGGTCAAATCCTGCGGCCTTTTCATGCGAGTCAAAGCTGAGCACGACGCGCGGTGCGTAGTAAGGCGACGCCGCGGATTGCTTTGACTCCTTGAAAGTGGCCACCGGATATGGCCGAAATATATACGTATAGTCGGCGTATCCAACGTATTCAAACGAATAGTAAAACGAAACATTACATTGTTCTATATAGGTACATATAAGTTAAGTAATTTTATTGTTAATCCCAATTTTGGTGCATATTTTTGGTCACTTTTTTATTATTTACAAAATATTAAAAGATAAAATCAAATAAATAAAGATTATTAAGATTCAAGTCTCCAAAGTAATGAGCGCCAAAGCAGCGATGCCCTGGACTTTGTTTTGTTACTCAGAGTTCTGTGTGTCGCTGCAATGGTCATGGGCAGGCGTTATCTCTTACCAGCAGGAGAGCGTCTTGTTCGTCTCATTATGTTTTACATTAAAAAAAAAGATATTTACCGTAATTATGTTGTTAGTAAAGATTTCGATTTCTCAACGAAGTGACACGTGAACAGTGAACACAGTTCATTGGCAGACATGTTCAAGGTTACAAGCTTGGGGTGTACCTATTCGTAAGAGAGTCATGTATGAAAATATTTTTTGTGGGCACAACATTTGAATAAAAAAAACAGCTACTCCATAAATTTGAACGAGTGTCGACTTACTTGGTGTCTCACTTGGTTTTACTTGGTGGTAGATCTCCTTAGCAGGAGGTCGTCTAGGTAGGTACCACCGCAGCACCAGATATACTGCAGCTAGTGAAATTACAGGGCTGTTGAGACTAGCCATCGAAAGTCTTGAAAGTAATGAGCGCCAATGCATCGATGCCTTGAACTTTGTTTTACTATACAAAGTTCTGTGTATCGCTGCAATGGTCATGGACAGGCGTCATCTCTTACCATCAGGAGAGGATCTCGTTCGGCTCATTACTATTACATTTTAAAAAAAAACTTTTTTTATGGAACATCTGATTTATATTTTAATATTTTAGAGTTGCCATAGTAAAAGTTGGTTATAATTATGAGTAGATACCTCCTTTCGGCTAAGGATATCCCAAGCTTATAAACCCAATGTAACTCAATTCAATTCAAAACTGTAGTGAAATTTTAACATTGTGTTCGGAACTTTTTTTATTTGATTTTAATTTTACGTAATATTAACTTTTTAAACAATTTTTCTTAAAAGAAAAAAAAACGGCAACACTGCAAGTTCTATTTGGCCTACAACATTAACTAAAAAAACACAGCAATATTGGTTTTTATATAAAATGTACATAGACTTTAATTAATACCTAAGAATTCCACATAGATTAAAACTTTATAAATCTACATACAACATTATATTATTCATAAAACAATAAAAATTAAAACAATTACAGACTTTCATTTCTAGCCTAACACTGCATGTTATTGTTACTGTATCCTATTTGATGTGATTCTTGTTTGAAAATAGACAATAATGGGAATGAAATTAACAGATTACTCTTAGAATAGTATTAGTGATTAAACCCAATTTATGTAAACTACTACTCAGTGTCATTTATAACGAGCTTCCCAATAGAATTACTTCAAAGATGACGGAGATCACTTACCATCAGGTGACAGGCCTGCTTTGTTTATTCCAATAATGTTTATTTTTTATCGGCACTTTAGTCGATAAGTTGTATAGGAAATCGAAAAGGGATGACAAAGTAGCCGAAGCTAGTGGCCACAGTATCAATTATTCTACCGCCAAGCAGTAGTGTGTAAACATTACTGTGATCCGGTTTGAAGGGTACTGTAGCTTGCGAAATTACTAGGCTGTTGAGACTATGGCATCGAATGTCTCAAAGTAATGAGCGCCAAAGCGATGCTTTGGACTGTCATGTAACGCAAAGTCTTGGGTACCGCTTCAATGGTCATGGACATTGGGCAGGCGTTATCTTTTACCATCGAGAGGCCGTATCTTTCGTCTCATTACTTTTAAATTATAAAAACCTGCATAAAGGCTAATTCTATTTAAAGAGTCTTTTTATGTTAAACAAAGTAATGAGCGCCGAAGCTGCGATGCCCTAAACTTTGATTTGCTATTCAAAGTTCTGAGTATCGTTGTAATAGTCATGGACATACACAATCTCTTACCATCAGGAGCGCGTATCGTTCGTCTCATTACATTTTAATAATAATTTACTACCAGAAGTTTTATTAACTAACAAGTAAAAATTCAAAAAATATAGAGATACGCTACGCGTGGGTACGAAACTGAATTCTGATTGGTCTAAAGGTCGCGTCATTGACATCGATACTGGTCTCTCATTGGTCAAGGAGTGAGCTGGCCAGTCATTGGCTGGAGGCTCGTATAGGCACGATTTGTGCCAATGCGTTGACTGTCTGTTATGGAAAGTCATTAAATGTTTGTTAGATAAATTCTAGAGATGTTATTTACTCACAATTGCCTTTGTTATTTTCAGATGTGGATTTCAGTAGCGGCCCTCCCCCGGGCATGATGAAAGAGAGACACGGCCCACCACCGCCACATCACCCGGTAAGCGCTACAGAACTGAAAACAACACATTAAAAAAAAAAAAATCGCAGGACGTTGCACACAGCGCCATCTGACCCCAAACTAAGCTTGTCTATATAATAATATCTAACTATGGAAGTCAGATAAATGATAGAATACTTTATTTTTTTTGTAAAGTTCTTTGATGAATATAATTTTTAATATTTATCCGTAATATTCCGTATTATCTTGTTGTGGGCTTCGAGCTTATCTTTCCACCGTCTTTTAGGCCGGTCTGGTGGCCGTTTAACCTCCGGGACCCAGTCGGTGGTGGTTTTCGCCCATAGCTCCGCTGGCATTCGGCAGACGTGTCCAGCTCAGTCTCACGTTAGCATGGCAGCTTTTTGGTAAAAAAAGCTGCCATATGTAATTAATATAATATAATCTCTACACAGGTATTTGCATTAAACCTCATTTAAACAATACATACACTTAAACGGAAACCTAACATCTTATCATACTACAAGTAACTGCTTATAAAATACGTAGGTAATCTACGCTCAATAAAATTTTAATCAACAAAATTGACGACGAAAATAAATTAATCTTTCGTTACACGTGCTTATTGGCGTGAAATTAAGGTAATTAACAACGACTTCTTACCTTATAGACATTACATCAAAATTTTTAGCAATAAAAACTTTAAATGATGTAATAGATTGATTCAGGCGTTACTTTGCGGAAGTTTATTTTGAATGTTCAAGGTATATATTTAGTTTATTTCCGCTTAACAGTCGTTCCAGTTACAACAGTGATGAGGACTTAAATTTAACTAATTTGACAACTTATTAATTAAAAACCTAATCTTACTTACTTACTTAAATATAATTTGACAAAAATCTAATTAAAATAACTACAATAACTTGCCGCACGTGTGTCGCCACTACACGAGGCACCCTCAGGACGTGTTGACTCTTCGAGCGCTTGGTCGAGACTGAGTACTCAGTCTCAAACACAGTTTGTCAAATTATATTTTTAAGTTTATGTCAAATTAGTTCTAGATATTTAGTAAGGTTAGGTTCTTTTTATAGGTTTTTAAACACCTAGCCTGTCAACCATTAAAAAAAAACGTTTTTAAGCTTATCTGTATACATTTTTAATTTACTTATGCGGGGCGGGATTCTTTACGTTTTACTACCTGTTTACGTTTTGAAATTCTTTGTGCGAGGTGTCTGTAGGATAGAAAGTCGTTGGCAGCTAATGAACGCTGTTTTAATTTATTGGACGTCGCCGTCGGCTAAAGCGTTATCAAGCTTCCTTCGCACCTAATCGACTAAATAATGAGCGTTTATATATTGAAACTAGCGGACGCCTTGCGGTTTCACCCGCGCAGTTCCCGTTCCCGTACAGGGATAAAAAGTACATAACCCCCGGAGATAGTGTAACTTCCCAACGGTGAAAGAATTTTGGAAATCGGTCCAGTAGTTTCGGAGCCTATTCAATACAAACAAACAAACAAATCTTTCCTCTTTATAATAGTATAGATTTTATAGATCACGTATTTAATTAGTCTGTATGACCTGAATCGTATTACGGACTTTTTTTTTACATAGCGTCATCTAGCCTGAAAATAAGATAAGCTTGTGCTATAGGGAACCAGGTAGATGATAGAATACTTTTTTTTTTGTTGTCAATACTGAAAAGAAAGAAAGAAAACATTTATTTTGACACATACTACACTAGATAAAAAAAACGATAAAAATAATAACAATAACAATAAAAAGTTGTCGCTGAAATGTCAAAACAACCAGACAAAACGCAAATCTATGTTCGTCATATATTTTATTTGTCTTGGGTGGGAATCGAACCCATGTTCTACAACTGTTGAAGCAAAGCTACTACTAAGTATAAATATTTTTTTTTTAAATATCCTAGGACTTTTCACACAACGCCATCTAGTCCCAAACTAAGCAAAGCTTTTTACTATATACATATATACATAATTACTTTTTTTGTAAATACATACTTATAATACAAAACACTGATTCACAGAACAAACATTTATGCTCGTCGCACAAATGTTTGTGATTGGGAATCGAACCGACGTCCTACAGCTCTTTGTATATAAGTTGTATAATTTATTGTTTCGCAGCGAGACGGGCGCGGGTACGGGCCTGAGGGGTACGGCGGGGAGGGCTTCGTGCCCCCGCCCCCCATGCACCACCCCGCCATGCCGCCGCAGAGCCAGGTGAATATGGACCTAGTAAGTAGCCACCTTATATTTATAAATATAAGGTATAAGTATTCATGTAATACTCGTAGAAGATCAATAATTAGAAATAAGTTTATTTTTGTATTTTTAGTAAGATTTTTTTTAAATTTATTTTTTTATTAAGTTGCCACCTCGTCTTTTTATAAAAGCTTAATTTGTGGCATCGCTCTCTGTGCATACTGCCAGTGTCAAATAGTCTATATTTTTGTGTAAGAAGATAAATTGAATGATTGAGTTTTGGCGGGAACGCGGAAAGAGTCGTGTCGCTCCGTTGTATTTTTTTCCAAAAAACGTGTTTTTGTGTGTTCAGTGTTTATGCATAAAAATGGTGGTGGTTTATTAATAAAGTGCCGAATTAGAAGCGCGTGGGGTAATGATATAATGTGGTAAAACATGAGTTTTCGTGTTGCTTCCAAAACTCCACCAAAGCTTATAGTAAAGTCGCCACTACTTTACTAAAGCATGGCTGGACTTCGACTATAACTATAAGGCAACTTATTTAACTTGTGAAACTTGAACATGTAAAAAAACACTTGACACTGGCAAATGCTCAAAATGCCACGCCAAAATCAAAGAAGAAGAAATTGAATGATTTGTAATCCAATCGCAGAAATAACTTGTCAAAGTCAAAAGTTTTATTTGCCAACAGTGTAAAAAGGTCTTAAGTGTAATTATTAAAATTAGTTTTATTTACTCACCTCGGCGTTTCGACCGTAAAATGTCTTAAATTCTGACTACTTTTAGAGATAAACATAACAAAGTTGCGATAAAATTAAAAAATGTTTAAAAAATTTAATATTTTAATTATTACATTGAAATTTGTCAAGTTTATTAATTTTCCTATTTAGCCTGTCCGTAAACGATACGCCATATTAATTATTTATCAACATCATAGAAGCGCTCTTCCAACATTTTAACCGTACACAGTATTTGCACTTGCATTCGTGCGAAGCCGGAGCAAGTCGCTAGTTTTATGTAATTCTGATAATATTTACATTTCTGTCTGACTTGTTGCAGGGCGGGCCGATGCAGCAGGGCGCCGTGATGATGGTATACGGACTCGATCCGCAGTCAGTCAACGCCGACCGCCTCTTCAACCTATGCTGTCTTTATGGAAACGTTGTCAGAGTTAGTGTGGTTTTATTACTTTACTTGGTGGTAGATCTCCTTAGCAGGAGGTCGTCTAGGTAGGTACCACCGCATACCAGTTATTCTGCCGCTAAGCAGTAGTGTGTAAGTATTACTGTGTTCCGGTTTGAAGGATACTGCAGCTAGCGAAATTACTGGGCTGTTGAGACTAACTCTATCAAAAGCCTTAAAGTAATGAGCGCCAAAGCAGTGATGCCCTGGACTTTGTTTTGTTACTTAAAGTTCTGTGTATCACTGCGATGGTCATGGACAGGCGTTATCTCTTACCATCAGGAGAGCGTTTCGTTCGTCTTAATACTTTTACAAAAGAAGTGAACTTCACAACAAAGTGTGTGCGAAACCGCCAACTAATTTGCGTGATTATTCTGTAAATGACTTTTGTTGTTCATGACATTTTTTATGATCGAAAAAAACTTTTGTTGTGAACAAATTTCTTGTTGTGTTATGTTACGAAATTCTCGTGGTTTTATTTATCAATGATTTTTTTTTTGTGAAATAAATAAGGTGTAAATGATTTGTAGATTGCATGACACTAACATGTATAATTGTATATGTGTAAAGACTGTCTGTCTCATTTTCGCATGACGTTTAAGGTCAGCGATAAGTTGAGAAGGCATTTATAAGTATCGCCGTAAGTTTGAAGAATGTACCATTGAAGCGTGACTCGCGTTCGTTGCAGATAAAGTTTCTGAAGACGAAGGAGGGCACGGCGATGGTGCAGATGGGCGACGGCGTCTCGGTGGAACGCTGCGTCCAGAGCCTGAACAACGTCACTGTCGGAGAATACACGCTCACACTTGCGTCAGTATACATTATACTATTGAAACTAGTATAACTTAACACATTTTTGTTTTAATTATGTCTAATACTCCGATAATGGTACAACCCGCACGCGACTTATGTCACTTCAAGTCCGCGCGCGCTTTGTATTCTGCTTTGTAGCCTTGAAGAAGACCACCTGATATCGCCCAAACTATATTCGGTGTATCCGACATGATTATACTTGGCATAAATATATAATATAACTGATCACCAAATTTCGACTTGATGGAAGATGCCCACATCCGTTCATCAACGAGCTGGTATTCGTAATACTCAAACGGCTGAACAGTTTTTTAATCATAACTAAGAACATTATTGATCTAGTCAAGTTTTTTATGTTTTGCAAGTTAGGTGTTTGACCATAGCTCACCTGGGGTCAAGTGACGGTGTAACCAAAAATGGTAAAGCACACCTAGCCTGGAATGGAACTGCCTCTCAAGTGAGGCTGCCGAAACACACCATTAGGTGAAAAAAATCAAACAACAATTAGGTACAACCTGTAAAAAAAAAACGAAATCAAAATCAGTTCAGTCGCGTGGGAGCTACGATGCCACAGACAGTTACACAAAAAAAAACTTATAGCATCTCTCCGTTTGTTAAAAATGAACAACATATAACTTTTGGAACCACCAAAGCAAAGATTCGCTTCGTTCTCTGTTGCAGGTTTTCAAAGCAGGCATACCTGTCTGAAGTGATGAACCCTTACCCGCTGCCAGACAAGAGCCCTTCCTTCAAGGACTACGTGGGCAATAAGAACAACAGGTTCCTCACCCCTGCCTCTATCCACAAGAACAGGATACAGCCGCCTTCCAAGGTTAGTTGGATGAAGGTTTAGTGTGGGTCGTTGGAAAGCATGGATTAGTGAGAGTCATGGCGTTAGTGGGAAGCTTGGGACCTCCATAAACCCTTCTACCCACCGATCTAAGTTGGGTCAGTGAGTAGATTAGTGTGGAGCAGTGGTCTTTGGAAAGCATGGGTTAATGGATATCATAACGTTATTGGGTAGGATGGATTAGTTGATCATCATGCATAATCAAAATGTGGGTGATGTCCATGTTAGCGTCAAAATTCCTGATTTGCTCTCACGCCAATGAAACCAAGGCGGCCATAGTGACATCCGTACATGTTGCACAATTTGCACATATCCCTCGTGCGCAATAAGCTTTGATTACAGCGAGAATGTCGAATTGTCAACCGGTCTATGTACTTTCTGCTAAGTAAATTTGGTTCAAATCCAGAGTAATGGTTGTTTCTAGGTAAACATGTTTTGAAGTTGGAACATCAGCCTTGTTGGGAGACCGAATGGCCTCCCAATCTGGAGATCCTGTGTCCGAACCCCACGACATACACCTTTCGTTTCTAAGTTATGTGAATATTGCCGATAACTTCAAACGGTGAAGGAAACATCCTGAGTAAACCTACATAAAAAAAAGTGAATAATGTAGTAGGACATTACACACAGCGACATCTGGCCCCAAACTAAGCAGAGCTTGTGTGATGGAGATCAGACAACTGACAGAATACATAAATACTTTTTTTGTAAATACACACTTACACCGTAATATAGAACACCTAGCGAAATATGTGAAGTCTGCTAACTCAAACTTGGCCTGCGTGGTGGACTATGGCCTACTATCATATATATACTTCTCACGATGTGAAGAGGCCTGCGCCCATCGTTGGAACATTAAAAAAAACATGGCTGATTTGGAAACATTCTCCGTCCTAGACGGATCCTAACATCAGGCAGGTCAAACACAAAGCTATCGAGATAAAACAAAGATTTAGAAGGTGACTGTGTTACTGTTCCAGGTGCTTCATTTCTTCAATACGCCTCCCGACGTGTCTGACGACCAGTTGCTCCAGGTGTTTAAGGATTACAACGTGACGCCGCCGCACACCATCTCTAAGTTCCCGCTCAAAAGCGAGAGGTAAACATATCTACTGTAGATATGAATTGGCAGAATTTAGCAGCAGCTGCAACAGTCCTTCCACCATCTTTTTTGGCATGGCTTTTGGATTTCCCTCCTTTTTTATGTAAAAGTAATGAGACAACCGAGGTGCTCTCCTGATGGTAAGAGATAATGCTTGTCCATTGTCCATTGCAGCGATACACAGAACTTTAAAAATAGTAAAACAAAGTCCAGATCGTCGCTGCTTTGGCGCTCATTACTTTGAGACTTTTGATGGTTAGTCTTAACAGTATGTTTTCTATTTTTGATTTTAAAATAAAGTAAAATACATATTTTTTACTGTATTTTGTTTTTGTATTTGGTAATATATAGAAGCAAACTTGCTATAGAGTAAAGTCAAAATATAACAATAAATAGTAATGCAAAATTATATACTGTTAAAATTGTACAAGGCTAAACGTACTATCGTTCCACACTTTTGACTTGGGCTGATTTTACAGTCACGCGTAGGGATTGCAATACCGAAGGTGTTTTTCAATACCGGTATTTCGGTATTGTACCTGAATGATACCGGGATACCGGTATTGATACCGGTATTATGATAACAATTAAAATTTGTTCAAATTAACAAACAATAACAAATGGCACAACACGCATCGAATATAAATGTTAATAAAAAACAATAACAAATGGTGCAAATACGCATCGAGTGTAAATGCTCGTAAAAAAAAAAAAAACAAAATGGAGTAAATAATAAATGAGAATAAAAGAACACACTAAACACATTCATTGAACTTTAATTTCTTTAATGTCAAAATTCAACAGTTATCTCACAAATATGTACAAAATCTTCTTTTCACTTGTCTGTACGCAAAAAGTAAGCACGCAAACAACACAATTTGTCAATGCTGTCGTCACCAAGACGACTTCGCAGTTTAGTGCAAAAACATGAAAGACAATCATTTGTCGAGATTTGAATAGAACAGAAAAGATGATATTGGTCGGTAAAACCTTTTTTCCCAAATACCGAAATTTCGGTATTGTCTTACTAATACCGGTACCTAGTCACGCGTAAGTCGACAGTCATGTAGATTCACGTAACTGTGACAGTTGGCACGTGTATCGTGACCAGTGTTACGCGTGTGCTTACTATTTGTGCGTGTAAAAATAACAGTTGGTGTAATGCTTACTGTTGGCGCGCGTAACGCTTACAGTTGGCGCGCGTAACGCTGACTGTTGACGCGCGTAACACTGTGACTATCACTAGCAACAAAAGCTCTACTCAGCTCTGAATAGTTAGTGTAAATTTAAAACGATGTAATTATGTCGACTGTCGCTGTGATTATAAAATTAGCTATAGTTCTATGTTCGACCGATGCGCGCAACTTCGTAAGCAGGATGTAAGGGGAAAGCTAAAACCACCTACCACCCTCATGTTGAAAATCTGCCGCCAAGCATCTAACGATGTGTTCCGGCAGCCTCACTTGAGAGCCAGTTCCATTCCAGGCTAGATGTGCTTTACCATCTTCAACCACACCTTCACTTAAAATCAGGTGAGCTGTGGTCAAACACCTAGCCTGTCAACTATAAAAATAAAAAAAATAGTTAATATTACTTATACAATACGATAAAAATAGCCGACGGGTGGTATCAGTGAACGGCGGTATTTCGTGAATCTCTAGCGTTAGTTCAAATTTTTTTTTAAATTTAACTTTTTAATTACAAAAGAAAAATTGTAATGTGTAATATTTATCGGCGCGCCTTGGTAGCGAAACTGACTCATATGCCGTGATGGCAAACGGTGGGACGCTCTATTATGCCGTCCTGCCCCTTCTATGCCACTATCTTCGTGGTGTGTTTCCCTTACATCCTGTGTTTACTGTGGTTATACGGAACCTTAAGTGCGCGAGTCCATCCCGCACTAGGCCAGTATAACAAAAACTTTGTAAATGTACGAAAGAGATAGCCCCGGGCGGGACGCTTCCAGGTCTTCGTCGGGGCTGATGGAGTTCCAGAACATATCGCAGTCCGTCATGGCCATCATGGCTTGCAATCATGCCACCATACAACACCCCGGTATGTATTTCACTTTTATGTTTCTTCTTGAGAATATTATAACGTCACATATTTTGTCACGTCACGTCAGTGTTTCATCAGTAATGTTTGACATAAATAAATTGCAACAAATCGTCAAGATCATGGTCTGTGCCGTATTAACGACCTCATCTCTTGGCATATGTGGTCTTATTGGTCAAGATGTAGGTATAACTTACATAAATGTTGACCTACACAAATGTTGACTTACAGAAATGTTAACTTACACAAATGTTGACCTACAGAAATCTACCTTACATAAATGTTGACCTACACAAATGTTGACTTACAGAAATGTTAACTTACACAAATGTTGACCTACAGAAATCTAACTTACATAAATGTTGACCTACACAAATGTTGACTTACAGAAATGTTAACTTACACAAATGTTGACCTACAGAAATCTAACTTACATAAATGTTGACCTACACAAATGTTGACTTACAGAAATGTTAACTTACACAAATGTTGACCTACACTAGTGTTACTATACAAATGTTGATCTACACAAACTTTATCTTCAGGTGCAAAATTCCCGTTCGTGATGAAACTGTGCTTCTCGTCTTCGCGACAGATCGGGCAAGGCAAGAACCAGGGCAAGATCGAAGAGAAGCGACAGGATAACGGCATTGCGGAGCACGAATACTAGTAAGATATGTTGTTGATATTATAGGTTATGGTTTAAATGATCGTCAATAATTTTGTTCAAGATTTGGGCAGCTTTAGAATGAATAGGGTCGGGTTTATAGTGGGGAAAACACAATTGGGCAGCATATAAATTTATTATTAGGTAGCTCAAAATCAACCAATTGATTGATTAAAAAAGCAAATTGTCCAAAATTCGGTTTGCTGATATAGATACAATAGTTTCACAGTTATCATAAAAGAACTAGGATTAACAGTTTTTTGCAGTTCATAAAATAGATACCTAATAAATATTTTTGGCATTTTCGAGCTGCCCGAGTAATTATTTTAGCTGTACCAATATTTTAAAAGCTGCTCAATTTTTTTTTTTTAAAACGGACCATTTAATTAATTCCCGTAATTATATGTCACCAGAGAATAATAGAGATGGAGAGATCTCTTATCTGTATGTATCTGATTATATATATTAAGGGCAAATTCTTACGTGATAAACGTGTATTGTTGTAAAGTCGAATTTTTCAATGAATTGAAATCAATTCTGTACGTTTTGTGTGGTACCAGAAATTGCGGATTTTTTTTTTCAGTTTGAAAAATACTTTGTTATAGAACAAGTTGATGTTTAGAGTAATATTGTATCGCAGATCCATTGTGTAGAAGTGCATTTGTTGTTGTGATCTGTAGATACAATTAATCTCAATAGTCAATCTTAACATCATACGCAATATCGTTTGAGGATTAATATAAAAAATAATTTAAATTATAAGCATCTACTAAAAGGTGATTTCGAAATAGTACAAATGTTAAATATTATTTATAGATGCGCGTACATTGTTTTTTTTTTTTATAAATTTGGCTAATCGAAATGTGTAATTTTTGGCCAATATACAAAAAGTAAGAAATTAACATTTTTAATGACGAAATTTGGCCATTAGCCTAAATTGTAGAAATTTTCTTAAACAAGTTTTATAACAGTTTATTTTCTTTCTATTTTTATAATTTTAATTAAATTAAAAAACTGCCCAATCTTTTGTACTGTATCGAAATCAGCTAAAAAGCAGGCTAATGCATAATAATATGAATTGTTTTGGAATACATACATATTTATTTCGTTTTTTTTTTACATCGGTGGATAGAATAAGCTTTGATTTGTTTTTGTATTTAACTACATACTTACATTTTTTATTAGTTTTTTTTTTAATATTTTTTCTCATTATTACAAACAATATGTATTTATTCCAGCATACTCACAAATTGTTTTATGACATTACATTCTAAAAGATATTGCTGCCCTCGCAATTAATGAAACAGCAATATTTTAGTCAATATAGTATTTATAATGTCGAGTAAAAAAAAAACTCTAAAATTTAAAATTATTGCATTGTAAAGAAAGGAAATTTAACTGTAAATATCTATTCAAGTGGTTTATAAAAGACATGTAAAGTGACATTTAGGGACGTTTGGACCAATGTTTTGTCGGATTGCCCCGGATTGCACACTCGCCGAGACTGCCCCGAAGCGTATATATAGTCCTGGCAATTTAGGAAGGTTGCCACTATTCATATGCTTAGTGACCGATAACCAAAAAAAAAAATTGTGTTGCCAAAACCTTATTATTTTATCAGTAAATACTATTTCATTTTTCTTATTGTTTTTTTTTTACAAAGTTTGGCACATCTCGGCGTGTACATGTTTGAATAGTGTACGCTTACGTAAATTGCCCGGATTGAGGTCTCGACTAGCGTGTACTGTAGCATCTGGAAGCAGAATCTATCTTAACGAAGTTGAAAACAATTTTAACTTGATTAAAGGGATAGTTTGAGGTGATGGTTAGAAAGACGAGTAGGCGTTTATCGTTTTACAAAAAAAAAACTTGTGGCACAAAAAAAAATTATTGATTTCATTATTATTATTTTTTTTAAAAATTGTTACAAAATTTATATCGAACATTGGAATCTCTTAATCAGTGTGTATTGGTATGTTTTTAACAAATGGTCATTTTTTAAGCTATTGCATAGCTTCTATCGCGGGCCTTGAGCGTGGAGACCGAATCCAGAAATTCCGTAACGAAAATAACCTAACACCCCCCACTCCCACCGGCACAGCGGTGATACTTTTTAGTTTTGCCATCTATCGATGAATAGCAGAACTTTTAATGACTTTTTTGAAATATCACGCTTGTCTCTTTAGTTCAGCAACTCGCCTCTAGGTGGCATTGGTTGTATCGGCGTAAAAATGCTATGCAATAGCTTTACCGCGGCAGTCCCCGAGTGCCACACGTCTTTTTTTTTGTAAAACGATGCATTGGTAATAAAAAATTAAATAAATACGTATTTTTGTCGATGGCAAGCCAAAGAGAAATGTTACCAGGCTTGATACCTTAGTTACAAGTACAATATTGTTGTGTAGATTATAAAATATATACTTAGTTTTCTGTTTGTTTTGTCGTGTTGAATTATATTGTAGTGTTGTTGTAGTTATATATAGCCGAATATAATAAATAATAATCAGCACAAAATCGTAGTTTATACATATATATAAACGGTTTAATATGTCACGTTGTATTAAGTAAAAAGGAAATTCCAATCAGTTCTTATTCCTGCCATTCATTTAATTTGTTTTTATTTTTCAATATTTAACGGCAAAGTCAATTATTATATTCTATTTACATAGCTTAATATTTTAAATGCCTTTATGATGTAAATAAAATTAAATTGTACTTAGTAAATACATTTATTTACTCAAAATAACGGTTCTAATGCATAATATTCTCATATTTTTTTTCGGCCTAAACGGTCCTTATTATTTTATGATAATACAAACTTTATTGTACTTTTTTGTAATGTTTTTTTTTATGAATTCGTTGTTTTATGAAGTTTCAGTGTATTTTTGATTCAAAGACTTCTATCTAGTCAGAATTTTAGAATTTGTTATCAACGCGTTATTTGGCGCGCTTTGTACTTAGAATTCTATCGCATATATTTTTAACGGTGATTTTAGACTGACACTTGTTTTCATGACCATTTAATTTTTTTCTAAATAAAATTTAATATTTTCACTATGATATTTCAAACCTTTTTAATTGTAGGGACCATAGACAATTGACTCGATCGTCTCTATGAATTCGCTTTATTTGTTTTTATTTTTTTCAAATTTAAAAACTTTGAAGCGAATTGATAAAGATGACAGCTTTTTATATAGTATATACCTAAATTGTTCGTTATTTTAACGAATCAAATGATATATATTCTTCTATAAAAACTCTACACAATATTTCCATAATGTGTTTCATATTTTTTTAAATAGTTGTATATATATCCGCCATTCGTACACTCGAGCATTTCGGTTCTTCGTCTAAGCCAAATAAATAAGCCAAAGTTTAAAAAAAAATAAGTTACGGAAAATAAAATAAAAATGTACATAGTAAAATGCTACAATGGGTTTTGTTTCGCAGGTAATATATATATACATTATTTATATTTATAAAAACAGCAATTTCAGTGTAATATAATTATATTTAAAATAGTAAAAACTATTCAATATTGTAAGTGAAAAATAGTTTTGAAAATTAAAAATGAGTGGAATCACATATCTTTGTGAATGTCTTATCTGAATGGCTATTGTATATAATAATATTATATGAATATGGTAAATTATATATCGTCAATTTTATAGTTTATCTAAGCATGTTGCTTGTATAATTATGTAATTATAAAAATGTACAGTCGTGCCGATGTGTTAATATTTTTGTGAGACAGTTGTTGGTAGTAGTTGCAACAATGCTTTTTAAAGCTTCGTCGATGATTTTCGGTTTTATATAAATATTAATAAATAATAATAATTAGATATGTAGTGTAGAATAAATCTGTGCGCGATTGTACATTTTGCTTATATAATAAATAAAAAAATACAGAATAATGTCAATTTAATATATGTATATTATTTTAGTGTAGTGTTCAGTTATTTGTGTGTTGGTAAAATATATCGATGTGCTTAAAATTTACATATCACGATGACAAATAAATATATATAACTATAGCAGGTATAAATTTGTGTCCTTTCCACAGACAATATTAGCAAAAAAGCACGTTTTTTATTTTGCTCAATTTTCCTTTTTTTTTTTTTACTTCAACATCAGATATAGTTATTAAATGAAAAGTTAGTGCCAGTAGGCAACATACTAACAAGACAAATCCAAAATCATATTGGCATACATTTACGCACTTTTTAGTAAAAAAAAAGCACTTTTTTTCTTTGAAATTATTCTGAATTTCTTCGATCGGCATTACGAAGGCCAAGCAAGGTCAAATATTGCCGTTCGTTAAATTTTATCACAAAAAAAGTGTAGTGTAATAAAAATTTTTTTTTTTGCTAAAAGAGTTTATAGTTTACATACTTGCAAACTCACGTAATGCTATCTGCTTCTAGTTAACGGCGTACCGGAGGACCACAAAACACACACACATATCAAGACGGAAGCCACACAGATACACACAGGCACACCATGTACAAGTGCGTTCGATCGGGGCGGGAGGGGAGGGAATGGGAGGGGGGCAGTTGCCTTAGAAACAATCATCCTTACATATTATAAGCAACACTATCAGCTGATCGGAACTCTATTCTGGCGCGCTCGATAATATCCCATTCAAATGTCGACAGGTCGAGTGTACTAGAATTGGGGGCCAGTTGGACTAAATTGGTTATTCAAAATATGTCAATAAATCGTTTTGTAATACACATAATTTTTTTAAATAACTTATAAGAATTTCTTTACACACGACTTTAAACTTCAAGTAGTGTAGGTATTTAAATTGAAAACAATTTAATTTGAATTCCGGTTTTTATTTAATTTATCGGGAACCAGATACTCTTTTTTTTTTGCTTGAAGTTTATTTTGAGACCGATATCATTGTGTCTGGCAAAAATATAATCAGACTAAATTAATTTTGGTTTATTATCTTTAATATACGTATATACTTATGTATGTACATATAAAAAGAAATCCATGTTCTCTGGTCACGCCATAACTCATATTTTTCAAGTTTTCTTATACATTGTACAAGGTTGTTACCGAAAGAAACTTTAAGAAAATTGAAAAATTTCATCTAACTTAACGATTATAATTAACTTCGCGTTCGACAGTCGTTTATAGATGCTAAGACAAGACAACGTCTGTCGGGCCAGCCAGTAATTTTTATAACTATCAATAATGTAACCAATGATCACCAATTTAGTCTGTATGTAGGATGATTCTTTCTCAAATGATTTAAGGCAATATCGTTATAATTCCTTATTACATTTATGTGATTTTAGATCACTCTTTATAAAGACATTAACATATAGAATTTCTAATTTAATGTAATTATAGACACATAACACGAGTTGACATTTTATTTTATCACGTTATTTTACATTTCCATTTAATTTCTTTTTTTAATTTTTGGTTTAGATCGTACGCTCTATTCTTGAAGTCTAGCACAACCTTTCATTCATATTTCAACCTTACTATGTTGGCAGACGATTGGTTTTGACTGCCGTCTCATGAAAAGTTGTTTCTCTTTTTCTAGTGTATTATCGATCATTACAAACACATTGAGGTATTGTGTACTAAATTATTGACAAATGTGCTAAATGATATTTTGTTCGACTTATATTCAATCTTTAATAAATCACATATCGATCTGTAACCAAGCACAAGACGTGACTACACCCTGTACGACTTATTGCGGTTCCAGTGTTGCAAATATCAAAACTCAATCTGTAAAGTTGCCAGATAAAAAGCGGTAGAAATTGGAAGATTTTTTAGTAAAAGTAAAACATGCCTATTGTGTTATTTGCAATCGATTATTAATTTAGCCATTATCAGAGTCAGACAAGAAAAAGCAAATAACAAATAACTGAAGGAGGCAAGTGTAACTCCATTAAGTAAACCGTTACCTAATAAGTCATTAACCGACAAGTTACCTTACACACCTTCACTTAACATCAGGTGAGCTATGGTCAAACATCTAGCCTGTCAACCATAAAAATAAAAATAAAAGATAAAACAGACTTTTTTTAGAAATTAACTCCCGTATACTCACTAAACAATAATCAACTTTATCACAAAGTGTTTTCATGTAATTTGCTTAAACGTACGTAAGGACGTATAATAAAATTCAGTTTATTAAAAATATTAAAATTTTATTTGTGATACTGTTTCCAACGTTAGTGCAGTAAAGCGCAGAAATAAGGATCGTTAAATCGGGAGACAATAGCTAATATCGGTAGATCTCCCTAAAATTCTGGAATTTATGTTACAATGCTGCGGTCAATTGAATAGTACATGACAACTCGATGATTAAATCATATTTTAAAGAACAAACAACTTTCTCACTGTCACAATCTTGCGACTGTAGATGACAAAGCCAGGCTGTTATTAAGAATGGTCGAAAAGGTTGTGGTAGGCCTGTGAATGCATTCAAGCATTTTTCTTTATTTTTGTACTGTTAGGTTTCATTTATTTACTTAGTACGTATTATTTAAGCATTATTCCCGTTTAATTTGTGTTATGGTTAGATTTTACTAGTTATGTAACATTTATTATTTCAGGTGCCATTTTCAAAGTCGTTAAAATAAATTCAAAACATGAAAAAAATATTGTTTTTTTTTTCAGATTTGAGAATGGTACTGAATTTTTTCCTTTGTAGTGATTTGTGGTGAAAAATATGATATTAGTTCGTGACGTGAAAAAACATAGTTTTTTCGTATTTCGTTTGATAAATAAATTGTACGTGTACTTTGGTAATTGATGAAATAGATTGGAATCCTGCAAAATGTGTTTCCGATAATGTTTCCGATAGCTCGGTTGTTTCTGTGAACTTGACAGTTGTGAATATGTACAAGAAATTAAAAAAACAGTGGTATAAGATAGAATATTTGAGTTTCATTTTGGTTATTTTTTGTTCACGCTTCGAGTTTGCATGTTATTTTGATTTTTGCATGAAAAAAAAAATCTATACTGAGTAAAGAAATTCCTTTGACCATTGTTTATAGGTATAGGAACCGAAAATTACCTTAATGTTAGTGTTAGTTTAGCACTCTATAGGCTAGTAGTTAAGTGTCATTGCAATGTCAATTATATTCGATTAGTGAAAAATATGACAGTATGAATTTTCTATAAATTTTTCTTAAAAATTTAAAAAAAATCATAACGACAGTTCGGGTTCTCGATAAGCACAAGGTTTAGTGTAAGATATATTCGAGGGAAAGAAACACCACGATTTTGCTGATAACACTTTATAATTTCGAAACTAAAAAATATATATATCTGGCGTCGATTTTGTCGCACTGTTTTCTAAATTTCATAATCAAAAACATGATATTCTGTTAAATAAAACTCTGATTTTGTTGGAAAGAGATGAAAGTGTCAGGTGGTGATTATACAAATTTTTAAGGAGGAGGAGCAAACAGTAGTGTGTAATCATTACTGTATTCCGATTTGAAAAGTACATCAGCGAAACTACAGAGCAAAGTAATGAGCGCCAAAGCAGCGATGCCCTGGACGTTGTTTTGTTACTCAAAGTTCTGTGTATCGCTGCAATGGTCGTGGGCAGGCGTTATCTCTTACAATTGGGAGAGCGTCTTGTTTGTTTCATTACTTAGTAGCTATAAAATCTTTCTTGCTCATTTTGTTTTATTTTATATACAAGGTATAGTTGCTTTTCGTTGCCATGCCGAGATTAAAAAGTAGCTTATGCAAATATGAAAAGACGATGATGATGATTTGTTATCGAAAAAACTGATTTCAAATTTGTCCACTGCGTTATGTATTTGCTTTTAAAATTAATAAAAAAAATAGTATGACAAAATCGACGTGTATATATTTTTTTAAAACAAATGTTTTAGAACGTTTTCAAAAAATTTAAAAAGTGTGACAACAACTCAATATATGTTTTGTCATACGCAGGTACGACACAAAAAAAAAATTGAGCTCGACTTGTCCGTTTAAATTTTTTGTATCCGAAAATAAATGGAAATTATGATTTTTTAGAGACTACCTATCCCTACTCTGTTATATTCGGTGAACACTAAAACTATCACCGTCTCATTTTCTCTTTTATGTTAGAAGGAGATAAGGTTGGTAGAAGCGTCAAAAGCGCCATCTGTTATCAATACTTGTACAACCGAATACACGGCTCAAAATAAAAAAAAGGAGGAGGTTCTCAGTTCCTCACAATATTTTTTATTAAAGTAAGATTTCATGATCCTTTGTGAAGATATATTTTACTGAATAAAATCACATTTATTATAAGCCGTGTACACAGATTCGGTTTATCTCTATTTAACGGTGAGGAGAAAATGAGCCACTTTCGGCCATGTTCGTGTTTAGCCGTGTCTCAGCGTACTTCTGTAGGTAATTGTACTGTGTCCTCTATGTGGTAGATCGTCTATGTTGTTATTTCTGTCTGTTTGTATTTTCCCCATAGTTGTGATTCTAGAAGTGTGACGAAACTATATTTTTTGTTTTAATTTGTATCTTTTGTAAAGCAGTGATGTAGTCAAGATAGTATCATGGTCAGAGCGCATTGCATAAACTCGACACCGATGCGACCAAAATGCTAGCGAAATTTTAAACACATTCCTTAATTATTTATTGTCTTGGTGATTGAAATCTTTGCTAGTTGAATTGAATTTAAAGTATACTGCGATGATATATAAGTTAATTTACAGGCCTGTTGAGACTAACCATCGAAAGTCTCAAAGTAATGATGCTAATTCAGCGATGCCCTGGACTTTATTTCGCTACTCAAATTTCTGTGTATTACTGCAATGGTCATGAGCATGTTTTGTCTCGTATCAGGAGAACGTGTTGTTCGTCTCATTACTATTACATTTAAAAAATGTGACAGAAATTGATCCTCTGAGGAATTCCGCAGTGTGATTCGAGCCTTATTTATGAAACAGATTTCTAATATTAAACACCAATAGCATAGCGATGATAGCTCAGTGGTTAGCGCGGTAGGTTCGCATGCCGAAAGGCGTGGGTTCAAATCCCAACAATGAGCTTGAGCTGCCGGTGAAGGAAAACATCGTGAGGAAACCATAGCATGGTGGTAGGGTACTTTCTAGTACTCGGCAGGCTAGCTACCACCCTCAAATTGAAAATCTGCCGCCAAGCATCTAACGGTGTGTTCCGGCAGCCTCTCTTGAGAGCCAGTGCCATTCCAGGCTAGGTGTGCTTTACCATCTTCGACCACGCATTCACTTAACATCAGGTGAGCTGTGGTCAAACACCTGGCCAGTCAACCATAAAAAAAACCCAATTATAAAATAACCATAGTTTGTCATTAAATAATTTGTTCTACTCTAATATTGTCCCACATACACAATGTTTCGTTAGTTTTTTTTTCCGGAGCGGTGTGGAGTCCATGAAATGAGCGATGACCTTAATCTAATAACCATAAATAAAGTTATCAAGTTTATAGATGCATATCTTATATCTAGTACTATTTTCGAAATGAAAAAAAAAACTTAAATGTTTAGTATTAGGATTCGGTGTCGTGATAGCTTTTTTTTCTTTCGATATGATAATTTCTGTCGTGTTACTGCTCTTTGATTCCCGTTAAAACAGACAAATTGACACTACCAGACAAATATAGGAATAATTGCCACTACACTGATTTAAAGTAGAACATTGAACGTACAAAATCAATTGTGTTTCTAATTTTCTACATTTCAGAAACGCTTAAAACACAATGGTATAAAAATATAAGAAAGCGGTTCCATTCAAAAAGGAGAAAAAAAATTCTTAAGAAATTTAGGAGACTGTCATTATGTAGAACGGAATTCTTTTTTCCATTGATTTATAATCTTACCTTTGGCACTAATTGTCATCGAAATTATACATGTAATAAACGTTAACTCTTTAGTAATTCTGTCTAATAAAAAAACATAATTGCTTAAACAATAAACCATAACAGTCATGGTAGTAGGGTAATTTCTAGTACTCTGCTGGCTAGCTACCACCCTCAAGTTGAAAATCTGCTGCCAAGCACCTAACGGTGTGTTCCGGCAGCTTCACAGAACCAGTTCTGTTCCAGGCTAAGTGTGTTTACCATCTTCGATCACACCGTCACTTAACATCAGGCGAGCTATGGTCAAAAATGTTGTCTGCCAAACATTAAAAAAAAGCACATAGGTACTTTATCGATTTCTTCTAAAATAAGCAATAATATCAACATTCTTTTTAAAAACATTTTCAATTTACAATTGCAATTGCAAAGTTAATTTAATGACGTATTGACGTCAAAAAGAACAGATTCCCCTTTTAAGCGCTTTTGAAATAGAAGATAGAAACTTTCAATTGTTTTTCTAAAGAAAAGGTTTCACTTTATGACACTAATAAAATTGAATTTTCTCACTAAACTCGAAAGACACGTGTTTTATTATCGCTTCACTTTACGTATACATTAGGTATATCACATATATATATATATATATATATATATATAATTATATAGAAAATTGTGACTCTAACATGCTTACAAACCGAAACTGCAATTACATTTAAGATTGTTGTAATTTTTATAGTTTTCATTTAGAGATTACCTTTCATTGGATAATTGGGTATTGTAGTACGGTAAACATTAAATACATGTCAAACACAACAAAATATTCTTTCATTTACTCACCTACTTGTACACATACTATACCTACCTACTTACTATATATTACTTTATAGCCATTGAAGACGGTTAAACATAAAAGCATATATCTATTTATTGCTATAACTGGCTGCTTTTAAGGATAAATAGCATAGCAGTACATGCGTTTCTTAGCCAGCAGAACAATAATAACCTTCGAGCAACAGGCGGCACTTTGGCTCTGACACTAGGACTGACCACTCAGCTTATATAAGCTCTTTGCTTAGTGTGGTAGAAGATGCTGTTGAAATGTCCATCACGTGTATGTAAAGTTGCCGAAACAAAAAATCTGTCCTGTTAGCTTATTTGGTAGTGATCTGTTTCAACATCTGTAGGGTGTGGGTTCGATTCCCACTCAGGATGTATTTATAAAAATGTTACGTTTGGAGCTAGTGTGAAATGTCCTAGATTTTTTTTATATGATTTCTAGAAAATATAAGAAAGCAAAACAAGGCCTTTATTCACTATGAACGTGAACACGTTACCTGGCGGAATTCTAGTTAAACTCGCGTGACATGGTACAATCTACGAGAAGCTTAAATTTAAAAACACGTTTTATTGTGTTGTGTTGTGTGAGCTTAATTTGAAATCTGTATAAAGTTATAAAAACTATACGTTCTCGGCAAGGAATCCCGCTTGAGTTTGAGAATTAAAAGGTTTAGACGAAGTAACATTCGATTGGTGATAACGCTAATAGAAAAACCAAAAACTGTCCAACCAATACTGTCCACGTGACATATCGACAGCCACTCAATGTCATACATTTTGGATTTTACTATTAACGTTATCGCTAATCGAATGTTCATTTGTGCCCTCAGATAATAATTCGGTATGTAAAGTATTTTTTTTTTTGTATTCATTTTATATTTTTTACTTATAGTAAACTTTATTTTATGAAACTAATTTGAATATTTTCGCTTTCTATGCGGTAGTTTAATTTTAATACTACGTTTTCAAACTTTTTATAGTTATGACGTCATGAGGGCGGCTGAATATGTAGAATATGCCTTTGCCATATAAAACAAAAAAGTATACAAACACATTTGATTAACTTTGACAATATGACATGAAGTAAAAAAAATCTTATGTCATAAAAGCGATATCGGAGTCCAAATAAAGTTTAAAGTAAAATAATCCAGATATTTGTATGAATAAAGCGAAAGACAACTCGACGTATGTGTTTTGAAGAGATTATTATGATCGCCATTGACTTGACATTGACAAATTTTGTTTCGGTTTGCCATTGCCTTTTTAGTCTATGAAAGTTGCCCGACGAGGTGACGTCATGACATCAATTGAAAGTCAAGTTTGATTTATGTATTTCATTAAAATAAACCCCACCTCATAGTTTACAGAGTTTTAAACATAAAAATATTGTACAGAAATGTACTATTTCAAAATGGTTTTGGAATCAGTAAAGTTTTTTTTTCTTTACAAACCGAATTATACCTATTAATACAGGTAATTTAGGAACATAAAACTACAACAAAATTCTTAACGATTTCTCACTTTTTGAAATATTTTGAAACAGTGGTGCCGATTGTCGTCATGATCACGGTGGTCATTGCATAGTTTTTATCGTATCCGTAAAATAATTTCTTCTATTTCTTTAGGGGATTAATATTTTAGGTGTTCATAATAGAAGTCGTCCATTACTGTCGCCACAACGTTAGTACTTTTTGGCTTAGAAGTAGATAACTACAAGAAAGTAGGTGATCTTTTAAAATGCCGTCATACAAGTGTTTCACGTTGTATTTGCTCAAACAAAATTCATCTTCGAATTATCGCACAAATTACATATTTTCGTTAGTTAGGTAGTTGAATAGGTAAATATTACTTTGTAAATAGACAAATTTTAATGCTTTAGTTAAATTTGTAGAATCGAATAAGTTAGAAAGTTAATCATAGAACAGCATTCGAACGCATGAAAATGTAAATTAACTGAAAATAAATAACTTTTTTTTAATGGCATTGTTATTGGAAACCTAGTTATATTCTAGGTACCTTTGTTCCTGAAAGTCCTTAGTCCTAGCTCCCCAAACTCACCAACTTAATGGTAGGTATACGCTACACAAGTGCTTGTGTAGGTACATGTTGGCCAAACGCAAACTGGCGTCGCCAAATATGTGAACACCTCCCAGTACAGGTTTAGAATTTTACTTAAATAATCCGGATTTTAAAGTCTACGACATAAACTTGAGTAATGTACTTAAGAGAATTGAAAATGTGGTCATCGCTTCCCGTCTGCTTTCTTGCTGCGAAAAAGTTGTCAATGAGGCTTTTTTTTTAAATAAAAAGTGTTGAGACGAACGAGACGCTCTCCTGATGGTAAGAGATAACGCCTATCCATGACCATTGCAGCGATACATAGAACTTTGAGTAACAAAACAAAGGCCAGGGCATCACTGCTTTGGCGCTCATTACTTTGCGACTTTCGATGGTTAGTCTCAACAGCCCAGTAATTACGCTAGCTGCAGTACCCAACCGGAGCACAGTAATGTTTACACACTACTGCTTAGCGGCAGAATATCTGGTACTGCGGTGGTACCTACCTAGACGACCTCCAGCTAAGGAGATCTACCACCAAGTAAAGGGTTATTATTTTTTTGTCACATCTTTCTCTGTCAACTAAGAATGTTTACCGACGAAGTCTGGTGTGCGACTTGGCTTATATTGGAGAGGAATATCATTGAGTGTTCAAGGTATATATTTTTATATCCGCATTAGGGTGCCTTTTGTAGCGAAGATAGCTCAGTGGTTAGCGCGGTCAATTCGCATGCCGAAGGGCGTGGGTTCAACCCCCAACAATGAGCTTGAGCTGCCAGTGACGGAAAACATCATAAAGGCTGGCTAGCTACCACCCTCAAGTTGAAAATCTTTGAGTTAGTGGAAAAGGTCACAAAGTTTGGTACCTTGGCTTTGACATCCTCGCAGCATAGCACATCTTTGGTGGAAAGGCACCCTAACAGTCGTTTCGGTTACAATAGACCAGTTGCCGACGTGTGTCACCTCTACACGAGACATCGTCAGGACGTGTTGACTCTTCGAGCGCTTGGTCGAGACTAGGGATTGCAATCCGGAAAAACGGATCCGGCGCCATTTAACGGTTACCGGATCCGGTACCAATATACCGGATCCGTTGCTAGCAGTTTGTGGCAAAATAATATAGCTGTTGCATTATTAGGTATTTTAAATGCGTTGTGTTCATGCGTGCGAGTCGTTCGTCGCCAAGTCGCCGCACTACGCTTCGCCAGTACCACCCCGCTCGCTCCCCCGCATCCGCGTCGCGCGCCACCGTCATACAGTATCGTTCTCATTCGCCTCGCGCGAGGAAATAAATGTTGTTGTCTACTTGTCTTAACATTGGTTAGGAAATAAAGTTGTTTTTATACATTTGTGATTTATTTTTTATAAACTACCTACATATAAGTACAGTGACACTTGATTAACTCGCTTATTTTGTACTATAAAGCGTAAATCATCCTGATTTGATCAATCCGGCCGGATCCGGCCGAATTGATGGGAATCCGGTCGTACCCGGCCGGACTGAAAATGACGCCGGATTGCAATCCCTAGTCGAGACTGAGTATGTCTATCATTGAATAGTCTGAGGATTATTTATCATCGTTTTTTCGTAATGAGACGACTAAAAAACTCGTGGCGGTAAGAAAAACGCCCCCGTGCATAATTACTGGCCTACACTCATTTTGGTGCCTGGGATTTAAGATCTGATTTTAAGTTTGTGTTATTTAAAAAACATGGTTATATCAAAAATGCTAAAAAAATTTTTTTTTTTCAGCTCTAGATAAAAACATTGCACGGGCACACGGATCTGAGTAGCAAAAAATTACATGTTTTCGGGATAAAAAGTAGCCTACGTTCTAATCCAGGGTGTCAGCTACCTCCATACCAAATTTCATACAAATCCGTTCTGTAGTTTTTGCGTGAAAGAGTAACAAACATCCATCCATCCAAAGTCCAGGACATTTGGCGCTCATTACTTCGAGACTTTCTATGGTTATTTCTAGTCGCAATATGTTGTTAGCACTACTCAATTATTAAATTATGATGGCGAAGATCGGGCCTTATGATGATGATTGCGCAATTATTATGTAAAGGATAATTAATAAAACAAATTCAATTACAATTAAATAAATTCATGATACAATAACTTTATTCACAAGTATGTATATTATGTACAAAGTGGTCCGAAATACTACAATAGCGCTAATTAAAACCAACACGAGTAAACGTTTATTGTATCAATATTGATCTTATAAGTTAAACAAAAACGAATATATTTCATTATGAACAATATTATTAAGCATTTTATTATCTGTGGTAAGACGAAACGACAAAACCATTTTAAAATCGTGAAAAAAAAAGCTTTTCCGTACATTTGTCCTCTGTATCTGATTATTTTCTACAATCTTAGGTTTCATTGTACAAATCTACCTTTTTTTTGGCTTGGTACAGGCTTTTTCCATAATTATTTATTATATATACATTTTGCTATTTTTTTTTTTATGGTTGACAGGCTAGTTGTTTGACCACAGCTCACCTGATGTTAAGTGAAGGTGTGGTCGAAGATGGTAATGCACACCTAGCCTGGAATGGAACTGGCTCTCAAGTGAGGCTGCCGGAACACACCGTTAGATGCTTGGCGGCAGATTTCCAACTTGAGGGTGGTAGCTAGCCAGCCGAGTACTAAAAAGTACCCTACCACCATGCTATGGTTTCCTCACGATGTTTTCCTTCACCGGCAGCTCCAGCTCATTGTTGGGGTTTGAACCCACGCCCTTCGGCATGCGAACCTACCGCGCTAACCACTGAGCTATCATCGCTACAATATTATATACAAAATGTATGAAGCAACTGATTTCATTTTTGCGGATTACATTGTGTCCTTAATTAATTTGCTAATTGAGTACAATGACTCCCTTCCGGCTTAGTGCATCCTGTATATCTTTTTGCCGTCTAGACTTCAAATTTGCAATCTCAAAGTATTCTTTTCTTCAAGGCTTCTTCATTTCCTTCCTTCTTTTCTCCAAGTTTGTTCCACTTGTCAGTATATATCTCTATTTATTATCGTCAATCGTTAAGGGCGACCCAACCATCGTTTCCATCTGGTAATTTCACTTGGATCAACCTCAATACGGCCCCATTTTCATCAGTTCCGAACTGTAGATAGAAAAATATTGTTACTTCTTGATGGTAAGAGATCACGCTTGGACATGACAGCCCATCATTTGTATCTTTAAGAGCTGTAGGGCGTGAATTCGAATCCCACCAAGACAAACAGTTATTACAGTTATTTATTAACAGTTATTTAGTTAACAGTTATTTATTTATTATTTATTTTTTTTTTTCCTATGTCAAAAGTAATGAGACGAACGAGACGCTCTCCTGATGGTAAGAGATAACGCACGTCCATGACAATTGCAGCGATACACAGAACTTTGAGTAACGAAACAAAGTCCAGGGCGGCACTGCTTTGGCGCTCATTACTTTGAAACGTTCAATGGTTAGTCTCAACAGCCCAGTAATTTCGCTAACTGCAGTACCCTTCAAACCGGAACACAGTAATGTTTACACACTACTGCTTGGCGGCAGAATATGTGGTATTGCGGTGGTACCTACCTAGACGACCTCCTGCTAAGGAGATCTACCACCCAAGTAAATATGAAATTTATTTATTTTTGACTAATTTATTTTTTTGTTTTATGTCCAAGAAAATCTACTTGCATTTGTAAAAAAAAACTGTCAAGGTTGCGAAATCACAACTGAGTTTGGGCGAACGACTAGATTTTTTGTGTGTTTTTTTAACTTACATGTGTGGCTTGATCCTGCGTTTGCGCGGAGTTGACAGCTTCTATTAAAGCGTTTTCCTCCGTTTCCGCAACTAAATCGTTATCTGAAAATAATACAAAACGTAAAATTACCGATTAATATGAAATATACGGATATTTTCCGAATCAGCCCCGTTTGTTATAAACAGGGTTAATCTATTGCCATCTTTTTTTTTTTTTATTCAAAATAGGTTCGCGTTGCCACTTGTCAGACGAGGCAGATATTATACAAAATACAATACAAGTACAGTATGATAGTGAGTTTTCTTTAAACAACTTCCGGGCACGGAACCCTAAAAGAGTTTGTACTCACCACAGTTAACAAATATCTTGTTCCCGTCGCCGGTCACTAATTTGGTGATGACCGCTGTTTTGTCCAACGATTCTAATTTGCCCGACGTGCGGAATATCTGAAAGTGATCAGTTATTGATTAATTTTATGATGTTAATTTAATTTCATTTGGATTGTTCGGATATACTTAGGTTGATTGATTGATTGATTGATTGATTAACTCTTTATTGCACACACTAAAAAAAACAATACAGAAGAAATAAAATTAATTAATTTGTTTTAGGTTTAGAATTACTATTAATTGATGACGATGATGATGTGAGAATTGTGCCTCTCAGGTTTATAACTAGCTGCACCCCTCGGGTTCTATAACTAGGTGCCACCCGCGGGTTATATAACCAGCTTCGCCCCACGTGTTATATACAATTAGCTGCGACCCGCGAATTACATATACCTAACTAGCTACGCAACGCGGATTACATATAATTAGCTGCGCCCCGCATGTTATATAACTAGCTGCGCCCCGCGTGTTATATAACTAGCTGCGCCCCGCATGTTATATAACTAGTTGCGCCCCGCGTGTTATATAACTAGCTGCGCCCCGCGTGTTATATAACTAGCTGCGCCCCGCGTGTTATATAACTAGCTGCGCCCCGCGTGTTATATAACTAGCTGCGCCCCGCGTGTTATATAACTAGCTGCGCCCCGCGTGTTATATAACTAGCTGCGCCCCGCGTGTTATATAACTAGCTGCGCCCCGCGTGTTATATAACTAGCTGCGCCCCGCGTGTTATATAACTAGCTGCGCCCCGCGTGTTATATAACTAGTTGCGCCCCGCGTGTTATATAACTAGCTGCGCCCCGCGTGTTATATAACTAGCTGCGCCCCGCGTGTTATATAACTAGCTGCGCCCCGCGTGTTATATAACTAGCTGCGCCCCGCGTGTTATATAACTAGCTGCGCCCCGCGTGTTATAACTAGCTGCGCCCCGCGTGTTATATAACTAGCTGCGCCCCGCGTGTTATAATAACTAGCTGCGCCCCGCGTGTTATATAACTAGCTGCGCCCCGCGTGTTATATAACTAGCTGCGCCCCGCGTGTTATATAACTAGCTGCGCCCCGCGTGTTATATAACTAGCTGCGCCCCGCGTGTTATATAACTAGCTGCGCCCCGCGTGTTATATAACTAGCTGCGCCCCGCGTGTTATATAACTAGCTGCGCCCCGCGTGTTATATAACTAGCTGCGCCCCGCGTGTTATATAACTAGCTGCGCCCCGCGTGTTATATAACTAGTTGCGCCCCGCGTGTTATATAACTAGCTGCGCCCCGCGTGTTATATAACTAGCTGCGCCCCGCGTGTTATATAACTAGCTGCGCCCCGCGTGTTATATAACTAGCTGCGCCCCGCGTGTTATATAACTAGCTGCGCCCCGCGTGTTATATAACTAGCTGCGCCCCGCGTGTTATATAACTAGCTGCGCCCCGCGTGTTATATAACTAGCTGCGCCCCGCGTGTTATATAACTAGCTGCACCCCGCGTGTTATATAACTAGCTGCGCCCCGCGTGTTATATAACTAGCTGCGCCCCGCGTGTTATATAACTAGCTGCGCCCCGCGTGTTATATAACTAGTTGCGCCCCGCGTGTTATATAACTAGTTGCGCCCCGCGTGTTATATAACTAGCTGCGCCCCGCGTGTTATATAACTAGCTGCGCCCCGCGTGTTATATAACTAGCTGCGCCCCGCGTGTTATATAACTAGCTGCGCCCCGCGTGTTATATAACTAGCTGCGCCCCGCGTGTTATATAACTAGCTGCGCCCCGCGTGTTATATAACTAGCTGCGCCCCGCGTGTTATATAACTAGCTGCGCCCCGCGTGTTATATAACTAGCTGCGCCCCGCGTGTTATATAACTAGCTGCGCCCCGCGTGTTATATAACTAGCTGCGCCCCGCGTGTTATATAACTAGCTGCGCCCCGCGTGTTATATAACTAGCTGCGCCCCGCGTGTTATATAACTAGCTGCGCCCCGCGTGTTATATAACTAGCTGCGCCCCGCGTGTTATATAACTAGCTGCGCCCCGCGTGTTATATAACTAGCTGCGCCCCGCGTGTTATATAACTAGCTGCGCCCCGCGTGTTATATAACTAGCTGCGCCCCGCGTGTTATATAACTAGCTGCGCCCCGCGTGTTATATAACTAGCTGCGCCCCGCGTGTTATATAACTAGCTGCGCCCCGCGTGTTATATAACTAGCTGCGCCCCGCGTGTTATATAACTAGCTGCGCCCCGCGTGTTATATAACTAGCTGCGCCCCGCGTGTTATATAACTAGCTGCGCCCCGCGTGTTATATAACTAGCTGCGCCCCGCGTGTTATATAACTAGCTGCGCCCCGCGTGTTATATAACTAGCTGCGCCCCGCGTGTTATATAACTAGCTGCGCCCCGCGTGTTATATAACTAGCTGCGCCCCGCGTGTTATATAACTAGCTGCGCCCCGCGTGTTATATAACTAGCTGCGCCCCGCGTGTTATATAACTAACTGCGCCTCGGGTTCTATAAATAGCTGCGCGACAAAATCCTCATAAATATTCTAGAACGTTTTACACAGGGCCATCTAACACCAAGCTTTCCAAAGAATATTAGAAGTATATGAAACAACAAATAAACTACTCATGTACTTATATATAAATCACTGCATATATATAACACACAAACACACAGAATGAACGAAATAGAAGTAGAAATAAAAAAATGAAAGAAAAAGTAATAAGAAAAAAGTGTGTGTGTGTGTAGTGTGTGTGTGTGTGTGTGGCGTGTGTGTGTGGGTGTGGGTGTGTGGGTGTGTGTGTGTGGCGTGTGTGTGTGTGTGTGTAGTAAATGAAAGTTATATTCTATTCTAATAAACAAAAAGGGGAATTATTGTGGAATCTCTATGTCACTCACAGCTTCAACTTTGTCGTCTGGCTCTGTGACATCGTGCTGATCCACCTCCACCAAGGTGGTGATACCCTGGAATAGAATGATACAATTATCAGAGGCTAGAGCATATTGTCAGTGGTCGTCCACCAGCTTGTCCTTTAGACGACATAACAAAAATCGAACCTGGACAAGATTGGCACAGGACCGGGACGAGTGGCGTACAAGAAGAGAGGCCAACTGATGATGATGAAAGCATATTGATTTACTAGAACAACGTACTAAATAAATAAATGAATATCGTATATACACACAGCGCCATCTGACCCCAAACTAAGCAAAGCTTGTACTATGGAAGTCAGATAACTGATAGAATATTTTTTTTTTTTGTAAATACATACATACTGTATTTATTTAATTCTTTATTGCACAGTTCAAAGAAAAACATGTACAAAGGGAGGACTTAATGCTAAAGCATTTTCTGCCATCCATCGCCTAAGTAAATAACATGGTTGTAATACTGTATGTATTATAATAACCCAGACACAGAACAAACATCTGTTTGTACCACAAAGTTTGTCCTGGGTGGGAATCGAACCCACGCCCTTCAGCTCTTGAAGCAGACATTCTACCAATGAACCATCAGTTTCGCCTCTGCCCGCATTTGATACATCGTTTTTTTTTTTTAATATTGAATTCATATTATAACTTACAGCATCAGATTTATGTACCCTTGTCACTCGCGGTTGATTCACCACTATCGATTCAGCCAAATGACCCTGTGAACAAAAAAATGTTGAAAAAAGCGCTTTGATTAAACTCTCACTGTACGCACCGCGAAAGTAATGGAATGTGCTAGAGAAACTGAAATAAATAAATATCGCATATACACACAGCGCCATCTGACCCCAAACTAAGCAAAGCTTGTACTATGGAAGTCAGATAACTGTTATAGTACCTACTAACTAATTTTTTTTGTAAATATATACTTATAATACACTAGCGGACGCCTCGCGGTTTCAGCCGCGTAGTTCCCGTTGGAATACAGGGATAAAAAGTAGTCACCAGGGGATAGTATATATTCCCAACGGTGAAAGAATTTTTAAAATCGGTCCGGTAGTTTTTGAGTTTTTTCGTTACAAACATACAAAAAATACAAATATTTCCTCTTTATAATATTAGTGTAGATTAGTGTAGACTAGCGACCCGCCCCGGCTTCGCACGGGCAATGTAAGCATACTAACGTAGTACATTATTTTGATCTATCTCGTAAGGTTTACCACCCTCGAGTTGAAAATCTGCCGCCAAACATCTAACGGTGTGTTCCGGCAGCCTCACTTGAGAGCCAGTTCCATTCCAGGCTAGGTGTGCTTTACCATCTTCGACCACGCCTTCACTTAACATCAGGTGAGCTGTGGTCAAACACCTGGCCTGTCAACCATAAAAAAAAAAAAAAAAGCCAGCGTGTGCAATGTAAGCGCACAAAAACATGTTACATCACATCACAAATCTTTGAAATTCTCGGATTTTCTTTGCTATAATATGCATGTACATAGAAACCTTCCTCTTGAACACACTAAAAACATTTACACGAAATATAGAAAAATGTTTAATAACATTTAACAACTTCAGTTTAACCTTAACACTCAAACATAAAGTCTAATAACGATTGCAAAATATTTATATTTAAGTCCTTCTGTCATCGGAGAAAGGTAGCAATAACTTTTAAATGTCGATTGAAAATAAAAAGTCAAAAAGTACAAAAATATGTATCCTAAGATGAAACTTAAACCCTAAGCAATAAGGTCGAAAAACATTCAGCTGACAATGTCGTACTAACTCTATTTTGGAACTAGAACTTTTTAACATTGGACCATACTAATTTGAAATAAGACCACATTTGTGCTCTTATTTTTATGAAGGCCGTTTTTGAAGCGCTTATCGGGAATCTAGGATTATTATTGATCGAAGCTGTCAACAGTAAAAAAAGGAGCCTGTTAAACAAATAATGAGTAAAACGGTGAGTGATATAGACAATACTCACGCTAGATTTCATGTGCGCGATGAGGAGCCGTTTCCGCATGTAGGATTGCCCGCAAGTGAGACACTCGTAGGGTTTCTTCTCGCTGTGAGTGAAGCGGTGCGTGTTACGATTGTCTCGGGAATTAAACGATTTGCCGCAAATCTGAAAAAATATAATATACATTACATTTTTTGTTTTACCATACAATATGTACTACACGATACTGGACATAACGACAGCCAAACTACGCAGTCAGCGACCTAGATGAAGCGGTCGACGCCCGCGGCCGACTTGTAGCGATGATAGCCGAGTGGTTAGCGCGGTCGAGTCGCATGCCGAAGGGCGTGGGTTCAAACCCCAACAATCAGCTTGAGCTACCGGTGAAGGAAAACATCGTGAGGAAACCATAGCATGGTGGTAGGGTACTTTCTAGTACTCGGCTGGCTAGCTACCACCGTCAAGTTGGAAATCTGTCGCCAAGCACCTAACGGTGTGTTCCGGCAGCCTCACTTGAGAGCCAGTTCCATTCCAGGCTAGGTGTGTTTACCATCTTCGACCACACCGTCACTTAACATCAGGTGAGCTGTGATCATGTGTTTGACCTGTCAACCATAAAAAAAAAACTAAACTGGACGATCAGCAAATCAGCAATTTTGGTGCAATCTAGGGTTCCACGTAAGCGGTTAAAAGAAAATAATAAATTAATCACAACTCATGCTGGGTTTGATTCACAACATCGAAGGCTCACGAAGAACGAAACACTCTCTTAATGGTAAGAGATAACCTAGGTAGCGGTACCAGAACTTTTTCTTAATGTACATAGACAAGCAAGACGCTCTCCTGATGGTAATATACAACGCCTGTTCATGACCATTGCAACGATACACAGAACTTTGTGTAGTAAAACAAGGGCCAGGGCGTCGCTGCTTTGGCGCTCATTACTTTGAGACATTTGATGGTAAGTCTCAAAAGCCCTATACTTTTGCTAGCTGCACTACCTTTCAAATCGAAACACAGTTTACACACTACTGCTTGGCGGCAGAATATCTGGCACTACGGTGGTACCTACCTAGACGACCTCCTGCTAAAGAAATTTACCCCCAAGTGAGGTAAGCCTTTTGATACTTATATTGAGGGAGTCGTGAAAAAATACATGTCAATATACAAACTGTCAAACCTTATTTTGACATTTTTGTCTTGACATGTAATCAGTGTTTTAAAACTCATTTAATGACATATTGAAAATTTTTAAGTGATTTGTAACATTGGTGTTATAAATTAATAAATAAATATCGTAGGACATTACACACAGCGCCATCTGACCCCAAACTAAGCAAAGCTTGTACTATGGGAGTCAGATAACTGATAGAATACTTAAATTCTTTTTCTTTTTTGTTGTAAATACATACTTATTATAAATACAGTACACCCAGACACATTATTTTAAATGTTTATTAGTTTCTTTGCGAATGTCGTCTCTTACCATCTTATTATAATTTTATGTTATAAAATTAATTTAACTAAATTTCCTTTTAAAAAAATCAAACCTACAAAGGTCTGACCTCAGCAACAATTAATGTCAAATTCACTAGCAATCATTAATATGTAAAATTCTGTCTTACAAAGTGATAATTTTTATACTTTTTATTTGTATAAGATTTTTAAAAGACAAGTATGTAGGTGGCATCAACAATCAGGATCAGCATCAGGTGGTGTCAATTATTGATCTGTTACGTGCATCCTTAAACTGTGTTTAGTTTGTACGTGAGTGTACTTATTTATGTTAAATAAAGAACTTTGAAAAACAAAAAACACCCAGACACAGAACAAACATTTGTTTTATATCACAAAATGCTTGTCCTGGATGGGAATCGAACCCACGCCCCACAGCTCTTGAAGCAGACATGTTATCAATAAAACATTTGTTTGCATTTGTTTCTAGAGAAATTTGGGCAAAAATGTTGTGCCGAGTACTCTCCTACAGTATCGGTGTCTCACCAGTCATATTGTTTAATGTCTTACCTCGCAGAAGTAAGGCCGTATCCCGGAGTGTATCTTGACGTGCTTCTTGTAATGTTCGGGATACACAAAGGTTGCCTGGCAGACGTCGCACTTGAGCGGCCGCTCGCCAGTGTGCGTCGCCTTTATGTGGTATTCCAACAATCTGTACGAAACAAACTGTCTTAGGGCTGTTCCATCAGAACCTCACCAGCCATGTAGTGATGATAGCTCAGTGGTTAGCGAAGGGTGTTGGTTCAAACCCCAACAATGAACTTGAGCGGCCGGTAAAATATCTAAATTTAAAATTTAAATTTACAAGCGCGTTTTACTGTGTTCAATAAAGAGTTATCAAACAATCAATCAAGACCTGGAATAAATGAATTAAAAAAAAATACTTTTTTTTTTATGGTTGACAGGCTAGGTGTTTGACCACAGCTCACCTGATGTTAAGTGATGATGTGGTCGAAGATGGTAAAGCACACCTAACCTGGAATGGAACTGGCTCTCAAGTCAGGCTGCCGGAACACACCGTTAGGTGCTTGGCGGCAGATTTTTAACTTGAGGGTGGTAGCTAGCCAGCCGAGTACTAAAGTACCCTACCACCATGCTATGGTTTCCTCACGATGTTTTCCTTCACCGGCAGCTCAAGCTCACTGTTGGGGTTTGAACCCACGCCCTTCGGCATGCGAATCTACCGCGCTAATCACTGAGCTATCATCGCTACAAATACTAGCTGCGCCCCGCGGTGTTACCAGATAAATGTCATCGGAATAAAAAGTAGCCTATGTGTTAATCCAGGGTGTCAGCTACCTCCATACCAAATTTCATCCAAATCCGTTCAGTAGTTTTTGCGTGAAAGAGTAACAAACATCCATCCATCCAAACTTTCACATTTATAATATATATGATGTAAGGATTCTAACAATACCCCATACATTCAAATCTGTTCAGGTATTAAAAAATTATATAATACATATAAACAAACAAACATACGCAAGGTTTTTTGGCGGGAACGCGAAAAGAGTCGTGTCGATTTTTTTCCAAAACTAGTGTTTTTTCGAGTGTTTATGCTTCAAAATGGTGGTGTTTTATTCATAAAGTGCCGAATCACAAGCGCGAGCGTGGAAAAATAATATAATGTGGTGAACCAAGACTTTTCGTGTTGCTTCCAAAACTCCATCGAAGCTTCATAGTGAAGTCGCCACTACTTTACTAAAGCATGACTAGACTTGACTGATACGAACTGGACTTGACCAAGATTGGACTTTGACTATAACGAGGTAACTTATTTAACTTAACTTGTAAACTTGACACTGGCAAATGCTCAAAATGCGACGCCAAAATTAAAAAAAAAAAAACATACGCACATACATAAACCCTGAAGCTCCTTTTTTAAAGCAGTCAGTAGTAATTCATAATTCATTTATTGCGTATATGGGGTATAATAGATATTCTGCCTTGCGGCATGCAAAATTTAAAATTAACGTTAACAAAATTAAACATTACGGTACGATGCCAATAGTGAAAAAAAAAGATAGAAACCTTCTCCGTTTGAACCGCTTGGGGCAGTCGGGGCATTGGTGCCGCTTGTCGTGCAGGTGGGTCGCTCTACGGTGCGAGTGCAAGTTCGATCGCTGAGCGAACCGAGCGCCACAAAGTTCGCACGCGAAAGGACGCTCGCCTATGTAGAAACAACACTATAAGTACGTATGAAAAACTAAAAAAAAATATTTAAGTATTCTATCAGTTATCTGACTCCCATAGTACAAGCTTTGCTTAGTTTGGGGTCAGATGGCGCTGTGTGTAATGTCCTACGATATTTTAAAAAAGACGATTTTTTAAAAAAAAATGAGTATGCCCTGTTGGTTCAGTGGAATAGAATGTCTGCTTCATGAGCTGAATTGCGTGGGTTCGATTCCCACCCAGGACAAACTTTGCGGTACAAACAAATGTTTGTTCTGTGTCTGGGTGTACTGTCTGTATTAAAAGTATGTATTTACAAAAAAAAAAAACTATTTAAGTATTCTATCAGTTATCTGTCTTCCATAGTACAAGCTTTGCTTAGTTTGGGGTCAGATGGCGTTGTGTGTCCTGCGATTATTATTTGTATACGCTCACTGGTCAACCCTAGTGTTGTTATCAGATTGTAGATGTATTATTTATCTTATAATTATGTAAAGACAGGGTGACCGTCTTTTCTTACTCTGGTCCTATCCATCCTAAGGTCGCCTGAAAGAGATCGCTTTTGGCAATAAGGTCGCCAGTTGTTACACCTTATATATAAGTTTATTTCTTCTGTTTTCTGTATTTTAGTGCGTACAATAAATAGTTATCAATCAATCAATCAATAAAATGGTTTGTTGTTATAAAAACTGGTCAAGTCGGACTCGCGCACGAAGGGTCCCGTACCATTATCTACAAAAACGGCAAAAAATCACGTTTGTTGTACCTTAAATATTTATTTTAATTTGTTTTTTAGCATTCAATGTTATAGCGGCAACAGAAATACACATCATCTGAGAAAATTTCAACTGTCTAACTATCACGGTTCATGAGACACAGTCTAGTGACAGACGGACAGTAGTCTTAGTAATAGGGTCCCGTTTTACCCTTTGGGTGCGGAACCCTAAATAAAAACTTGGCGCTTTTCTGAAAATGGGAAGTGGTAACACATGTTTATATTACCAGTGTGCGTTCGTCGATGGTCGACAAGTTCCGCTCGGCGAGCGAAAGCTTTGTCACAGTACTGACAGCCGAAGGGCCGCGCCCCAGTGTGGACTACGCCGTGGATTTCCAAGTTATGTTGAGTGCCGAACGCTTTATCTGCAGAGAGATTATTATCATTGTAATCTTGGTAGCATAATTTCATTTTAAGGTGGTTTGATTTCCATAGAAATATTTTTTTCCATTTACGGACAAATGGAGCATAATTTTACAGTGAAATCACAGCAAGTGGCATTTATTTTGGTCTTTATTTGCAGTAAATCACAATTGCTTGAATAAAACAATAGATTATTAGCATAATCTACCGTTTTATTCAAAAATTATAAATTCATAAATTTGATTTTATGCTAATAATTTACTGTTTTATTTAAGAAATTGTGATTTACCGCAAATAAAGACAAAAATAAATGCCAGTAGCTGTGATTTCACTGTAAAATTATGCTCCATTTGTCCATAAATGGGGAAAAATTGTTTGTATGGAAATCGAACCACCTTAAAAGATTCTACCCCATTACTTAGCAATTTTTTAAATTGAAATTTTTTTAAGTTTTTTTCTTTTTGTATGTATTGAAATATGTTTTATGTCACAAATAAAGTATTATATATTATGTCTATGTCTAAAAGTAATTAGGCGAACAAAGCGCTACAAATCACTTCGCTTTTTTATAAGAGTACAAGTGTTACTCACTACAGAATTTGCAGATGAAGTTCTTGATACCGGAGTGAGTTTTCTCGTGTTGTCTGAGATTCTGCACCGAAAGGAAACTTTTGTTGCATTGTTGACACTTGAATGGGCGCGGCCGGACCTGTGAATATAATAAATAATGTAGCGATGATAGCTCAGTGGTTAGCGCGGTAGGTTCATATGCCGGAGGGCGTGGGTTCAAACCCCAACAATGAGCTGGAGCTGCCGGTGTAGGAAAACATCGTAAGGAAACCATAGCATGGTGGTAGCGTACTTTCTAGTACTCGGCTGGCTAGCTACCACCCTCAAGTTGAAAACGGTGTGTTCCGGCAGCCTCACTTGAGAGCCAGTACCATTCCAGGCTAGGTGTGCTTTACCACCTTCGACCACACCGTCACTTAACATCAGGTGGACTGTGGTCAAAACCTAGCTATAAAAAAAAAAGAATATATAAACATATTTTTTTGGTAAATTCATACTTATAATACATACAGAACACCCAGACACAGAACAAACATTTGTTTATTCACAAATGTTTGCCCTGAGTGGGAATCGAACCCACGCCCTACAGCTCTCAAGGCAGACACACTACCAATGAGCCAACGGGGCTGTCAAATGTTTCTGATTTCTAACAATAAATATTAACTTAACTGCTAGGTAAACTTAACGGGCAAGTCTTGTGAAATAAGGCAATCGATGTGTTTTTGTCAACATTTTTGTGCCGTTATACATCATGTGGAAGTTTGAAATTAATGAATACTATAGTACATATCCTGAATTATTATGCTTGGAGAAAAAATAGTTTCAAACGCTTTTCGTTTCTTGAAATTATGAAATAGAATATGGCCAAATAGATATAGATGCTAACTTTGATGCAGATACATTTAAGGCTTAGACCTTTTATTGTACGTTTTGTTTATTCTATTAGCAGATAAGTACGGATAGTTTGATGAAAATTTCTGATAGTGCCTGCTGAAAATCTCTTTTCTGCGTTACGTCTGTTGCTGTTTTATTTTGGTAGGCGCTACAAACCATCGAGAATCTCTGAATCTGACAATCTAACGTCACGAGTCTCGTGGTCGTGTATAGCACGTCACGAGAGGCCGCAAGAGGCGGGCGCGCGGTGGCGGCGGCGGTACCGAGCACCGCGCGCATTCTTCCCGCCCGTTTTGTATTTGACACTTGACACTGGCAAATATTCAAAACGCGATGCCAAAACAAAAAAAAAAACTTCTGTCATAATGTAACAGATAATCAATGTAAAATCCGCTTCCGGCAATAGGAATAAACATTCTGTCTCCTTCTTGCTCGTGGCTATAGTAATTTAACTCTCCTTATCTATTTTAGCGTGACGTCAATGTATTCAAATCTAACGTCAGACGTATATACGTCTGTGTGAGTGGAAAATATCAATGTAGGTGTTCAAGCAGAAGTTCCCACGGTCGAGGACTTGGCCCTTAACCGAAAATAAAATAATCATCTACGCAACGCATGGACACCGCGCGGACGCACGAGCTGAACGTTGTGAGGACGCTCGCGCCGACGACGGGCGGGCGGGACGAGTGCGTACTTGTCGTGTGATCAAAACATCGTTATCAGCATCGGGAGTACAAATACAAATAATCTTTACTAACGACTTTTATTAATTTACATGGGTTTACTTAATTTACATGGGTTTACATGGGTTTTCTTAACCTCTCCTGTTAATTTTGAACAAGTCTATTCACGCTTCATTTATTTACAGTGTAAACTCTTTATAACATTATTCTTTATAACGATAAACTCTCTATAACATAGAAAAGATCACAATTTGGTTGGTTTACCTTAAAACCCACACATTGATACACTCTTTATAGCGCAGCAGCCATTCTCTATTACGAAGAAATGTGTTCATATTTAGGAACAGAAAATCGTCACGGTGTTATTGTTTATGTTATCTTATCAGGTTACAAAAGATGCCGACTAAACCTTTGAGGCCCCGAAACTTCTGAGGTAGTAAACCGCCGTCTTGCTTTTGTTATTGTTAATGGCCTTGAACACGTGTTTGGTTTGCTTGAAAGGATGATCTCGAACTAAACACCTACCTATCGTATTATCAGTCGTGAACCAACTTTGAAACTGTTAACATGGCCAGTAAAAGAAAAGCGTTATGTGTTGACGAAAAAGTTAAAACATACATTAAACATACATTGAAGATTATTGTTAATATGGTTGTTTTTCTTTCTTCACTCCATATAACAATAGCTCTGTATAACGATAAAAAATGCTCGGTCCCTTGAGTTTCGTTATAAAGAGTTTACACGTATATGGAAGTTTGGCCAAAAATTAAGTACCTAATTATATTTCACAATTATAACGAGAATCGACTACCTATCCATCAGTATCGTAGGTGTTTCACCAGTCATGTTGTATGCCTTAATGTAATTTTTTCTAGTATCAGAGAAAAACTTGATATAAATGATTATTTTATTACTAGCAGTAGTCGGCAGAATATCTGATACTACGATGGTGGTACCTAGACTACTGCTGAGAATGCCTACCACCTACTGTTCGTGTATCTAAATTATCTATTAAAATTATATATTTTCGTAGCAATGATAGCTCAGTGGTTAGCGCGGTAGGTTCGCATGCCGAAGGGCGTGGGTTCAAACCCCAACAATGAGCTTGAGCTGCCGGTGAAGGAAAACATCGTGAGAAAACCATAGCATGGTGGTAGGGTACTTTCTAGTACTCGGCTGGCTAGCTACCACCCTCAAGTTGAAAATCTGCCGCCAAGCATCTAACGGTGTGTTCCGGCAGCCTTACTTGAGAGCCAGTTCCATTCCAGGCTAGGTGTGCTTTACCATCTTCGACCACACCTTCACTTAACATCAGGTGAGCTGTGGTCAAACACCTGGCCTGTCAAACATTAAAAAAAAAAAAAATCTAACCTGGTGCGTTTTAAGATGTGCTTGAAGCGTATACTTGCTCGCGAAAGCCTTGTCGCAGACGTCACACCGATAGGGGCGCGTGCCCGTGTGCGTGTTCATGTGCTCGTGTAGTAGTGTGCGCGATGTGTAGCATTTCTTGCAGAGCGAGCACTCGTGGAGACGTTTCTGGCCCGCTTTCGGGCTCTGCGGCTTTCTAGAATGTTCCGCTGAACGAATAATTGTTAGTTAGTAGTTTTGCCCCATCCCACTAATATTATAAATGTGAACGTTTGGATGGATGGATGGATGGATGGATGGATGGATGGATGGATGGATGGATGGATGGATGGATGGATGGATGGATGGATGGATGGATGGATGGATGGATGGATGGATGGATGGATGCATGTTTGTTACTCTTTCACGCAAAAACTACAGAACGGATTTGGATGAAATTGACACCCTAGATTAACACATAATTATGCTACTTTTTATCGCGAAAACATGTAACACCGCGGGGCGCAGGTAGTACTAAATAATTTTGTTTTTTCATACCATACGTATCATTATAAACTTTTGTTTATTTGTTTTAAGACGAACGAGACGCTCCCCTGATGGTAAGGGATAACGCCTGTCCATGATCATTGCAGCGATACACAGAACTTTGAGTAACAAAACAAAGTCCTGCTTTGTCGCTCATTACTTCGATAAACTGATTTTAATCGTTTTATTTTTAGTGTTCTGTCTCTTATGTCATCTATCGTGTTTTTCCTTTTCTTGGTTGCCTGGAAGAGATCGCTGTTAGCGATAAGGCCGCCACATGTGGCACTAGTTCATAAGGTTCTTTTGTTCTCTGTATTTTTTTTCTGTTTATGGTGTGCAAAATAAAGAGTTTTATCTATCTGTGTACACAAAGTTATTGACTCACCTAGGTGCGTGGTATATTCAGTCCGTTTCCTCATGATACGTCCGCAGAACTGGCACAGGTATATCTTGGCGTCGTGTTCCACTTTCAGGTGCCTCATCATTGCGCTCGCGTCTAGTAACTTCACGGGTTCTGTATAAATTATAATTTAACATTTTTTTAAATTCATTTTTACATAATGGTAGCACAGCTAGATTTCACCTTCGTACTCTGTACATTTAGCCAGATTTCACCATCGTACTCTGTACATTTAGCCAGATTTCACCTTTGTGATCTGTACATTTAGCCAGATTTCACCGTCGTACTCTGTACATTTAGCCAGATTTCACCTTTGTGATCTGTACATTTAGCCAGATTTCACCGTCGTACTGTGTACATTTAGCCAGATTTCACCTTTGTGCTCTGTACATTTAGCCAGATTTCACCTTCGTGTTCTATACATCTCGCCAGATTCCACTTGTATATGTACATTGTACATACCATTTGTGACCAGTTGGACATAGGTTGCATCGGAACTGGTCAACCTCTTGGCTGACCAAGCTCTCCACGTAGTTTGCGTCACACGCGCTCTGTACAGACTTGACCCTGTACATCTCGCCAGATTCCATGTGTATATGTACATACCATTTGTGACCAGAGTTGGACACAGGTTGCATCGGAACTGGTCACCCTCTTGGCTGACCAAGCTCTCCACGTAGTTTGCGTCACACGCGCTCTGTACAGACTTGACCCTGTACATCTCGCCAGATTCCACCTTTATAAACGCCCCGCCTGGAAAGTTGCAATGGAAAACTTGCTTAGTGTACAATGTACAAAGATCTTTAAACTTACAGTGAACGGTTAACTTATCTCTTGTAAGTTTCAGTAAGGCAAGGTCAAACGTCAAACATTACATAAAATCTATGATTGTTTGTTTGCTTGTATTGAATAGGCTCTGAAACTACTGGACCGATTTCAAAAATTCTTTCACCGTTGGGAAGCTACACTATCCCCAGGTGACATAGGCTTTTTATCCCTGTATTTCCACAGGAACGGGAACTACGCGGGTGAAACTGCGAAGCGTCCGCTAGTATGTTATAAACACTACATTCTGTGTGAATGAAAAATCTAGGATTTCATGCTAATCTGCTTTATTTTTTAATATTTACAATTGCCTTGACTTCAAAATCTATGTTTTTTTGTTGTAGTGTCATTTTCAAAAATATTGCTGTGCTTTCTGTAATTCTTTTAAAATCTGTGTTTTATTTTCATATAATCCATTTTATTATATTTAATCATCATCTCGTTACTTACATTAAAAAAAAAAGCAGTCGGTCCACAAATGACGAAGTAAACCGTACATACGTTTAAAAAAATACGAAAACTTTCTCTTTTTTAAAATCGATTCAAAGAAATTAGTAATTGATTTGACGATTTCCTAAAATATAGCGGCCAAGCATTGCAAAGCCACAGAAGTAACTAGGACCTTCACTAGATTGCATGAAGCAGCTTGCTCACAAACCACATCTAAATCACCTCAACTGACAGACTGCTTTTCGCTATCATGATTAACTTCATCTCATCCACTGGAGCTACTTTACCAGCGGCCCAGAACCTCGCTTCGGTGCTTCAAGGAGCTGGGTTGGCTCGGGTGGCAGGGGGAAATGCACAATACATCCCAAGCGGGACGTCAAAGCAGGACTCATCGCTCGCATTCAGAATAAGAATAGCGGCCAACGTAAAGCCAAAATATCCCGGAAAACTTATAAAAAGTAGCGCACCAATCCCTCTGGGTTATTAAATAAAAAAAGGGGTTTATGTTTAAAAAAACAAGTGTACATCTGTCTGCATCATAGCTCCTGAACGGCTAAACAAATCTGTAACTATGATTCATGTAAATCAGTTTATCAGTTTACTTGGTGGTAGATCTCCTTGGCAGGAGGTCGTCTAGGTAGGTACCACCGCAGTACCAGTTATTCTGCCGCTAAGCAGTAGTGTGCAAACATTACTGTGTTCCGGTTTGAAGGGTACTGCAGCTAGCGAAATTACTGGGCTGTTGAGGCTAACTCAACCAAAAGTGGTTAGCGCGGTAGGTTCGCATGCCGAAGGGCGTGGGTTCAAACCCCAACAATGAGCTTGAGCTGCCGGTGAAGGAAAACATCGTGAGGAAACCATAGCATGGTGGTAGGGTACTTTCTAGTACTCGGCTGGCTAGCTACCACCCTCAAGTTGAAAATCTGCCGCCAAGCATCTAACAGTGTGTTCCGGCAGCCTCACTTGAGAGCCAGTTCCATTCCAGGCTAGGTGTGCTTTACCATCTTCGACCACACCTTCACTTAACATCAGATGAGCTGTGGTCAAACAACTAGCCTGTCAACCATAAAAAAAAAAGTCTCAAAGTAATGAGCGCCAAAGCAGTGATGCCCTGGACTTTGTTTTGTTACTTAAAGTTCTGTGTATCGCTGCAATGGCCATGGACAGGCGTTATCTCTTACCATCAGGAGAGCATCTCGTACGTCTCATTACTTTTTACATAAAAAAATTTTTAAAAAAAATCTGTAAGAAAACTATCACCACTTTTCTAGTTCCAGACGTTTCTTCCAAAGATCTAATCTTACAAAGTTAGGGTATAATATAAAAATATATCTAGGTAGTTACAAATATAGTGATATGAAAAATCAAACCTTGTTCTTTAGCAGCCGCTATGATCGCGTTGGCAGTTTCCTCGTCTCCAGACACCTGGAGCTCTATCTGAGATTCATCATTGGATTCTGAAGCAAATTAACACATTTTTTTAAAAAAGTAAAAAAATGATACACTCTCTTATGATGGTAAGAGATAACGCATGTCCATGACCATTGCAGCAATAAAATCAATATTTCAATTTTTTATATTGCACGGGTGCAATGTAGATACTAGGGATTGCAATACCGAAGGTGTTTTTCAATACCGGTATTTCGGTATTGTACCTGAATGATACCGGGATACCGATATTGATACCGGTATTATGATAACAATTAAAATTTGTTCAAATTAACAAACAATAACAAATGGCACAACACGCATCGAATATAAATGTTAATAAAAAACAATAACAAATGGTGCAAATACGCATCGAGTGTAAATGCTCGTAAAAAAAAAACAAAATGGAGTAAATAATAAATGAGAATAAAAGAACACACTAAACACATTCATTGAACTTTAATTTCTTTAATGTCAAAATTCAACAGTTATCTCACAAATATGTACAAAATCTTCTTTTCATTTGTCTGTACGCAAAAAGTAAGCACGCAAACAACACAATTTGTCAATGCTGTCGTCACCAAGACGACTTCGCAGTTTAGTGCAAAAACATGAAAGACAATCATTTGTCGAGATTTGAATAGAACAGAAAAGATGATATTGGTCGGTAAAACCTTTTTTCCCAAATACCGAAATTTCGGTATTGTCTTACTAATACCGGTATTGTAATACCGGAGAAAATCGGTCCGGTATCCCGGTTTTCGGGATTCCGGGATCCCGGTATTCAATCCCTAGTAGATACTAATGTGGTGCATATGCATGTATTATATACTAGCGAACGCCTCGCGGTTTCACCCGCGTAGTTCCCGTTCCCGCAAGAATACAGGGATAAAAAGTAGCCTATGTCACCCGGCGATAATGTAACTTCCCAACGGTGAAAGAATTTTTGAAATCGATCTAATAGTTTCGGAGCCTATTCAATACAAACAAACAATCAAATCTTTCCTCTTTATAATAGTATAGACATATAAAACTTCCTCTTGAATCCCTCTGTCTATTGATGGAAACCGCATTAAAATCCGTTGCGTAGTTTAAAAGATCTAAGCGTACAGACGGCGGGAAGCGACTTTTTGTACTATAATAAATAGATATCGTAGGACATTACACACAGCGCCATCTAACCCCCAACTAAGCAAAGCTTGCGTGATGAAAGTCAGATAACTGATAGAATACATAATTACATACATTTTTTTTGTAAATACATACTTATAATACTATGTAGAGATGGTACAGTACCACAATTCAATTAAAAACAAGAAACGACGGCTTTATCACTCTTAAAATATGCCTACCATTAAATGCATTTGTATTCCTAATTAATAAAAATATATTTTAAATACATTTTTTTTTATTAGGTTTATAATTAACCAGTCAATTACAAATTCTAATATACATAAATATATCTTAATTATAAAACAAATAAATAAATTATCAAACTAAAACAACCCGCCCCTGACCGTTCCCGGCGCAAAGGTGCACATCACACTCGCCGCATTCCCGCGCTGAATGGCAATGGCCAACCTCTGCACCAGGAACGAACCGGAGCGGGAGTCGCCTGTCCTATCCCTAAGCCTGTGACCTATTTCACCTATAAACTTTTTCGCCTCGGTCCCCCAGCAACCCAGTCTCCACTGCGACCGGTACGAAAAAGTACACCGGTTCGATAGAGGCGTACTTGAGCCTCTTTCTATTAGCTGCGTCTTCCGCGGCAGCTGACGGGGAGTGGACGGTGCGACTCAGGTGGCTGGCAGCAACGGTGTCGACGCATGTAGCGTCCCAGACAAGGCACTTGCCGTTCTTCCAGGGCACTACAGGGCACACTAAATTAAATTGGGTTAAATACCTTGTCCGTCATCGTCGTCATCATCTTCTTCATCGTTGGCGGCGTCTTCGACCGCATCATCGTCCGCCATCACCAGCGACAGGCCTCCGTTCTCATATATCACTTTCTGGCCCGTCATCATCTCCAGAACTGACGCGTTATCACCGTCTACCACTATCGTATCTGAAAACGGGAAAAAAAAATTTATAATATACTAGCGGTTTGCCCCGGCTTCGCACGGTAGGACATTTCTTTTTTAAGTAGATTCTAGTAATAAATTACATAGCCTAAGTTGCTAAGATATAATGTAGCATTCTAATGGTGAAAGATTTTTTTAAATCGGTCCAGTAGTTTTTGATTTTATTCGATACAAAAAATACAAATCTTTCCTCTTTATAATATTAATGTAGATTTATGTTCTTGAATCCTTTCCTTCCTACGTTTGCCTGGAAGAGATCGCTTTAAGCGATAAGGAAGCTAATTGTTACACTAGTTTTAATTTTTAACTGTACTAGCTGCGCCCCGCGGTGTTACCCGCTACATGTTTTCGGGATAAAAAGTAGCCAACGCGTTAATCCAGGGTCTCAGCTACCTTCATATCAAATGTCATCCAAATCCGTTCAGTAGTTTTTGCGTGAAAGAGTAGCAAACATCCAAACTTTCACATTTATAATATTAGTGGGATTAATCTAATAGCCCTTTTTAAAGGTATTTAGACGTTTTAAGATTATTATTTTTTTAATTTTAAATATCGTAGGACACTATACACAGCGCCATCTAACCCCAAACTAAGCAAAGCTTGTACTATGGAAGTCAGATAACTGATAGAATACTTAAATACTTTTTGTAAATACATACAGGTTTTTTGTTATCTGTACTCTTTTCCATTTATGATGTGCACAATAAAGAGTTATCTATCTATCTATCTATCTACAGTACACCCAGACGCAGAACAAACATTTTTATACCACAAAATGTTTTTCCCGGGTGGGAATCGAACCCACACCCTTCAGCTCTTGAAGCAGACATACTACCATTGAACCAACAGGGCTGTCAAAATATATTTTGTTTGTCCTAATACTTCATGTAGCGTTCTATTGATATTCTGTGGCCATTTACATATAATTGCCCATTAAGTCATAACCCATAACTAGACAACTAATAACTTGAGAAAAAAAAATTGTTTACAGGATGAACATAATTAGAATGGACATGTGCGATGTTTACTTGGTGGTAGATCTCTTTAGCGGGAGGTCATCTAGGTAGGTACCACCGCAGTACCAGTTATTCTGCCGCTAAACAGTAGTGTGTAAACATTACTGTGTTCCGGTTTGAAGGGTACTGCAGCTAGCGAAATTACTGGGCTGTTGAGACTAGCCATCGCACGTCTCAAAGTAATGAGCACCAAAGCAGCGATGCCCTGGACTTTGTTTTGTTACTCAAAGTTCTGTGTATCGCTGCAATGGTCATGGACAGGCGTTATCTCTTACCATCAGGAGAGCGTCTCGTTCGTCTCATTATTTTTCACATTAAAAAAAAAAGGAATTTAACACAACCATCCACACTACCATGCGAAAAACTCCAAGCAAATTGAGTGGTAATGAGGAAAGACGTATGGGGACCATAGGTAAATAGCTAGTTATTGTAATATTATTTATAAATGTGAAAGTTTGGATGGATGGATCTTTGTTACTCTTTCACGCAAAAACTACTGAACGGATTTGGATGAAATTTGGTATGTAGGTAGCTGACACCCTGGATTGACAGATAGGCTACTTTTTTTATGGCTAAGAAGTTCAGAACACAGGGGAAGTACAAAGTCTATGCAGAAGGTCAACTCACGTTGTTCGTCGTCTCCGTTCTGCGAGTTGTATATCTTCAGTTTCCCAAACACATAGTTGCTGTCAATTTTGCCCGAACCTTCCGTTATTGTTATATACTCTGTGTAATTTGACAACTGGCCGTCTTCTGTCTGTAAGAATATTTACAAATACAAATACAAATCTTTTTTTTCAGTTATTTATTTAACATAAATAAGTACACTCACATACAAACTAAACACAGTTTTAGGATGCACGTAAAAGATCAATGTTTGACAAAATCAAGCTAATGCCACTTGACATTTGACAATCCTGTTGGCTCATTGCTTAAGCTAGTATCCACCCCATTTGTAAATATATTAAAAAAAAAAAAAAACTGTAAATATGTGGAATTGTATAAAACTATATTGTGAATGTTTGTTTAAATATATATAAATATCTATATATCTGTGTTTGTCTATAGTTAGTTTTAATTGTTTTGTTACAGAAAAAGGGAAAAGCACAAAATTCTGTGAACTGTACCTATTACATACATATAATAGTCAAAACTTTACTTAACCCAACCTCTTTATGTGGCAGTCTATCATTCCACGTGACATTGGCAGAATTGTGGAGCATCTCCGCAAAGGCCATTCATCAAGAGTTGAAGTTGAAGTTGAAGAGCTTAAGAGCTGAAGGGCGCGGGTTCAATTCCCGCATAGGATAAACATTTTATGTATCAACAAATGTTTGTTCTGTGTTCTGTATATATTATAAGTATGCATTTACAAAAAAAAAGTATATAATTATGTATTCTGACTGACACAAGCTTTGCTTACTTTGGGGTCAGATGGCGCTGTGTGTAATGTCCTACGATATTTATTTAAATACTTGTCTTTTAAAAACTGATACAAAAAAAAAGTTTAAAATTACCACCTTGTAAGAGTGAATTTTACATATTAATAATAGCTAACAATTTTGACAGCCCCGTTGGCTCATTGGTAGCATATCTGCCTTGAGAGCTGTAGGGCGTGGGTTCGATTCCCACTCAGGCCAAACATTTTGTGAATAAACACAATCATGTTTGTTCTGTGTCTGGGTGTTCTGTATGTATTATAAGTATGTATTTACAAAAAAAAAGTATTTATGTATTCTATCAGTTATCTGACTTCCATCACACAAGCTCTGCTTAGTTTGGGGCCAGATGGCGCTGTGTGTATAGTCCTGCGATATTTATTTATTTATTTTATGTGAAGGGTAACTAAAGTACCTAATTTTATAACATAAAATTATAATAAGATGGTAAGAGACGACATTCTTAAAGAAACTTATAATCATTTAAAATATGAGGGTAGATACGAATCAATAAATCTTTTATTAACAACACCAAAGTTACAAGTCACACACTTACCTTTATACCGTCAAACGGGTCTTCAGTGTCAACGGTCACTGGCATCACAGCCATACCGCAGTCTGCAAAAAAAACGGAAAAAAATCACGTTCGTTGTACGGGAGCCCTCTTAAATATTAATTTTATTGTTTTTTCGTATTCGTTGTTATAGCGGCAACAGAAATACATCATCTGTGAACATTTCAACTGTCTAACTATCGCGGTTCATGAGATACAGCCCGCTGACAGACGGACAGACAGCAGAGCCTTAATAATAGGGTCCCGTTTTACCCTTTGGGTATGTAACCCTAAATATAAATAAATAAATAATAATAATAATAAATAAATAAATATCGTTGGACTATACACACAACGCCATCTGACCCCAAACTAAGCAGAGCTTGTGTGATGGAAGTCAGATAACTGATAGAATACATAAATACTTTTTTTTTGTAAATACATACTTATAATACATACAGAACACCCAGACACAGAACAAACATTTGTTTATTCACAAAATGTTTGCCCTGAGTGGGAATCGAACCCACGCCCTACAGCTCTCAAGGCAGATTACCAATGAGCCAACGGGGCTGTCAAAACACTTACCTTCATCGATCTCCATTTCGCGTTCCTCCTCATCACCGTTCTCAACATTTTCCTCATCACTTTGCACTAACTCATCATCATTCTGGCTAGCGTCCTCTGGCGTCGAAAATATTTCTTTTGGCATTATGTTGACATCCCACGACTTGGTGATGTCATTATTGGCATTTGACATCACGCTCGTGTCTGCCGTGTCTTCGGGAATGTTAATTTTGACACTTGACGTCTTAACACTCTGAGTGAGTACTGAGGAACCAATTGTGACTTTTAGATTAATTGATGGAGGCTGAAAAAAAATTAATACTTATCAACTAAATATCACAGACCTAGCGGACGCTTCGCGGTTTCACCCGCGTAGATCCCGTTGCCATTTGAATACAGGGATAAAAAGTAGGCTACGTAACCCGGGGAGCGGTGAAAGAATTTTTGAAATCGGTCCAGTAGTTTTTAAGTTTATTAGTTACATACAAAAATACAAAATCTTTCCTCTTTATAATTTTTATGGGTTTTTTTAAATGCAAAAAAATAATGAGACGAAGGAAACACTCTCCTGATGTTAAGAGATAACGCCTGTCCATGACCATTGCAGCGATACACAGAACTCTGAGTAAACAAAGTCCAGGGCATCACCGCTTTGGCGTTCATTACTTTGAGACTTTCGATGGTTAGTCTCAACAGCCCAGTAATTTCGCTAGCAGCAGTACCCTTCAAACCGGAACACAATAATGTTTACACACTACTGCTTGGCGGCAGAATAACTGGTACTGCGGTGGTACCTACCTAGATGACCTCCTGCTAAGGAGATCTACCACCAAGTAAAATGTCAAATGTCCTGAAATGAGGGTACATAGTCAGTCAGCAGTCTGGGCTGTGAATCTAGCTAGTGAGATCATAGCAATATAAATTACGGAAATCAGTGCGTATATAATAAGACTATTTGTAGAGACAAACAATCTATTCCAATATAATAAAGAGAGAGAGAGCGGTTCTTAAAAAATCGACAAAAATCTAAAAATTATCTACATCTATTTAACTATACTATTATAAAGAGGAAAGATTTTATTGTTTGTATTGAATAGGCTCCGAAACAACTGGACCGATTTTAAAAATTCTTTCACCGTTGGGAAGCTACACTATCCCCGGGTGACATAGGCTACTTTTTATCCCTGTATTCCCACGGGAACGGGAACTACGCGGGTAAAACCGCGAGGCGTCCGCTCGTCGATGAAATTTTCGTTTACCCAGAAACTTCGTCGGTTCATTGGAGCAGTGCGTTTAGTTGACCTAAGGGTCATGGATTCAGTTTAATTGATTTTTGACTTTGATTTAATGTTTTGAATTGTATTTGTTTAATAATAGTGACTTGTGACTATTGGTTTTTTTTTTATCCGTCCTCCTCCACCAATGTACCCCTAACATAATAGGTTTTGATACTTGTATACAATGTTAGTTTTTATATGTGCTACAATTGTAGCTAAGTCTAATTTTGTTTTGATATTGAATTGTAAGTTTGTATACGCGTGAATTTCTTATTAAAATTTTAAAATATATAAAAATATAGTATAAATTATTATTAGTCATAAGTTTAAAATAAAATTTAACAATTAAAGTAAAATGTAGTCACTTATCCTAAATTAAAATATTGTAAAAAATAGTTAAAAAATATATAATTAAGATGGTAAAAATTGTATATAAAAAATTTGTTAAAATTGTCATGGTTAAAATTTGTGACTATTGGTTACTAATAAAGGAGTATGAGCACCTTTGATTTACTAATGATGTTTGCTCTCGAGATGGTTTGACTGAGATCGGTCAGGTGACTCAAGTTCAGCTGGAAATCCGCCGGCACCGGTACCAATTTAGATGCGGGAACCACTTAAACAGAACAAGTATAAATTTACAATTAAAAAAACCAACTGCATGCCCTTAAGAAATATATTTTTTTTTAATTTGTGAATATTAAGTAAATTAAATAAATAATAATCTTTATTCATATTAACAACAGGTATTAATAATGCTGGTACACAGAACCTACACTAAGCTAATGCGCTTGTATCATAGGTTCTGTACTCCTTCAGGGATCCATTTACAATTAAAGATAAATATGGTGACGTGTGTGTGTGGGTGTGTGAATGCTCGTGTGGGTGTGTATGTGTGTGGGTGTGGGTATCTGTGTGTGGGTGTGGGTATCTGTGTGTGTGGGTGTGGGTATGTGTATCTGTGTTTGTGTGTGTATGTATCTCTGTGTGTGTGTGTGTGTGTGTGTGTGTATGTATCAAGATTTTACACAACAAATACAATCTCATTCTATAATTTGCAGTATTGCTTCAGTTTCGCTATAATTTAATTCAGATAGCCATGTAACTAATGAAGTCTTAGCATCAGAAAGAATGATTGAATCAAAATTATTGATAAATTTATTAGTTTTATTGTAGAAAGTGTTGTGTTGTGTAAATGTTTTCTTTCTTAGATGAAAGCACCTAAAAATAATTTATGTCTTTGTGCTGATCGCGCTCTGCAATTTACTTTCACTTATATCTATATCTAACTACATACTTTGACCTTCTATTATGACTAATATCCAGATAGTGATAAATTTATCGCATTGTATAGACCATTTAGTCATTATACATAATAACCAGTCATTATGTATAATAGCTATTTAATCACTATGACTGTAACATATCTAGACAGATAACATTAGCTATTTACCTATGGTCCCCATAGGTCTCTCCTCTTTACCACTCAATTTGCTTGGAGTTTTTCGTATGGTAGTGTGGATGGTTGTGTTAAATTCCTCGCACATATCCATTCTAATTATGTTCATTCTGTAAACAAATTTTATACATAATTATGTACTTTTTTCCTCAAGTTATTATTTGTCTAGTTATGACTTGTTGGGCATCTGCAGTATGTAAATGACCACAGAGTATCAATAGAACACAGATGAAGTATTTTGCTCAGCGTTTGAGTATTGCCATACAATGCGGCAATGGGGCGCGTTTTGGGAACTATTCCTATTGATAGCGGCCTTTTAGATTAGTTATTATTTTAATATTTTTTTATGTAAAAGTAATGAAACGAACGATACGCTCTCCTGATGGTAAGAGATAACGCATGCCCATGACCATTGCAGCAATGCACAAAACTTTGAGTACCAAAACAAAGTCCGGGGCATCGCCGCTTTGGCGCTCATTACTTTGAGACTTTCGATGGTTAGTCTCAATAGCCCAGTAATTTCGCTAGCTGCAGTAGTAGATTGTTTAGGTAGGTACCACCACAGTACCAGAAATAAAGACAGCCCCGTTGGTTCGATTCCCACTCAGGGCAAACATTTTGTGAATAAACGAATGTTTGTTCTGTGTCTGGGTGTTCTGTATGTATTATAAGTATGTATTTACCAAAAAAAAAAAGTATTTATGTATTCTATCAGTTATCTGACTTCTATCACACAAGCTCTGCTTAGTTTGGGGCCAGACGGCGCTGTGTTTATTTATTTATTTATTTATTACATAACATACAAAACAGAATGCAACAACATTTACAACAATACAAATACCTACACAATTTTGATCTGTATTGCATTCCAAGACTATGCATGTCTAGGAGCATTACAATTACATTTAAAAAAAGTCGTTAGATGATAATTATAAATTAAATTAAATAAAGTAATAATAATTAATTAGTCAATTGTTTAGTCAAAAAATATATAGAATGTCATAACTAAATTGTATTAAAATCTAAGATAATTTTAATCTGTCTTTGAAATTGGTATAGGCTTGCATGAAAAATATCGATGTGTCTGCTGGAGACGAGGATTTCATTGTATCATTTGTATCAATACTGTCACATAAAAAAACTCCAGCAGTCTGCACCTTTATTTGTGGTGATGATTATCTCTATTATATTTTGCTCCATGTCCCCTTAATGATGCAATGATATAAATCATGTTGGTGTTTATTAAATTAAAAAAAAATACTCTAGCCCAGTTAAAACTTTGAATCCCAAAATCAAATAAATATAAAAATCTTACTTGGCCTTGTATTCGTCGTAATCCACACAAGTCTTGATGCATTTCTTACATAATGCCTTGGAATGAATATCCTTTTCGTCCAAATTCTTACTGAGGATTTCTTGTAAAGTCTCCAGGAGTGTTCTACTGCTGGGCAAAACATTCTGAAAAAATTTAGTAAGCACATTAATAAAGAAAAATGTTTGCTGCAGCGCAACCTGGTGAGTTGTCACCATAACACCTATCTAAAAACATGCACCAATCAAACCCGAACCCATAACTGAAAACTGTATTAACACAAACAAACATCCTCTCACCCTAACCGCATATACCGTCTCCGTTCCGTTAAAAATAGAAGCCAATATTCAATTATTTGAAGCTTGTCTTAAGGGTTTAGGCGCTTCCAGTAGTTAATATGAGCATGTCTTAGTACCACAGTTAATTATCAACCTTATTACACAACACATAGATTTGTGTTTTGTGGAGCAAACGTAAGGCAGTTATGCACATTTATCAGAAAATGTAATTAATGCATAATTAAAAAAAGGAGACAACTTTATCATTAAATAAAGTGTGCATAGCCTTTATTATTTAATTATAATATTATGATCTCGATTTCGATAATTACAGGGTTATAATTAAGTAAATAAGAATTGACCTAAAATAAAATAACTTAAAATAATAACTACTATAAAAGACCGCTATCAATGGGAATAGTTCCCAAAACGCTGGCCCCATTGCCGCGTTGTATGGCAATACTCAAACGCTGAGCAAAATAAAGGCCAGCGTTTTGTTCACGTGTGGCGTCAACCAAACGAGCTGACAATTCTTTAAAAAATTTTTTTTATGATCTTAAATTAAAACAGAAAAATATTTAGCAAAATAAAAAAAAATATTGAATTCATTAGATGTTAAATATTTTTATTTATCTAGAAAACTTTTAATTAATTTATTGTGTATAAGTTATTTTATTTTAGGTCAATTCTTGTGTGTTTATTACATCTGAGTGACATAGACTATACAAAAAATTGTGTATAAGATATTTAAAAAAATTAAAGAACACCATATTCTGCCTTGCGGCGTGCCAAATTTAATGTTATGTACATGCTGACATAAAGAAAAATTAAACAATACAAAATAGGATCTACTGTCAGTGATTCATCCAATTAAAAGTAAAAGAAATAAAAATGTCAATTAGATGTAATAAATATCAAACAATAAAATACAATTTCATCAGAGCTTAAAAAAAAATTAATTATTGTCAGTATAATTAATGTTAATTGTTTATTGCAGTCATGTTGTAAAAAGTACATTGTAATCGAAATTAATGCATTTCTTTGTTGCTTTATAATGTTTACATTTCACTATATAAATATTGTAAAACCGTTTTAACTACCTACAGTATCAAGTAGTATTGCAGCATAACATTTCACCTAAGTGAATAATTGACTGAATATGTTGTTCTTTCTACAACAAATAAATAGCAGGTTTCAAAGAACATAGATACTTGCCCTGTCCGTAAATACATTTTTGATTTGGTTCTTAGCTAGTGCCAATCTTGTATTACACACCAGACAATCATCGCCCATCCTGAAATTAAACATATAATTTACTTAAAGCTTTTTTTGTCTAAATAAACAAACAATACAATCAATAAAATAACAATTGCCAGTCCTTTTAGTTGAAGGAAGGCTTTATAAGGCATTTTTCATATTCCCTTAGGTTCGAGAATTAATCCACTTACCTATATCTTTAGATTAAGTGTTTTCTTATGTAATGAAGAGAAGATTTCTTAAAATAATTTGTCAATAATGTTATAGGTTAGTAATCAAGTATTCTGTTATCATCTGTTTACATTTTTATCAGTGAAGAAACTACACCACTGCCACCATAAAAACCAAAATTATCGCATGTAGTGAAATTGTATAAATTTAACGTTGTGTCGCTGGTCTGGCAGCCATTTTGAAAGACTAAAAGTTCTGTTTCAAAGTTCCAAACGCAATGGAATGGAATTTAACTTGAACGTACCTGATTAATTTTGAAGAAATCCGTTGTTTATATGTTGGAAGTAGGGATTTCTGATGAGGTAAGTTTTTTACAAATATGTTGTCAGCAATGCGTTTCGAACACGGGCAGCCATCATTACGTAAATGACCACAGATCATGAAAGTAGTAAATTCTTAGTTGAAAAGATTGAAAAGACAATTTTTTTTTAATTTTATGACCTCTGATTTTTGTATTCATCGGCAACAAAATATCAATTTTATTTTGCCATTTTTGTCCAACAGATTTAGGCAAAGTCACACATCGCAAGTTATCATTAATTAGTAGTCAAAGTCCAGTCTTGGTCAAGTCCAGTCCATGTCAGTTGAATCCAGTCATGCTTTATTAAAGTATTGGCGACTTTATTTTACGCTTCGATTTAATTTTGGAAGCAACACGAAAAGTCATGTTTCACCACATATATCACTTTCCTACACTCACGCTTGTAATTCAGTACTTTATGAATAAAACACCACTATTTTTATAGATAAACATTTGAAATAACACAAGTTTCGGAAAAAAATATAATGGGGTGACATGACTTTATGCAATAAATGAATTATGAATTTTTATTCATAATCATTACTTACAATTTTTTGTAAGTAATAAATATGTACATCTATGTGACGAACATATAAGTGTTCGTTTTGTGCATTGTGTTCTAAACATGTTCTAAATGTAAAATATTGTGTGTTTAAAATTTTCATGGAAGCTTCCCTTCTTACCGTTTTAGTTCTTAGTCAATCATAATATTACTTTAAATAGAAAAGAAGTAACTTTTAAATTAAAAATGAATCAAAGTTAAGTCTAATCTACGATAGTAGCGCCTAGTATACCAGGCTCTGTGGTTCTAGTGTTCTAGTGGCCGTAACATGCTTGTACTACTAATGAAACGGTGTGTTCAGGAAGGGTTTTGTGAAGTGCGAGGTGCAAGATACACATACATTATATTGTAAAGACTTTTTCTACTTATGTAGTTGCGCGAGGACGTGAGGCCCCTGCAAAAGCGAGGCTCCGAGCGGTTGTCCTGTTTGCCACCCCCTAAGGCCACCACTGATTAATGTGTATTAACGGTATTAACCAACGATGTACTATATAAAACCTCATTGGTATTAACACGCTTTTTCGGCTGTTTCCAAAATTCCCTTGTATAGTGCGTTTCACTAAAGAGTTCCCTTCGTCGTCATGTTGGCAGCCCTGTTCGTCGAAACGTCAAACAGATAGTTTCATTGTTTTTTTTTTTTTTTTTTTTTTTTTTTTTTTTCTTTGGTTTTGGCGTCGCGTTATAGCATTTGCCAGTGTCAAGTAATTATATATTTTCAAGTTTCAAAAGTTAAATAAGTGCCATCGTAGCTAGTTTTAGTCAAAGTCGTCTTTGTCAAGTCCAGTTCATGTCAGTTAATTCCAGTCATGCTTTAGTAAAGTAGTGGCAACTTTACTACAAAGCTTCGATGGAGTTTTGGAAGCAACACGAGAACTCATGTTTCACCACATTATATCATTTTCCCACACTTGCGCTTGTAATTCGGCACTTTATGAATAAAACACCACCATTTTTATGCATAAACACTCGACAAAACACTAGTTTTGGAAAAAAATACAACGAAGCGACACGACTCTTCCCGCGTTCCCGCCAAAAACTCCAGTTTCATTGTTCATTGCTCTAATTGTTTTCAAGTTTTTAATTAGTAAAAAATTTCTAAACATGCCCAAAACACTAAAAAGTGGTGAAAGACAGATGGTGTTAAAAGTCAAATGTTTTTGTGAACGTGAAAAACGGAACAAAGCGCCAATAATCCCTTTGGAATGTGTTCGTAGCCGTGTCGCCGCCATGACAGGTTAGTAAAATAGGGATACCAGGCAGGTCAAATCACTATTCCTCGTTTTTCTTAATGTATATAATAATTATAATTTTATATAGTAACTACATAAACTTTTAGATATGTAGAAAGAATTCAAATATAAAACTAGCAATTGTACTTATTTATTTATATTGTTTTTGAATTTAAAATGTGTCTCCAACAATTGTGTTACAACATAAATAAAACAATGTGGATTTGTTATTAAGTTAATTTTAACATTTATGGAGTTTTTTTATAAAAACTATTTTTTCAGGTATATCAGAAAAAACAGTCACACAAATTTATAAAGAAGGTGAAGCAGCTGCTAGTACTTCAACAAGAATTTCGACGCCTGGTAAGAGTCGGCCGCGCGATAAACAAATTAAGCTGGATGATTTTGAAATTTGTGCATTACGACATAAAATACATGAATTCTATGCTGTGAGAAAAGAATTACCTACGCTGACCAAATTACTGCATGAAATGCGAAATGATATCGATTTCAAGGGAAGTCGCACTACTTTATGGCGAATAATGAAGAAGATAGGATTTTATTTCCAAAAATGTAAATCAAAAAGAAAAGTTATGATGGAAAGGTACGATATTGTGGCTTGGCGTAGTCGATATTTGAAGCAGTTACGAGAAAATCGTGAAGGAGACCAGCGTCCAGTCATTTATTTAGATGAAACTTACGTTCATTCAACTTACTGTGCAGGTAAATGTTGGCAGAGTGACACAGAAGCAGGCGTTTTATCTTCGGACTCAAAAGGACCACGATGGATTATAGTCCATGCAGGGAGTGAAACCGGTTTTGTACCCAACGCTCAGCTGATTTTTAAATCACAGTCTAAATCCGGAGACTATCACGATGATATGAATCGAGAAAATTTTATGAAATGGATTCAAGAAAAGCTTTTACCGAATCTACCTCCTCAGTCGCTTGTGATTATGGATAATGCTCCCTACCATACAGTGGCACTCAACAAAGCACCAACAATGAACAGTACGAAGTCTCAGATGCAAAACTGGATTGTTAGTAAAGGTCTCGCTTATTTACCAACGATGGTAAAAGCTGAGCTTTATGAAATAATTAAAGACCATAAAGAACCGCCTGTTTACGAAGCAGACACGTTACTGGAGAAACATGGTCATAAAGTGGTAAGGCTCCCGCCTTATCACTGTGATTTAAACCCAATTGAGCTCATATGGAGTCTTTTGAAAAGAAGAATTGCAGAAAAAAATGTTGGACAGGAAGCAAGTCAAATTGTTAAAATAACAGAAGAAGCATTTTTAAGCATATCTGCAGAAGATTGGAAAAAAGAATGTGATCATGTCAAGAATATTGAAGACAAATACTACAATGATGGAGTACGTGCAGACGCAGAAATTGACCGATTCATAATTGAAGTAGGAAACGATAGTGACGATACTTCTTCTGATGATGATACAGGTGGTAGCGACATCTCGGGTGTTGGCCCATTAGATGAACACAATTATTATAAAAAATAACCATAAACATTTGTTTTATTTTTCAACCTTGTCAATTATATCAATATAGGTAAAATACATAGTTGTATTAAAACTATAGGACTAGGGACCGCAATCTGGTCTGGTGTCATTTTCAATCCGGCTGGATTCCCGCCGATACTTCGGACCAGATGTTAAAAAATAGTATCTACGTTAGTGACATTAAAATTTCCTTAATTTCGAGTAAACATCTTTCTGAAAAAGTAGCAACACTGGTTTCGTAACTACCAACATGACGACGAAGGGAACTCTTTCGTGAAACGATCTATAGCTTCTAATAAAGTCACCACACTGGAAAATATCAAACATTTGACACTGCTAAATGCACAAAATGCAACGCCAAAATCAAAGAAGAAAAACTCCAACTTATCATTCATTCTTTCTTTCATTCATTCATAAAACGACCAAAACAGTCGAACTTGCTGGTTGGAGCTAATTGTATTTTCCGTGATTTTCCATTTGTGAATAAAATGATTTTAGTGTAGCGCTTACGCCCTATCTGTGAATTGAAGTAATCTTTACATTAATTATATCTCATCACAAATATGGAAATGATGAGCCTTCCGATAGACATGATAGAAAATATACTTTCATTCCTGTCCTACGATGAAATCGCTAAGAATAGAATTGTGAGTATTTATCATTAAAAATTATGTTTATCTGGTGAAAATAAAGTCTATATTTTGTAGGCGTGTGTTATAATTACTCTTATTAGACGGTTAAATTATTACACGAAGAAAAGAATTTGAGAAAACGACAAATAATTATTGATATTTGAAATAGTATTATGTAGGTATCTAGGTATATGCGTCTCTAAACTTTAAAACAGTTCATGTCTCTAATCGACTTCTAATAATGCAATTAATAAGTGATAACTGACTAATTAGCTATTAAATCTTTAATTGCATAAATAATTTGCTTGTTATGACATTTTATAGATGCATCTAGAATAAAAACGGGAATTTGTTGACAAAATACCTCATAAAACCTGTTGTTATTTATTTGATATCACACTACAAAGATAAAAACATAGTATCATAAACATAAAATTGCTTTATTTATTTCTGGGCATTTATATAACTTTATCATTAAATTATGTAATATTTCATGCCAATTTCCTTAGTTCTTTCAAACTATCTAACGGAGTTTGATGTGGTATTCACTACAATTAATTATTTACAGATTTTTTGGAATGTTCATAAGTTTGTGAAATGTCAGGGTTTAGGTACTATAGGGTCAGTTTACTGACACTAAATAAAGAAGGAAATTAAAACTGTCAGCTTTGGATCCATGATTTTTATGATACCTACCAGAGGAAGTACACACTTTCAGGGATTCCAAGTTGTACCTAATAGTGAATGATTTTGAGGGTCAATCTTGGTCAATCTGACCTATCATTGTAAGGTTTCCAAGTATAATTTGATTTTACTATTAAATTTTTAAACTAGCAACAATTGTGATTTTACATTGACATATCTGTCTATAGTCAACTCTAAAGATATGTTTAATCCTAATTTTAGGTATCCAAAAGCTTCAACGACATATGCAAGCGAAAACTTAACCGGGGGTTTCTCATGATTGAGAGGCGACATGCGCAAGCTCTTAAAAATGTGAAGGCACAGCTGCCAAGACGAGAATCTGAACGCAGGTTTGTATAAATAATTATTTAGTTTATAGTCACTAAAGGTTGTTTTTTATAATTACATAAAAGTTTATGAACAGTGTGACAGATTGTGAGGGCCCTGCACCTGACTTTTTTAAAGTTTTTGATGAAATAAATTCAAATAAGTTGTCAAGGCCTTGTTATGCCCAAGAATACCATGGTGGTAGGGTACTTTCTAGTAACAGCCCTGTTGGCTCATTGGTAGTATGTCTGCTTCGAGAGCTGAAGGGCGTGGGTTCGATACTCACTCAGGACTGACATTTGTGTGACTAACATCGATGTTTGTTCTGTGTCTGGGTGTACTGTATGTATTATAAGTATGTATTTACAAAAAAAAAAAAAGTATTTAAGTATTCTATCAGTTATCTGTCTTCCATAGCACAAGCTCTGCTCAGTTTGGGGTCAGATGGCGCTGTGTGTAACGTCCTGTGATATTTATTTATTATTATTTTATTTATTTATTTACTTGGAGAGCTAGCTAGCATCTTCAGGTTAAAAATTTGTCACCAAGCACCTAACAGTGTGTTCTGACAGCCTTATTTGAAAGCCAGTTCCATTCCAGACTAGATGTGTTTACCATATTCCACCACACCACCACTTAACATCACTTAACATCAGGCGGGATGGTGGTCCAACGCAAGCCTATCTACTATAAAAAAAAAAAAAAACAATGAGTTGTGAAACATCTAGCCTGTAAATAACAAAAAACAATAATCATCAGGAGAGTTTCAGTCGTCATATTACTTTTACATTAAAAAATTAGTCCGTGTTACAATGGACACTGATGTGGTTTAACACATTGTTTTATTTCATCATCAGCCTTGTTTATACCACTGCTGTGTATAGGCCTCTTTCCTGTCATGCCATCAGCCTCGGTCCTGTGCCAATCTGCACTAGGTTCGACCCGCGACGGTGACAATATTGACGGCCCATCTTGTGGCTGGACGACCTAAACTCTGCTTGCCTCGTTATCAAATAAATAAATAAAATAATTAATTATTGTTAATTTCATTCAATATTTCGACTTATATGTATACAGGATTGCGTTTGACCTCCATCTCACCTGATGCTTTCCATCCCTCTTGCAGGTACCATCAGCTTTCCAGACACTGTGACATCCTGACGTCGATTGAGACCCGCATTTCAATGCTCAACATGACCTACTCCAAGTTTATCGACCATGGCTTGTGTTGCTTCATACCTGGCAAGGTACCGACTGAGTCTAGTTTGACCACAGCTTAACAGGCTGGGGACTGTGTGCTTGAAGATGGTAAACATAACATTTCATCCAAATCCTTTAAACCATTATAGTGTGAAGAAATTACAAACAAATACAAAAACCTATTTTATTAATAACACCAAAGTTGCAGGTCATATTTCCATTCATATTTAAAATATAGACATGACCTTATTCTATGATTTTTTATCCATGGCCAAGAATAAATTAAAAAAAATGTGCTATGACTTTAATAACATTATTTAAAAATCAAGAGATAATTGAATTTTATACTGGTAAGTAATAATGTTTTTTCCATTGACATTTAATTATATTTACTGATATTTTATTTCATTATATATTATATCTCAAAAAGCACACATCCCATCTGTTTATAGTCGAAAATGACTGATTGCGAGATAATATACAGAAAAAAAAATATATATATATTATATCTGTCATAATAATGACAGATATAAAATATGTAGAGGTATTTATAATTATATTGACATACTTTGTTTTGACAACTTTTGTTTTTTAATAATACATTTAAAATGATATTATGGAATTTGACTTGCAACATTGGTGTTATCAATAAAATATTTTTATTTTGTAATTGTATTTGTTGCTATATTAGCAGGTCTTGCGGAGCTACGTACAATAACATCAACACAATATTGTATGACATTTGAAAGTGACTACAAACCTTTTTAGAAACTGTATTTAATTGACTTACCCAGACTTTTTTTATTGACTTGTAACATTGTTATAAGATGAATAAAATATCAGAATCATGGACAAATTGTTATGATTCCACATAATACCGTTGCATCCTAAGAATGTTGCACGTTAATTATGTACTTTTGTAATTATTTATGTTAAAGTAAGGAGATGAACAAAACACACTACTAACGTTAGCCTGACCATGACCATTACAGCGTCGTGGTAATCAGAACTTTGAGTAACAAAACAAAGTCCATGGCATCACTGCTTTGAAGGTCATTATTGTTTGGGATAAATTTCTTAACTTGAAATAATTGTTAAATTTTCAGGTTATAGATGAAATTCGTCGCGTATTGGCAATTGTTGAGACGGAATCGACGCCACCGCGGGCCCACGAGGTAACTATCAGAACACAAATTATAATCTAATAAAATCCAAAAGGTAGTAGTAGTAGTGTGTAGTATTAAAATTAATACTTGGTTTACTTGACTGAATGGTTCATCAACACAGAGCTTAAACGGCTGGGGCTATAAACTGGAAACTTTGGCAGTTGATGTAAACAAGGGATGATTTTTATAAATTTCATCCCTTACTGGGTGAAATAGGGGATGAACAGTTTTATGGAAGTCCGTCATTTTCAAAGTGAAAAGCATGAAATTTCGTATACCTGCTTCTAGTTAGAAATAATTTAACATGTAAGTTGGGGTTTTTCAAAATTTTTAAACCCTCAAAGGGTGAGTTTGGGGTTGATCTTTTGAAAGAGGCAGGATGCAATTCAAAATTAAAGTTTCTTTTATAGTTTAAATTATATAATACTAGCTAAGCCCCTCGGTGTTACCCGCTACATGTTTTCGGGATAAAAAGTAGCCTATGTGTTAATCCAGGGTTTCAGCTACCTCCATACCAAATGTAATCCAAATCCGTTTAGTAGGTTTTGCTTGAAAGAGTAACAAACATCCATCCATCTAAATTTTCACATTTATAATGTTAGTGGGATTATCTAATGAATACGTAAACACAAAAGGGGTGAAAACTTTGTTTACTTTCTTTGTTTGGAGAGAGGGGTGGGGGGAGGATTACTATAATTCTGCGTATGTAATACTTGAACAGCCTCGTACAGCTGATTTTTTCATGTGTAAATATGTGTTTTTGTATGTAAGGTGCTGCAAGAACTACGCGATATATCCAGTATGGCTATAGAACACTTTGACGACAAGATATCGCCTGCGTTCAGACGGAAGCTGCAGGAAGGCGCGCAACCTCATCCCAGGCCTCAACATGGTAAGTGTGATGATAGAGCGTGGAGATAGTGGAACTTCTTAGAGGTAGACGGTCACGAGAAAATCGGTTTCTCCTAGGCGAGCGTGCTTCACCGTAGACCGCATCTTCGTTTAACATCGGGCAAGTTAGCGGGCAAACGCAAGCCTATTTTTTTTGGTATTGACATATTTTTATATTGACAGTATTTTTATATTGACATGTTTGTATATTGACATACCTTATTTTGACATGTAATCAGTGTTTTAAAACTCAGTTAATGACATGTTTAAAATTTTTAAGTGACTTGTAGCATTGGTGTTGAATAAGTTTTTGAAGAAACTTTTGCCATTGCGCTGCGTCCGAACAGACAAGCTGTTTATGTGTGTGTGAATAGTCTGTGTTTGTGTGTATTTTTTCGATAACATTATCGAAAAATACTACCTTTGTATTTGTATTAGTGTGACTTGTTTGAACTGATCTTTTACGAGCTTCACCCCCAACACTTCGACAGTGATTGTAATAATTATTTTTAACCCCCAACGCAAAAACGACGGGGTTTTATAAGTTTGACGTGTCTATGTGTGTGTCTGTCTGTGGCATCGTAGCTCCCGAACGTATGAACCGATTTTGTTTGAAAGGTGAAATAGTCGGGAATGTTCTTTTTTTTTCTTTGGTTCTGGCGTCGCATTTTGAGCATTTGCCAGTGTCAAGTGTTTAATATTTTTAAGTTTCAAAAGTTAAATAAGTCGCCTCGTAGCTATAGTAATAGTCAAAGTCCAGTCTTAGTCAAGTACAGTCCGTGTCAGTCAAGTCCAGTCATGCTTTAGTAAAGTAGTGGCGACTTCACTATAAAGCTTCGATGGAGTTTTGAAATCAACACGTAAAACACCACATTATATCATTTTCCCACACTTGCGTTTGTAATTCGACACTTTATGAATAAAACACCACCATTTTTATGCATAAACAGTCGACAAAACACTAGTTTTGGAAAAAAATACTACGGGGCGACACGACTCTTTCCGCGTTCCCGCCAAAACTCGCGAGTGTTCTTAGCTATGTTTGATGAAAATCTGTCCAAGATGGCCGCCACAAAATGGCGGATTGCATATTTTTTCGCAACTCCCTCAATATGGGTATCAAATGAAAGGGTTTGATTAGTAGAGTACTATACACCTATCGGGGGGTTTGTACGTTTTTAATTTATATTTCTTCAGCGGGCGTGCTGACGCCGCTAATGATGAGGCAGGAGTGGCGGCATCTTCGTCGCCGCTCGGCGCTCAACGCAAAGCTTTCCCTGTTCCTCGCAGCGCAGTACAAGCGGCTCTGCAACCAGGTAGGGAGAATTTTATTTCGTTGTTAAAATCTTTTTTAGCTAACCATCTACTGTACCTACAGGCTTTTATATTACGCCACTTATTTTATTTTATTTTACATGGAAAACAAACAGCTGCTAACTTTATAAATAAACAGAAGATAATTGAACATTCAAAAGCCTAAATAGTTTTCACTTATGTTAACTAATCTAAGTTAAAGTGCCCCGAGCGCACACCGGCCGGGGACAGATTCAAGAATTATAATATATACCTACAATAAATACAATTTCAAAATTTAGACAAAATAATAATAAATTAAAAACAAATAAATAAATTAATTCACAATACGTGCAAGCCTCATAAAAGTTTAACAGTTTTTAAAGTTTTACTTATCCTTTTGTTATAATGAAAAACGAATGAGACGAACGATACCTATCTGGTTATCTGATTACCATAATGCAAGCTTTGCTTAGTTTTGCGTTAGATAGCGCTGTGTCTACGATTTATGGTTTTAATGGAATTTTTTAAATTTTCAGATAGTCGATTACAAAAGAGTATCGTCAAAACAATTCACCGTCATTAGAAGAATGGCCAAGCGGCAGAAGGAACAGGATGCTACCATAGGCAAGTCGTAGTTGATTCTTTGCTCGTCAACAGAAAATATAGGGCGTTGTTGTTGAAAACTGTATGTTTGTATGTTACCGCTTACAACTTTAACAATTAAATTCTACCAGACGATTGAAAAGTCATGGAATGTGAAAATTCATTCTGTTGTATTGTATTGATTTTTCAGTATATTTAGAATTCTCTAGTCCGGGGGCTCGAAGGACCAAAATATGTCTGGAAATACTTGTTTGTAACGTTTTTAGTTGTCTTCGAAGCAGTTTCTTTTTTATAATTTGTCCAAGTGCTGGAGCGGGCTCTTCTCCTTGTAAGAAATGTAAGGTCATAGTCCACCACGTCGGACAAGTGCGGGTTGGCTGACATTAGGTACATGTCTTCGAGAACTCTCGGACATGTATGTTTCTCAGGATGTTTTCCTTCAACATTTAAAGTCAGTGGCAATACGAACATTACATAAAAAAGACAAGTGCGTGCTGTGGAATTTGAAGAACCTTCAGATTTAAAGCTAGACGGTTTCCCAACTAGGATGCTGAAACTTCCTACCTACTTTTTACTTGGTGGTAGATCTCACTGGCAGGTCTAGGTAGGCACCACCGCAGTACCGGATATTCTGCCGCCAAGCAGTAGTGTGTAAGCATTTCTGTGTTCCGGTTTGAAGGGTTACTTCAGCGACATTACTGTGCTATTGAGACTAACCATCGAAAGTCTCAAAGTAATGAGCGCCAAAGCAGCGATGCCTCGGACTTTGTTTTGCTACTCAAAGTTTTGTGTATCGCTGCAATGGTCATGGATAAACGTTATCTCTTACCATATAGAGAGAGGTTCATTCGTCTTTCACGTAAAAAAGAAAAGTAAAGGTACCCTACCACCATAACATAGTGGTAGGGTACTTTCTAGTACTCGGCTGGCTACCACACTCAAGTTGAAAATCTGCCGCCAAGCATCTAACGGTGTGATGCGGCAGCCTCACTTAAGATGGTTCGATTTCCATACAAATAATTTTTTGCCATTTATGGACAAATGGAGCATAATTTTACAGTGAAATCACAGCTACTGGCATTTATTTTGGTCTTTATTTGCGGTAAATCACAATTGCTTGAACAAAACAGCAGATTATTAGCATAAAATCAAATTTATTAATGATTTATGAATTTATGATTTCTGAATAAAACAGTAGATTATGCTAATAAATCTATCGTACCACCTTAAGAGCCAGTTCCAGTCCAGGCTAAGTGTGCTTTACCATTTCGACAATACCGTCATTTAACATCAAGTGGGCTGTGGATTAAAACCTAGCTTTTTAATTATGAAAAATCAAATAAAAAATGGTGTATTAAAAAAGGACTATTGATAATTAAATTTGTTATTTCAGCGGACCTCAAGAAACGTATAGAAGAATGCGATATAAAATACAGCGAACTTACGCACACCAACCAAGCGAGCGGCGGGAAAGGAGGAGGTAATTGTTTTTTGCTATGTTGACGGCATTTTAAAACGCGTATAAATAAGACCCCCCTATTATACTTTTCATAATAAAAATTGTTAAATGCAATGTTCATTGTATGATCCTCAGCGTCAAAATCGACGGATGTGACGTCATCGCAACCGTGTCACTTTTCGTCGCAAATCAAACTCGACCTTTCAGTTCTGCCCATCGGCACTTCAAGGAGAAACGTTAATAAAGGTATTATAGAAAACTAAACATTTCAGAAACCGTGACAGTCTTATTTTTCTTATCGTTCGTATACAAAACATCGTGAGAAAATGTGCTGAGGTCAAACACCTAGCCAGTTAATTGAAAAAAGAAATGGTACAACTGATTTTTTTGGTCCCATAATAAAAGTTGCTAATAATGATGATCTTAGATCACCATTTTCCCATATTTCGTTTAAGGTCTAACAATACGAGTAACCCTGTGTAGTCGGAACCGGCTTAACGTTCTAATTGTGTTTTCCAGTGCATGCCAACATTCAGCCTAGAAAGCCTGTGATAAAACTTCCGAGCTTATCCGAATCCGACGGGGAACTCCCCACAAAATCTTCCAAATTAGAAGAGACTCCATCCACTTCAAATTCTAGGGCCAACAGCCCCAGAACCAAGTCGCAGACAACAATGGCCAAGATACGCGGCATTGCGAACGAAATAAGGCATTTGAGCAATTTGTCCAAAAAATATGAGGGTAGATTGAAATTGAAACGGTCGATTATGTGCGAGGAAATGCCGCACGAGTGTAAGAAGTTGAAAAAAGATTAGAGGAATCCATTTTTTTTCAAGAACAACATTTGCCAAAATGAAAGACATAAAAAAAAATATGAGGGTAGATTGTAATGAAAGCGATCGGTAAATAATGTAAAAAATTTAAAACATATTAAAGGAATTTGGAAAACTAATCAATGTGACAAGAATGATTATATGAAAATAAAATATAATTATTAAAAAATAAAATATTTAAATAAAATAGATTAATAAATGAAGAAACACCTCGCTCTTTTTAAAAAAAAACTACTGCCACCAAAAAAAAAAAAAAAAACAGTAATCACTTTGGATTGACGTAAAGATTCCAAAGATACATACATCCAAATCCAAAGTGTTCAGGCATGAACCTTGAAAACATAGCACTACTTTTTTGGGCAGTAGACCAGTCGTTTTATGAATATGCATTTTAATTTGTATTTTACAGTGATCTATCAATTTATTTTGTACTTTTTGATTAAAGTAATATGTTTTTTTAAATACTCTTAAACGCGTTTTGGCGTGACTCGGTGCGCGGGACTTTCAGTTCTAAGATTTTGACAATATTATATTTTAAATAAATTGTTTAAAATGGAAACTGCGCCCGCGGTGTTACCCGCAACATGTTTTCGGTATAAAAAGTAGCCTATGTCTTAATCCAGGGTGTCAGCTACTTCCATACCGAATTTCATCCAAATCCGTTCAGTAGTTTTTGCGTGAAAGAGTGACAAACATCCAAACTTTCACATTTATAGTATTAGTGGGATTTGTCAAATTTTAAGTCAGTTAACGATAACGTGTGATATTTACTACATCAATACAGCACGTAATTTTATCCGACTACAGCAAAACTTTATGGAGATCTTGCATAAGTTTTTTTTTAATACGGAATAGGTTCGCGTTTGACCACACCCTGCCTGATGTGAAGCATCGATGCGGTCTAAGATGGAACACGCTTACCTAGAAGGAACCTGTTTACTCTTTTTTTTTTTTTATTCAAACACAAAACAAATTACAATCATTAGGAAACTAGAGTACAGAAATGTTGGATCAGAGCGGGATTGCAACTCAGACCATGTGTGCAATGTTGGTTTAGCGTTTCATCATCATTTTCTTTAGGACATAAAGAATTTCTGATATGGGTTCTAAATTTGGGAGAGAAGATGTCGACAATTATGTCCTTATTTGCCATCTCATTATACTGGCTATTATACTCTTGATTTGAAGACACTCATATTGTACTTTTCGGGAAACACAGACTCCGGCAAAGAGTTCCACATCCTCGCTGTGCGAATGAAGAATGCGTTTCGTGCGCACATGGGGAACTTCCCCCATGTACGGATGACGCTTTGGTCGCGTTTGTCAAACAAAAGTCATGATAGAACTAACGTATATAATTATGATAGAACTTCACGTACAAGTAAGTTCGTTTAATCATAAATTATATATTTCAATGATATTTTTTCTGTCTCAGAGAACTTGAATGAAAATCTGTTTTAATATTTCCACCGTCTAATGAAAAAATAAGATCTTTAAGAAATGTTGGTATACGTATCTACGTATACTTACAAGTTATTTTTAAAATTTTCACTAAAACATGATAATGCGCGAGCGAGATAGCTGACGCATGCAATGTCTAATAAGTTTTAGGACTTACTTAAAAACGTTAATTAAAATTAATCATAACTAAAATACTCTTGTATCTGTGTCATAAAATAAATTGGTAAAGATTAATTTTAAGTAGCGTTTTTAAACGAAAGCTCTATTTAGGTATGTTTATAATTAAGGCCTTTGGTATCGATTGTGTTCTAACAGACTTTTTTTTTTAATAACTATTATGTAGTAGTGTGTAAGTAACTGAAATGCTTATGTTAATAATAAATATCACTCATTATTTAAATAGCCATAGATTAATCTCTATAGATGTCGCATCAAGTCGATCATAGCACAAAACGCAGCGGTCAAAATATACAAAATTCAATCGTTCTGATTGGTCAATGACTAACCGTTGCTAACCAATAGGAACGCTCAGTTTTAATGTTACAACAAACTTGTTTGGTTTTTTGGCGCGAACGCGAAAAGAGTCGTGCCACCCCATTGTATTTTTTTCCAAAACTAGTGTTTTGGTTGTGTGGTTTATACATAAAAATGGTGGTGTTTTATTCATAAAGTGCCGAATCACAAGCGCGAGTGTGGGAAAATTATATAATGTGGTGAAACATGGATTTTCGTGTTGCTTCTAAAACTCCATCGAAGCTTTACAGTAAAGTCGCCACTACTTTACTAAAGCATGACTGAAAATGACTGACACGGACTGTAATTGACCAAGACTGGACTTATGTCTATAACTATAGCTTCGAGGCAACTTATTTAACTTATGAAACTTGAAAATGTAAAACACTTGACACTGGCAAATGCTCAAAATGCGACGCCAAAACAAAAAAAAAAACACTTGTCTCCATTTTTCGTGAATGTTTCGTGTATTTTCTTTCTGGATAGAGTGGCAAACAGACAATTCATTTGATGGTAACCGCTTCCTACGGACAAAAAAAGTGACGATTAATAAAATTGTTAACCTGCATGAGAAATAGATATTATAGACACCATTTTTAAAACTGTAGATGTCGTAATTTTAACAATATAATAGAGACAGTATCTATAAGGGTTAATCGATGGTACCAGCCAACGACTACCCACCCCATTGACACCTTATATAACAACCATACTTGCTCAACTTTAAAATATATTTTATGTATAATTAATGAGACGAACGTAATGCTTTCTTTATAGTAAGAGACATGTCGCTTGTCCATGACCATTGCAGCGGTATCAGACCTTTGAGTAACAAAACAAAGACCGGCCCTCATATACTAAACTTCATATTAAGTTAAAAAAAAAGTATATTACGATATCTGTTAGGCGTTCACCAAAAAGCTATGCAATTGCGGACCTACGATAATTATGTATTTATTTACAAAAAAAAAAGTATTTAAGTATTCTATCAGTTATCTGACTTCCATAGTACAAGCTTTGCTTAGTTTGGGGTCTGATGGCGCTGTGTGAAATGTCCTGCGATATTTATTTATTTATTTATATTGCGCAGAAATACGTTATGTGGCCGCGTAGTTATTTCCTGAGTAACGCTAGAAGTAACTTATGAGTATGGGAGCAGGACATCGCTGCTTTCGGCGTTCATTACTTTGAGACGTTTTAACGTTTTGTGCTGTGAATAAGTTTGATGTACTCTCTACAGGACTTAGTCGTTGGCGTATTCGCTTCACGCGAATATTGGGCTAGAATTTTAAAAATATCGGCAATCGACTTTCGTCTCTATTTGCGGAGAAACAGACACGCGGTCAGCGATTTTGTTACATAAAACTATTTAGATATTAGAGAGGATAGAAAAACAGTAAAATGTGCAAAAAACGTACTTGCAATACTTCTCAAATTGGAGATAGATCTCCTTAGCAGGAGGTCGTCTAGATAGGTACCACCGCAGTACCAGATTTGTATTTGTATTTGTAAATATTACTGTGTTCATGTTGTATCAAAATTACAGGTCTTTTGAGACTAACCATCGATAGTCTCAAAGTAATGAGCGCCAAAGCAGCGATGCCCTGCACTTTGTTTTGTTACACAAAGTTCTGTGTATCGCTGCAATGGTCATGGACAGACGTTGTATCTTACCACCAGGAGAACGATTCGTCCGCCTCATTCATTTTACATTCAATAAATCATGAGCGGTGATGATCGCTCACGATCAGCTCGCCTGCTTGTTCACAATAAAACTTAAAATAATAATCGATAACAGTCGATGGGGATCGAGCCAAAGTGGGTTGCTGGTTTTCTTTTCTATTTCTGTAGATTAAGTAATCTATTCATGTTCCGCCTATTGTCTGGTTTAGTTTAAAAGATAATTTTACTCTAACGGGTTATTCGGATATGTATGCCAAATCGAAAGGGGTTCAAATCATGATTACACTCATAGTTACGTGAATTTTGTATTGAGGTACTCATAGACCACCCAGAATAATTTGTAAGACTTACGTAATACATACTCAAATTTCTTGGGTTTGATGCCGGAAAAACAATGTCCACTGCTTTATTTTTTCCCAAGCTTTGTTTTTCGAGTGTCTATGATTAAAATTTTATTGTTATAATCATAAAGTACCGAATTATTTATATCTATAATTTCGTGGTGTTTCCAAAACTCCCTAAAGGTTTCTAGTAAGATCACCATTACAATACTAGGGCATGGACTGGACTTGACTGTGTCTTTGTGATTAAAACTCTATCAAGATACACTTAGAAATAAGAGCTACTAACTTTCGCAATGGTGCAAAAAGTGTGTTGCCAAAAGTTAAAATATTAAATTAAAAAAACATCGTGATAAATTCGAGACGTAATGACGAATATTCATATTGCATTGCATTTTTTTTTTGTTTTGGCGTTGCGTTTTGAGCATTTGCCAGTGTCAAGTATTTATATATTTTCAATTTTCAAAAGTTAAATAAGTGTCCTCGTACCTAGTTATAGTCCAGTCATGCTTTAGTAAAGTAGTGGTGACTTTACTATAAAGCTACTATGGAGTTTTGGAAGTAACACGAAAAGTCATATTTCACCACATTATATCATATTCCCACACTCGCGCTTGTGATTCGGCACTTTATGAATAATGACACAACGACACAACGATACAACACAACGATTTTTATGCAAAACACTCGACAAAACACTAGTTTTAGAAAAAAATACAACGGGGCGACACGACTCTTTCCGCGTTCCCGCCAAAACTCGCATTGCATTTGTAGCTTTAACATCACAGTTTAAAGTTGCTTTTTTGTTTGAATATGTAAATCTGAAATCGGCCTCTTTCCGAATAACCTTTTACTTATAAATATTATTTAACAATCAGCATATTAATGTATAATTGTTGAATACGCTATTCTAACGGAAATTATTTCGAGAAATTCCGGGATAAATCCCGGAAAAAAATCCCAAATTTCCGGCATCATATACGTAGGGTTACTTCGCCATTTTAATGTTTAATACAATAACTTTACTTGTTACAAATATATTATAAATGTATATTAATACTTGTGAATAAAATAAAAGTATGTACATACAAATAGCAATGGTTTTATTTAACTCCTACGGCTGTCGACGAAACTGAATTACTAGATGGTAGATCACTAGCAGTTCACAGCACAAAACACAAAGTTCTCGTCTATGGCACAGCACAAAAGAGAACTTTTTAGGTGGCATCGTAGCTTCTAAATGAATGAACCTATTTTGATGCGTTTTTTTGTTTGTAAGCTGATGTGATCGAGGTGGTCTTAGCTATAATTTATGAAGATTTGTTCAGGCGTTTGAAGATCATGAGCTTATTTTGAACCTGGAGGAGATAGCTACTGGACCGGGACGAGCGGCGTATAAAAAGGGGTATTTGCTCAGCATTGGTCAATTAAGGTTTGATGATAACAGTACAAATACATATTTCGATACAATAATTTTTTATTTTTTTTTATGGTTGACAGGCTAGTTGTTTGACCACAGCTCACCTGATGTTAAGTGAAGGTGTGGTCGAAGATGGTAATGCACACCTAGCCTGGAATGGAACTAGCTCTCAAGTGAGGCTGCCGGAACACACCGTTAGATGCTTGGCGGCAGATTTTCAACTTGAGGGTGGTAGCTAGCCAGCCGAGTACTAGAAAGTACCCTACCATCATGCTATGGTTTCCTCACGATGTTTTCCTTCACCGGCAGCTCAAGCTCATTGTTGGGGGTTGAACCCACGCCCTTCGGCATGCGAACCTACCGCGCTAACCACTGAGCTATCATCGCTACAAAATATGAAAAACAAAACGATACATTATGCCAGAACTGTTTAAAATTAATTTTGACAGCCCTGTTGCTTCATTGGTAGTATGTCTGCTCCAACAGCTGAAGAGCGTGGATTCAATTCCCACCTAGGATAAAAATTTTGTGGTATAAAAAATGTTTATTCTGTGTCTGGGTGTTCTGTATTTACTATAAGTAGGTATATAATATTTACAAAAAAAAAAGTATTATGTATTCTATCAGTTAACTGTTTTCCCTAGTAGAAGCTTTGCTTAGTTTGGGGTCAGATGGCGCTGTGTGTCATGTCCTACGATATTTATTTATTTATTCATACAAATAATTCTCCAACGACGAGTGCCAGCCTTCCAAACGTTCATACCGTCATGCCATATCTTTTTTTTCTATATTGTGCTGCCAGTGTATACTATTAAAAATGCCAACAATTTTAAATTAACCTTACACCACTATATAATTCTCACTTGACTTCTCTTGCCAAAAATCTTAGGTTACAGAACAAAGTTTTAATACTTGGTGGCAGATCTCCTTAGCAGGAGGTTGTCTAGGTAGGTACCACTGCAGTACCAGTTATTCTGCCGCTAAGCAGTAGTGTGTAAACATTACTGTATTCCGGTTTGAAGGATACTGCAGCTAGCGAAATTACTGGGCTGTTGAGACTAACCATCGAAAGTATCAAAGTAATGAGCGCCAAAACAGTGACGCCCTGAACTTTGTTTTGTTACTCAGAGTTCTGTGTATCGCTGCAATGGTCGTGGACAGGCGCTATCTCTTACCATCAGGAGAGCGTTTCGTTCGTCTCATTAATTATTAAATTTAAAAAAAAAAATAAACAAATGAAGACGCGCATAAAACCTAGCTTGATGCTTGTTAAGAAAAGAACGTAGGTGTATACCACAAAAGATTACGTAAAATAGGAAGTTGTGGTGAAAATGTCAACTCACTAAATACGTAATGTTATAAGCATTATCTCGTAAAAACATAAGTACACGAACTTTCTCTTTTCTCTCTGATTATGATCTAAGTCAGTTTTACGTTACCGCGTTTCTACTCTTGTATAAAATCAAACGAAAGTTGTGTTTTCGCGCCATTTCAACACTTGACTTCGACAGTGACAGACAATAAAAAGATAGTGTTGTGAAAATACAAAATTTTATTACTTAATAAATAATCGAGTATAATAATAGTTTTAAATCGTTTTTAAAAGTTATACAGGGTGTAAACTAGTTATTTAAACCTTACTAAAAGTTAACCATTGCTCTGTCAACTTTTCACCGAGAGAGGGGTTACTTTAAGCACAGATTAACTTAAAGCAACGGTTTTAACTAAAGCCGTTAAAGTGTACAGATAATTAAATTACAGTTGGGTGATAGAGGATCTCAATTTCAAATTAGTTTTAAAAATTAATCGCTAAAGTTTTAAAGACATTGGGATAATTGAACGACGATAGAATGCTGTCTCACTCTTTTAACTGTCATAAGAGCGAGACAAAGCTCAATCGTGAATATTTATATTGTTGCGATGATAGCTCAGTGGTTAGAGCGGTTGGTTCACACGCCGAAGGGCGTGGGTTCAATCCCAACAATGAGCTTAATCTGCTGGTGAAGAAGAACATCTTAAGGACATTAGGTGTGCTATGGTCAATCACCTAGCTTGTCAAACATAAAAAATAATGTGGTTTGAAACGCCAACTAAGATAAAGTTAGTCTACAAATATAATGTCAAACATTTTAAATTGAATAATTGTAAAAAAAAATGTAATTAAAGTTGACAAAGGTCACGGTCCCCGGAGTATGTGGAGCGTATAATTATAAAAAAAATAATTGAAAAAGATTTTTTTAAATATATATAACAGACAGCTTTATTCACATAACAACTGAGTTTATTAAAAATACTGCGGTCTTTGTCTAATGAACTGCGATGAAGAAGACAGCAACATTTTTGTTCATTTTATATCTGTCAAAATAGGTTTTATTATTGATGTCCTCTTTAACCAAATAGTACTATCCCTTACCCTGTATGAGAAACTTGAAAATGTTAGAGAAATTAAACGATATTTTTACACTACACTATGCTTTTAAGATAAATTACTATTGTAGAATAAATATTTTTATAACTTGTGTTTTATTTTAATCTCCCGTGAAAAGTATTTACAGTGTACAGAATGAGATAGTATATTACAATTTATAATAAGTAAATAATTGACTATGTTATTTGATAAATTATGTTTTATATGACTACTTAATTAAAATTAAAAGTTAAGATACAATAACTATTTACAATGTTAATTAATAGACTAATAACAATTTATCACAAAAAAATTGCACACTCAAAAATATGAAGTCGAAATTATTTTTAATTTCCACTTAAAATATAGTTTCATTTTATCGTAAGTACCTAGATTGGTTTATACGCTTTTAAAACTTTTTCTTTCAATTTTGGCTTGACAATTTTACTAAAGTCTTTCTGATTATTGGAAAATTAACTAATTTAAGCATGTAGTACACCTACTTACAACTTTGAAACCCTGACAAACCTCATCGGAGCTTAATAGTCTGCGCTGATGATTTCTAGTTCAGCTGTGGGTTTGATTTCCGCCCAGGACAATCTTTTTGATTACGAAAGTAGATGTTTATTCTGTTTTATAAAAGTCATTTACTTTTCTTAGTTTGAAGCTAGATGGCGCTGTATGAAATGTCGCCCGATATTTATTAAACTTTACCTGAAATCTACAAAGCGGAACAAACAAAAACTGTTTCAATAGGAAGTTTGCTTTGCAAGGAAAGTTGAAATTTGGCCTGATTAGATAACGCCTAGCCTTTTGTCAATATAAAAAGCAATAGAAACGAAGATACCGAATTTTTTATTGGCTTCGCGCGATTGCTATCTTCATCCAAATTAAGTTTTATTGCGTATCATTTCAATTTGACATGTTATAAGAAATATCAGCGTGGAAGCCATCTGGTCCAGCGTGATATTTGACATTTTGCATCCTGCCATCTGGTAACAAGACGTGGTATTGGCCTTCGGTGTTTTCATCCTTCTTCGCTTCTTGGTGGCCGAAATCGTTGCCAGACTCATGATCACGGACTCGGTAACCAAACTCGTAGCTGGCGGCATAATGCAACTGGTAACAAAAAAAGTAAGTTTACAGAACGTAGCAAAAATTTCGGATACGGAAACAAAAATAAATAATAAGAAGAATTTATTAACCATTGTTACATTACAAACAGGGTCCAGTATTCAAGATGGCTGCGGGACCATTCTAGCGTCATCCTTTATTCAGGCCACAGATAAAAAAAACTAGTTTAGAGTTAACAGGTATTCTATAGATATATGATTCTTTGTATAATGGGCCTGTTAGTATGTGGTAAATACCTAGTCCAGTCACCTAAGCTAAAAAAGGGGGCAACATTGGACTGAAACGGATTAAGCTGAATTTTTTGTAAGAACCTTTATTTAGCATTCTAAATGTCTCAAAATGCTCATAAAATTATGGGTAAGAAACCTTAGATATTTAATGTCAAAGGTTGGGTCAAAGGTTGCATAAATAATTTTTTTTTTCAATATAAAAAAAACGTTTTTGCATTCATTATGAAAGTTATAGAGCGTAAAATGGTCTACTGTGTTTAGTGATGGTTTGCGTAAGTATCAGTAAGTGAACACTTCTTTTACCTTCTACTCTCTTCCTTTCTTTCTTTCTTTCTTTCTTTCTTTCCTCTCGTTTGATTAGGTCGGATAATCCCGCTATGGTACTTACTGTAGTAATATTAATAAAACTATATTGATAATAAAAGACATATTTCTCTCATAATTCTCGTTGTTTTTTTTAATAAGAAATAGGCTTACGTTTGATCTCCATCTAACTTGATTTTAAATGATGATGCGGTCTAAGATGGAGCACGCTTGTTTATAAGATACCGAAACCCTGAAAATATCTTTTCTTGAATATCAGATGTAAACTTGATCACTAATGGTAATTTATTATAAGATACACAGGATTTGTAGCAGATTTTAAAGGAATATGTATGTGGCTTTTAATTTGTCCAATTCTTTATAAGTAAAGCTGAATTTCATTTTTTATGATTAAAAACGATAATGTGATACAAAACTTCAGTTTTATTAACAACAATACTCCCGAGACTTAAAATTACCAACAATAGGGTCTTATAAAGTAACGTCTTTTACTTCAATCGCACACATAGAAATTATCCAAATTAGATTTAGATTCAAGAAAAAGATACTATATTTGTACTCATTAAAGAATTTGTTCCGTTTTATATTATACCAATGTAAATAAACCTGATACATTTTTACAAATTTTAGGAATTTAAAGTACCGTATTTACAAAAAAATAAGTATTTAAGTACTTATTGTATTAGTTATCTGACTTCCATAGCACAAGCTTTGCTTAGTTTAGGGTCAGATGGCGCGGCGCTATCCTACGATATTCGTTCTGAAAAACCGTTCTGAATTCCTATTTATTTTGTCAGCTCCTAACAAAACCTACAACTCACTGAATCTAAGTAGATAACGGCTAGTTTTTAATAAATCAAAACAGAATATGCCTTGCACATAATTATTTCGAGTGCCTATGTACTTGAATTAGGACCTTGCAGAAGCCATTTTATTAGAGAATTCAACTTTTTGTTGTGCAATGTTTTTATTGTGAAAGTAATGGGACGAATGAGACGCTCTCCTGATGGTATGAGATAACGCCTGTTCAGCCTGTCTATTGCAGCGATACACAGTACAAACAAAATATAGGAAATCGCTGCTTTGGTAATTTCGCTAGATGCAGTACGCTTCAAACCGGAATACAGTGCTTCCACGCTACTGCTTGGCGGTGGAATAGTGTGTCTATTACTGCGGTGGTACCTACTTAGACGACTTCCTGCTAAGGAGATCTACCGCTCAGTTCTTTTTCTACTAAAGCCTACAAGAAATCTCATAGCAAGTTGCCATATAAAAGAGAAATTCGCCGTAACAAGTTTTGTTTGCTCGGCAGTGACTGCAAGATCGATTTCACTTGCCATGTGATATTTTGTTGTAAGTATTACATTATGTCATTTCCTATAAGAGATGATAGTGCGAAAATACATAATAGTTATACAGGGTTATACGTTTTAGGTGTACTACTGAAAGGAGGTTGAACTCTCAATCACAAATAACTTTTTTTGAAATGTTTGTCAGGCTAGATATTTGATCACCTAATGTTAAGTGACGGTGTGATCGAAGATGGTAAACACACATAGGAAACACACCTGGAATAGAACTGGCTTGCTCTCAAGTGAGGCTGCCGGAACATACCGTTATTTATTTGGCGGCAGATTTTCAACTTGAGGGTGGTAGCCAGCCAAGTACTAGAAAGTGCTCTACCACCATGTTATGGTTTATTTATTTATTTATTTAAGTATACCTATACTTGTTTTATAAAATGACCGCCCTACTAGCTCATTTGGTAAAGTTCTATTTCGAGAACTGTCGGGCGCGGGTTCTATTCCCTCTCAGGACCAACATAGATGTTTGTTCTGTGTCTGGGTGTACTGAATGTATTTACAAAAAAAAAAGTATTTAAATATTCTGTCAGTTCCATAGTACAAGCTTTACTTAGTTTTGGGCAAGATGGCGCTGTATCAAATGTCCTCCAATATCTATTTATTTCTTTTCTCCTTTCGTCTTAGTACCCCAAGGTTATAACCCTATATTAAGAGGCACGTTTCAAAACTTATACAGGATGTTTTATAATCAAGGAAACACTTAAAGCTCTTAACATGTCATTAAAAAAACATGTATTTAGTTAAGTATGACAATGACATAAAAAAACCTACGTAATAACTTAGAGTATTTTACTCAAAATATATTGTAACTAATTTTAAGACCAATTTATTAAGGCTTTAGTTGACATTGACAAATTTACTAATAAAATTGTTGTCCTTATCTCTTTTTTTATTTAAAAGTAATGCGAACGCGACGCTCTCCTGATGGTAAGACTTTTTTTTATATTTTGAATAGGTTCGCGCTTGTCCACACCCTGTCTGATGTGAAGCAACGATGCGGTCTAAGATGGAACACGCTTACTTAGAAGGAACCTGTTTACTCTTGATTTGAAGACACTCATATTGTACTCAGAGATAACGCCTGTCCATGACCATTGCAGCGATATACCAAACTTTGAGTAACAAAACAAAGTCTAGGGTATCGCTGCTTTGGCGCGCGTTATTTTGACCTTTAAGATCGACAAGAACGTTTGTATCCTACATTCTAACCCGAAACTAGTGTGTACTTATGGACCCCTGCATGGCCTAAGATGGCCCTGATTGCATTATTATAATAACTTACTCTCATTTAAAATTAAATGAATAAATAATAATTCTTACAATGAACTCTGCTTGCTATAATATTACAATAGGTACCTTGATTATAATCTTGTTTACACAATAACGTAGGTCTGTACTTATTGTGATAGTGAAATATTGAAATAAAATTTACAAACATTAAAAGTTTCGTCAAACTATAACTTTCATAAACACCTAACAAAATTAAATGTAAGTTTTTTTTTGAAAGTGTTTTAACCTTAACTTTATAATTAATATTAAAACTTATGAAACGACAAATTTTTATATTATTTTAAGATGCATTTTTATAGGCTTACTTAAAAGCAATTCAGAGGCTGTCTCGTTTTCTCTACGATATTTTTTTTAGGGTTAACAGGCTAAGTGTTTGTCCACAGCTCACCTAATGCTGAGTGACGTTGTGTTTGTATAATATGGTAAACAGAGACTCGTGGAAGACGACGTTGTGTGCTTGGCGGTAGATTATATTATTAATTTGATAGCCAAGTATATATCTATATGACAGATGTAGATAAAACTTACATTTTATAAAATTATTTACATACAGACAGCCCTGTTGGTTCATTGGTAGAATGTCTGCTTCAACAGCTGAAGGGCGTGGGTTCGATTCCCACCCAAGACAAAACTTTGTGGTACAAACAAATGGTTGTTCTGTATCTGGGTGTACTGTATGTATTTACAACAAAAAAAAGTATTCAAGTATTCTATCAGTTATCTGACTTCCATAGTCCAAGCTTTGCTTAGTTTGGGGTCAGATGGCGCTGTGTGTAATGTCCAACGATATCTATTATTTATTTACTATACATTTATGATTACAGTTCTGCTAACTAATATTTAACGGATTTAGGTATAGACGTATCTACTTAACTGTACCAAACGGAAATAATTTTTTTTATTATAAAAAAAAGGCTTTTGTTTGCCTGCCGTCAAAGATACGATCTACGATAGAGCACGCTTGACTAGAGTCTAGACAAAACCGATTCACTCGCGACTTGAAGGCACCCAGATTCTATTTATCAGGGAACATTCACTCTGGCAGCAAATTCCATTGTTTAGCGGTACGTACGATGAAAGTGAAATCGAACCGATTAGTTCGAGGTTTTTGAATATACTCGTTGAATATTTCACTGCGATAAGGTTACTCATAAAGGATACTCTGATAGGATTTATTAATTTAATTTTTTTATTATATTCAGGCTAGGTGTGTTTACTTTCTTCGATCACACCGTCACTTAACATCAGATGAGCTGTGATCAAACACACACTGTCAGTAAAAAAAAATACTTAGAGCAACGAATTATATCTACTAATGATAATATTTAACTTAGTTAATTTAAATTATGATAAATAATTATTCTATGGAATTAAAATTGAAATCTAAAATAACAACAAAATCAAAATTTCAATAAAAAAAATACATATCTACATTGTAAACATCTAACAAGACGAATGTTGCTATATTTAACTTAGTTCATTTAAATTATGATAAATAAATTATTATTCTATGGATTAAAATTGAAATCGAAAATAAAAACAAAATCAAAATTTCAATAAAAAAATACCTCTACAATGTAAAACACTAACTAGACGACGGTACACGTATGACAACCCAACACACTCGCCAAATTTTGGTAGATTCAAACGACTGATATTCCCCTAACCAGGTTTTCACTACCTATCAATATGTACCAAGAACCTATTATTTAATTAATTTGTCTATAACACTCATAAATATTACAACAAAAAATTGAGCGTTTGATTTATAAAATTTTTAATTTGTGAAGCTTTAACAGATTTTTCCTTACACTGCTCGGATAGCGGCTATGATTTTTTCTAAATTTCCTCGGTCGATGAGGCCTTTTAGATTTTATCTTAGATTGCCATTGAAATACATCTAAATGCTGTATGTTCAGGTTATGATGTCCTATTAAGTTTTTTAACTGTGACTCTGTCAACATGTAAACTGGTTCTAACGAATCTACCACACTGCTTATATCTGTTTTTGATGGTAAGTTGTAAACATTTTCAGGGACTCCGTAACTTGTTGAAAAGTCAGCGGGGTTTGTGATATGATGAAAAGTGGGATTATGTTTGTAACCGTATAGTTGTGAATGGCTACCTTTAGAATCAGCGTGTGGATTTTTTGATTGTGTTTCAACGTAAGATTGTTTATGGTTTGGGATTCTTGTGCCATACTTGAAGTCAGGCTCATCGTATTCTAAATTATAATCGTCATCGTCGTCGTATTCATTTACTGTGTCATAATCACTTTCATCTCCGAAACCATCGCTAGCGATCTGTTGTCTTATATTTGGCTTGTAGTTATTATAATTAAAGGGATGTCGTATCAAAGCTTCCGGCTTTGCAATGGTTTCGTTGATTTCTATCGTAGCCGTGTAGTTATTAGGTATAAGAAAAGGATCGGTTTCCAATGAGTCTACAGATCTCCTGTTTCTATTAATTTTGACGGATATACTTACATTATCGTCTCCGTAAGCTGACACTCCACTGCCATCTTCATTTAAACGCTGGACACCTTTTTTTATTTCTTGCTGTAAGTGTCTATTACTGCTATCTTCTTGATGATAGAATTTCAATGGTTGCTCGTACTTCCATGCTTCGTAAGAAGGTTTACGTTCAGGTACAGTTACTACCGTCGTTTCAACAGGGTAGTAATTTATGTTGTTTGTTGTGATATCTTCAGTAGTTGTAGTTGTGAGCGTAGGTCTCGGTGAAAATGGTATTTTAGCACCTTTATTTGGATCTTCTATATCATTTACTTCTTCTGTAATTGGTATGTGATCTTTCACTATAGTATTAGCATAACTAGGGTCTTCAATATACATTGAATTTGCATAATTGTGAGCTAAGCTGGGATCTTTGAGATAAAAATAAAGATCGACAGGAGTTTCATACTCATTAGTTTGCTTATCGGATTGTATTAAAGTGTTTAGTTCAGAAACTTGGTCTTCAGGCTCACTTTTTAATATTGCATTTAAAGAAGCTATATCTTGGGCCGATTCATACCGCTGCATTTGGCTGTATTGCTTCGGATACACATACTGTGTTTCGCTCGGTGCAGCTTGAGTGAATAACTGAGTAGATTCCTCTTTTACCTCGAGTGATGTAATACCATTATTCCCGTTAGGTTTGATTGTTACACCTTGATCGTAAGTTGGTGCAGCAGTCACATAAACAGTTTTATATTTTTCAGGTTGAATAAGCTGATAGTCGACCGATCCGTATGATCTATGATTTCTGTTCTTTTCTTTTGATTCAGTTTCATCTTCCATAATCTTAGCTAGATCTGGTTTTCTAGTTCTTTTCACAACCTGTCGCTGTCTCATAGGTGTTCTAGTAACTGGGGCTGACGTTCTTGCCGAAGACCTTGTAGATGTATTTGTTCTCGCAGTTCCAGGTTTCTTGTCTTTCAGATTAGATTGTTGTTGCTCTAATGCCAGCTGATGACTCTCCTGCGATTCGTGGTAAGCTCTCATATAGCTGTCTGTTTGTGTTGGACCTTTATTTAATCTTTGGAACTGTGCTCGGTGTTGTCGTACTCTTTCAGCATTGAACATAGCTTGTTGGTTTTGAGCGTGTAGCTTAGCATTTTGCTGTGAATTTCCTGCTAAAGGATTACCGTAAGGTAAAAGGGCTGGACTTGAGCTAGCTTGTATTCTTTTATCATCAATTCTAGCTTGCTCGTTAATTACTTCGAACACTTCGTGTACAGGACTTGCTGAGTTTGCTGATTCTAATGTGCTAATGTGGAACACGAGGAGTAGTATCGCAGCTTTGATGCGCCTCGGATTCGTCATTGTTTTATCTGAAATTTAAAAAAATAAAATAGATAAAAACTCTTTATTGTGCACACCATAAACAGAAAAAAATAATCTTATGAGCTAGTGCCACAAGTGGCGGCCTTATCGCTAAGAACGATCTCTTTTAGGTAAAAAAGAATAGAAAAAAACACGATAGATAAAATAGGAAATAGACGGGAAATGTTGATAAGATGTAAATATTGAATACTTTAAAAAGTATCTTTATAGATTCCTATGTTCTAAATGTAATGTAAATTTCTTTATTAGGTACTTAGTTTCTTCCGAACGGCCGAATGGATTACGACAATTAAGATATCGTTAGATTCGTCTCAATAACCCAAGTGTTCTTAGTAGATAGGCGTTTAAAAAAACAAAATGGCGGATTTTCGGCGCGAAATACATAGTGATACGTTGAAAAAAATCTAGCAAGTAGAGTATCTAAATCATCATCATCATCATCATCATCAGCCTTTTGTAGTCCACTGTTGACACAGGCCTCTCCCAAGACACGCCACTCAGCCCGATCTTCGGCTTTTCGCTTCCATCCACCGCCAGCTGTCCTACGTATATCGTCACTCCATCGAGTCTCAGGGCTACGCTACGTTTGCCAATTCGCGGTCTCCACTCTAGAACACGTCTACCCTAGCGGTTATCAGTTCTGCGACAAAGAGTAGTTCTGAGTACCTATATAAATAAAGGAAATTAAAAGGAGATTACAGAAATATATTGCAGTTATATGTTTAAATTTAATTATAGGAATAATGTATTGGTTTAAAAAGTTTTTTTCCTATAATTATAGTTATTTTATTCGTTGTCGGGTTTGTTAAATCAGCTAGTTTATTATTATTTATTATTGGTAATAAATAAATATCGTTGGGACATTACACACAGTACAGCTTGTGCTATGGAAGTCAGATAACTGATAGAATACTTTTATTAAATTATGAAAAAAAGTATAATAAATATCTTCAATTAAACAAAACAAAATAAAGAATTGATAAAGAATTAAAGAAAGAAGAAGAATTAAATTAAAAATTAATTAGAATTTTTTAAAGAATTGTCATCTCGTTTGGTCGACGCCACACGTGAACAAAACGCTGGCCTTTATTTTGCTCAGCGTTTGAGTATTGCCATACAACGCGGCAATGGAGCCAGCGTTTTGGGAACTATTCCCATTGATAGCGGTCTTTTAGAGTAGTTATTATTTTAAGTTATTTTGTTTTGTTTAATAGAATACTTAAATATTATTTTTTTTAAATACATACAGAACACCCAGACACAGAACAAACATCAGATTCTGTTTATATCACAAAATGCTTGTCCTGGGTGGGAATCGAACCCACGCCCTTCGGCTCTTGGAGCAGACATACTACCAATGAACCAACAGGGCTTTCGAAAAAAAAATACGATACAACGTTTCAGTTATAGTTTTTCGCGCATTCTGCAGACAGGGGTCAAAGGAGCAGTAACTTTTTGCCACAACTGTACCGGCAGCGCAATGACCATGGGCACTTTCACTATCATGGTAAGAACGGGTATGTCTGTCTGTACGTGTATTTATGCACAGACAGGATACGGTTAATTATATAGTGTTTCCTTTAAGGTTACGTAGCGATGATAGCTCAGTGGTTAGCGCGTTGGGATCGCGTGCTGTGGATTCTACTTCAACTCTAATACTCGTCTGGACTAGTTCATCATCATTATCAGCCTATAGAAGTCCTCTGCAGGACATAGGCCTCTGTCAAGACACGCCACTCAGCCCGATCTTCGACTTTTCGCTTCCAAATAGTTATTATCTATGCTGGGCTAGTTCTTATCGTTAAATTGTAAATCTGTCAGTTGAAATCATCATAATAATTATTTAAATACAATCAATATGAATATGTCAAATTTTAAAAACTTAATTTAAAAAAAAAGAAAGTAAAATATTTTTTTCTAATCTAAAATTTGGCCAGTGTTGCATAAATAATTATGCAATCCAGATCCAAGCCGAAATTTAGGTAAAGATTTTTTTTTAAATAAATAAATGAATATCGTAGGACATTACACCCCAAACTAAGCAGAGCTTGTGCTATGGAAGTCAGACAACTGATAGAATACTTAAATACTTTTTTTTTGTAAATACATACATACTTATTATACATACAGACACAGAACAAGCATTTGATTATATCACAAAATGCTTGTCTTGGGTGGGAATCGAACGTAGCGATGATAGCTGAGTGGTTAGCGCGGTCGATTCGCATGCCGAAGGGCGTGGGTTCAAACCCCAACAATCAGCTTGAGCTGCCGGTGAAGGAAAATATCGTGAGGAAACCATAGCTTGGTGGTAGGGTACTTTCTAGTACTCGGCTGGCTAGCTACCACCCTCAAGTAAAAATCTGTCGCCAAGCACCTAACGGTGTGTTCCGGCAGCCTCACTTGAGAGCCAGTTCCATCCCAGGCTAGGTGTGTTTACCATCTTCGATCACACCGTCACTTAACATCAGGTGAGCTGTGGTCAAAACATCTAGCCTGTCACCCATAAAAAACCCCCTTTCTTTTTTTATTTACTCGGAAGTCAAACTTGTAAAATATATTTGCGCTTTAATTTTATTTTCGATACATTGTGTCAAAATTAATTTAAAAAATATATATCACTGAGTATTAACCTTGAAGTAAATAGGCTATAAAAACTTATATTACAAACACGCAACCACACAAAAAGCTTAAAATACTGATAGAATGAATCGTGAGAACTTGGTTTACAATTACCATTGACAATAACTTGTTTTTGTGTCAGTTATCTTATATTGCATTTGTTGTGTGATATACATACACATTATTTTATACACCTAGCACTAGCGACCCGCCCCGACTTCACACGGGAGCAATGTAGATACTAATGTGGTGCATATATATAATATTATAATCGTTCTCTTGAATCATTCTGTCTATTGACGGAAACCGCATTAAAATCCGTTGCGTAGTTTAAAAGATCTAAGCGTACAGACGGCGGGAAGCGACTTTGTTTTATACTATGTAGAGACTAGCGACCCGCCTCGGCTTTTCACGGGTGCAATGTAGGTACTAATGTGGTGCATATGCATGTATTATTCTTGAATCACTCTGTCTATTGATGGTAACCGCATTAAAATCCGTTGCGTAGTTTAAAAGATCTAAGCGTACAGACGGCGGGAAGCGACTGGTTTATACTATGTAGAAACTAGCGACCCGCCCGGCTTCGCACGGGTGCAATGTAGATACTAATCTGGTACATATGTATGTATTTTACATATATATCTTCCTCTTGAATCACTCTGTCTATTGATGGAAATTTTTGCGCCCTTGCGTTTAAAAACAATCGTATTCTTGCATTTACATTTTTTTAATTGAATTCTACGGTGTACCTATTAGGTACTAAATCGCAACAAATTTTCTTGGAATTCTAAGAGATTTACTAGAAAAGAAAACGCAGTAACCCTAATGAGATTTACAACACGGATATACCACCAAGACGGAAGAAAACCCGGTAACATTACTGTATAAATTGAAAATACATACATTGCTATAAAACTTTCTAACACTTTCATGGTTGTAATTTTGCTAAGACATGCGCTAAATAAGTAGGTACTTATATAACAGGGAATTAAAAAAAATAGTGATGTTTATTATAATTAAAACGGTTATAGTAATGAAGCACGAAATCGATGGAATCGATTAATAATAAAATCGATGGAATCGATTAATAATAAAATCGATGGAATCGATTAATAATAAAATCGATGGAATCGATTAATAATAAAATCGATGGAATCGATAATATTCGAATCGACTACGGACTCGAACTTAAATAATCGAAAATTCAAATTTACTAGATGGTAGGTCATCTCAGCATTATATTTAGGTCGGTACCACCGCAGTATAAGATAATTTTAGTATCATAAAAGTAATTAACGAAAAATCGACTATGTTCCACTAAGCCCAAACACATTGTTTTTCATTGTCTACCTATCCTCAGATGATGATGACACAGGACGGTAAGTAAATCATTGGAACTTTTCTAGTGACTGTAAACACAAGAACTGAAAAGTCCAGGAAAGCAAATTACTGCATGACATATTTTTTGTAATCACTATGATTCGAATACAGGGCGTATTCGAATCATAGGGCTGTTGAGATTAGGCATTGAAGTAATGAGCGCCAAGCGTTGCCCTGGACTTTGTTTTGTTACTCAAAGTTTTGCGTATCGTTTATGAATTTTTTATTTTTTTTTATAGAAGATAGGCTTGCGTTTGACCGCCATCCCGCCAGATGTTAAGCGAAGATGCGGTCTACGATGGAGCACGCTCGCCTAGAAGAAACCGAATTCCAATTCCAATTCCAGTTCAAATTTTATCATCAGGATAGCGTTTCGTTCGCATCTTATTACGTTTGCATAAAAACAAATAAATTAATGAGAAAAAAACCATTTTTAATTGAATTTATTACTTGACGTTTTGACATTAAATTGTGTTAATTTGATTGACATTCTATTATCTACACTAATTATAAAGAGGAAAGATTTGATTTTTTGTTTGTTTGTATTGCTCTGAAACTACAGTAGCAATCTGAATAACTCTTTCATCATTAGAATGCTACATTATCCGTGATGAAAATAAGCTATATTTTATTCAAACCCCAATAAGGGACCCGTATGAAAACTTGAACGATGTAACCCAAGCTGTGAACATTTTACAGAAAAAAATCTTACTTTGCGTGCGATGCGAAAACCATTGACAATAGAACAAAGTGATGTTCTACAGTTTTATAAAGCAAATTGATATATCTACAAAAAAGAGCGCGAAATCATATGTTATAGTTATGTCACAATAATAAATTATTTACTAAATCTACACGCGCAAAGCTGGGGCAAGCTTGAACTTGAGCTGCCGGTGAAGGACAACTTCGTGAGGGTACTTTCTAGTACTCGGCTGGCTAGCTACCACCCTCAAGTTGAAAATCTGCTGCCACGCATCTGACGGTGTGTTCCGGCAGCCTCACTTGAGAGTCAGTTCCATTCCAGGCTAGGTGTGCTTTACCATCTTCGGCAACACCTTCACTTAACATCAGGTGAGCTGTGGTCAAACACCTAGCCTGTCAACCATAAAAAAAAGACGCAGACGAAGGGTACTGCAGCTAGCGAAATTACTGGGCTGTTGAGACTAACCATCTAGTCTCAAAGTAATGAGCACCAAAGCAGCGATGCCCTGGACTTTGTTTTGTTACTCAAAGTTCTGTGTATCGCTGCAATGGTCATGGACAGGCGTTATCTCTTACCATCAGGAGAGCGTCTCGTTCGTCTCATTATTTTTCACATAAAAAAAAAATAAAAAAATTTGCAAATTTTAGATCCCTTGACATAAAACGTGAACGGAACGGAGGAAGTGTTAGACAATACAAAATGGCAGCATTAACTTTATTCTACATCTACGAGAATGGCTGACCCGCGTTGTCCTTTACAAAGTGAAGGTAAGCACACAATCCGCCGCGCCGCGCCGTGACCTATTAGTTATGTGATGCGCTCCAATGCCCGTAGTAATTGAACAGTCTTTGTTAATGGCAATGATGCTAAATGTAGCAATAACGACAGACATTTACTAATTTACATGTTTTAACTTGATCATTTTGGTCTCTGACTGTGTGCCTTCTTGGTAAGCTCAAAGTAGCACAACGCGCTATGGAGAGGGCTATGCTCGGAGTTTCCCTACGAGATCGAATCAGGAATGAGGAGATCCGTAGACGAGCCAAAGTTGCCGACATAGCCCAACGGATTAGCAAGTTGAAGTGGCAGTGGGCAGGGCACATAGCACGCAGAACTGATGGCCGATGGGGCTGCAAAGTTCTGGAGTGGAGACCACGGACCGGCAAGCGCAGCGTAGGACGTCCACCCACAAGGTGGACAGACGACCTAGTAAAGACCGCAGGAACGCGCTGGATGCGAGCCGCTTCCAACCCGTCTTTATGGAAGTCAATGGGGGAGGCCTATGTCCAGCAGTGGACGTCCTACGGCTGAAATGATGATGATGATGATGAACTTGATCGTTTTAAATTTCTAGATTCAGATTGTATTTTATTGTGGACCTGTGTTACAAATACAAATACAAATCATTTATTAACAACACCAAAGTTACAGGTCATTTTTTCATTCTTAATTAAAAATCATAACATATGTCAAAACAATGAAAATGCTAATGTCAATGAAGTAAAATGTGACATATAAAATAATTATGTCAATATAATTAAATGTCATACATTTAGGTCTTAATATTAAGGGGGTGCCAACAGTCTAGTTCTTTGTGAACATAGAATTTGGCTAGATACAATTATTAATTATGAAAATGTCAAACTAAATTAAATAAATTATACAAAGATAATAAATGTCAAACATTGAGATTAAAATGATAACACTAAAAATAACTTAAAATTTGTAATTTAAATAATCTTCTTAAAATTAAACACAATAAGGCCAGAAAAAACTATGGTTAGATTTTATTTGATTGAAATCCCACTATCCCAGTAATTATTATACATGTGAAAGTTTGGATGAATGGATGGATGGATGTTACTCTTTCATGCAAAAACTACTTTTTTTTAAATTCATAATAGGTTCGCGTTTGACCACACTCTGCCTGATGTTAAGCACTATTGTGGTCTAAGATGGAGCACGCTTACTTAGAAGAAACCTATTTGCTCTAGATTTGAAGACACCCATATTGTACCTAACAGGGAACACAGACTCCGGCAGACAGTTCCAAAACCTCGCTGTGCGAATGAAAAACGTGGAATCAAAACGCTTTGTGCGACCATGGGGAACATCCACCGGATTTGGATGAAATTTGGTATGGAGGTAGCCGAGACCCTGGATTAACACATTGACTACTTTTTATCCCGAAAACGTGTAGCGGGTTACACCGCGGGGCGCAGCTAGTTAAATTATATTGCACCACTTTATTTATTTAGTGGTTTTGAGTCTGCGCTGGTTTTATCAACTGGCCCACTGCTGGGTGTGGGCCTCTTCTCATTGTGAGTAGGGTAAGTCCACCACGCTGGCACACGCTGGAAAAAGTTCACGACATCGTCGTGAACTTTTTCTTAAGAACTTTTAGACGTGTAGGTTTCCTCATGTTTTCCTTCACCGTTTGAAGTTGTCGGCAAAACACACATAACCTAGAAAAGATTGATACGTGCCATGGGGTTCGAATCCTGGACCTCCAAACTGGAAGTCCTCGTATAGTTATAGATGTTCCTCGCGGTTACGCTCGTGGCTTCCAATCTGAAGGTTCTAGGTTCGAATTCCGCAGCACGTACCCCTGTCTTTTTTAGTTATCTGCGTATTGCCGCTGACTTCAAACGGTGTAGGAAAACATTATGAGGAACCTTCATTTCAGCATATATAATTACCAAAGTTTTATTGGGTATCTTCAAGTCGAGAGTGTAACGACATCTTCCAGGCAAACGTGCTCGCAGATCGCATGATGGCAATCAAACGCAAGCCAATTCAACATAAAAAAAGTTTCATTTTTACCTTTTCACGCGGCTATGCTCGCCGTAATTAGATAGTAATTTTTTTTCTATCCCTTGTAACAGTACTTTTTTAGATGAAAACGTACACCCTGTACCTCTGACAAATTGAATAAAAAATTTCAAAAGTAGCTAAGGCGTGAAAACGTGACAAACAAATAAACTCATATTCCTATTTATAATATACTAGCGACACGCCCCGGCTTCGCACAGGTGCAATGTAGAAACTAATGTGGTACATATCTATACATGTATTGTACATGTAAACCTTCCTCTCGAATCACTCTGTCTATTGATGGAAACCGCATTAAAATCCGTTGCGTAGTTTAAAAGATCTAAGCGTACAGACGGCGGGAAGCGACTTTGTTTTATACTATGTAGAGACTTGCGACCCGCCCCGGCTTCGCACGGGTGCAATGTAGATACTAATGTGGTGCATATGCATGTATTATACATATAAACCTTCCTCTTGAATTACTCTGTCTATTGATGGAAACTGCATTAAAATCCGTTGCGTAGTTTAAAAGATCTAAGCGTACAGACGGCGGGAAGCGACTTTGTTTTATACTATGTAGAGACGTAAGGATTCACCGATTAAATTAGTATACAAAAAAATTCACAGTCAAATATAGTTATACAGTATTACATAATGTTATGTTAATTGGAATTAAAATAAATGATTTAGTTATAAATATTTAGTAATGTGCTTTACGTTTATGTGTCATGTTTTGACTTTGTTAATTTTATTCCGGTTTTAGCAATACAGTTGTTCTATATATAATTATATATATATATGCTGTATTTATTTACTAAAAAAAGTATTTGAGTATTCAGTCAGCTGTCTGGTTCCTATAGTGCAAGCTTTGCTTAGTTTGGGGCTAGATGGCACTGTGTGTAATGTCCTACGATATATAAATAAACATCGTAGGACATTACAAACAGCGCCATCTGACTTCAATCTAAGCAGAGCTTGTGATGGAAGTCAACTGATAGAATACATATAAACTTTTTTTTTGAAAATTCATACATACTTATAATACATACAGAACACCCAGACACAGAACAAACATTTCTCGATACATAAAATGTTTGTCCCGATCGGGAATCGAACCCACGCCCTTCAGCTCTTTAAGGCAGATATGCTACCAATGAGCCAACAGGGCTGTCGGGAGCAAAAGCAAAAATGTCATTAGAAAATCAGTATTACGGAAAGTAGAACACTTTTACAAAGACGCGTTTATTATTCATTGCATAATAATTATGACCATTACCTATTATGCAAATTAGGTGAAATACGTTTATGCGTACTTCAAAATGGTAATAAAAGTCAGGTTACAATCGCACTAATATTATAAAGTCGAAAGTTTATGAGTGTCTAAGTGTGTTTGTTACTTCTTTACGCTCAGACGGCTGGACCAATTTTGATGTAATTTAGTATGGAGGTAGGTAACAGAGTGTTACCTACCTCCGTACCTAATTTCATAAAAATTGGTCCATTTAACACAGGTTACTTTTATCCTGAAAAATGTTAAAACAAACATTTCGTTTACACCACAAAATGTTTGTTCTGGGTAGGAATTGAACCCTTACAGCTTACAGCTCTTAAAGCAGGTTTTTTTATTTTTTTTAATGTAAGAAGTAATGAGACGAATGAAGCGCTCTCCTGATGGTAAGAGATAACGCCTGTCCATGACCATTGCAGCGATACAAAGAACTTTGAGTAGCAAAACAAAGTCCGGGGCATCGCTGCTTTGGCGCTCATTACTTTGAGACTTTCGATGGTTAGTCTCAACAGCCCAGTAATCTCGCTGCAGTACCCTTCAAACCGGAACACAGTAATGCTGGTACTGCGGTGGTACCTACCTAGGCGACCTCCTGCTAAGGAGATCTACCACCAAGTACTACCTACCAATGAGCCAACATGGCTGTCAAATTTATATGAACATGAATGCGGACGAGTGTATCCAAATGGTAAGTGAATATGTATTTTTGAGACAAGCGTGCTACATCGTAGACCGCATCATCAAGCTAGATGGCGGCCAAACGCAAGCTTATAACGCAATAACGACAGAGGTGTCGCAATAAATGAGAAAACCGAACTCTGACTACTAATGGTCCGTATTCTAAGGAATCCTATAAACATAAATTAAAGAAATGACTTATCGAATAAACATATTAAAAAGATGAACGAAATATGATTTAATGAAAGAAATATATTATTAACTAGCTGTTTACCGCGACTTTGTCCGCGTGGAATTTAACAAAAAATGTTTGTACGGTTCGCAGAATGTAAGAAAAGTTAATAGTTAAAGAAATGCCTTAATCTTTGGTAACCTAACATTTTCCGGTATGCAAAGTATAATCTATAATCTAATAAGTTAATCCAGGTAATAGAATTTAATCCAAATCCGTTTAGCCGTTTTGGATCTGCATCTCAAATGAAGCTGCCAGAAGAATCCGTAAGTGCTTTGCGGCTTGGTGCCAGCCGAGTACTAGAAAATACCGTACACTGGTTTACTCATAATGATTTTCTTCAATGGTAGCTCAAGCTTATTTTGGCTTTGAACCCACACTCTTCGGCGTGTGAACTGACCACGCTAACCACTGAACTATCATCGTTAAATTTAATTATGTATTTGGGATATTTTACATAATTATGTAGTTATATGCGTATGAAAAAATAAGTGCTTTATAAGTCAAACGAAGTAATTATTCTCAACTTTCTCAAATTATGCTTCAAAATCACGCGAAACGAGATCACAAAATCACGGAAATGGCCCAGAATCCAACAAGCAACGTGATATAATTCAATTGAACATGGCAATGATGTGCGTTTCGTTTCACGGACTGACATGCAGCTTACGCAACCGTGATGTAAGAATGTGAGAAACGGAACGCTTCCTTCCGTCTTCGGTTTTTAAATTCTGGGAACGCGTCACGCCAGAGCACAGGAATGAGAATGCAAATGGATGGGGTTTTTGGCGGGAACACGGAAAGAGTCGTGTCTCCCCGTTGTATTTTTTCTAAAACTAGTCTTTTCTTGATGCATAAAAATGGTGATGTTTTATTCATAAAGTGCCGAATCACAAGCACGAGTTTTCCCACGAAAATGATATAATTTGGTGAAACATGACTTTTCGTGTTGCTTCCAAAACTCCATCGAAGCTTTATAGTAAAGGCTTGACCGAGACTGGACTTTGACTATAACTATAGCTACGAGGAAACTTATTTAACTTAAAAATATAAAAGACCTGGCAAACGCTCAAAATTCGACGCCAAACCAAAGAAAAAAAAGATTGGCAATAGATACTATTTTTTTAATATCCGTAGTATATTAAAAAAATAGATCTGTGTGTAAGTCTGGCACCCAAACGACTGAACCTATTTTGATTTAATAGTTTTTGAGTTTGAAAGGCGATTTGATCGGGAGAGTTCTTAGCTATTCAAGAAAATCTGTTTAATCATTCGAATATTATTAGCTTTTTTAACCGACCCAAAAATGGAGGAAGTTCTCAATTAGACTGTTTTGTTTTGTATATAATTATGTTGGTCAATAATTCCGCCAATTATGAATCGATTTTGACGATTATTTTTTGCTTGGTAGGTGACTTCAGAGGTTGTCCCATGTAAATTTGATCGAAATCGATTGAGTGATTTTTTAATAATCAACAAAAAATTAAAAGTGGTATATACATCGATGATATTTTCGTTTGCTCAGAAACCTCGCTGTTTCATTGGAGCAGTGCGTTTAGTTGGCCTAAGGGTAATGGAGTCGGTATTTTTAATTTAACAATTTGTATATGTATATTAGTCTAGTTGATAAATAGATATGTGAAAATCTTCCACAAGTGAGATAGAGTCGGAATTTGTGGTGTTGGGAGTTTTTTAGATTCCTAATTTATTTATTGTTTTTGTTCATTGTTGCGAAACCTGACTACGGCAACGCCATAAGAAAATTTTATGTTTTATACACGACTTCCAAAAAAAGTTGTGGAATGTTTTTATGTATTTATTTACCTCGATAATGGTGGTAAGAAGTAATGAGAGGAACGAGACGCTCTCCTGATGGTAAGAGATAACGCCTGCTCTTGACCCGTGCGGCAAGACAGAGCTTTGGGTAATAAAATCTAGGCCATCACCCCATTAGTATTCACTATATTGAGACACTGAATCTTATTAGCCTAGTAATCAATCAAGATTTAGGACCTAGATACATGCGAGAGACTTCGCCATACGATTAGACGCGTCGTGTGACCAAAATCTTACTTCTGTAGCCAAAACTTTTTTTAAAATTTATTCTTGGCCATTGGCATTGTCATCTTGTGTGACAATGCTGTCAGTACTCGAGCCATGTTTCCCTTGACGTGTGATGATTAGATTAGGTTTTTTGTACGGTTCATTTATAATTTTATGTTTTTATAACTACACAAGCGGACGCCTCGCGGTTTCACCCGCGTAGCTCCCATTCCCGTGAGAATACAGGGATAAAAGTAGCCTATGTCATCCGGGGATAGTGTAGCTTCCCAACAGTGAAAGAATTTTTTAAATCGGTCCAGTAGTTTCGGAGCATATTCAATACAAACAAACAATCAAATCGTTCCTCTTTATAATAGTATTGATAGATAGATAGAGTATCAGTTTTCATAGCATTCCCCTACGTACCTACCTATTTGGTTCTCGATGATTGTAGATGTAGCAATAACATATTTTTTTTTTTTTTTTTATGGTTGACAGGCTAGTTGTTTGACCACAGCTCACCTGATGTTAAGTGAAAGGTGTGGTCGAAGATGGTAAAGCACACCTAGCCTGGAATGGAACTGGCTCTCAAGTGAGGCTGCCGGAACACACCGTTAGATGCTTGGCGGCAGATTTTCAACTTGAGGGTGATAGCTAGCCAGCCGAGTACTAGAAAGTACCCTACCACCATGCTATGGTTTCCTCACGATGTTTTCCTTCACCGGCAGCTCAAGCTCATTGTAATAACATATTCAAGTACCTATAAACTTAATAAACAACCCAAGAATATCCATCAGGGTCTGCCATCACTAGAGCCCGCGCCCAGCAAGGTTTAGTTCATTTTATTAAAATTCCAACAATGATAATAAAAACAAGCGGCCACTAACACAGTTTATAAAAATTAGAGACAAAGTTGACAAAACCTAAGTGTTGTCTCAATTATAGGTATACACCTCATGCAATATGCACAGTATGCCTAAAAGTTTTGAAACATAATTAAATTGAAATTAAACAAATTGTTTCATGCGTTACTTCCGCAAAGTAAAGCCTGAATCAATCAATTATTTGTAATTAAACGTTAGCTAATTGAATTGAAATTATATATACATACATTAATAAATTAAAATAAAATACTACTAATTTTGTAAATGTGAAAGTTTGGATGGATGTTTGTGTTTGTTACTCTTTCACGCAAAAACTACAGAACGGATTCGGATGAAATTTGGTGATACCCTGGATTAACACATAGGCTACTTTTTATCCCGAAAACATGTAGCAGGTAACACCGCGAGGCGTCTGCTAGTTGTTTATATACATGACCGACTCCACGAGAGATCAACTCTACTTATTAAATCTTTCTACGTTTATTATCTCGCGTTATATTTATTTTTTAAATCGGGGGCTTTTATATTATTTTATGCTTTTTCAATTACTTTTTAACCAAAGTAATGAGCGCCAAAGCAGCGATGCCCTGAACTTCGTTTTGCTACTCAAAGTTATGTGTATCGCTGTAATGGTAACGGACAGGCGTTATCTCTTACCATCAGGAAAGCGTCTCGTTCGCCTCATTACTTTTTACATGAATAAAAAACCGTCGTGGGTTTTCTTAAATTGTTTTGCTTTTTTGTATCTTATCGTGAATACCATACCTTCCACCGCGTGCTTCAGAACCAAGTTAAGATCTTAGCTGCTAGAGACATTATTTTATGACATTGACGAGTATTTCAAAATTAAAGATTATTGAATTACCAGTAAGTAATTATGATTTTTTTGTCATGTCATTTTAATATGTTGACAATATATTTTTGGTATTGACATATTTTATATTGACACGTTTGTATATTGACATACCTTATTTTGACATGTAGTCAGTGTATTAAAACCCATTTAATGACATATTTAAATATTTTGAAGTGACTTGTAACATTGGTGTTATCAATAAAATATTTGTATTTGTATTTGTATTTTTACTTGCCGTAGGCGCGGCGTGGCGTAGGTATGTATAACATAGGTATTTAAGTAGGTACCGACAAACTACTGGACATTATGTCCGCGTCCAAGGTTTGCAACTTTCATTTGGACCTCTTCCAAATTCCTGGGTTTGTGTTACAAGGTGATAGAATCAAAGGTACGGCTCTCGGTCGAGTAACGTATCTTTTCATTTTTCTTATAGGTGCAGTGAAGGTGTTAGGTGTCTGACCACTGCTTACTTGATGTTAAGTGGCGGTATGAACGGAGATGGTGAGCATACCTGAACTAGAATGGTACTGGCACTCAAGTGAGGATGCCAAAACATACCGTTAACGATATAAGTTGACAGCCCCGTTGGCTCATTGGTAGTGAGCTGTAGGGCGTGGGTTCGATTCCCACTCAGGGCAAACATTTTGTGAATAAACAAATATTTTTCTGTGTCTGGGTGTTCTGTATCATGTATAAGTATGTATTTACAAAAAATGTATTCTATCAGTTATCTGACTTCCATCACACAAGCTCTGCTTAGTTTGAGGCCAGATGGCACTGTGTGTATAGTAAAAAAAAAACATTTTATTTCAAACCAAAGATCAGCCCAATTAGCAAAGTTTTATGTCCAGCAGTGGGCTAAAGTGGGTGATGATGATGTGCAGCAATACAAAGAACTTTGAAAAGCAAAACACAGTCCGGGGCATCACTGCTTTGGCGCTCATTACTTTGAGACTTTCGATGGTTAGTCACAACAGCCCAGTAATTTCCCTAGCTAGAGTACCCTTCAAACCGGAACACAGTATAACGTTTACACACTACTGCTCGACGGTTGAATATCTGGTACTGCGGTGGTATCTACCTAGATGACTTCCGGCTAAAGCAATAAGTGGTAATACAAAGAGACATTTCATTAATAGAAGATTTATAAGAAAAAATCTGCCGCCAAGCATCTAACAGTGTGGTCCGGCGGCCTCACTTGTGAGCCAGATCCATTCCAGGCTAGGTGTGCTTACTTAACCACACCACTCTTATTTTTAACCACGCCATCACTTATCATCAGGTAAGCTGTGGTCAAACAACTAGCCTGTCAACCATTTAAAAAAACACAAATGTGTTCTGGTTTGAAGGCTACTGCAGCTAGCGAAATTACAGGGCTGTTTAGACTAACCATCGAATGTCTTAAAGCAGTGATACCTTGCATTTTTTTTAACTGCTCAATTGCTCATAGTTTTGGTCAAATGGTCATGGACACGAGTTATCTCTTACAATCAGGAGAGCGTATCGTTTCCTCATGATGTCTTTCTTCATTAGCAGAAATTGATTTGACGCCCTTTAACGTGTGAACCGACCGCGCTAACCACTGAGCTATAATCGCTACAAAACGTACTTATGTAGATGACATCCTGCTAATGAAATCTACCACCAAGAATCATAATGCAAACGCTATTGTAAAAACAGTTTTATCTAATTTGTATTTGTCGAAGATTGAGCCCTATATATACAGAATACAGACTATATAGAAAAAAACTTTCTTAACCCTAAAATTAATATATTATACTCACAATACACACTGAAAAATCCAGTGAAAATAATAAACAATTCTTTTTAAACACTCACATTTACTACTTAAAATTTAATTAATTGTAATCTACCACATTTCAGTCAATAAAAACTTTTTCGTTTTTTTTTTTGTAAATTATTAAAAAAAAGCCAACCTCCTTGTTTCAAATGTAAAACGCACTGGCAGGTTGTAAGGTTTCTTTACGTTTTAAACTCGCGACTTCGAATGCCTTGGTGGGATTTTGTTCTTTGTTCACATTTCCAAATACGTTCGAATAACTTTCATTACATTGCGTTGTATGCTAGCATGTGATTATTGTTTGCTCACATGAAAACAGCAATGTTTAGCTTTTTTTAAACGATTCATTTGGTTCCCAAGCTTTTTTATCATAGTGAGGGGTTGGTAAAGATTTCATATATAATTTAATAACTCATTGCTGCTTTTGAATGCATACATTATTTATTATAGGAATCTAGCCGAAAATGTATTTAATACATGCGATTGCTCTGACAAAAGAGAATGTACTAGACGCGTTGAAGTTTAATTAATATTTTAATTAATTAGTGTTGTGACTAATGAGATGAGATTTATTGTTTTTAATTAAAAAACTGGTCACATACAAATTTTCGCTTCTTTGATTTTGGCGTCGCCTGTAATTATTTGTAATTATTAAACCTGTAATTTTGCTGCAGTACTTTTCAAACCCTAACACAATGTTTTCACACTACTGTGGAACTTCTGGTACCTGATACCTAACTAGACAACCTCTTGCTAAGGGACTTGCCTTGCTATGTAAAATATAATGAGACGAACGAGACGCTCTCCTGATGATAAGAGATAACGCCTGTCCATGACCATTGCAGCGATACACAGAACTTTGAGTAACAAAACAAAGTCCAGGGCATCGCTGCTTTGGCGCTCATTACTTTGAGACTTTCGATGGTTAGTCTCAACAGCCCAGTAATTGCGCTAGCTGAACACAGTAACTGATTTACTAAACTACCAATTCGTAAAAATGTACCATTACTACTTTTTTACAATTAACATAAGATATATATTTATGTATATATATAAATAATAATACTAAATAAATATCATAGGACATTACACACAGCGCCATCTGACCCCAAACTAAGCAGAGCTTGTGCTATGGAAGACAGATAACTGATAGAATACTTAAATACTTTTTTTTATAAAACACGATTTTTCGTTTTTTGTGGTCGATAGGCTAGGTAGGTTTGACCACTGCTCATCTAAATTTAAATGATCATATACACACCTAGCCTGGAATAGAACAGGTTTTCGAGTGAGGCTGCCGGGTGCTTGGCGGCAGATTTACTAGAAAGTACCCTACCTCCATGCTATGGTTTCCTCACGATGTTTTCCTTCACCGGCAGCTCAAGCTCATTGTTGGGGTTCGAACCCACGCCCGCACTAACCACTGAACTATCATCGCTACAAAAAGTACTGAGAAACCACTAAGAATATCTTATTGTAATGTGATTGTATTATATTTTCCACTTTACATAACAATGACGTCACATCTGCATAACTTTGTAACAAAGAGATTCTCAGCAAAATCATCTAACAAGTCTCCGAGTGAAAACACCGCGCGACACAAAAAGTAAATTGAAGTTCAACAACTTCCAGCGGAGTTCTGTAGGGGCGCCACTATCGGATTTTTTTGATAACTTAGATACTATACTATGGGAACCAGATAACTGATAAGTTAAGCTAGCAAACAAAAAATAATCCGAATTGACTTTTTTGAAGTCTGTTAAAAATAATGAGAGAAGAGAAGCTCTCCAGATGAATGAATGAATGATGAGAGGAATTCATTTTCACAGCTGTCCTAAGTATATCGTCAGTCTATCGAGTATTCTGAGGATACCATAGCATGGTGGAAGATTATTTTTTAGTACTTGGCTAGCTAGCTACCACCCAATTTGAATATCTGCCGCCAAGCGCCAGGCGGTGTATTCCGGCAGCCTCAGAGTTCAGTTCCAATCCAGAATAGGAATGCTTTACCATGTCCAAACACACTGTCACTTAACATTAGGTGAGCTGAGGTCAAAAACCTAGCTTGTCAACTATGAAAAAAAAAAAAAACTTTATAACCCATTCCCTGGCAAATATTTGAATCTTCATTTTTTTAAGTTTAACAGGCTAGGTGTTTGACCACAGCCACCTGATGTTAAGTGACGGTATGGTCGAAGATGGTAAAGCACACCTAGCCAGGAATGGAACTGGCTCTCAAGTGAGGCTGCTGGAACACACCGTTAGATGCTTGGCGGCAGATTTTCAACTTGAGGGTGGTAGCTAGCCAGCCGAGTACCTACTAGAAAGTACCCTACCATCAAGTTAAGGTTTCCTCACGATGTTTTCCTTCACCGGCAACTCAAGTTCATGTATTTGAATGACACCAACTCCAATTCTGAGTAGACAAATCTTTTATTAGTTAACAAATTACACTTATATCGTCGACATGAAATAATCATCTGCTGGGCAAGGATCATTAGTATCTATTGGCTTATATTTATAAATCTTTCCTTTAGTTCCTACTACTATGTTATTTTTATTATCAAAAGCTATCCCCGTGATTTTATAACCAAGCTGTCCTATTTTAACTGGCAATATACTCTTCGTTGTTAATCTAAATAAAGAACCTTTAACAGCAACTAATGCTTCGTCATGTTGATTTAACAGCAGAATATATTTAAGCTCTCTCGTAAATCCTTTGTATTGTATTGGTTCGTAATAGTCTATAGAAAAGAAGTACAATCTCCCATCTACATATTCGTAGAAGGCGTTCCCTTTAGCATCTTGAACAAAGCTATATGCTTTCGGAATTTTGTCATATCTCTTCACCGCTGCAGAATTGTTCATAAATTTTAATATTTCATGATTTGATCCCGTTGTTATGTACATTTGATTGTCAGCTTTATCAATGAAGATGTTTCTTACATCGTCATCGCCGATAGGTCTTTCGCCAGTTATTTCAGTTCTAGAGTAATCGTAAGTAACTAGTCCTTGATTAGTTCCTATATAGATAACATTGTTAGGGACGTCTACGGCAACGCATTGACCAATCAATTCATCGGAGACAGGCAAAGCTTTAATACCCAATGCTCCATGCTTGAGCAAATGTATTCCTTTTGTATAATTTCTTTTGTGTAGAATAAAGAATATGTGTTCAGTTCTTGGGTCTACAACTATTCCGGTAGGGTATCCGTCGATGGTCGCAATGAGCTGGCGTTTGAAGTAATCGTTACCAATCTTTGTCCGGTCACATTTCTCTGCGCTGGTTACAGCTGTGACTATAGTAAGGAGAGTGATCATTTGAGTAATCATCTTCTATTCATGACAGTTGCAACTGAAACATAAATTTATATTTAAATTAAGAAAGTTAGTAATTTAAATAAATTAAAAAATAACCACAAGTCTTTGTAGCATCATCTCGTGATAGTAAGCGGTTGCCGACACGTGTTTCATCTCTGCACGAGACATCCTTAGGACGGCCAAGACTCAACACGATTTTAAGTTTATATCCTCGGACGCCTCGCAGTTTCACCCGCGTAGTTCCCGTTCCCGTGTGAATACAGCAATAAAAAGTAGCCTATGTCACCCAGGGATAGTGTAGCTTCCCAACGATGAAAGATTTTTTTAAATCGGTCCAGTAGTTTTGGAGCCTATTCAATACAAACAAACAGACAAAAAAATCAAATCTTTCCTCTTTATAATTAGTGTAGATCAGACGAACAAATCGCTATCCTGATGGTAATATAACGCTTAACCATAAACATTGCAGCGGCATCCAGAACTTAAAGTCTAGGGTACCGCTTTGTCGTTCATTATTTTGAAACATTGGGTAATCTGAATAGCTTTGTTACTTCATTAGCTGTACCCTTTAAACCGGATTACACTAATGTTTGCACACTACCGCTTGGTGCTAGAACATCTGATACAGTGGTAACAAACTAGCCGACCTCCTGCTAAGGAGATCTTAGTTTTGTTACACGAAAGTTGCTGCAATAGTCGTATTAAGCAGGCGTTATCGCTTAATTCATTATTAGAATGCTACATTATCCGTGATGGGCATAGGCCACATTTTATTTAAAAAACAGTCCCGTATGGAAATTTCAACAATGTAAGCCAAGCTGTGAAACATTTACCGATAAAACATGCGCTGCGAACACTATTGACAATAGAATAAAGCGACGTTTTTTAGAGCAAATTGACAGCTACAAATAAGTCCGCAATATCATATGTCTAACTATTACAGTTGTCATCTTTACTAACTATAAAGAGGAAAGATTTAATTTTATGTTTGTTTGTATTGAATAGGCTCCGAAACTGCTGGATCGATAAATTTATATTGTTAATCGAGTTCTGTTATCCCGTGCGAAGTCGGGGCGAGCTGCTAGTACTATTATAAAGAGGAAAGATTTGATTGTTTGTTTGTATTGAATAGGCTCTGAAACTACTGGACCGATTTCAAAAATTCTTTCAACGTTGGGAAGCTACACTATCCCCGTGTAACATATACTACTTTTTATCCTTGTGTTCCCATGGGAACGGGAATTACGCAGGCGAAACCGCGAAGTATCCGTTAGTCGTTTATAAACTTTGCTTAAAATAATCTAACCTTCACTCAATAAGAATTGATTTGACCACTTTTGCCACTTGCCACTAGACCAGTGATCACAACTCGATAGTTCTCAAGACTGCACTGCAGATCATAATAGATGTGACTTTATAAAACACCTTTTGTGTCTCATTACTGGTGAGAGTGTAAACAAAGATTCGAGTAGATCGATTTTAGTGTACAGGATGCAGAAAGATGATCTACTTTTGAATTATAATAGTTATTTTTTTTTGTATATAATCTTTTGTTTGACTACAGCTCACCTGATGTTAAATGACGGTGTAGTCGAAGATGATTGCACACTTAGCCTGAATTCGCGTGCTTCAGAGCCAAGTTAAGATCTTGGCGGCTAGAAACATTGTTTTATGACATTGAGTTGTTTTTTTTTATGCCACAGGTGTCAATCAAGCTGACGGGTTGCCTCACCGTCGCCTATAGATATCTGCAATACCAACACACAAGGCACTACAAATACGTTGCGGACCTTTTAAGATTCTATTAACATGCCTTTTGAAGAACCCAGTGTTATAACTCCGCGGGAATACGGAAGAAGGAAGATCATTCCTTAATTTGCAAGTGTAGGCAAAAAAGATCGATTCGCTTGAATCGCACAGTGTGCGATTTCCATGAACCGGGAAATCACCCGGAGATAGTGTAGCTTCCCAACGGTGAAAGAATTTTTGAAATCGGTCCAGTAGTTTCGGAGCCTATTCAATACAAACAAACAATCAAATATTTCCTCTTGAAAATAATATAGATAGATAGATAGATATAGATAGACTAGCGGACGCCTCGCAATTTCGCCCGCGTAGTTCGCGTTCCCGTGAGAATACTGGAATAAAAAGTAGCTATGTCACCCGGAGATAGTGTAGCTTCCCAACGGTGAAAGAGATTTTGAAATCGGTCCAGTAGTTTCGGAGCCTATTCAATACAAACAAACAATCAAATCTTTCCTTTTTATAATCTATTAAATAATGGAGAAATACTGTTATTTTCAGGGTTTCTAATGTGGTGTCGTAAATTCTAACATTTCTTGCCGCTTACATTGCGTACGCAGGCTTAACCTTACAGGATTTATAAAAATAATGTACTAAGTATTGTACACCTTGAAAAGGTCTACAGAAAAGTCCGCGATGGTATATGTCTATCTCTTATCGATATCCCACAAAACCATTTTTTGTCATTTACTTTTTACGGCAAATAATAGCAAATTTTCGAAGCGATTTTAAGCACTACAGCATTATTCCTTATTTAATTAAATACCATAAATAGATTGTTGATTTAACATAGATTTATATGGCCTTTTACAGCACACAATTTCTTTGAATATTTTCGAAGATATTACAGATTTAAAAATACATTGCGTAGCGTTTGCGGCGGTACCTATCGGCCGGCAGCCGCCGACCGCAGCGCGACGCGATATGAAAAGAAGGCATACATATACATATAGGTATATGAGGCAGGTAAAGACTATGTAAATATTGACTATCAAAAAGTGATGTGGTGCATCCTATTTTGATAAATAAACATATTGATTTTTTTCGAATTTTGCACCCGTGCGAAGCCGGGGCGGGTCGCTAGTAATATATATTCTATCAGTTATCTTGCATAGTACAAGATTTGCTTAGTTTGGCTGTGTGTAAATGTCCCACTTTATTAACGTGTTTTTTTATTTCAATTACTGACCAAAACAAAGAAAATTTTGATTAACTAGGCACTGTTACTATTTCATCCTAATTAGAAACACCCTGTCTCTCCATGAGAATTGTAAGTCTAAATGATGCAAGGTTTAGATCACACATAGATATTATATTATATTTTCTGATATCATCACGCTTACAATCTATTTTCTAAACTTTGGCTGTTATTATTCATCAAACTATTATTCATTCTCGTACTACAGAAATCATTTTAAGGGCGAGTGTGAGTGTGTACGTTCGGCGTTAAAAACTATAATAATCGACAGTTGGGTAAAAACGGGAGGATTCATTTGGTAAGCAATACTATTCTAAATAGTAAAGTAAAATATATGCTAAATGACAGCGAGTGGCTTGAAGATAATTATGCGAAGTTCACCCGCACTTGGCTAGCCTGATCATTTAGTTTATGGCTGTCTTAAGCTACCTCCCCTTCTAAATTAGTATGACCAGTATTATGCTGAGGTGAGCCCCTATTTTGTAACTGTTTGTCTCTATTTGTTGTGTTCTAAGTTACAAAACAAAATTATTTTCTTTCTTCCTTTAAATTCTACTAGGTGGTGAGGTACTTCGGACCGGAGCCGATGGAGACAGATTCGCCGTCTAAAAGGTTCCAGTGACCACGGGACGGCCATCTCTTCTTCAATCGGTCCTCAGAAATGAGGGACCGATTGAAGAAGATATGGCCGTCTCACAATGACTAGAGATTGGATCTGTATCAGCCCTTTTACCCGACTTACTCAAGTTGTAAATCTGTCGCCAAGCACGTAACGGTGTGTTCCGGCAGCCTTACTGGAGAGTTAGTTCCGTTCCAGGCTGGGTATGTTTACCATCTTCGACCACACAGTCATTTAACATCTGGTGAGCTGTGACGAAACACTTGTCAACCATTAAAAAAATCTGACATGGTTTTGCGTTTACTATCAAAATTGTCAACCAAGCGATAGCACATAGTTGTAAATATCAATTTATGAGTTTTTTTCTCCTTTGTACTGGCATATATATTATAGTATGTAGTTTTTGAATGAAATATATTTTGGCTAAAATTTCTATTTTAGTAGGCAAAAACAGGACGTCGAGTTGCGTTTTGTTTATAAAAATAAAAATATGGGGATTAAAACAATTGTTTGATTTCATTAAAATCGTTTATTTCATTTAATCACTTTACCGGCACTTCACCTTCGCAGCCGTCCATGCTGTATTTATAAATGGCTCCATTTGTCGATATAAAAAAGTTATTTTCATCAAAAGCAATCCCAGACGGAGTGACATCTAGCTCCATCAATTTAAGTGGTATCATATTATCTGGCCTAAGATGGTACAAACCATCGTTAGTGGCCAAAATAGCTCTGAAATCATTATCAATAGCAATTGCTCGACCAGAATTCTTAGCTATACCAACAAACTCTATCGGCTCTTGAAATCCTTTAAGCAGCACTTTAACATACTTGGAATTACATTCATAATATATATTATCCTTATCATCTACAGCCATGAAATACGCGCAAGGAACATGCTCCACTCTCGTTTTCTCGTTTTGAACTAAATCAATTATGTAGACCTCGTTTTCTGGGAACAATGTAGCATAAAGAACATCTTTGTTGGCAGGTTTGAAGAGTTGAACTATGTCTTCGTCCTTCATGGTTACAAAGCTAGCTGTATTGTCATCATTAAGAACTGTTAATCCTTCGACACTGGCTATATATGCTTTATTATGCTTGACATCGACCGCTGCAGCTTGACCTCTCACGTTATCTATTTTAACTGAATTTCCGTTAGTGAACGCGTACTGGTCCATTTTGGTTTGTACGTTGTCATTATGTAGAGTGTCTAGGTCGATCAAAGTGAATAGGAGTGTTTCGGTTTTTGGGTTGTATGCCAGATTTGTGGGGAGACCTTTGATCGTGAGGATTTCTGATCTGGAGTATAGGGCACCATCGAAAGAGTAGGAGCAATTCTGTGCTGCCGCCGTTGATATTATCAGAAGTAATAATGGTATCATCTAAAACATATAAAATAACGTATATTAATCGTAATCCAGTTAAATTGACAAGCTATTTTAAACCTCAACTCATGAGGCAGAACTGCTAGCACGCCATGATAAATTAACGTTTTGTAGCACAAAAGAGACAGATTTTGATAATAGTTTTTAAATATGAATGGAAAAATGACCTGTAACTTTGGTGTTATTAATAAATGATTTGTATTTGTATTTGATTCGTCTAGTATTTTAGCGTTGGGAAAACAGTTTATCCTTGGCACGGCGCTTGATCTGAAGAAGACAGATGTATCTTCATATATCCTACTTTGTTATGTCACATTTTTGTGAATCAATTTTATTTTAAAAAGTGGGAATAAGTTGGACAGACGGATAGACAGGGTACGCCTAGTAATAGTACAGATTTCAATACCAGTTCAGATAGCGATGATAGCTCGGGCGGCTGGATCTTATTCCAGGATATACCATCTCAACGACGCCATCACTAAACATCAGACGAGCTGTAGTCAAACACCTAGCCACCACACCACACCAGTAAAAATTATAACTTACATGTTCCATGGTTAGTAAGCTCACAAGTTGTTTTCATAGAATTAAACACAACACTGATTTAAAAATAACAGACAGTGATATTAAAATCAGTTTCATACTATCTATTCCGGATGGAGCATTGCTCTTTTTAAATTATCTATAATTATCATTATTAAATGACACAAATAAACATTTGTGTTTATATAAACAAAACAAAACCTAATCTAAATGTAAAGTGGCCAGAATACTGGCAGCTGTGCCACTTTAGATAGACTTTTTTTAAAATGTATTGTATACCAGCAGACGCCTCGCGGTTTCACCCGCGTAGTTCCCGTTCCCGTGGGAATACAGGGATAAACAGTAACCTATGTCACCCGGTGATAGTGTAGCTTCCCAACGGTGAAAGAATTTTTGAAATCGGTCTAGTAGTTTCGGAGCCTATTCAATACAAACAAACAAACAATCAAATCTTTACTCTTTATAATAGTATAGATAGAAATATACAGTGATATAATGGAACAGATCAGCATTGAAGGATTGAAGAAGTCAGTAGTTGGTGCGGTCAGTTCACAGGCCGAAGGGCTTGGGTTCAAACCCCAACAATGAGCTTGAGCTGGCGGTGAACGAAAATATCGTGAGGAAACCATAGCATGGTGGTAGGGTACTTAATAGTACTCAGCTGGCTAGCTCTAGCTAGCTACCCTCAAGTTGAAAATCTGCTGCTAAAGCACCTAACAGTGTGTTCCGGCAGTCTTGCTGGAGCGCTAGTTCTATTCCAGGCTAGATTTGCTCCATCTTCGACCACACTGCTATGGTTTCCTAACGATGTTTTCCATCAGCTCGAGCTCATTGTTGGAGATTGAACCCACGCTTTTTGGCATGCGCTAACCACTGAGCTATCATCGTTACAACAACTTGGCAGTACCTACCTAGTTTTGTGGCAAAATAGATTTAAATTTAAATTAAAATTACTCTCAAATAATATAAACATTTATAAAAAGTAATCTATACTATTATAAAGAGGAAAGATTTGATTGTTTGTTTGTTTGTATTAAATAGGCTCCGAAACTACGGGACCGATTTCAAAAATTCTTTCACCGTTGGGAAGCTACACTATCCCCGGGTGACAAAGGCTATTTTTTATCACAGTATTCTTACGGAAACGGGAGCTACGCGGGTGGAACCGCGAAGCGTCCGCTAGTTTTAATAAAATGATAAGTTTACTTTTAAACCTCCCTTAATAACTGTTTAGTTTAATATATAAATCGTATTAAAATCCGTGGCATTTTCAGTGTACTAAACGCACTAATAGACACTCGCGAAATACGACTTCATTATGTACTGTTTAGTTATATAAATGATTCTCTATTAATGTTCAATTTAGTCTGGTTTTCCTACAAATGAAACATTACACTTTAACGCATTGTATTTATCTGATATAGGAAGGAAGGCAGAGTGAAATGTTTGTTTCCACGGTTAAACGACTATGAAAAAAAAAAAAAAAAAAAAAATACATTGTGTGATTTTGACGAACTGTATGGACTTTTAGAATAGGTTTTTTTATTTTTGTAAATTTGTAAATAGTGTAGATAATAATAATTTTAAGATTTATTTTAAATGAAATTTATAATTCATTACATTTTTTTGTCCTGGGTTCGATTCCCACCCAGGACAAACAGTTTGTGGTATAAACAAATGTTTGTTCTGTGTCTGGGTGCCCTGTATTTATTATAAGTATGTATTTACAAAAAAAAGTACTTAAGTATTTTATCAGTTATCTGATTCCCATAGTACAAGCTTTGCTTAGTTTGGGGTCAGATGGCGCAGTGTGTAATGTCCTACGATATTTATTCTGAGCTCGGTGAGGATCTATGGGCCTCTATTACTTACCATGGTATTTGTTTCTTTGTATGTGTTGTCTATATTAAACCAAAGGCGACAGACGCTGTTTATATGAATGTTTTATGTAAAATCGAATCGAATCTAGATAATATGACGGCTAATAATAATGTATTTATTGTTGGCGATTTGAACATGAATAGTACCTCTAATAATATTCGGAATTATTATTGTTATTTTTTGACATACTGTAATTTAATTGACCACAATGACATTGTTAATTCTCATGGAAGTATTCTTGACGTAGTGTTGGCACAGGAGCGCGAAGAGTCGTGTTGCGTGTGCGTGTGTAAGGGTGATGGGTTTGTCCCCATTGACCAGTTGTACCATCCGGGACTTGAAATAACGGTGAGCCTTCGAACGCGGCATAAAAACCTTACGTGTATGCAGCCGAGTAATATTGACGAGTCACGGGATTGGAATTTTAATAAGATGGACTTTACACTATTTCGATCTTTGCTTGAGGACATTTCTTGGACACCGGTTCTCGAGTGCCAAGACGTTTCGGCGGCCTCCGAAGCTTTTTATGATATTGTTTATCAGTTATTTGATCGATCGGTTCCTAAAAAGAAAAGGCAGGTTGCAAAATGTTATAGGTATCCCGTTTGGTTTAACGCGGATATTATTAAGGATATCCGGCGAAAGGGTAGGTTGCACAGAGCCTGGTTGCTGTCTAAATGTGTCGCAGCTTACAAAACGTTTTCGGATCACCGTACCAGTTTGAAGACGCGTATATCTGAGGCGTACAAAGCGCATATGTTTAGTATTGAAGAAAAATTACAACTTCGACCTCAGTGTTTCTGGGCACATGTACACAACCTTAGGTCTAAGGGTGGTTTTGAGCCTTGTGTCACATACCAAGGGAAGTCCCACACTGGTGTGGATGCAGCTGAGGCATTTGCTGCCTATTTTTCCAGTGTGTTCTTGGATGAATTACCCGTTCTGGATAGTAACTCATGCTATGATAACGGAATTGTTAGCGGTTACGTTAATATACCTTCTCTGTCGCCTGAGGATATTGAGCGTGGTATAGATAAATTAAAGCCAGGTAGCTCCACGGGCCCAGATAACCTACCTAGTATTATTCTCAAAACATATAAAGAGCACATCATACTACCACTCTATCACATTTTAAATCTGGCACTTGTACATGGCAAATACCCAGCTCAGTGGAAGCTATCTCGAGTTACCCCTATCCCAAAGAGTAACAATAAGACATTGGTTGATGAATATCGGCCAATAGCGATACTGTCCGCGCCGGCGAAAGTGTTTGAATACGTCCTGCATAAGAGAATATATCGACAAGTAAACCAGCTGCTAGGCGATGAGCAACACGGTTTTAGGGCAGGTCGTTCGGTGAATACAAACTTGTTATGCCTTGTGGAATATATTTCTGAGGCGATGGATAGCGGTTTTCAGGTGGATGTGATATACTTTGATTTCCAGAAAGCTTTTGACAGAATTGACAACGACATACTATTACGTAAACTGTCGGGTATTGGATTCTCTCCAGGTCTCCTTACTTTTTTCTCCGATTATATGAGAGATCGGCGCCAATTTGTGAGACATGGTAGTTATGACTCCAAACCTTATCACACTCGATCGGGTGTAAGTCAAGGCTCAGTTCTAGGTCCTCTGCTTTTTTCTCTCATGATTCATGACTTACCTAAGGTTTTGAGTGTAGCCAAATGTCTTTTGTACGCCGACGATCTCAAGCTCTTCCTTAAAGTCAAATCTCCAAGTGACTGCCTTCACTTACAGAATGACATAGATCAGATCTTTCAATGGAGTGTGACAAATAAAATGCTATTCAATCAAATTAAATGTAATGTTATATCATTTGACCGAAAAAGACATCCTATTAATTTCAATTATAAATTGAACAATGTAGTTATAAATAGAGTAAATGTTGTTAAAGATTTGGGGGTCACGTTTGACCGCGGCTTGACATTTCACGTTCACGTGTCAGATCTAGCTAAGGAAGCTTACCGTCGTCTGGGATTTGTCTTGCGTAACGCTAGGGATTTCGAAAATCCTCAAGTCGTAAAAACTTTATATAATGCTCTAGTTAGAAGCAAGCTCGAGTCAAGTGCCTGTGTATGGAACCCGTATCACGTTAAGTATGCGCGGATGCTTGAGAAGATACAAAAAGCTTTCTTGAGATCACTGTATAAGAAGCTCTACGGTTACTATCCTTACATGTATCCCACGAAATTTCTGCTTGGGCAGCTCGGATACAATTCTTTAGAAGTAAGAAGGCTTTTGGATCAGCTGACTATATGCTGCAAATCGCTTAGAGGGTTAGTTGACTCCTTACACTTGCACAACTCTTTGTGCATGTTGTTCATACCAGATAACCCCTGGGCTCCAGCAAACAGGCGCGGTCGGCCGCATGATCTGTTCTACATAGATCGGAGTCGTACGATTGCGCGCTCCATGTCCCCTTTAGTTCGCGCCCGCCGCCACTTTAATGCGCTCCTTGTCTCCAACACTGATTTTGACATTTTATTTGACAACTGGAAAAGCATCTTAGCATATTTTTTGACTTATTGTGAAAATTTGACCGATCAATGGGATAAGTGTAACAGCTCAATTACTCTTGACGATGTTTTTTACTGATGAAATGATTATTATTGTTATTATGATTATTATTATTTTTGCTAACGTTTTTTTTTTTTCTTCTTTTAATGTGATTTTTTTTAATGTATATTTATTAATTATTTTTTTGCTTTTTTTGTGTGACATAATTGTAAATGTGCTAACGTTTTTATGTCAATAAATAATTTGAATTTGAATTTGAATTTGAATTTATTTATTATTATTATTTATTTATTTACAACAAAAAAAAAGTATTTAAGTATTCTATCAGTTATCTGACTGCTATAGTACAAGCTTTGCTTTGTTTGGGGTCAGATGGCGCTGTGTGTAATGTCCTGCGATATTAATTTTATTTATTTATATATAATTAGGATATTGAAATAGGTTTTACAACGCATGCTTTTTTTAAATAAGTTGAAAAAAACCATGATTCATACATTTTTTTTTTAATGTATAGCCACGATGTTGTAAGGATTGTAACGATGCCCCATATATCCAAATACGTTCTAACATTTAAAAGTTATGGTGGAATAAAGTAACTCAGATTCATACATAGGTAAACCACTACTTTTCTGACAATTTTTTTTACGTTCATAATATCAGATTTTTTTTTAATGTATAATACATATAATAATGTATGGAAACTGACGTGGTTTTGACAAATTCTCGACGTACTATTACGTGGTTACTAACGTTGGATTCGATCAAATACTTTGTACGAAATCCGAATACGGTTACGAACCTGAAAAATCCCGTATACTCGGAAGTAAAACAAAAAAAGCATTAATTTAGATCCTAGAAGCGTCACCGCCAGCTTATGATTATTGTGTACTTTTCATAGCTTTGGGTCAAAGGTTTTTGACGTGATCCGTTTTTAGCGTCGTATAACGCGCACGCGCACCGAGATTCACGCACGGCCAGTCAGCTTGTACCGATTGCGTGATGGTTCGCTCTTTCTGTTGCATCACGTTCACGCTGCTTCATAAAGTGCTAGGTCACCTCTTGCAGTGCCAGGCTATCTCTCATCTAGAACCCTGTGAGAAAACACCACACAATCCCCTGGATTACCCCAGGATTGGTAGGTTTTCGATATACTTATACAGCATGACTGGTGAGATATATTTATATTATATTATATTTATATTTATTTATTGAGATAAAATAAAAGGTACCTATGATACAGCAGGAGAGTACTTATGTAATAAAATTGGGCACTTAATTTTTGTAGCGATGATAGCTCAGTGGTTAGCGCGGTAGGTTCGCATTCCGAAGGGCATGGGTTCAAACCCCAACAATGAGCTTGAGCTGCCGGTGAAGGAAAACATCGTGAGGAAACCATAGCATAGTGGTAGGGTACTTTCTAGTACTCGGCTGGCTAGATACAACCCTCACGTTGAAAAACTGCCGCCAAGCATCTAACGGTGTGTTCCGGCAGCCTCACTTGAGAGCCAGTTCCATTCCAGGCTAGGTGTGCTTTACCATCTTCGACCACACCTTCACTTAACATCAGGTGAGCTGTGGTCAAAGAACTAGCCTGTCAACAATAAAAAAAAATGCCCAAATTTCCCTATAAATAAATGAAGCGTGAGTACATTTCCGACACTGATAACGATATTTTGATCACGCGACAAGTACGTACTTGTCCCGCCCGCTCGTCGGCGCTAGCGTTCTCACAACGTCCAGCTCGTGCATCCGCGCGGTGTCCATGCGTTGCGGAATTGATTACATAACTTTCGTTTAAGTTACCTAGCCTAGTAGTGAGTTAATATTTATTTTTAATGTAGACAATAGACAATAGACATCACTTTATTTGAGACATAAAACTCATTTCAACATAATTAACAATACATACATACAAAAAAATAAAACAATGAACATAAAACAAAGAAAAATAAAAATAAAAACTTATAATTTTTTTTCATCTTATGAAAAAAAAAATCGCCAAATATCACGTCCTCGAGTATCGTAGGTGCCTCATGAGTCATGCTGTATAGTAAAACCCAAGTTGAAAATCTGCCGCCAATCATCTAATGGTGTAGCCTGAATTGACAGCCAGTTCCATCCCAGTCTGTGCCATTTTCGACCACACCGTGACTTAACATCAGGTGCTGTGCAGCTGTGGTCAAACAGCTGCACAGCATCTGACAAGCATAATAAATAATAAATAATATATATTGTGTCATATATGTATTAGGATATAATATATTATTATTAGAATGTAGATATATTTATGTATATATCCTCGTTATTGATACACCCCATCTTTTTCTTCCTCCGATCATATCCGTCCTAAGGTTGCCTGGAAGAGATCGCTTGTAGCGATAAGGTCGCCAGTTGTTACACCTATTAATTAAGTATATTTCTTCTGTATTGTATTGTTCTTAGTGTGTGCAATAAAGAGTTAATCAATCAATCAATTGTGTCATGGATCCTATTGATACTTATATTTTTATAACATCTTTGTTCATAGAGAGATGCAATAATGCTTATTCTGATTCTGAAAAAAAAGATTTAGAGGAATTGCAGAAAGTTTCAGTTGAAATTACAAAATCAGGTTATTCAAATTTTAATGCCTTTAACATAGTCATTAGTAATTAATTTTACAGAAATATTTTCATTGTCAGAATGTGCCTCAACATCAAGTTTACGCTTTAAGATCAGTTCTCGATCTGGTTGCGATGGATTGTATTTGATCAGTTTTATCATCTAAGAAAGATTTCAACTCTTCGAGCACACCTCCTAGAATAATAGCCAAGAGGTTGTACTCATAAATTTGTTTGTTATATGCGAAATATTGGATAAGGGTAGCTTCCATTGCATACGCACTAGGTTTCACAACAAATTCAAAGTCAGTGAGTTCACTACTTCCGTTTACATATATTATGTAAGCTTTGTTATCGATGACAGCAGGGACTCCAGTTTCAATGATGAAAGGAGGCTTCAGTAAATCCACGTAAGTAGGATTCGTGGGGAGCCCTTCTATTTTCTTGACACCGTCTTCATTTATAACAAAAGGCTGTTTATCAGCGTTATAGTAATACAAATTATTAGAATAATCTAACACGATTTGCTGAGCACCTACAACGTCATCAACTTTCTCTTTCTTATTGCCTTCCTCTGTTACTTTGTACAGTTCATTTTTGTCTGTCAAAATGTAAATTAGATCTGAACCGTTTACTTTGGCTAAACTTATAATGCTATCGGTCACCGATCCGTACTTCTCCGCAGTATTATCTTTATCATTGTAAACGTACAAGCCGTCAGTAGCTCCAAAGTAAGCGGTTTTTGTGTCATCGTTAGCAGCGGATGCGTCAGTACCAGTTTCGAGAATTTTCTTAACTTGTTTATTTCTTAAAATAGACAGACCTTTATACTCTTTAACACCATTATTGATATCTGCTTCAACAAAGAACAGAGTGCTTTCAGCGTTCGTTTCATTATCATCTTCATCGTCGTCATCCGAGTCAAAGTTGAGAGCGTTGAGAGGCACCAAAAGGTTAACTATCTCATGTTCTGCTGTGTAAACTATAAATTCTTCTGGGAACAAATCCGTTGTGACAACCACTTTGTCGTCATCCTTAGTCTCCGTGGATGTTGGCGCAGTAAGCGCTACACCAACCAAAACTGCGAATATTGCCAATTGCTTCATATTGCTGTAATGTAAATTGTTTTTGATTAGTTTTTTGATACTAAGTTATTGTTATGTAGCTCAATTTCGGTAGTTTTTATTCCTACTCAGTACAAACATTTACAAACATGACAACCAGACACAGAACAGACATTTATCGTCACATAAATGTTTGTTCTGGTAGAAATCGAACCCACACCCCTACATCTCTTTCATCATTTTTTTTTTTTTTCATTGTCATGTAATCAGTGTTTTTTACAATCATTTAATAACATACATCTTTGAAATTTTGAATTGACGGAATTGACTTCTAACATTGGTGTTATCAATAAAATATTTGTATTTTGTATTTGTATTTAAAGCAGATCTACCAAACGAGCTAACAGGGCAGTCGATTAATAAGTAGGTATAGAGTTAAAAAAATCAGCCAAGTCCGAGTCAGACTCGTCCACGAAGGGTCCCGTACCATTATCAATAAAAATGGTTTGTTGTATGGGAGCCCCTTAAATATTTATTTTATTTTGTTTTTTAGTATATATTGTTATAGCGACAACAGAAATACATCATCTGTGGAAATTTCAACTGTCTATCACGGTTCATGAGATAAAGCATGACGGACAGACAGACGGACGGACAGCGGAGTCTTAGTAATAGGTACCCGTTTTACCCTTTGGGTGAGGAACCCTAAAAATCGAAGATGGCAACCACACCTATCGTGAACGTGGCTCTCAAATGGCTGTCAGAATACACCGGTAGATTTTTATCTCTCGTGTAGTAGCATATTATAATAGAATAGAACGTAATAGTTTTAGCCATAACTTTCAACTTTATTTATTTCAAAATCTTCTTACCACCAGCTAATAGGGTCCCGTTTTACCCTTTGGTTACGGAACCCTAAAAGTCTTGTCACTTTTGCTTTTAGTTTGGAGTTGCAAGCGCCATCTATCCGACCCCTGCTTATTAAGTGAGTTTTTGACTCGGGTCGCGGGTTTCAGATAAGAGCAGATAAACAAAGTGACCTGTAACTTGTATTCGTAGATAGCATAACTCTTTCTAGAATCATTACTTTAATAAACAATTAATTTTACTGGAACGTGTTTTTCGGTCACTGTCTGGCTTTCTAATAGAAGAAATAACTGTTTCTTTTTTTCATCAGAAGCTGTTACGCATGTCTGTTATGTTACGCGAAACGGTAGTTTTAAGGCGGAAGGAGATCGCTGTACTCATGATGAAAATGTCATTTGTATAGTCAACTGTATATAACAGTTCATCGTCATCATCATTTCAGCCGTAGGACGTCCACTGCTGGACATAGGCCTCCCCCATTGACTTCCACAAAGACCGGTTGGAAGCGGCTCGCATCCAGCGCGTTCCTGCGGTCTTTACTAGGTCGTCGGTCCACCTTGTGGGTGGACGTCCTACGCTGCGCTTGCCGGAACCTCTCCACTCCAGAACCTCAGAGATAGAACAGTTGTTTTTATGCAATTTCAAGGCAAAAGCTTCATATTTATGATTGCGAGGACCTCGTTTCGACTTAATACAACCATTTCGCGTAATCCACATGTCACATGGCAACTTTTTTTTTTAATTTCTGCCGCCAAGCTGTATGGAACTGTGTTCCGGTATGAAGGGTACTACAGCTATATTGCAACGCTTTTGAGACTAACCATCGAATGTGTTATTTAAAGTAATGAACGCCAAAGTTTCACAGATGATGTATTTTTGTTGCCGCTATAACACCAAATATTAAAAAACAGAATAAAATAAATATTTAAGTGGGCTCCCGTACAACAAGCGTGATTTTTTTCCTTCGTGTCCTTCGTGCGCGAGTCCGACTCGCACTTGGCCGGGTGTTTAATGTAAAAGTAATGAGACGTGCGATGTGCTCTCCTGATGGTAAGAGATAACGCATGTCCATGACCATTGCAGCGATACACAGAACTTTGAGTTGACACACCGTAGCTTAACATCAAGTGAGCTATGATCATAAAGAGAGCAAGAGAGAAAATAACATCTACACTAATATTATAAAGAGGAAAGATTTGTATTTTTGTATATTTGTAACGAATAAACTCAAAAACTACAGGACCGATTTCAAAAATTCTTTCGCCGTTGGGAAGCTACACTATCCCTGGGTGACATAGGCTACTTTTTATCCCTGTATTCACACGGGAACGGGAACTATGCGGGTGAAACCGTAAGGCGTCTGCTAGTCTATTTATCTATCTATACTATTATAAAGAGGATAGAATTGTTTGTTTGTTTGTTTGTATTGAATAGGCTCCGAAACTACTGGACCGATATTAATAATTCTTTCATTATTAGAATGCTACATTATCCGTGACGGATATAGGCTATATTTTATTTAAAAATCAATTACAGATCCACGTGGAAAATTTAATAATGTAACCCAAACTGTAAAAATTTGGAAACCCCCTTACTTAGCATGCGCAACGAAAACTATTGACAATAGAATAAAGTGACGTTTTATAGAGCAAATCAAAAAAGTCTACACTAATTATAAAGAGGAAAGATTTGATTTTTTATTTTGCTTATTTGTTTGTATTGAATAGGCTGGGAAACTACTGGACCGATCTGAATAATTCTTTCATCATTAGAATGCTACATTATCACTGAGTGCATAGGCTAGCTATATTTGTGTTGTTAATCGAAGTTTGTTGTCCCGTGCGAAGCCGGGGCGAGCTGCTAGTAAAATATAAAATTATTAAATAAAATACTCACCTATCCAAAGCTTGAGTCCGTGTGACACTAACTTCTTAGAGCCAGCAACACTAGAGTGACCTTTATGATAAACCGTTGAATATATAAACGCACACAAGCAGTCTTTGTAGATTGTATTTATGTGTGAAAAATAATGAAATGGGCACTGATATGATACCCGGCCAACGTACTGTGAGCTTCTTATTGCAACCCCTATTAGGCGCTCAAAAGCAACAAATTCGCAATAAAGTTTTTTTTTAAAGTAATGAGACGAACGAGACGCTCTAATGGTAAGGGATAACGCTTGTCGATGACCATTGAAGCGATACACAGAACTTTGAGTAACAAAGCAAAGTCCAGGGTATCGCTGCTTTGGCGCTCATTACTTTGAGACTTTCGGTGGTTAGTCTCAACAGCCCTGTAATTTCGCTAGCAGCAGTACCCTTCAAACCGGAACACAGTAATGCTGGTACTGCGGTGGTACTTACCTAGACGACCTCCTGCCAAGGAGATCTACCACCAAGAAAATCACCTAGATGTTTGACTACAGCTCACCTGATGTTAAGTGAAGGTGTGGTCGAAGATGGTAAAGCACACCTAGCCTGGAAGGGAACTGGCTCTCAAGTGAGGCTGCCGGAATACACAGTTAGAGGCTTGGCGGCAGATTTTCAGCTTGAGGGTGGTAGCTAGCCAGCCGAGTACTAGAGAGTACGCTACCACCATGCTATGGTTTCCTCACTATGTTTCCTTTACCGGCAGCTCAAGCTTCGGGTTTGAACCCACGCCCTTCGGCATGCGAACCTACGGCGCTAACCACTGAGTTATCATCGCTACGTTTTTCTTTGGTTTTGGCGTCGCATTTGCCAGTGTCAAGTGTTTTATATTTTCAAGATTCAAAAGTTAAATAAGTTGCCTCGTCGCTATAGTTGTAGTCAAAGTCCAGTCTTGGTCAAGTGCAGTCCGTGTCAGTCAAGTCCAGTCATGCTTTAGTAAAGTATTTTAATGAAACTTTGTTAATTAATTCAAATTTAAATTTTTTATTGATGTAAAAACGAAAAGAAAAGTGCACTAATTTCGTGGACTTTAGCTTAAAAATAATTATAATTTATAAAAAACTTGATTTTGCTAGTTGGTGTATACTCTTAGTTTATTTAAACAGCTTTAAGTGTTCACAGTTTTGTCCTTGACTAGTCCGGGCTATCTCTGTTTGTTACTTACAAATTTATAGTGTAATAATCATAAGTAATTATATTTAAATGGTCGTGTAATGGATAACTATTATTAACTCTAGCGCTAATGAATCATTTAATGTTATTAGAAATAATTAGTTAACTTCCCTGTTTCTGTCATCGCACTTCGTGCATTTTGCCACTGTATTTCGATATATTCAAGTATTTAAAAATGAAGTTGGATAATTTGTTTTGGTTATTTAAATAATTATGTTTGCATATAGTGTTTGTATAATGGCGGAATGATCGAGTAACATAGTTGGAGTGAGCCATGTAGTAAGAAAAACATCGCGAGCAAACAATAGCATGGTGGTAGGGTACTCTCTAGTACTCGGCTGGCTAGCTACCACCTACAGTTGAAAATCTGCTGCCAAGCACTTAAGAGTGTGTTCCGGCAGCCTCACTTGAGAGCCAGTTCTATTCCAGACTAAGCGTGCTTTACCATCTTCGACCACATTGTCACTAAACATCAGGTGAACTGTGGTCAAACACCTAGCCTGCCAACCATAAAATAAAAAATACAATAGTGAAACCAATTTTGAAGGCTTTGGTTCTAGTTTTAGGCTTTAGCACAGCTTCAAATTTACTAAAAAACTTTACATTGCAACCCATTAGACAAGGACAACTATATTTTTACTTAATTTTGAACTGTCAATGGGCACTTTCAAAATTGATCTAAGTATATATTTTAATTCATATCAACTTTTTTATTAATTTAATAGCAATAGCTGTTATACAATTTGCTAAGTAATTAATATGTCATTATTTACATCGTTTTAGATAGGAACTTATAGCAAGCAAGCCCACCATGCTATGGTTTCCTCGCGATGCTTTCCTTCACCGGCAGCTCAAGCTCATTGTTGTATTTTGAACTCACGCCCTTCAGCGTGCGAATCGACCGCGCTAATCACTGAGCTATCATCAAATTGCTTGAATAAAACAGTTTGATTTTATGTTATTAATCTACTGTTTTATTCAAGCAGTTGTGATTTACCGCAAATAAAGACCAAAATAAATGCCAGTAGCTGTTATTGCACTGTAAAATTATAATTGATTGATTCAGGCGTTACTTTGCGGAAGTTCATTTTGAATTTTGACTCGACCAAGCGCTCGAAGAGTCAACACGTCCTGAGGATGCCTCGTGTAGAGGTGAAACACGTGTCGACAAAGTGGTTACTGCAGAGAGGAGGATTCTTGATTATTTTAATTAGATTTTTTGTAATTTTAATTTAATTTTTGTCAAATTAACAATATTTCTTAGTTTATGAGTTCTAGATTTTAAGTAAGATTAGGGTTTTTAATTAATAAGCAGTGTAAAATTAGTTTAATTTAAGTCTCCTCGTCACTGTTGGAACTGGAACGACTGTTAAGCGGAAATAAACTAAATATAAACATTCACTGTAAAATTATGCACCATTTGTTCATAAACGGCAAAAAATTATTTGTATGGAAATCGAACCACCTTAAGGTGGTTAAGAGATGTTCACAAGTTAGCACGAACTGCAGACCAGCTCGGTATGTGGACATCAGAAACTCCTTGCACCTTCGACCTGAAAAGAAAATGCGGGGTATAGACGCCCTGCCATCCACGCTTTATCACAATCAGCCTGTCGTACCCCACTGCTGGACATAGGCCTCTCCCAAGACACAATGCAAAAACATCAACTTATACAATTTTTCTAACTTTGCCATCTGAATTATTCTTTCTTCTAAGCCCATAGCAAACTAATAATAAATTATAAATATCGTAGGACTATACACACAGCGCCATCTGGCCCCAAACTAAGCAGAGCTTGTGCGATGGAAGTCAGATAACTGAAAGAATACATAAATACTTTTTTTTTTGTAAATACATACTTATAATACATACAGAACACCCAGACACAGAACAAACATTTGTTTATTCACAAAATGTTTGTCCTGAGTGGGAATCGAACCCACGCCCTACAACTCTCAAGGCAGGTATACTACCAATGAGCCAACGGGGCTGTCATTTTAACTAAATTCTGGAATTGTTGTAGGAAGTACAGAAATACTGTGCGTAGTAGTAGAATAACGTATAATTGAGCCACGGACGTACTTTATATACTGGCACCCCTGTTGACTCATTGGTAATATAACTGCTTTAAGGTGTGGGTTCGATGCCCACCCAGGACAAACATTTCGTTGTATAAACAAAATATGTTTGTTCTGTGGATGGGTATTCTGTATGTATTTACAAAAAATAAAAGTATTTAGGTATTCTATCAATTATCTGACTTCCATAGTACAAGCTTTGCTCAGTTTGGGTCAGATGGCGCTGTGTGCAATGACCTTATTTATTGATATATTTTCCTGAGCAAAAGTGTTTTGGCTTTTTTTAAATGGAAAAGCCATTGGTAAGCAAAGAGATTTTATCTCAGTTTATATAATATTACGTCGTTGATGGTAAGAACAACTATTTGTGATGTTTGTTGTGTTATCCCGGAATAATGTTCCATAAGACGCGTTTATTCCAAATTTCTATAATCTGACAGGAATATAACATTTTTTTCTTATAAAAATTATCCAGTTTTTTTTTAATGTAAAAAGTAATGAGACGAACGAGACGCTCCCCTGATGGTAAGAGATAACGCCTGTCCATGACCATTGCAGCGATACACATAACTTTGAGTAACAAAACAAAGTCCGGGGCATCGCTGCTTTGGCGCCCATTACTTTGAGACTTTCGATGGTTAGTCACAACAGCCCAGTAATTTCGCTGCAGTACCCTTCAAACTTTTACTTGGTGGTAGATTTCCTTAGCAGGAGGTCGTCTAGGTAGGTACCACCGCTGTACCAGATATTCTGCGGCCAAGCAGTAGTGTGCAAACATTACTGTGTTCCGGTTTGAAGGGTACTGCAGCTAGCGAAATTACTGGGCTGTTGAGACTAACTATCTAGTCTCAAAGAAATGAGCGCCAAAGCAGCGATGCCCTGGACGTTGTTTTGTTACTCGAAGTTATGTGTATCGCTGCAATGGTCATGGACAGGCGTTATCTCTTAACATCAGGAGAGCGCCTCGATCGTCTCATTACTTTTACATAAAAAAAAAAAACTGGAACACAGTAATGTCCAAAAACCCAGTTAATAAACAATGTGTTTTTCATCCAAATCCGTTCAGCCGTTTTGCGTGATGAGTAACAAACATACAAACTTTCCCGTTTATATTCTTAGTAGGATCATATTTAGAAAAAGTTGAAGTACGAATCTACAATCTCACGAATGAGAGGTGTCTTTGCACTTTAAAAAGTACCTACTAAAATAACAATAAAACGATATCTAGGTATGGCGATACGAACGATAGAAAAAGTACTTTAAAAAATGCATTAATTGGATAAAAGTCACAAACAGAAATAAAGTGTGTGCCAGAAAAAGCAGGTGATACTTAAGGGTAAGATTAAATTAAAAACAGAAAATTTTTAAACTTAAAAAATAAAAATCTTTATTGATAAAATCATTGTACAACACATCAAAATTCATATAATTAAGGCAACACCATCGGCACTTAACATTTTATATAGAACATGAAAAATATATTATTTTTAATATAATTTTATTTTTATCAAAAACGTCAAACATCAGCCATATTGTGCTTGAGATTTTTGTACAAACTCAACTAATGGAATTGGTCCATCATCAATATAAAATGTTAACATTGTACTAACTAAAAACTAATACAAGTACGTACTTGTAAAAACAAATATTTAAAAATTCATAATATATAAAGTTGAAAAATGTGGTAATTTGGGCAATAATTAATTATCACATTTTTCAAAAAATATGTTTAGGCGTTTTATTACAATTTACTAAACAATAGATAATTATTTTATGAGCTTTTCAAGTTTAAATAATATTCCTAATAATCATCCAAAAAAGCTGAACTACAATAATTATCTATAACTTAATGTAATTATTTTTTTACACACAATAAAGCCTGTATTGTCATCGAAATAGTAGGAAAATATACCTAATCTAAAACGTCATAAAGTATTTTGTCATTTTTGAGCATCATATCATAACAACATCGATCAAATAATGGCAAATTAAATTTCGGTAACAAATATAGCTAATATTTATTCGATATCTCGTTTTCCTTTCCCTGATACACCGAGACTATCCGAGACTTTACAATTCTGCGAAGCTGTTATAAAAAATGTTGTTTTGGTATACAATAAAATCAGACGTCAAAATATGCATAAACACTAGCGCCATACGACGGCAAGAACCGCAAACATAATTACCGGTCGAGCGCTCTTATGGCAGCGATCCTAAGTAGCATTCGCCCGCAAGCGCCTACAGAAATCATTAGCTAAAACATCAAGCCTCGGAAATTCTCGTATAAAAAGGATATGAAATCGAACAATAACAAAAGGCAGTAAAAGCTTAAAATTAAATAAACTAAATTAACAATAAAGTTGGACGTTCGTCACTATGCTTTTAAAAAAGATACATATTTTAACATTGACATAAAAGTGAGGATGGATTTATGATTGAATAGCGCTTGGTCTACCTTGTTTTCAGTGATATGTTAGGATCACGTAGTTCTTTCTACACTTTGTAGTGCCAAGACTTTTTTGAAATACTAAATCATTTCATCATAAATCATTTTATAGAAAATTGCAAGGGAAAATTAATACGAGATTCGATCTGTCTGACAAGTTTCCGCAAGAAAATTGTAACTTTTCCAGGTTCGTTTTCGCTTTCAACGTAACTGTCGAACGCTATTGAGATTCTTAATTACTGAAAAGTATCAATCAGTTGATATGTTTCTATATATCGGAATGCGGGATATAGAATACGTTTTGCAGAAATCGTATCACAGTAAAACAAATCCTTAAAACTGAAAAATTCCGTGCGGAATTAACCAGAATGCGATGAAAAAATCTAGAAGGTAGTAGTTAGTAGAATGAAACTAGGAAGTAATGAAGTTTTAAATGTCGGCTAAGAAGGTAGAAGCATAACCACAAACAACCAAATGTGGTTAAAGTGGACAAGGACAAGGAACTCCTATCACGTCTTGTAATAACTGAGAAAGACTTAAAAAAGCCGGAGATTTGATCCGTAATGTTGTACACGAATGTAGCTAGCAACAAATTATTGATAAGGGAGAAGGCATTATAGCCACAAACGACCGGTTCCAGCTTCCCTCAATCGAAATTAACTAGGATTAAGAGCTCTTCTCGCGTCTTACTATAATTGAGAAAGACATTCAACATAATATTACAGCTGAAACCACTTCTATTTTTGATTTGGAATGTAAAGATATCAAGCCGAATGTAGTTAGGAACTAACTAAGGAAGTATTGAATGTGTTTAGGTAGCATAGCTACGAACGGCCGGGTGTGACGCCCCTCACTTGGAATGGACGAGGTTTAGGAACTCCTCTCGCGTCTTGGGGTCATCGCGGAAGACTCCCAACATGGTGCTGGTGACAGTCTTGCTGTTGATCTTCTGAACTCCGCGCATCACCATACACATATGCCTGTAAGGAAGAAATTATCTATTTAATGCTAATTCAAGTCAAATCTTGTATTTGTATTTGCAAATCAGTAGCCTGCGCAAATAATATAACTTCATCATCATTATTAATTGACTGGCCTGTCAAATCTTCCAATAGAAATCCCGCTTCATAAGCTGTAGGGGAAAAATAAACAGAATGTGATCAATATTACATCCTTTATGTAGTTATTATAGTACAAGATTTGTTTAGTTTGGGGCCAGACTGTGTGAAATGTTCACCAGTATTATGAATGTCATCAGTATTGTAATCATTACCATCTTTGTTATCATAATGTGTTTTATACCGTCCACTGCTGGACAAAGGACTCTTAAGGCAACGCCACTCAACGATTGTCTCAGTCAGATCTCCGAGTTTTTCGATTCCAGCTATTACTAGCCACCTGATGTACTCGTATATTGTTACTTTATTGGATTTTAAGTTTAACTAAGTCTACTGGTTCATGGTTTATTTTTTAGAATACGTGTATCCCAATGATTTATGCCACTGTTTGAACTTGATCGTTATAATCTATTTCATATGTAGTGGAGTTTTTTCTATCATCTTTTACTTGTTAGTAGATTTCCTTAGCAGGAGTTTTTCTAGGTACCACCACAGTACCAGATATTCTGCCGCCAAGTACTACCCACCAGCTAGCGAAATTATAGGGCTATTGAGACTAAGCATCTAATGTACCAAAGTACTGAGTGCAAAACAGCGATAACCTAGACTTTATTTTGCTTCTCAAAGTTCTCGTTATCGCTGCAACGGTCATGAACAGATATTATCTCTTACCAGCAAGAGAACGTCTTGTCTGTCTCATTACTTTTGCACTTGAATTTTTTGTATGTTTTACCTGTATTCAATATACAAGGTTCAAATGTTTAAAAATGTGTACGTTTAAATGATTGTGTATTTACAATATAAGTCCAATGTTTTTTGACATCGCCATATTTTTATCTCAATTAAAAAAATATTAAATTATTGATTTTGTATACAGGCCGTATGAAATATATACGTGATGTATGAAATATATACATGATGTATGAAATATATACATGATGTATGAAATATATCAGGTTGTTATAATACTAACACTCCTTCGATGACGACGGCGACGCCGGCGGGTCGCACGGCCTGCGTGACGGCGACCGCGATCTGCTTCGTAAGCCGCTCCTGCACCTGCAGCCTCCGGGAGAAGATTTCTACAATCCTGCGGATGCAACATACTGGCATTCAGATACCCGATGTCAAACAAGTTACATTATAAACTAAAAAGTTATGATTAGAAACGAAAGTAAATATTATTAAAAATAAACGACGACTCAGTTGGAGGGGTTGAAAATTCTATGAGATTATTCTCCATGCAGGGTATATATCGAGTTGCAGATAAAATATATATACCTATTTGTATGTTCAGTTTCCGACCTTGAAAAATGTGTATTGTATGATTTATGTTACCAATAGTTGACCATGTATTATAATTATTTAGCTGACTGTGAATTTAATTAATTAAGAATTATTATTGTTATTATTTTAGTTGACATAATTGACATTAACAATAATTGACTTTAACATGTACATAACAAAAATATAATTTACTCTTTACTAACAATATTGCATTAGGATAAAAACATGTAATGGTTATTGTAGTTTTTTGAAAATAAATGAAATGAAATTTCCAAATCACAGCTCATTTTTTTACTACGAAAATAATAATTAAAATATACTGAGCCTTATCATAAATAACCATAGCTGTTCTTACCTGGCCAGCTTGCTGAGTCCTAGGATCTTGCCCTGAGGCAGGTAGCCGATGGAAACCTTCCCGTAGAAGGGGACCAGGTGATGTTCACACATGGAAAACATTTCGATGTCTTTCACTACGACCATCTCGTCTGTGTCTTCGTCAAAAATTGCGTTGTTCAAGACCTCTGAAAAGGTACAATAATAACTTTATATTTCTGCTACATTAACAAGCAAAGCGAAGGCAATGACACTCGATATGGTAAGAACCAACGTTCCGATTGTTGCAGCGGAATCTTGAGTAACAAAACTTAGTTAAGGGCGTCGGCAATTAAGGTGGTTCAATTTTCATACAAATAAAGTTTTGCCATTTATGGACAAATGGAGCATAATTTTACAGTGAAATCATAGCTACTGGCATTTATTTTGGTCTTTATTAACGGTAAATCACAATTGCTTGAATAAAACAATAGATTTATTAGCATAAAATCAAATTTATGAATGATTTATGATTTTTGAATAAAATAGTAGATTAAAGTAGGTTATTGTTATATATATTTTTTTATTTTGTTTTATACTGTGAAGGTACTTACATAGGCGTTCCTACCACCAAATGAAATTACGAAAAGTTTTCTCAGTGGTTGCCATACTTAGTTTCAATTCTTAATCTATTGAAGTTGAATCAACGACAGGAACTGCATCTCTTAGTAGGCTTCATAACCGATCATTGCAACTTGAATAGTCAACTCTTTAAGCTAGGAGCCACGGATAGTCTGCCATGTTGTGGCTGTTTGCAAGAGAGTGAAACTGTAGAGCGCGTGCTTTTGCATTGCAAAGCCACACAAAGAACTAGAACTGCGACTAGGCTACATGAAGCTGCTTCGCTATCATCCATGTCGCTGTAACACCTTGAATGCTTCTCGTCATCAATGCCGACAAACATTCCACCCAACTTCCTGGAGCTACTATGCCAGCGGCCCAGAGCCTCAGAATCAGAATCAGAATAAGTTTTATTGTATACCTCGCTCCGGTACTTCAAGGAGCTGGGTTGGCTCGGGTAGACGCTGGCAGGGGAAATGCACAATACACCCCAAGCGGGACGTCGGTGCACTTATCGCCCCCACTTTAAATAAGAATATACTTAGTTTATGATGAAGACGTACCTTCCAAACTTTGGTCGTATCCCTTTGTGAAGAAAAGCATGGCTTTGGCAGCCCGCTCCGGTGTCTTCAGGAGACCATCTCTGGTGGGATCCTCTCCCAAACCTGGAATTGTAACAATTAAATGAAATAAAACTGTTCCATTATTAAAAGAACCGGCCAAGTGCGAGTCGGACTCCCGCACGATGTTTTCCGTACCATTAACTATAAAAACGGCAAGAAAATCACGTTAGTTGTATGGGAATCACCCTTAAATATTTATTTTATTTGTTGTTATAGCGGCAACAGAAATACATTATCTGTAAAAATTTCAACTGTCTAACTAATAAATAAAATAAATAATAAATATCGTAGGACTATACACACAGCGCCATCTGGCCCCAAACTAAGCAGAGCTTGTGTGATGGAAGTCAGATAACTGATAGAATACATAAATACTTTTTTTTGTAAATACATACTTATAATATATATAGAACACCCAGACACAGCACAAACATTTGTTTATTCACAAAATGTTTGCCCTGATTGGGAATCGAACCCACGCCCTACAGCTCTCAAGGCAAATATACTACCAACGAGCCAACGGGGCTGTCAACTATCACGGTTCATAAGATACAGCCTGGTGACAGACGGACGGACGGACAGCGGAGTCTTAGTAATAGGGTCCCGTTTTTCCCTTTGGCTACGAAACCCTAAAAAAGAAGACAATTGTACCCTAAAATAAAGTACAGTGCGTAACCTTTAAAGTTTAATTTTAATACAAAAGTTACATATAAAAGAGATTGTTTAGAAAACAATCAAATGCATTGTAGTTAATCGTGTTTCAAGAACAACAGCCACCAGTCTTAAATATTATAAAGAATAACACGTTTTCCCCCCGGCTTTGCTTTGGCATGCTAGGTGTTTGACCATAGTTCACCTGATGTTAGAAATCGGCGTGGTGGTAATCACACCTAGCCTGAAATGGAACAGGCTCTCAAGTGAGGCTGCCGGAACACACCGTTAGATGCTTGGCGGCAGATTTCCAACTCTCGTGTGGTAGCTAGCCAGCCGAGTACTAGAAAGTACCCTACCACCAGACAGCGTTTTTCGTAGGTATACCTACTAGGATTCGAGTAAATCAAGATTTTTCGGATCGAGGGTAATATTGACAAGGGGTTAGAGGGGAGAGAGGCTTGAATTGGGTTTGTAATTGACAGGTTGGGTGTATGACCGCAGCTCATCTGATTTTAAGTGACGGTGTGGCCGAATGGTAACCACTGAAATTTTAGGGTATACATAAATAAGTTTTTTTTTTAAATTAATAAGTAAATATCGTAGGACATTACACACAGACACACAGCGCCATCTGACCCCAAACAAAGCAAAGCTTGTACTATGGGAGTCAGATAACTGAGAGAATACTTAAATACTTTTTTTTTGTAAATACATAATTATAATACATACAGTACACCCAGACACAGAACAAACATTTGTTTTATATCACAAAATGCTTGTCCTGGGTGGGAATCGAACCCACACCCCACGCTCTTGAAGCAGACATGCTACCAATAAGCCAAGAGGGCCGTCAGAGTCAGATATATTCAGATATAGTCAGATATTAACCTGTGAGCAGAAGTCTGTAGGAGTTGGCCATGTCTGGCAGCAGGGCCTCCCGAGTGGGCGGTCGGTGGTCCAGCTCCAGGTCATGGTGGAATGTGCAGTTCTCGTGACCTGTGGACAAACATATAAAGGGTGAGTGAATTTCAACTAGAGAACAGACCAATCAAAGGTCTTAAACTGTGTTTGAACCGGTTATGACATATTTATTTATAGATTGTATAATTTTTGTATACAAAAAGTTGTACACACGTACGAGTCGGTATATATCGTGGGGCAGTTAACACAGCTCCATCTAGCCCCAAACTAAGCAAAGCCTGTACTATAGGTAACCAGATAAGTGATAGAGTACTCATTTACATTTTTTTACAAATACATTTTTATAATATATTTTTTTATGTAAAAGTAATGAGACGAACGATACGCTCTCCTGATGGTAACTGAACTGATGGTAAGATTGATTGTATATAGCCTATTTAGTAAAAACTATTACTAAATTAGCTAAAGACAATAAAAATCCAAGAATCCAAATGTTTTTGTAACAAAATTGTAAGAAGCCATTAGTCTATGTCATAGAGTCTAACGTATCACTGCTTTAGCGCTCATTACTTTGGCATATTCGATGATGAGTCCCATGTAACACTATCATAAATGTAATATATACTTTGATATATTTAATAATGGGTCCTATATAACATTATCATAAATGTAACATATACTTTGATATATTTGACAGTGAGTCCCATATAACACTATCATAAATGTAACATGTACTTTGATATATTTGACAGTGAGTCCTATATAACACTATGATAAATGTAACATATACTTTGATATATTTGACAGTGAGTCCTATATAGCACTATCATATATGTAACATATACTTTGAGATGTTTGACGGTGAGCCCTATGTAACACTACCATAAATGTAACATATACCATGATATACTTGACAGTGAGCCCTATGTAACACTAACATAAATGTAACATATACCATGATATACTTGACAGTGAGCCCTATGTAACACTAACATAAATGTAACATATACCATGATATACTTGACAGTGAGCCCTATGTAACACTAACATAAATGTAACATATACCATGATATACTTGACAGTGAGCCCTATGTAACACTAACATAAATGTAACATATACCATAATATACTTGACAGTGAGTCCCATAAAGCACTGTCATAAATGTAACATAATATACTTTGATATATTTGACAGTGAGCCCCATTTAACACTACCATAAATGTAATTATTTGAGATATTTGACGGCGAGTCGCGAGTCCCATAATAATATAACATTATCATAAATGTAAAATAATACTTGACAGCTTTAGAAAGCTTCTTAATCTGACCCACACATTCAAACTGTGCTAATAAAGCATTGAAGACAAATTTTTCGAATACTTGTATCTTATGCAACATTGACATGGTCTTGCATATCCACAAACTTGTTTCGTCAAATAACAATTACTTAGAAACTTTTTGCTTAAGGCTCCTTAGTAATCTTAAAATAACAAATAATTAGGTACCTATAACTAATTTATAAGAATAGGCAAGTATTCAACCTCGCTAAATAATGACTGTACATTGTACAGTATAAACACAAGCGTCAAGTGTATGGAACAAACAGTTACTTACTTCCGCCAGGGGCACTGTCGATACATTTTTATATCACACTTTTTTTTCTTTTTTACCTAGAGTATGATGTAAGTATCGCAAACTGATATGCTACCTCATCATGTAGACCTCATCAGGTCCATTCCAGGCTAGGTGTGCTTTACCATCTTCGACCACACCTTCACTTAACAACAGGTGAGCTGTGGTCAAACAACTAGCCTGTCAACCATTAAAAAAAAAAAATATATATTTTGTATAAACTTATACAACTTATAACTTATATTATACATATAAGTGTTTTTCATTGTGTTCGTATTCTAATAAAATCCATATATGAGAATAAAAAATAACATTGTGTTATAAGTATAAACAATAATATGAGATCTTAGCTAAATACATGAAAAAGAACACATGAAAAGACAAAAATATAAAACACAAGGACACAAAAGCACGTACATACAAAGTTTGAAGCCAATTAAGTTTTATTGGTATCTACAAACGTTCTAATTAAGTGAAATAAGTTATAAATATAATTATGTTATTTGTGCTTGAATATTATTATCCATCATAAAAAAATAAGCTTAAGTAAATACATATAATTATATATTTATATTCATATTAATGTTGAAAACTTTTAACAGAGACATCATCTTTTGGGGGAATGTAAACTGGCTGGCAAACAGGCAAATATAGTGCGAAGCCAAATATAAAGAAATAAAACTGTCATTTATGAACTGCCATATTTGTATGTTCTATGTTTACTCTATATTATACAAACTTATATACTGGGCTAAATATAACTTATTTAAGGGTCATCTTCACTTTTGTAATCTTATAGGTACATTATAAATATAATTCGGTATGTAAAGTTGTTTTTTGTATTTAATTTATATTTTTTACTGATAGTAAACTTTATTTTATGAAACTAATTTGAATATTTTGGCTTTCTATGCGGTAGTTTAATTCTAATACGTTTTCAAAGTTTTTATAGTTATGACGTCATGAGGTCGGCTGAAGATGTAAAACATGCATTAGCCATGTAAAAAAAAACAACTCGACGTAGATGAGTATGGAGCAAGTAACGGCAACCGTTGACTTGACATTGACAGATTTTGTTGAGGTTTGCCATTGTTTTTTTAGGCACTCAAAGAATCCTTATACAGCCGACGGCGTGACGTCATTAGAGGTAAATTGAAAGTCAAGTTTATTTTATGTTTTTTATTAATCCCCGTCTCATAGTTTAAAGAGTTTTAAACGTGAAAATCATGTACAGGAATGTAATATTTCGAAATGGTTTTGGAGTCAGCAAAGTATTTTTTTTCTTTACATACCGAATTAGCCAAACAATGACCGTGAAAATAGACATAGCATATTAAAGTAGTGAAGGTTTTTAAAGTTAATAATTCTAAATTAAAATAGATTCACGTACAAGGCCAAAGTTGACAAAATCCTAAAATCTAGTTTATTTTGCATAATTTCCTAAAATATAAAAATCAAAGGCCAATATAAACGGAGTGTTTTTAAATTTTGCTACCTAAGTCCAATTAACATTTCAAATTCACGTTTCAAACTACAAAATATTCCACAAAATATATCTTTGGAAATTGGGGTAGGTCACACTCATTTACCTGTATCACCGGTTATGTATAAAAAAGTTGAGATGTTCTAAAATCAAAATACCTACCAGGTGTTGTGGAAGTTCGCGGTGTCATCGGCGTTCCAGGCACTTCGAGTTCGCTTTCAGCATCATTTATGTGGAAATTCTTAAGCGCTTCAGGCGCTTTCTTGAATTTACTAACGAACGAACCTTTCTGGCCAGTCTCGCCGTTTTCTTTCTCTTCCGAAATAGAATTTCTGATGGACCGCGAACTAACACGCCTTATTAACGATGAAGGCGGTACTATAGGTTCCGAATTTGAATCTTTTCCGTTAACAGCAGCCATTTTTATTTTCGATCTATAATTTTAAAATGTACGTTGAAATATTTGAAGTTTGCTTTGATTGAGAATTTATTTATATGTTTGTTTTGAACAAGTCCGCTTACTGAAGGCAATGTATATATTATACTCTCGTAGCATTATTAAGAACATTATCTCGAAGTAGTTTGTTGCAATGATAACCTTTCACTCTTTGAGTGTGTAGTATCCAGATACAAGTCTTTTTATACGTTTTTTTATTGTTTTAACAAGATAATTTGGTTCCGCATAGAAATACTACATTACTATACCTGTTTTTATTATTTTACAAGGCTGAGGTTACAACAATGATGCAAATATTTTATTATGAACGTATTTGTATACATTATAATAAATCATTAATATAGTGATAGGCAATGGATACCAGTTCCGTTCCAGGCTGGGCGTGTCATCGCTTAACATCGACTGAGCTGTGGTCAAGCACCTAGCATGTCAACTATCTGAAGGTAAACAATTCGGACACAAGCTAACCCTGAACATATAATGTAACTACATAACGATACTCTTTGCTTATTTTTTTTGACAACCATTTTCGTGATTCCAACAAATATATTGTTGTTATGTCAACAAAGCCTTGAACCTCACAACAAGACGCATGTCACAAAAAGTCGGAACCTACCAGCGGAAACCGGTTGGTTGACTTGATTTTTTTTTCTAGAAAACCTTGCGCATATGAAAGTCAGCATATGTCGAGCAAGGTCAAAACACTTCCTAGTTTAATCACTGTTTCGGGTAGTTAAGCGTTTGTTCCGGTTTTTTATAAGTGCTTTTTGGTTGTATTGATAATTGTTTTGACATTGAAATTAGTTTATGCTATAGTGACTTGGAAACAAGCGTGTATTTGTTATAGAAGGTCAATTATATCATCTACATTTTAGAGTTGGGAACGCGTAGACTACACTGTTTTTTTTATAATAGATAGACTTGCGTGGCAATGGGCTGGACATATCTGTCGCAGAACCGATAACCGCTGGGGTAGACGTGTTCTAGAGTGGAGACCGCGTATTGGCAAGCGTAGCGTAGGACGCCCTGAGACTCGATGGAGTGACGATATATGTAGGACAGCTGGCGGTGGATGGAAGCGAAAAGCCGAAGATCGGGCTGAGTGGCGTGTCTTGGGAGAGGCCTATGTCCAGCAGTGGACTAGTATAGGCTGATGATGATGATGATGATGAGACTTGCGTTTGACCTCCATACCGCCTGATGTTAAGCGAAGATGCGGTCTACGATGGAGCACGCTCGCCTAGAAGAAACCGATTCACTCGCGACTTGAAGGTACCCAGACTATATTCATTGGGGAACACCAACTCGGGCAGCAAAAGTAAACTAAACTGATCTACTTAGTATAAAGCGACTTTAATTTACAAATGTCAATATACTGATTGATTCATAGATCGTTTTTTGCCAGGTCATGTTAAAAAAGTCTCCATATGCAGTCCTTCATTATTTTTGTTAAACATTAGACAGACAGGGGATTTAACGCTAAACAAAACCATACTGGGCTTAGGCCGTCTCCTTGAAATATGCCCCGTCTTATAGAAATCTCTTCTGTTGTTACTGATCCAGTTCTATTTCTTATTAAGAGTCCATGCTCAATTGTTTCATGGTGTTTTCTAGGAACGTTATGAGGGGGTGGATTTTATAATGTTTTAGTATATAAAGTAACCAGCTGTTAGGGAGAGTCGTATGCCTTCCTGTTGTCTATATATATCATGTTAAGGTCTTGTTTGTTAGATAGAGCTTGCTTCATGGCGACTGAATCAATGATAAGCTGTTCTTAACTGCCTTGGCTATGTTTTTTACATCCTTTTTGTTCCTCAGCCAAAATAATATTTGTGTGATGTGGTTATTCAGTAGTTGGGTGATACATGACGTAGTAATTTTGTAGATGGTCTGCAGACATGCTATTGGCCGGTGTTTAGCTGGGTTTAATTGGTCGTCGTCTTTGGGTATCGTGTAGGTTATGTCTTGTGTTATGTATTTTGGCATAGTGTCCGGTTTTTCTATGAATTGATTTATATGTGTGCGAAGAAGAGAGTGTGAGGTGAATTTTGTATAGCAATAGTTGTGGATGTCATCTGTTCCGGGTGATTTCCAGTTATGTGTGTGCTTTAATGACTTCTTTAAATATACTTTTTTTTTTTTTTATGTATAGGTGTTTGACCTCAGCTCACCTGATGTTAAGTGAAGGTGTGGTCGAAGATGGTAAAGCACACCTAGCCTGGAATGGAACTGGCTCTCAAGTAAGGCTGCCGGAACACACCGTTAGGTGCTTGGCGGCAGATTTTCAACTTGAGGGTGGTAGCTAGCCAGCCGAGTACTAGAAAGTACCCTACCACCATGCTATGGTTTTCTCACGATGTTTTTCCTTCACCGGCAGCTCAAGCTCATTGTTGGGGTTTTAACCCACGCCCTTCGGCATGCGAACCTACCGCGCTAACCACTGAGCTATCATCGCTACATCGCTATACTAACAGAAATGCATTCAAACTGCATTTTATTGTAGTTGTCACTGCGGATAGAGTCTATTATTAAAAAGATAAGAAAAGGCACGGCATAACAATGCATATAACTAGTGTGGATTCAACTAGCTTTGTTTTTATGCATCGCAGCTCAAATACAAAAGTATTTTTGGTCTTAACAATAGTCTAATCTGAGAAAATAAACGTAACGATACCGTCTGAAGAGCGTCTCATCAAGATAAATCAAATTTTTTGCTTGTCTTGATGGGATTCATGAAATAAAATTATCTACTAAAACAAATAGGTATTTCATAGAATCTATGAATTTCCGGTGTAATATATTTTTTTTTTATGTAAAAAGTAATGAGACGAACGAGACGCTCTCCTGATAGTAAGCGATAACGCCTGTCCATGACCATCGCAGCGATACACAGAACTTTAAGTAACAAAACAAAGTCCAGGGCATCACTGCTTTGGCGCTCATTATTTTGAGACTTTTGATAGAGTTAGTCTCAACAGCCCAGTAATTTCGCTAGCTGCAAACCCTTCAAACCGGAAAACAGTAATGCTTACACACTACTGCTTGGCGGCAGAATAACTGGTACTGCGGTGGTACCTACCTAGACGACCTCCTGCTAAGGAGATCTACCACCAAGTAAATATAATAGTTATTAATTAGTTCAAAACATGAGGTTGATTAAATCAGTAATATTTATTGGCCATAAATAACAATAATGTTAAAGGCAAGACATTTGTACAAAAAAAACTTACAATTACCTACACTTTAAGGTGGTACGATTTCCATACAACTAATGTTTTGCCATTTATGGACAAATGGGGCATAATTTTACAGTGAAATACCGGCACTCATTTTGGTCTTTATTTGCGGGTGAAGGATAACATCGGGAAGACACCATTCCAGGCTAGGTGTGCTTTACCATCTTCGACCACACTTTCACTTAACATCAGGTGAGCTGTGGTCAAACAACTAACCTGTCAACCATAAAAAAAAAAAAAAAAAAACTACAGCGGGTGGTAAGATACTTTCTTGTGCTCGGCTGGCTAGCTACCACCCTCAAGTTGAAAATCTACAGCCAATCACCTGAAGGTGCACTTGAGGGCTAGTTCCATTCCAGTCTAGATATACCATTTTCGACCACACCGTCACGTAACATCAGGTGAGCTGTAGTCAAACACTTAGCCTATCTACACTAATATTATAAAGAGAAAAGATTTGTATTTTTGTATGTTTGTAAAAACCGATTTCAAAAATTCTTTCACCATTGGGAAGCTTCACAATCCCCGGGTGACATACTTTTTATCCCTGTATTCCCACGGGAACGGGAACAACGCGGGTGAAACCGCGAGGCATCTGCTAGTTTTTTTATAAATACATACAGAACACGCAAACACAGAACAAATGTTAAATTTGTTTATTTAAGTCTGTCCTGGGTCGGGATCGAACCCACGCGCTACAGCTCATAGCAGATTATACTACCAATGAGCCAACAGGGCTGTCAATACTACAGTAATTAATTTAGTTCCTTGGTTATTTGTTTCCCTTCACAATGCGCCAAACGGATAAAGCAACAAATATAAGTACTATAGGCTTAAATACATAATTTTTGTCCTTGCTTAGCAAAAGTGAACGCACGTCCTTATACTCTGAGGGATACTGTTAGTTATTCTGTGACTAAGGTACAACGGAAGGAGGTATTGCAAAATCTAAACAACACAAAAATAACTTTATTAAGACAATAATTTATTGGGACTTTGTTTTCTTTGGTTTTGGCGTCGCATCTTGAGCTTTTGCCAGTGTCAAGTGTTTTATATTTTCAAGTCTCATAAGTTAAATATAATTATAGTCAAAGTCCAGTCTTGGTCAAGTCCAGTTCGTGTCAGTCAAGTCCAGTCATGCTTTAGTAGAGTAGTGGCGACTTTACTATAAAGCTTCGGTTTTGGAAGCAGCAAAAGTCATGTTATTGTATACATGTCATATCATTTTCCCACACTCACGCTTGTGATTCGGCACTTTTATGCATAAACACTCGACAAAACACTAGTTTTGGAAAAAAATACAACGAGGCGACACGACCCTTTCCGCGTTCCCGTTCCCTTAGTAAAGTAATGGCGGCGTTACTATGAGCTTCTAGGGAGTTTAGCCTTGAGTTTGGCCCTTAGGACCTTTTTAAATAAGTTATTTTGTGTTAGGTTGAGACTCGTGACGGCTGGATGTTGGCGCACAATGCTAGTTCGTTTTCGAAAGACAATGTTATTCATTCTAGACTAGAGAAATGTCGCAACTGCGCATGTGTTCCAAATAAACCTAAGACCTCACTCTAAATATATAGAGTTTGTAATTGAGTGATTTATTTAGCTATATAATTATGTATGTAAGTAATGAGCGCCAAAGCAGCGATGCCCTGGACTTTGTTTTGTTTTGTTACTCAAAGTTCTGCGTATCGCTGCAATGGTCATGGACAGGCGTTATCTCTTACCATCAGGAGAGCGCCTCGTTCGTCTCATTACTTTTTACATTAAAAAAATATAGGTAAATAGAAACGCTCTTTTTTTTAATAATAGATAGGCTTGCGTTTGACCGCCATCCCGCCTGATGTTAAGCGAAGATGCGGTCTATGGGGGAGCACGCTCGCCTAGAAGAAACCGATTCACTCGCGACTTGAAGGTACCCAGACTGTATTCATCGGGGAACATCCACTCGGGCAGCAGATTCCAATGTCTAGCGGTACGTATAAAGAAGGTGGAATCAAACCGCTTAAGTTCACTCTGAATCTAATTCTAAAGTCAACGCGAACGAAGTCGCGCTCGCAAGCTAGTACATAAACTACTATGTGTAACAATAGTAAATACAACAACACAAAAACTAACATCACTAAATGGTGTAAAACAAATTGGTATTTCTGCTTTTTGTTAGTTTTTTAAAGTACAATCTAGATTATATCTGAAGATTTATACAGAATTGTACTAAAATAACAAAAAAAACTAGTAGGTATCTTTCAGCGAAGTGCACCCTAAGCTTATAAGCCAGTATGTACATGCCTTTAGACGTCATGAGATGGTACACTGGTATCTAAAATATTACTCCATTATGTATCACTACTAAGCAAAAAAAAAAAAACCAGCATTAGTATAATTACCTTTTGGTTTTACGATCGATAAAAACCATACTTAAGTATGGTGAATATTTCCTTGTAATGTTTGCAACTAATAAGTCATAAAAATACGTTTTAATATTTATAAAAAGTTTCAAGTTAATTTTTGGTGTAGTATAGAAAACGGTGACGTAAGCGCTGGTAGAAAAGGACTTTTCATTATGAACAACACCACTACTTTACTAAAGCATGACTGGATTTGACTGACATGAACTGGACTTGACCAAGACTGGACATTGACTACTTTTTAACTTAAAAAACTTCAGTGTCAAGTATTTTGATATTTCAAAATACTGGCAAATGCACAAAGGCGACGCCAAAATCAAGGCAAAAAAAGATGAGCTACTACTGCAATGACGAAAGAAATCTTTGACTTTGTTTTACATACCAGAATGTGACAGCTGTTTTTTTCACGATTTCTGGCATATGCTCGTTTTTCATTTAAGTGTTCAAAAAACTGACTTCATAATAATTTTTACGGCATTGTTGTAACGGTTGAAATATTTTAGATGGTTATCTCCTAGGAAAACACAAAATAGTTTTTGTCGCGGCGGTTTCTTACGTGGTTCTCGTAAAAAAATATAGAAACCTACTTATTCTCAAATATTGTTACATTGTTATCTATTACTCGGTAACATCATTTGTTTAGTAAAAATAACGATGTCACTTCTTAATCCCTGACCTAACACGAGCGTTTGGAATTTTTTGTGTTAAAAAAATTAACAATGAAAATTATCATTATACCTACTACATTATTCAGATTATGTTATTATGCTGTACACATAATAATTTTTTACCGATATATCGTCACAATCGTTTCGATATACGGCGTAATTCTTAATCTTGAAAGATATACATATATATACCGAGCGGAGCCTAAAAAATCCAAGTAAATTAAAAAAAAATTGGCCTGTTTTGAGTGAAATTATTGATGCGGAGTTTTGGCGGGAACGTGGAAAGAATCGTGTCGCCCCGTTGTATTTTTTTGTTGTTTTGTCGAGTGTTTATGCATAAAAATGGTGGTGTTTTATTCATAAAGTGTCGAATCACAAGCGCGTGTGTGGGAAACATGACTTTTCGTGTTGCTTCCAAAACTCCATCGAAGCTTTATAGTAAAGTCGCCACTACTTTACTAAAGCATGACTGGACTTGACTGACACAGACTGGACTTGACTAAAACTGGGTTTTGACTATAGCTAGCTACGAGGACATTTATTTAACTTTTGAAACTTGAAAATATATAAATACTTGACACTTGCAAATGCTAAAACGCGACGCCAAAACCAAAGAAAAAAAAATGCTAAATTGACATTGCTGTTATCGTATAAGACATGATTACGTCGTCGTTGGTTTTATTTGTATATATACTTTTTTTATAAACTTATTAGTGTTACAACATCTCCCGTTTGTTCTCAATACGTTACTTATTTTCTATTCTTGGTTGCCTGGAAGAGTTAGCGATAAGGCCGCTTGTAGCACTAGCTCATAAGATTCTTTTGTTCTCTGTACTTTTTTTCTGTTTTTGGTATGCACACATAATAAAGAATGTCTATCTATTCCAAGATTAAAATTGTCGGCGAGAGGTTTTGCTAGTTTTTTAATACCTCTGAAATGGGTTTAAGAATCAGATTTAATTTTAAGATAAATATTATTTTTAGAACATAAAAATACTTTGGCAAGATTTTCTAAAATGCGAGAGTTTGTGAGTATTGTATGTTTGTTACACTTTCATGAAAAACTACTGAATGGATTTGGATAAAATTTGGTATGGAGGTAGCTGAGACCCTGGATTAACACATAGGCTACTTTTTATTCCGAAAACATGTAGCGGGTAACAGTTTCAATATTCTTTTGAGAAATATCCCGAGTCGATAATTAAACCGATGTAAAGTGTATATAGGTACTTATCTTGCGTATGTATTATTTCCGGTTATCAAGCCCTCAGGCACCTTGTACGACCTAGATAAATACTACCGTGGGCCGACCTACAACCAGCTTTAGGAAATAGAACTGGATCACATTGAATTAAAACCGCACTAGTACAAACCAAGTATAAATCAACGGTATTGTAATGTACATTGTACTAGTAGTTTACTTGGTGGTAGATCTCCTTAGCAGTAAGTCGTCTAGGTAGGTACCACCGCAGTACCAGTTGTTCTGCCGCTAAGCAGTAGTGTGTAAACATTACTGTGTTCCGGTTTGAAGGGTACTGCAGCTAGCGAAATTACTGGGCTGTTGAGACTAACCATCGAAAGTCTCCAAGTAATGAGCGCCAAAGCAGTGATACCCTCAACTTTTGTTTTGTTACTCAAAGTTCTGTGTATCGCTGCAATGGTCATGGACAGGCGTTATCTCTTAACATCAGGAGAGTGTCTCGTTCGTCTCATTACTTTTTGCATAAAAAAAAAAAGCTCGCCCCGGCTTCGCGTGGGAAAACGAAACTCGATTAACAATAAAAATATAGCCTATGTCACTCAGTGATAATGTAGCATTCTAATGACGAAAGAATTATTCATATCGGTCCAATTTCAGAGCCTATTCAATACAAACAACTTGTAAGCTTGTAGTGATGATAGCTCAGTGGTTAGCGCGGTAGGTTCGCATGCCGAAGGGCGTGGGTTCAAACCCCAACAATGAGCTTGAGCTGCCGGTGAAGGAAAACATCGTGAGGAAACCATAGCATGGTAGTAGGGTACTTTCTAGTACTCGGCTGGCTAGCTACCACACGAGAGTTGAAAAATTTGTCGCCAAGCATCTAACCGTGTGTTCCGGCAGCCTCACTTGAGAACCAGTTCCATTCCAGGCTAGGTGTGCTTTACCATCTTCGACCACACCTTCACGTAACATCAGGTGAGCTGTGCTCAAACACCTAGCCTGTCAACTACAAAAAAAAAAACTTACAACAGTATAGATAGATAAACAATATCTCGAAAATTTACGCCATGAGTCTTGCAGCGGTAACCAAAACTCGAAAGAAGTAACAAAACAAAGCGTCGCTGATTTGATGTTCATTATTTTAAGACATTCGATGATTAATCTCATTAGTAAATAAATAAATAAAAGGCCAGTCTGCTTGTTTGCAAAAACACTTTCGTAATGATAATAGATAATTTTATTTTTTTTGCCCAACCCTAATGAGGTCATATGTATTAGGTATAGCAACGTTATATTTTTATTAACCCTGCGCCTGTAAATATGCTGTATTGATGGATAAAACCTCTCCATGATAATTAAATAATCAGAAAATTCAGCAAGTATTCAGAAAAGTCCTGAGCATTGCTGCATTGGCGCTCAATTCCGTATGTAAAGAAAAAAAAAACTTTACCGATTCCAAAACCATTTCGCAACAGTACATTTCTGTCCAATATTATTACGTTTAAAATTCTGTAAACTATGAGATGGGGTTTATTTTAAGAAAATACATAAAATAAACTTGACTTTCAATTCATGCCTAATGACGTCACCTAGTAGGGCCACGTAGGGCCTACTTTCATAGACTAAAAAAGTCCCAAAAAAGCAAAACGTGTTCTATGACAGCCAAATAACTGATAGTATACTTAAATACTTTTTTTGGAAATACACACTTATAATACATACAGAATAAACATTTTTCCTGTTTATAAATGTTTATCCTGGGCGGGAATCGATCCCACGCTCTACAGCTCTTGAAGCAGATAAATTACCAAATGGCTAACAGTGCATTTAGATGTAGGGGCATTTTGCGAAAGGAACGTTTTACTACCAGGGGAAATATTGCGTATTACATTTTGTATAAACAACAATGTAAGTACGTATTTTGTAAAATATATTGAAAACTGTCACATTTTTTGCATTAAAAGTCATTTATAAACATGTCTTCATATTATATGGCGTTTTATTACTAAGTGTCGAGTTACGTACACGAGTATGGCGAAGCGATAAAATGAATTAAATTATGTATTTTTCACGTTCTTACAAAATCCATAGAATTACACAAACTTTTCATTTAAATAGTATTATATTATGAAGTTAAATTTTTCGCGTGTTTGTTTCCGAATCAGCCATGTTTTTATAAACAGTTTGGCTTGTTAGACGTCATTTTTTTTTAAACTGTTTTTATTTCATTTTTTATCAAATACGTACTTTTATCTACTAAGGAATTTTTCATGTATTTCTATGCTAAATATATATGGAAAAAAAACTGTAGACTTAAAAGGCATGTAGGTTTTCTCGGCTCGAAGTCATTGGCAATACGCACGTAATTTGAGTAAAAAAGGTAGTTGTGGGTTTCTATCCCAAGACCTCTAGATTGGAAGCAAGACGGGCTATCGAAACTCTTTAGCGAAAGTTTCGGTTTATTCGCTTAGCTCCTAAACATCAAGTGAGATGGCGAAAAACCTAAGCCGATTCGTTATAAAAAAACCGCACAATGCATTCTGATATAGATGTAGCTATTGCTTAGCAAAGATATTTCGAAAAGTTTGTATGTAGTGCACAAGAAATGCTTCATAAACTTGCTTCTAGAGTATAAAATTATTCATTTAAAGAATTTGTGAATTTACATTTTTACAAGTATTTATCATTTTTTTTTTAAATATAATTTGGATATTGACATTTGTAATTTATTAATTGTTCAGGTTTTAATATATTTATGACTTATTATTATAATTGTTATCGGATATTTATTTACCTACTTGAATTTTAGTTAATTATAATTTGAACAAGAAATTACGCTTAATATTAAAATAAGTTTTACAAGCTTTTTACACTTATATTATAACTTATAACTTGGATAAAATTGATTTAATTATTTAAATTTTTCGCGCAATAATGATCCGAGAACGAGAAATTGAATTAATTTCGGCTCGAGCATTATTATGTAATTTATTGTACATGGTTAGTTATTATTTTAACAAACCATCATACATATCTACGATATTATTAATCTATTTTTCTCTTTAAAATAAACGCACTTTGTTTTCTTAAATAGAAATAGACTAGTTGAATTTCTCGTAATTCAAACCCGGTATACGATTGTGGTGCCACCTACTGGGTTCAATAAAATTGCAAATCCGTATTTTTGTGAAAAAAAAATGTAAATGTATCTAGACACAAACACACACAAAACGTTTCATCAAAATCGGTCTTGACAGTCTAGGTGTTTGACCACAGCTCACCTGATTTTAATTAACGGTACATTTAATAATAATAGGCCATGTACTAATATTTACTCTTAAAAATGTTCTTTAAAGTGCAAATAATATATTATATTACACTAATATAAAATGATATGTTCTAGAAATGTTTTGTTTCATTGTTAAGACGAACAAACGTTACGACTTATCTACAGTTTTTTTTTTATTTTAACAACAATTTATTTTATTCATGCTAACAATTAAATGATTACAGTGGTCAATACAATTATCATTGTTTCACTACCGATAATTATCTCAATTAAAACGCTACAATGGAAAATATTTTAAAGCATTTTTCCAATAAAATCGAAGTAATATAACATTTTTTTTTTAAATCTTACCCGAATTCAAAACAAACAAAACCTTCAATCACGGACGCAATCCAAACAATCAAACTCTACTTACGTTGCTCCGACAATAAAACACAATTTAAAAATAAATAAACAAAAAAGGAGAGACGCGCTACCGTGCCCCTTGCTAATGGCTGACTGAGAGAGGAATGAATCTCGGAGCTTGCAACAGATGATTTTTGTAGACTACATTTACATTGGTAGATATACCCTGTGAACACGGTATTATTGCGTCAAAATCCGTAGCGCTTTCCGAAGAATTGACCCGATCAAATATTAAGACTGTTGTTGTTTTATTGTATATGTCAACTCTTTTCAATTTACAAGCTATTAATCTATTACATAAAATTAAGTTAAATAATTCAATTTATTTAAACAATTGCTTTACAATGTTAACAACTGTAAGGTGAAGTATTGAATGATATAATTAGAATTTGAAATACAATGGAGATATCGTATTAATTACTGTACGAAGTCAATATTCCTTAATAAAATTATTGAATACTTGACTCGAATACTCGAAACTCGATTACCAATATAAATATAAACTATATCACTCAGTGATAGAGGCAGCATTCTAATGATGAAAGAATTATTCAAAATCGATCCAGTAGTTTCGAAGCCTATTCAATACAAACAAACTAAAAATCAAATCTTTCGTCTTTATAAAATTAGTGTAGATTTGAAGTACTAACCGCCATGACAAAAGTTTGATACCTTGCAAAACGATTTGATGACCTATGTTTTTTTTAATATCAACTCTTTATTCGCCGAACAAAAGCAAAGCAACAAAAAATGCTTTATTTTTAGTTTTTTAATGTATGCAATAAATAATATAACCAACAAAAATAGTGTAAAGTGTTTCTATTCTTGTGTACAAGAAAAATATATTTTATTATAAAGGTATAAATTCCGGTAGAACATTTCTGAAATCGGTAGATATACGAATTAATTGTACATTTACGATTTCTCAGCGGAGAGCCAGTGCGCTTGTGTGAATACCAAAACACAGAAATCGATCGAACGTCACAAGCCGCATGAACGTCACTCGTTCAGATTGCAAATGAACGGATTCCGATTCGATCATTTGTATGTATTTGACACGGATTCAAAACTAATTGATGAATATTCATTCGATGCTTCACTTTTTCGTCGAATCGTTAATTGATGGCATTTGGGGGAATTTTCAAGGCTTTGTGGATTTTCACGTTTTTTTTAAAGAAAAAAAAATATCTCTTTTATTTCTGATACGAATGGATGCATTTGCGAACACACCTTTTTACCACGAAACCTTGCTTTTTCTTAAAAATAATAAATCTTAAAACTGTACGTGGTTCTATTTTTATATAGATATATTTTATACGCTTTCCTGATGGTAAAAGATAACGCATGCCCATGACCATTGCAGCGATACACAGAACTTTGAGTAGCAAAACAAAGTCCGGGGCATCGCTGCTTTGGCGCTCATTACTTTGAGACTTTCGATGGTTAGTCTCAACAGCCCAGTAATTTCGCTAGCTGCAGTACCCTTCAAACCGAAACACAGTAATGTTTACACACTACTGCTTGGTGGCAGAATATCTGGTATTGCGGTGGTACTTACCTAGACGACTTCCTGCTAAAGAAATCTACCACCAAGTAAAATATTAGACCAAATTTTAGATCTTGCAACTTTTTAAATATATTTTTTTATCCTACCTTTCTGCCGATCTATTATTGAAGTAAAAACATAATATCTAATATCGTAGGACTATACACACAGCGCCATTTGACCCCAAACTAAGCAGAGCTTGTGTGATGGAAGTCAGATAACTGATAGAATGCATAAATACTTTTTTTTTTTGTAAATACATACTTATAATAAATACAGAACACCCAGACAGAACAAACATTTGTTTATTCACAAAATGTTTGCTCTGAGTGGGAATCGAACCCACGCACTACAGCTCTCAAAGCAGATATACTACCAATGAGCCAACGAGTCTGTCAAATATACCTAAGACTTACTCAATAATTTAAAACTCGCTATCGAATGTCTAAAAGTAATGAGCGCCAAAGCAGCGATGCTCTGTACTTTGTGTTACTCCTGTGAGTAGCGCACAATGGTCATGGACATACGTTATCACTATAAGTAAACACGTCGACTTTCAACTTCTTACCATAGAATAATAAACTTGCGACGACTATTTATAATTTACGTTTAAGGTGGTTCGATTTCCATACAAACAATTTTTTTCCATTTATGGGTAAATGGAGCATAATTTTACAGTGAAATCACAGCTACTTGCATTTATATTGGTCTTTATTTGCGGTAAATCACAATTGCTTGAATAAAACAGTAGATTATTAGCATAAAATCAAGTTTATGAATGATTTACGAATTTATGATTTTTTAATAAAACAGTAGATTATGTTAATAATCTACTATTTTACTCAAGCAATTGTGATTTACCGCAAATAAACACCAAAATAATGTATGGAAACGAACCACCTTAATCTCAGATAGATCGAAATAGGATCGGAAATTTGGCGTCGATCATTATCGTTAAGACTGGCTTTTTATTAATTAATTTTGTAAATATGGTGCAATATTGTATTTTAAGTATTCTGTTAGAAGCTCTAGTCAAGTAATATGATGAAACATGGTTTCTAAAACTCCGTACAATTAACCCCCATATAAATTACGTGGTAAAGCAGTAAAGACAATATACGAGAGTCGGCATGACTGGGTCAAACATGACTTGCATTTGAGTGACTCGCTTCTCTCGATAATGACTGCGAATGTGAATTTTACAATATTTGCGTTACAAATAACCATATCATTGGAATTTTAGTACAAATGCGGAAAAATTTGATGTATCATTTTGTTTTTAAACTAACTTTTGTGTTTTCTGTATAGAAATTTGTAAAGGTATTACGAGTATATTCTGGCAGTGATTAGTTTTACGACATAATAAATTTTATCTACTGTATAAAATGAAACACCTTAAATTAATACTATTTACAAATTTATACAAATAACTTGAATCTAAAAGTCCGTCAGAGGTGATATGTGGCCAGAATGCTGGCAGCATTGCCACGCTGGATGGCAATGCTTAGCTTTTGATCAAAGTAGATGCCAGCATTCTGGTCATCTGAAGCCTCGTTTTTACAACTATGTTAAATAAATATAATATGGTGAAACAAGTATTTTAAAAACTCCGTCGAAGCTTCTAGTGAATTTGCTACAATATTACCAGGGCATAACGGGACTTAACCCTGACCTACACAATACACAATGTTTTATCCACATATATGTATATACTTATATAATTATACATAGTACATAGTTACTGAATTCTGAAAGATACTAGGTACATAAAAAACTGTTATTTAAATAATTATTTGAAACTTGTTACAGTAGTACTAAGAATCTAATGTTTTTTTTCAAGCAATTGTGATTTACCACAAATAAAGACCAAAATAAATGCCAGTAGCTGTGATTTCACTGTTAAATTATGCTCCATTTATCGATAAATGGCAAACATTTATTTGTATGGAAATCGAACCACCTTAATATTATAAATGTGAAAGTTTGGATGTTTGTTACTCAATCATGCAAAAACGACTGAACGGATTTGGATAAAATTTAGCATACATATAGTTTATTACCTAGATTAACATATAGGATACTTTTTATATCAGAATAATGTTAGATTCCTGTGGGGTTACCAAAAATGTTTAAGGGTTCTATCGCTATCCACCACCAGATGTCAATTTTCACCAGATTTCACAATACACTATAGTAATGACTACTCTACTTATGACTTGACGACATCTGGTGGTTGTGGGGATCTTTTCAGGGTTCCGTACCCAAAGTGTAAAACGGGACCCTATTACTAAGACTCCGCTGTCTGTCACCAGGCTGTATCTCATGAACCGTGAAGTTGAAATTCTCACAGATGATGTATTTCTGTTGCCGCTATAACAACAAATACTAAAAACAGAAAAAAAATATATTTAAGTAGGCTCCCATACAACAAACGCAATTTTTTGACGTTTTTATAGATAATGGTATGGAATCCTTCGTGCGCGAGCCCGACTCGCACTTGGCCAGTTTTTATTCAAATATTTGATATTATCTCTTTTGTTGTGTACCTACATGTTTAGACCGCAGTATTATGAACACGTCGCTTACCATCAAGTGAATAACTTGAATGTGTCATCATAAAGCTGCATAAAGCATACTTGATCGGTCATCTCAATAAAATTAAGTAAAAACCAAGCAAGGAAAACGCGCTTCTAAGGAAAACAAACGTATAAATTACTTATAGATATTTTCAAGTCTGTTAAAGGGGTTTTTTGTGAGTAAATCAGTAAGTTTTATTGCATGGAAAATTAACTTAATTGTAATTAGAATATACGTAATTAATTTCCGTATTTTGATTCATACCTATTACGTGGTATGGTCGTAACAGTTATACAAGGTAATAAATAATATTTTTTTTAATACATTCCTCGTTTTTATGAAGTTACTACAAAAGAATATTCAAGGTAACTTCATTAACTCCTCTTCCACACGTTAGATTGGGTGAGACCCTTAACACCTCCCCTCCCTCCTTAGCCCTAAACGCCTTAAATAATTATATGCACTTAATTAGTTAAGGCGTATGAACTTAGAATACAAAGTAACTTAACTTGTAGTAACTTAGATAATTGATTGATTCAGGCGTTACTTTGTGGAAATTAATTTTGAATATTCAAGGTATATATTTAGTTTATTTCCGCTTAACAGTCGTTCCAGTTCAACAGTGATGAGGACTATTTTGTATGTATTTGTCAACAACTAATTTTAGTTGTTGACAAATACATACAAATATAAATATATACCTTGAATATTCAAAATGAACTTCCGCAAAGTAACGCCTGAATCAATCAATTATCTAAGTTACTCTGTATTCTAAGTTTGTACACTCGCCTTAAGTAATTAAGTGCAATTATTATTTAAGGCGTTTAGGAGTTAGGGGGGAGGAGAGCTGTTAAGGGTCTCACCCAATCTAACGTGTGGAAGAGTTAAAACAAATTTTGCGCCATTTCATCAAGGTTGGGGGTCCAAGAATCGCCATAACCTCCACGCAATAAAAAGACGCGTAAAGTGGTTTGATGTTTTGTGGTGCTACGGAACCCTCGATCTACGAGCTCGATTTGCACTTGGCTGGTATTTAAAGGTCCTTAACTTATTGTGGTACCTAAAAAAAGTTATAAGTAGGTATGCGATGCAATTTAAATTTGAAACGTTATGGCCTTAACCGTTATAACAACGTAAAAAAGGTTTTAAAGAAACAGTCATGGGATTTCAGACTTTCGATTTGCTTTTGAAGAAATGTACGGACAGGAAAAAAAATACAATACACATAATTTATAATTTTTAGTCATAAACGTGTTGTGACGTAAGGGCGCTGAGGGTTTTGGGTTTTTCAATCTATATAATATTTTGTAGCGATGACAGCTCAGTGGTTGATGCGGTCGGATCACACGGCTGGCTAGCTACCACCCTCAAGTTGAAAATCTGCCACCAAGCATCTAACGGTGTGTTCCGGCAGCCTCACTTGAGAGCCAGTTCCATTACAGGCTAGTTGTGCTTTACCATCTTCGACCACACCTTCACTTAACATCAGGTGAGCTGTGGTCAAACACCTAGCCTGTCAACCATTAAAAAAAAACAACTTTCACTACGCACACTCAACAACAACAACACAAATCACGAAAATAAGTGAAGTGGCGAAAATTTTTTTTAAGGAAAATTTGTTTATGATTACAGGCCCCTTTACGGCTTAGTACGCCCTAAGCTTTCAACCTGGTACCGGTAAGGTTATCAGCCTGGAGAATCCATCTATCATGGTGCCACATACAGACAGGTAAAACAAAGTTAAAACGAGGGTAAAACCCATTGCAGTGAAAGGACGTCAGCTTTATTAAATATAGGCATACGCCATCTAACGAGGTCAAAGATCTTGAAAGTAAGGACATGCCATGAACACACGTAATTTCACATATTAGAGTACGATTCTGACGTGAGTACAACACAAACATATGCCATGGACACAGTAGAACCTTTGTTAATTATTGAAGATATGTTTATGGGCCTTTTTTCAAATTTAAATTTAAAAATATCCGATTGTCAGTTTGTTTACCATAGAATCATGTTAATAAATATGTACCTTCATGCTGCATCTACGTATATGGGCATAGATACAACAGTGCTTTAATAAATTATTCTATAAAATTATGTCTAAAAATGATTGATTCAAACTATAAATATAAAAATAATATAAATATAAGTTATGGCAATTTATCATAGAATTAATATTACTTATGGCAAGATATTATTAAAAAATGTGAATTATAATAATTTATATGATTGATTGACTAACACATACCAAAAATTTTACAACACAAATGAAAAACAAAATGAACTTAATGAACTGGTGTAACTTAACCTTATCGCTAAACGTGATCTCCTCTAGGCAACCTTAATTTTGATAATATCCCTTCGTCATTATTTTCTTTTTCTTTTTCTGATTTTCGATAGATTTCATATAAAAGTCGACAGAGAAAGATTGTTAGGCAGGAGGGGATTTTTACAGCTAAAAATTAAAACTAGTGACTGAATAAAATTAATCGTAGTGTAAATTAACCTTTTCTTAACCTTGTTATTCTAGGTTAAGAAAAGTTGTCGCCAGTGTCACTCTGGAAGGTGTAAGAATTGTAAAGATACCCCTTAAACTAAAATCTGTCCAGGCATTTAAACATAACTTTTAACGTGAAACAAAAAACACACATACAAAAACTACACCAACAAACATTACATGTGTATGTGTTTGCATGTTTGTCACCTCTTCACGTGTAACAATTTGTATAGCTAACAATACATACGCTACTCTCACAAAACAGACTTGAAATTTACCATGTCCTTATGAAGTAATACATAAATCAATACACAAGATAAATGTCCATGAAAAAAACCAAGACTACGTCAATACGTGGACAAATAATTATAGTTCTACCCAGAATTGCTGACCGCCGCGGAACAACAAGAACGAGAGAGATGGGAACTCTCTCTTTCTCACTCGTTAGAATCATTGCGGTAAATATTTTACATCATTCGAATTCTATGCCCCTATCTGAAAAAAGAACATAGACGCGTGTTCACTTGGTGGTAGATCTCCTTAGCAGGAGTCCGTATCCTCCTCTAGGACGCTTCGAGGTTTCACCCGCGTAGTTCCCGTTCCCGTGGGAATACAGGGATAAAAAGTAGCTTATATCACCCGGAGATAGTGTAGCTTCCCAACGGTGAAAGAATTTTTGAAATCGGTCCAGTAGTTTTTGAAATTATTCGTTACAAACATACATAAATACAAATCTTTGATAATATTAATGTAGATATAGTTTGTTACTTATTGACTGGAGGAGATCGCTTTTAGCGATAAAGCTGCTAGTTAAACCAATATTTCACTTGGTGGTATATCTCCTTAGCAGGAAGTAGTCTAGGTAGGTACCACCGCAGTACCAGATATTCTACCGCCAAGCAGTAGTGTGCAAACATTGCTGTGCTCCGGTTTAATTACTGGGCTGTTGAGACTAACCATCGAAAGTCTCAAAGTAGTGAGTGCCAAAGCAGCGATGCCCTGGACTTTGTTTGCTACTCAAAGTTCTGTGTATCGCTGCAATGGTCATGGGCATGCGTTATCTCTTACCATCAGGAGAGCATATCGTTCGTCTCATTACTTTTACATTAAAAAAATAAAAAAATTCAAGATATATATGTTTTAGTCTAGGTATTTCCACTTAAAATTGGTTTTAGTTAAAACAATGACGGGTATTTTATGTAATCACACTAATATTGTAAAGGCGAACATTTTTGGGTGTGTGTAACAAACATACAAGCACACATAAAATCATTAAAACACTAAAGATATAACTTGTGTTTCATTTGTTTAACACTAAGACACTCCAAACGGCTTGCGCTAATGTGTACTAAGTCAATTATAAATATTAACCGTCAACAATTTTATTAATTAATATTAACACAATCTCATACCGCGAACGTTACAAGGAGTTTAATTTGTACAGCTTCACGCAAAGGTTTCTTTCCCTACCTTTTCCCTATTATGCGTAAGCATCAAAGGGAGTTGGGGGGTCTTTGTTTTCCTTTCTTTTGATGGCCAATGGTCAGTAACGTCAGAAAAGTTAGCTTCGCACGGGGAAACAAAACTCGATTAACAATATAAATAGCCTATGTCGCTCAGTGATAATGTAGCATTCTAATGATGAAAGAATTATTGTAGTGATGATAGCTCATGGTTAGCGCGGTAGGCTCGCATGCCGAAGGGCGTGGGTTCAAACCTCAACAATGAGCTTGAGCTGCCGGTGAAGGAAAACATCGTGAGGAAATCAAAACATGATGGTAGGGTATTTTCTATTACTCGGCGGGCTAGCTACCATTCAAGTTGAAAATCTACTATGTAGCACCAAGGTGTTCCGGTAGCCTAACTTGAGAGTCCATTTCAGGCTAAGTGTGTTTTACCATCTTCCACAACATCATCATTTAACAGCAGCTGTGCTGTAGTCAAACACCTTGCTTGCCAAAAACTAAAAAAAATATTATGCTCTTGTCTCTGCAACTAGAATCAGTCCAGAGAGGATCGAGAGGATTCCAGAACAAGTAAATAAAAACACGGACAAATGCGAGTCAGACTAGCCCACCAAGGGTTCTGTACAAATAGTAGTAACTCTTTCATCTGATAGCCCACATGATACTGTTAATTCACTTCAAAATTTGGACCCTGATTTCTCCTCCTCCACGCGTTCCCAAGATAGAAGGTCTTGACAGACGGACAACGAAGTGATCCTATAAGGGTTCCGTTTTTCCCCTTTGAGGCACGGAACCATAAAAATGAGGTGTACCAATACAAGGAAATATACACTAATTTAAAAAAGGGAAAGGTTTGATTTTTGTTTGTTTGTATTGAATAGGCTCCGAAACTACTGGACCGATCAGTTTTTTTTTTATGGTTAACAGGCTAGGTGTTTTACTGCGGCTCTCCTGATGTTAAGTGAAGGAGTGGTCGAAGATGGTAAAGCACACCTAGCCTGGAATGAAACTGTCTCTCAAGTGAGGCTGCCGGAACACATCGCTAGATGCTTGGCGGTAGATTTTCACCTAGGTAGCTAGCCAGCCGAATACTAGAAAGTACCCTACCACCATGTTTTGATTTCCTCACGATGTTTTCCTTCACGGGCAGTACAAGCTCATTGTTAGAGTTAGAATCCACGCCCTTCGGCGTGTGAACCGTCCGCGCAAACAACTGAGCTGTCATCGCTACAAACTTGTGATAATTTTTATTTTATTTAGAATTTAAATTTATGTCGTATTTTAGTTTTATATATTAAGTAATATTTCGGACAGATATCTAGAAAATTTTTCGTCAAAATTAGATAAATATTTAAATACTGTTTAAAACGACGGAAAAATACAAAAAATATATCTCTAGAACACTCAAAAAGAACTTCCGCGAAGTAACACCTGAATCAATCGATTTATTATGTTTATCTTAAAACTGAAACTGGTCTCTGCAAAACGAGGAATCCTTGTGTGGATTCCAGATAAACTTAGATGTTCGCAAACTTATTAATATAATTATATTAACGTAAGTATTATTTATTATCGCAAACGCGACCAAACCGTCATCCGTACATGGTGGACGTTCCCCATGTGCGGACTTAGCGCATTCTTTATTCGCAGGGCGAGGATGCGGAACTCTTTGCCGGAGTCAGTGTTTTCCTAAAAGACAAGTCTTCAAATCAAAATGTATTTATTCGCTAAGTACAGATGTCAAAATGTTGGTACATAAATAAAAACATCGCTTAATCCAAACTTAACCCAGATGGGAGCGCAAAAATTAGATAAAATAGTTACTTATTTATTTATTTCAGTTGTCATCTACTTAATTAGAATGCTACATTATCATCGAGTGATATCGACTATTGTTATTTAAAAAAGTTACTAGAAAAGGCTTGACATAATTCCTGGTACTGCCACTTAAGTCTTACTAAGGCTTTAGTTCACTCAAAGTGTAATTTTATACGGCTCTTGCGAAAGAGCTTTGCGGCGTTAGGAGAGAGAATTCTATTAAGTTTGCACAGCTAGTGTCTATATGTTTGACCTATTTAAGGAAAGGAATTAGAAATGCTCAGTGGCGCAACAATGAGCTGATACCTATCAGAGCGGGTAAAGTGCGGGCCGGGCCCCTAGTCGTTATTACAAAACAATATCTGCTTGGTGGTAGATTTCCTTAGCATTCTTTCGTCTTGGTAGATACCACAGCACCAGATATTCTGCCGCCAACCAGTGGTGTGTAGTACTGTTTTCCGGTTTGAAGGTTACTGCATGACTGTTGAGACTAACCATCGAAAGTCACAAATTTAAGAGCGCCATAGCAGCGGTGCCCCGGACTTTGGTTTGCTACTCAAAGTTCCGTGAATCGCTGCAATGATCATGGACATTGGACATGCGTTATCTCTTACCATCAGGAGACCGTATAGTTCGTCTCATTAGATAGATAAATAGATATGACTCTTTATTGTGCACACCATAAATAGAAAAAAGTACAGAGAACAAAGAACCTTATGAAGTAGTGCCACAAGTGGCGGCCTTATCGCTAACAGCGATCTCTTCCAGGCAACCAAGAAAAGAAAAACACGATAGAAAACATAAGAAACAGACGGGAGATGTTACACTAATAAGAAAAATAAATAAAAACAAAACATATAATAATGTATTTAAATAAAAACGAAATATTTACGTATATAAATATATATGACACTCATAATACATTTATGGTACATAATGTATATATATATATATATATAATTATACATTAAGATAAAAACAAAAGTAAAATAAAAATCATCATCAGCATCATTACTTTTACATTTAAAAAAAACACAGTAATGTTTACACACTACTGCCTGGCGGCAGAATAATAATGTACACTCTAGTTTCTTATATTTGTATAAGTTGTACGTGGTGTTATAATATTTTTATTTATGTATATAGATGGTCACCTGGCTCAATAAACTGAAGTCTCAAGTGAATTTGCGGTGTCGGTTAACCAAAGAACGATCTCTTGTTTCACGCGTCAACAATGTATCTAATTTAAAAGCATATTGTCGCTGTTTGCGGTATCCGTGCTAAATATTATGTTACTAATATTAGGCGAATATACACGGAAGCTAACAATGAAGAAAAACGTCGTGATGAAATTAATTACTGGTATAGGTATACAACGAATTGCCAATCTTTACAGCATATCTGGTGCTGCGGTGGCATCTACAAATGGCCTCCTGCAAGCTCCAAGTAATGAGCGCCAAAGCAGTGATGCCCTGGACTTTGTTTTGTTATCAAGTTCTGTGTATCGCTGCAATGGTCATGGACAGGCGTTTGGTGTTATCTCGTGCCATCAGGAAAACGAATCGTTCGTCTTTTTACATTCATTCATTTACATTACAATAAGAAACTAATTTCGACTCGATCAGACCTGTCGAAGATGCTCACATCCTAAAAAAAATCAACTAGAAAGAAGCTAATCAGTTTTTCATAGATTTAGTTACGAGAACTCTACAAAAAAAATATCTAATATCGGTTTAGCCGTTTCGGAGCTACAATGCCACAAATAGAGACGTCAATTTTTTTATTTTTTTTTTAGTTTTTGCGTCGCATCTTGTGCATTTGCCAGTGTCAAGTGTTTTATATTTTCAATTTTTAAAGGTAAATAAGTTGCCTCGTAGCTATAGTTATAGTCAAAGTCCAGTCTTGGTCTCGTACAGACCATGTCAGTCAAGTCCAGTCATGCTTTAGTAAAGTAGAGTGGAGTTTTGGAAGCAACACGAAAAGTCATGTTTCACCACATTATATCATTTTCCCACACTAGCGCTTGTAATTCGGCACTTTATGAATAAAATGCCACCATTTTTATGCATAAACACTCAATAAAACACTAGTTTTAGAAAAACATACAACGGGGCAACAGGACTCTTTCCGCGTTCCCGCCAAAACTCCAACATCGGAGGTTAAATATTATACTCAAAAATGTGACGTGACACTGCTTCGCCTAAAATTCACATTAACTTAATCACTCTTTTAAACTTGAACTTACTAAGTAGCCTTAGCAAGTCTAAGCTAGACCACGGCATGCCAGATATAGCCTTCACCTGCATACCTAAATAAATCACATTAATTATGTTAGAGATAGACAAAGTCACGCTGCAATATATCGATAAAATGTCAATTAATTGACTAATCGATATTTAGTATTTATGACATAAAGTATCGATTATTTTTGTGAATGTAATAACCGTGACATGTAACTAATATTATGTATTTATATATTAGTTTGTTTGTTTATCACCTTTCATTATTACCCAACTGCTTAACCAATTAAAAATTTTGTTACATATGTAACGAAATTTTTCATACACATTGTCTGGGATACAGAATAGAAGATATGGTATCTTTCAACAAGAAAATAAAATTGTTTTAAAGAGAATAAAAAAACTACGCTAAAGGGAGCAATGCCGTGGGAAAAAGCTTTTGTATTTTAAAGTGTTATAAGTGTTTGTAAAAACATAATGACGTGTCGTGCGTACTCATTAAAATAAAGTCGATGTTTATGATAAAACTTTTAGTTTTTAAATACATTAGCATGTATTTACATAAACTATTAAATTTTGATTACACTGACAATGTTGACAAAGTAGGTATGTAGTTTCAAAAAAAAGTACTAGTATGTTTTTTTTTGTTTAATGTCGCCAATATTACTGACAAACCCAACAGTGAATGGAGCAAAGCTCGGTCTAAATGGACTAAAATTCTGCATTAAGTTGAAAACATGTTTTAGGCATTAAACATGGAAATATTAACTTAATAAATGGAAATGGAAATACGTTTACGTTACGAAATCATGCCACTTAATTACACTGTTATGAAAGCATTTAAATATTAACTCTCTATAAAATTTTCTCTTCTACAAAATACTGGTTAAACAGACAAATCGATATGTCGATAAAATATTATTAAAACTAACCGCATCTCTAAATCGGATCACAAGACAATTAGAGGCAGTTCGCTCAATCAAGGTTAGGTTAATTTCTCGTTTTAATTAATCACATAATAATATTAAACCTAATTTAGGTCATCTCTACTACATTCTATCAAATTATTATAATTACTAGCGGACGCCTCGCGGTTTCACCCGCGTAGATCCCGTTCCCGTGGGAATACTGGGATAAAAAAGTAGCCTATGCCACCTGGGGATAGTGTAGATTCTCAACGGGGGAAGAATTTTTGAAATCGGTCCAGTAGTTTCGGAGCCTATATCCAATCAAATCAAACCTCTTTATAATAGTATAGATTTATAAGTGTGTTTGTTTTTTGTATGTCCTGATTTATTGTTTGGTAATTTTATGAAGTAAATTTAGTTTTTTTTTAATAAAGATTTTGGGTGCGACCTTTTTAATTTCTATAGTTTAAGGGTGTCTGCAGGCAAGGGGTTGTAACCGTGCTAAGGGTCTGGCATTAGACGAAGTGATTTCTAATATTATTCCGAATAAAACATCTAAAAACCGAGCGCTATATCGTACTATAACAAATTTGTGGGTTAATTTTGTACACCTCTACTACCTGTTATCTGCCAAAGCAACCACTACCCAAGTTTCACAGTTGGAAATCGTTCTTTGGGTGGTGGGCAGTGCCGAGCTAAGGTGTTTCGATTTCCATACAAATAAATTTTTGCCATTTATGGACAGATGGAGCATGATTTTACAGTGAAATCACAGCTATCTATTTATCTATTTTGGACTTTCTTTGCGGTAAATTACAATTGCTGGAATAAAACAGTAGATTATTACCATAATAATATTACTTAGATTTTGATTAGGCTTATAGGCTAATCCATGGCTGACTGGTGGTGGGATACATGACAAAACTTTCAACCTTTTTAGAATAACGACGGTCTGGCCGTGCGTCGTGGGCTTTTGCTCTAAAAAGGTCTTAACGTTCGAAGTCGGGGCATGTGGTAGGTTGTGAAATTTGAGGTTAGAGTTAGTCAGCAAATTTTCCGTCTCGTTAACTACGATGTATATTCTATCCACAGAGTATAACGTAATAAATGCGTGACGTCATAATTGCTGAGAAAATTTAACATTTAAAGTTTTCTAGTTTTATTACTTACAAATAACTGTTGAGACGGGTTTTTTGCGGGAGCGCGGAAAGAGTCGAGTCGCCCCGTTGTGTTTTTTTCCAAAACTAGTGTTTTGTCGAGTGTTTATGCAAAAAATTGGTGATGTTTTATTCGTAAAGTGCCGAATCACAAGCGCGAGTGTGGGAAAATGATATACTGTGGTGAAACATGACTTTTCGTGTTGCTTCCAAAACTCCATCGAAGCCTTTAGCCACAACGAAACGCAACGATAACGCATGTCCATGACCATTGCAGCAATACACAGAACTTTGAGTAGCAAAACAATGTCAGGGGCATCGCCGCTTTGGCGCTCATTACTCTGAGACTTTCGATGGTTAGTCTCAACAGCCCAGTAATTTACTCACGACTTGAAGGCACTCAGATTGTATCTATGGACCACTCGGGCACCAAAGTTCTCCGCTAGATGGCGCTTTATGAAAATGATACGAAAACCAAAACGTTAACAACATTGTTACTTATCATTACAGATACTGAAATTGAGCCTTAGAGACAATGTAATCTTGGGCAGTTCTTTATCAGCATAAAGCCCTTCTTCATGGGTCAAGATCGTTGTTCGTATCGACCATGTGCGAGAGGATAACCCCTGTCAACTGTCATTCAATTTGTTACATGTGCTAGAAAAGATCAGGGCTGGACTCCGAGGCGCTTGACAACGAAGGCTCCACTCGCATTGAAATTGTTTTGAAAAATCAATCTTGAACCAAAACATTGACCATCTTATTGTTTGCAATGGAACATCAAAGTAGCTTCAAGCATTTTTAGGGTTCCGTACCGAAAGGGTAAAACGGGATCCTATTACTGAAACTCCGCTGTCCGCCCGTCTGTCTGTCTGTCCGTCTGTCACCAGGCTGTATCTCATGACCCGTGATAGTTAGACAGTTGAAATTTTCACAGATGATGTATTTCTGTTGCCGTTCTGACTCGAGACGTCCCGGGACCCAAACCTTATTCGAAACTTAGCCCGTCTTAAAACTGTATTTAACTATTCATGCAGCCAGGCCCTCTGGCCTTATTAATGTATTACTTAATCTGGCCCTGTAGAGGCCTTGACGACGCGACGCGACGGGTCGTTGCATAAAGGATACAATGTACGAGATGTAATTTACAAAATCGATAAGTGTGTATTTCACTGCAGCGCGTGTTAATGATAAATATTATTATTGTTCAATTAATTATCACAATAATTATTTTAATTAATTATTAGCTTAATTAATAAATATGCGCTTAAGCTGCATTGTTGTTATCTGTTGTCTAGACTTTGTAGTTTATTATTTGTTGTGTTGATTTTGTATTTGTAAACTAGCTGTTGCGCGGCTTCGCTCGCGTGTACCTATATCTACATATGTTTCTTTTTTCTGGTTGACAGGCTAGGTGTCTGACCACAGGTCACCTGATGTTAAGTGGTCATGTTAAGGCCAGAGGGCCTTGTTGCATGAATAGTATTTTTTTAATTGTTTTTTTACATAGTTGACAGGCTAGGTGTTTGACTACAGCTCACCTGATGTTAAGTGAAGGTGTAGTCGAAGATGGTAAAGCACACCTAGCCTGGAATGGAACTGGCTCTCACGAGAGGCTGCCGGAACACACTATTATGCTTGGCGGCAGATTTTCAACTTGAGGGTGGAGCTAGCCAGCCGAGTACTAGAAAGTACCCTACAACCATGCTATGGTTTCCTCACGATGTTTTCCTTCACCGGCAGCTCAAGGTCATTGTTGGGGTTTGAACCCACGTGAAGGACGTGGGCATACGAACCTACCGCGCTAACCACTGAGCTATCATCGCTATAAAAACAATGTGTTTTAAACGCCAAATAGAGCTTAGATGTAAACTTATTAATTTCATTTTTTTTTATTTCATTTTTTTTTTTAAATTTTTTAGTATTCTATCAGTTATCTGTCTTCCATAGCACAAGCTTTGCTTAGTTTGGGGTCAGATGGCGTTGTGTGTAATGTCCTGTGATATTTGTGTGATATTTTTATTTTCATTATAAAAATTTTTCCTCTATATATATCATTATTATATTATTAGTGTAGATTAGAATATGATGAACTTTCATACTTCTGTTCATTTACTATTTCACAAAATATTTCACAAAAGAAATCTTTGTGTGTGCTTGCAACATAAAGTTGAAATGAAAGTCAATAAAAACTGTTACATTATCCGCAGTTACAGATTTTTAATGTAAAAGTAATGAGACGAACGAGCCGCTCTCCTCGTAGTAAACGATAACGCCTGTCCATGACCATTGCAGCGACAACTTAAAACAAAGTCCAAGGCATCAGGCGCTCAGCACTTAGATACATTCGTTTATTCTCAACAGCCCTGTAATTTCGCTAGAACTTACAGGGCTGTTAAATAACTGCAACCAACCAGTAGTAGTACCTAAATAACACAGTTATTTTTACACACTACTGATTGGCGGCAGAATATGTAATTTCTTTCTCGTTTACTCTCAGCTAATGCTGCATAAGTTTTTCCTGCTTGCACAAATCCCACTAATATTATAAATGTGAAAAATTGGATGGATGTTTGTTACTCTTTCACGCAAAAACTACTGAACGGATTTGGATGAAATTTGGTATGGAGATAGCCGAGACCCTGGATTAACGCACAGGCTACTTTTTATCGCAAAAACAAGCGGGTAACACCACGGGGCGCAGCTATAAGTTTCATAATTAAAGTATTGCGTATATACCTACATAATTATGCATAATTGTAAATACATAATTATAATGCAAACAGAACACCCATACACAGAACAAACATTAATTGGTTATACCACTTTTTTTTTTGTCGATGAATGGGAATCGAACCCACGCCCTACAGCTCTTAAAACAGACATACTACTAATGAGCCAACAGGGCTGTCAATATAGATTGTTTATCTAAGTTCCCGAGTTAGACGAAGCCTTTGATATCAATAACAAATTATTTTCCAAACTAATATGGGTTGTTCTTAATTAAGTTATATAGCTGTTTCCTAGAAGTTTTGTAAAGGGCTATTAAATTCTAGATTCTAGAATCTGCGAGAATAACGTAATATCGAAAAATATAGAACACTAGCGGATGCAGTCTGTACAACGGCGGCCTTATCGTCTAGAGCGATTTCTTCCAGAACAGAACAGATGACACATAGACGTATATACCTACATATTTAATTTTGTTTTTATTTTTCACTAGCGGACGCCTTGCGGTTTCACCCGCGTAGTTCTCGTTCCCGTGGGAATACAGGGATAAAAATAGCCTATGTCACCCGGGGATAGTGTAGCTTCCCAACGGTGAAAGAATTTTTGAAATCGGTCCAGTAGTTTCGGAGCCTATTCAATACAAACAAACAATCAAATCTTTCTTTTTTATAATATCTATTGCAACTGCGTCCTATTTTTAAACTGAATTGTCCTGGTTTTTCCGAACTTCAAATCCTGTTTTTTTTTTTATTTGGGTTTGGCAACCTTAGCGTAATGGTAAGTGGTGTTGCGGTGGTGGTAGTGATAGTATATAATGGGACTTTAAATACATTGATTTAATTAACTCTATTGTCTTTAAGATTCAATTGAAAAGCAGCCAAGGGAATTATCGATAACCTTAAAGATCCGCTGTAACCATACATTTCACAATCATTATCATTACACAAATCATTAAAAATTTGAGTCACGCTATAAGATATTGTAAAGTTGCCGATTTGTGGTGAGACTAGCACATTTTGTGACCTTCGTAAAATTATGCATTAAAAACGCGAGTGTGAGGCGGAGCTACGCACTGAGGGTTCCGTACAAAATTAATTAATTATTATTTTTTGCCATACCCTAATGGGGTTATATGTATTAAGTATAGCAATGATATACATAGTTTTTTAAGTCCTACACAAGCTGCTATAAATGATTGAGTATTGAGTTATGTAAATAATTCGTCTATCACGGGAACTATCAAGCACTGAACGTAGCTCTCACGAAATGATAAACTGGATTGAGGGACAAACTTTACTTTGCCGCTAATGAACTGTTATCTCCATTAATATAGGTCGTGGTCAGTTTACCATGATAAAAATTAAACAACAAAAAAAAACTATGTAACAACATGTTTACAGTTTTCGGATTTTTCCATTTATGTGTGCTGGAATGAGATGCGGCATAAACGGCCGCATCTTTTCACTGTGTTATCAAAGTTTGTTTTTTTCACAGCTTCAAGGGATTGCAATATCAAATACTCAGGGTATTTGATATTAATTTCAACATGATGCCTTCACGTGTTCCTGAAAAAATGGTCTTGATAGACAGACAAGCAAACGGACAACGAAGGGTTAAATCCTTTTACGGTACGGAACCCTAAAATCGATTGAAATCGAAAAGAAGAACAGGTGTGCCAGAGTCCTGGGGTTTGTACTACGGTTCTATACATTATTTTGCTTTTAAAAATACAATTATAAAAAAACTTTGAACTTAAATACTAAAAATAAACTAAAATACATTGCCACTAAAATAAACTTACATTTAAATTTATGGGACCGTTCATTGTGGAAGATTTCCCAATGTAGTATACGTTACTATAATTATGGCAATACTTAATTATTACAGGGGTTTTAATACAGTTCAAAATTAATAAAGTCCAGTTAGTTTTTATTTGTTGTGACAGTACACTGAATGAGCCAAAAGTTCTGTCAAACATACATCACAAGCCAACAAATAAAATTTTGTAACAATTTCCAAAGATACCTAAATAACTAGGTAACTTTAAAACTTAAAAATATTTTTTTAATTACACTTCTTTGGATAAATAGCATATATTAATATTAAGTACCTGTACAATAATGGGTCAAAATAATATAAAAAATACTCGTTAATTAAAGTCACGTATATAATTAAAAATATATAGATTTTTAAAAAATGTTGGCTACAACCTTTTAAATGGAGAGCGATTACGCCAAAACGACAAAAAAAAAAGAAAAAAATAACTTACCGTTATCTTTTTCAGGCTTCTTCTTGACAATAACTGCTCCGTTCTTCTCCACGACCTGGCTGGTTACTCCGTTCAGCTCCTTCATTCTTAATAAATTCAAAAACAAAAACTCGCGAATTCGCGCGCTTTTTTACGTCACTTTGACAGGACGGCACGAGATGGCAATGACAAGTAGAGCGGACAACCTGTTCCGACGGCCAAGGTGAGTCAAAAACGACGTTTAAATACCGAGTTTAAAGTTCTATTATAAAAAAAAGCAAGAGGACCGGCCACTCGCTCAGTTAGCGATCAAATGCGACCAGCATACCGAATCTTATATTTATATATAAAAAACTTTGTTTAACATATTATTAAAGAATTTAACGGCAAAAATGAATAGCAGGCATCGTTTTTGTTCTTTTCTAAAATATATCTGTGGTTAAAATTATGGAAAATGTGTTATGCCATAATCTATAGTGTTGCGACAGATTTTTTCTAATATATAACTAGATTGTTCCTTTCCTGTATTATATAATTATATACATACAACAGATAAGGTATTTTTGTTGACCTACTGCCCTGGCACGTTGTTAGGTTGATAATATTTTTAAAATGACAAGACAATAATAATTTCCATGAGAGGGTTTTGTCCGAAATAGAATAATTTTCAAATGAAATATTCATGTGAAATTTTGTAATTGGCCTTCCGTATCAATATATATATATATATATATATATATATATATATATATATATATATATATATATATATATATATACTTAGTTATAAAATTCCACATTTTTTTAAAGTAGAATTATTGATATGGTAATGATAGATATAGTAAAATGAGAGTAAAATTGAAAATCAATTTTTTTTGTTACTTTTATAGAAAATAATATGACATTACCACAAAAAAGTTACGTCACAACAAACTAAATTTGTTTCAACAAAAGAAAAAAAGTGTGCTTCGAGAGTTGAAGGGTGGTGGGTTCGATTTCCATTCAGGATTGACAATTGTGTGACTAACATACATTTTTGTTCGATATTTGGGTGTTCTGTATATATTATATTTTTTAGTGTCGTCAGACAAGATTTGGTTCCATCGACGTTCAAAATTTGCGGTAGGTCGGAGGACTACCACGGCTCGGAAGCAGTTTTTTCATCTTTGTGGTCAATAAGCATGGTTAAAGTGCGCGGGATCAAATCTTGCGATCAGAAATATTTAGAATGAGATATATTTATACATTTTTAATAATAGGCTAGGTTTTTGACAACAGTTCACCTGATGCTTACAGTGACGGTGTGGTCGAAGATAGTAAACACACTTAGCCTGGAATGGAACTACTCTCAAGTGAGGTTGCCGGAACACACCGTTAGGTGCTTAGCAGCAGATTTTCATCTTGAGGGTAGCTGTATTTTGGTTTGAAGGGCTAAATGATGCTATCTACCACCAGCAGAGGGCGTATCATTCGTCTTAGCATAAAAAAACTTCTTCCTTTTTTAACAATTATCCATGTTCAACGTAAAGGTAAACGTTTAAATTTAGTCAGGCGCTCCTAAAGGTCTAATATGTAAAACCTAACTAGCTGCGCCCCGCGGTGTTACCCGCTACATGTTTTCGGGATAGAAAAAAACCTACGTGTTACTTCAGGGTCTCAGCTACCTCCATACCGAATTTCATCCAAATCCGTTTAGTAGTTTTTGCGTGAAAGAGTAACCAACATCCATCCCTCCATCCATCTAAACTTTCTCTTGGTAACAAATCTTGGTGGTAGATCTCTTTAGCAGGAGGTCGTCTAGGTAGGTACCACCGCAGTACCAGTTATTCTACCGCCAAGCCGTGTAAACATTGCTATGTTCCGGTTGGAAGGATACTGCAGCTAGTGATATAGTGGAGACTAACCATCGAAAGTCTCAAAGTAATGAATGCCAAAGCAGCGATGCCACGGACTTTGATTTGCAACGCAAAATTCTATGTATTGATGCATTGGTCATGGACATGCGTTATCTCTCACCATCAGGAGAGCGTGACCTTCGTCGTTCGTATCGAAAAAAAGGCTGATGGCTATCACTTGCAGTGTTATTGTCGGTGTGCACCAAGCCTTCAATGACATAATTCTCAGGGTCTTTTAGTCTACTAATCCTCAGGGTCTTTTAGTCTACTAATTCTCAGGGTCTTTTAGTCTACTAATGCTCAGGGTCTTTTAGTCTACTAATTCTCAGGGCCTTTTAGTCTACTAATGCTCAGGGTCTTTTAGTCTACTAATTCTCAGGATCTTTTAGTCTACTAATTCTCAGGATCTTTTAGTCTACTAATTCTTAGGATCGTTTAGTCTACTAATTCTCAGGGTCTTTTAGTCTACTTATTCTCAGGGTCTTTTAGTCTACTAATGTCTACCTACTATAGTGCTTGAGCCGCCAGATTCAAGCTGCCAGGCCAACCGATTTTTCATAAAATTTCTATGGGACAAATCTGAAAGTATATCCTTTAAAATGAAAACATATGTTTTATAACCTATGGTTTTTGGGGGAGGCACGGGGTCGAGCACTCTTACCATTCATGAAGCTCAGGGGCTAACGTACGAGTGGGTAATCGCCAAAGACCAAGCCAAGCATGAAGCTGCACGAGAGCGTGTCGCACGCGCGCCTTCGTCTGACCTTCGTCTACTACGCCGACGACATTGAAGACGATGCTATCAGTCGGTTTGTGCGTCGAGCGTCAGCTGCGTCGCCGAAGACCATCAAGAAGTACAACCTGCAGATGGTTATGATGGCCCTGGGCCGAGAGGAGGGCATTAAAATGTAAATGGAGTCAATGTAATCATTAGATATAAATACAAAATGGATTGTGTGTATGCCTTGAGCATTCATGCTCACGATGGGAGGGCTCCTTCTTGCGGCGGCGTCGTGTGTCGGCCGCTCTGCCCTCAGATATGGTTGAGGAGGGCGCTGGCGGCACATGCGTCATACTCGTGATCGGGTGCTGCTTGCGGGTCGCTGCTCTGCTCGCGGTATACACTCAAACTAGTACCTACTTTAACCTTAGATTAAGATTAATTCGGCTAAATTTCCTCTTCATATATTGTAAAAAATATAAAAAAATATTTCAAGTTGATAAAAGTCTCGGACCCCGGTGTCTGTGGAACGTATAAATTAAAAAAAAAACATAGAACTCATTTTATTCAAATTTGAGAGATTCTTCTGGAATCCCGTCATCAGATCCTGACTTGGTGGCAATGGGACTACCTGGGAAGTAAGTATTTTTACCCTTTTAAACAAAAAAAGAATTTCTCGAATCGGTCCACGAGTCTTCGAGTAATCGGGGAACACCCTATCCTACTAAAAGCGAAATAAAAAAAATGCGAAAGTTTGTATATTTGTTACTCTTTCACGTAAAAATTAACGAAAAAAAAAGGATTTTGATGAAATTTCGTATAGAGGTAGCTGAGATTAACACATGGATTAACACATAGGCTACTTTTTGTCCCGAAAACATGTAGCAGGTAACACCGCGGGGCGTAGCTAGTAGGTACATAATAAGAGATTCCGACGAAATGTGAACCTCTTTATTTTAATGTTTTAACAGGCTATGTGTTTGACCACAGCTCACCTGATTTTAAGTGAAGGTGTGGTCGAAGATGGTAAAGCACACCTAGCCTGGAATCAAGTGAGGCTGCCGGAACACAACGTTAGATGCTTGGCAGCAGATTTTCAACTCTCGTGTGGTAGCTAGCCAGCCGAGTACTAGAAAGTACCCTACCACCATGCTATGGTTTCCTCACGACGTTTTCTTTCACCGGCAGCTCAAGCTCATTGTTGGGGTTTGAACCCACGCCCTTCAGCATGCGAATCTACCGCGCTAACCAAAAGTGAAGCTAAGATGTATGGCTCCGTCAGTTGTTATGTGTTTATGTGATGTTATTGGTCGTCTTAGTTATATTCTATTCTATTCTTAAATGCTAAATTAATGCTAATAGTCATTAGTTAGTCTATAGTTAGATAATTACGTGTGTAATATGATTAAGTGCATCATTTATAATTCAACAATTATAAATGATGTACTTATTTATTAATGTCAAAGCAACAAAATACTATGTACTTAATTCTCAAATAAGCGAATTAAATTGTAATTCTTTTTAGAAAAATAAATGTCTTTAAACTGAGCTAAAAAAAAGTGAAGGTTTTTTTGGAGTCTGTTAACTATTAATTTATTAATTATCTTTGGATCGTATTTCACGTTTCGTTCGAAACTCTAAAACAAGTAAATTTCGGGTGAATCCTATCGCAAAAAATGGCGCGGGTCGTACGTGACGATAATTGTTACCAATATGTTATATTTGCTAAAGATAACATATTGGTATTGCCATATTTTCCTAATCCATCGCAAGGGCATCTCTTGTTATCGGCGCGGCGGGTCCTAATAAGACTTGTATTGACTGTTAGGTATCTTTAAAATTTACACATCATACTGATTTTCAATTTTATGCTCGTATGTAGGTATAACTGGCAACTGTAATAGTTAGATATGATATTGCGAACTTTTTTGCATCTGTCAATTTGCTCTATAAAACGTCACTTTATTCTATTGTCAATAGTTTTCGCTGCGCATGTTAGGTAGGTAAGGATTTTTCAGTAAATTTCTCACAGCTTGGCTTACATTAGTGAAGTTTTCATACGGATCCCTAACTGCTTTTTGAATAAAATATAACCTATGTCCATCGCGGATAATGTAGCATTCTAATAATGAAAGAATTATTAAGATCGGTCCAGTAGTTTCGGAGTCTATTCAATACAAACAAACAATCTAATCTTTCCTCATTATAATAATTAGTATAGATAGGGATAAGGTTTTTATATTGATAATGACATATTTAATTTTTGTTTTTTTATTTATGGACATGTAATTTATCAGTGTTTCACAACTTTTTAAATAATATTATTGTGTTTAAACGACTCTAAAAAAAGGAGGAGATTTATTGTAATTATGTTCTTGATGTTTTTTATTCATTTCAGGAACATGCGCATAAAATAAACATTTCATTAAATACATGTACCGACAAAGTTACGTTACAAGAAATAATCATTAAATAAATAAAATGAAAGTAACATTTCAAAAAAAAAAATTAAAGAATAATAATAATATTTATTTATTTATTAACTTGGACTTCGGCTTGGATCCTGAATGCCCAATATGAATCTTTGTTCAGTGTTGCATAATTACATATTTTTAAAATGATATTATGAAATTTGAGTTGTACCTAATATTGGTGTTATCAATAAAGTATCTGTATTTGTTAAAGTATTTTTTTTAGTTGATAGCTTATGTAATTTTTTTATAATAACAAATGACAGTAACGAGACGCTGTCGTGACGTTAAAAGATAATGTCAGAGCTATAAATAAATAAATAATAATTACACCTACTTTTTTTTAATGAAAATAGTGGCACACAAGCGACGGGCCGCCTGATGGTAAGTGGTCACCGCCGCCTATGGACACCTGCAATACCCGGGGTATTGCCGGTGCGTTGCCTACCTTTAAGGACTCTATTCACCTTTAGATTGAATGTCGGCGGAAAACCCGAAGGTGGTAAGCCATTCCACATAAGACAGGTGCGCGGAGAATTACATTTCTCCGCGCCATTTATTGCCTTAGCCGGAAGTCATCTAGGTAGGTACCACCGCAGTACCAGATATTCTACCGTCGAGCAGTAGTGTGTAAACATTACTGTGTTCCGGTTTGAAGGGAACTGCAGCTAGCGAAATTACTGGGCTGTTGAGACTAACCATCGAAAGTCTCAAAATAATGAACGCCAAAGCAGCGATGATTGTTACTCAAAGTTCTGATCCCTGTAATGGTCAGCTTGCGTTATCTCTTACCATCAGACGAGCGCGTCTCATTTTTTTTACATTATAAAAAATGTTTTTTATTATTTGTATTGATTTTTATGGTTGACAGGCTAGTTGTGTAACCAAAGCTTACCTGATGTTAATTGACATTGTGGTCTAAAATGGTAAACACACCTGGAATGGAACTGGGTCTCAAGTGAGGCTGCCGGAACACGCCGTAGGATGATGACCATTGCAGCGATACACAGAACTTTGGGTAACAAAGCAAAGTCCGGGGCATCGCTGCTTTGGCGCTCATTACTTTGAGACTTTCGATGGTTAGTCTCAACAGCCCAGTAATTTCGCTAGCTGCAGTACCTTTCAAACTGGAAAACAGTAATGCTGGTACTGCGGTGGTACCTACCTAGACGACCTCCTGCTAAGGAGATTTACCACCATGAAAACCACCTAGATGTTTGACTACAGCTCACCTGATGTTAAGTGAAGGTGTGGTCGAAGATAGTATAGCAAACCTAGCCTGGAAGGGAACTGGCTCTCAAGTGAGGCTGCCGGAACACACCGTTAGACGCTTGGCGGCAGATTTTCAGCTTGAGGGTGGTAGCTAGTCAGCTGAGTACTAGAGAGTACGCTACCACAACACTATGGTTTCCTCACGATTTTTTCCTTCACCGGCAGCTCAAGCTCATTGTTGGGATGTTGGGGTTTGAACCCACGCCCTTCGTTGTGCGAACTGAACGATACTTAATTATAAAAATAATAAATATATATCGCAGGACATTACACACAGCGCCATCTGACCCAAACTAAGCAAAGTTTGTACTATGGAAGTCAGATAACTGATAGAATACTTAAATACTTTTAATTACATTAATATCTTGGTTATCTACCGTTCTCATTGCATACAAAATTATTAGTGCATTCACCTCGCAAGGTTGCAATCTAGACTTCATTGTGCCGGTCTATCTAGCCTAGATTATGTAATAGATCTTTACTAGCAGTTTATTTTAATGTAAAAGTAACAATACGAACGCTCTCCTGATAGTAAGAGACAACGTTTGTGACCATTGCAGCGGTACCCAGAACTTAACAAAGTCAACTTAACTTAGTAACAAAACAAAGTCCAGCCAGGGCATCGCTGCTTTTGTGTTCATTACTTTAAGACGTTCAAAGGTTTATTCTGTAAGTATAGTTTTAATTCATTAGACATAATCATAGGACATAAACATACTTTCAGAACTAGCTTGTATAAGATACAAATCCATCAAATAACGCCTGAATCAATCAACGATAGAAAATCATACAAAAGGAAGCAGTTTCTCTTTACGCCCATCAAAGGCGCTGTTTCGGTTTTCTATTGCTTATATATTTCTGGCAACTACTGTTAATATCACTTACCCTTCAGAAAGCCAACCTAGCAGTCAGAACTAGAAAATTCGAGAAAATTATATTTTTAAAGTTCCGTACCCAAAGGGTAAAACGGGGCCCTATTACTAAGACTCCGCTGTCCGTCCGTCTGTCTGTCTGCCCGTCTGTCACCAGGCTGTATCTCAAGAACGGTGATAGCTAGACAGTTGAAATTTTCACAGATGATGTATTTCTGTTGCCGCTATAACAACAAATACTAAAAAACAGAATAAAATTAATATTTAAGGGGGCTCCCATACAATAAACGTAATTTTTTGCCGTTTTTATCGCTTCGTGCTTGAGTCCGACTCGCACTTGGCCGGTTTTTTTTAAGTTTGTGTTTTTTTTCAAGCCTCTAATATAATCATGTACCTATGTAGGTATAATGTGGTGAAATATGCTGCTTCCAAAACTTTGTCAAAGGTTCTAGTAAAGTCACCAGAAGTACTTTAATAGGGCAAGATAAGACTTAAGGTGGTTCGATTTCTATACAAATATTTTTTTCCATTTATGGACAAATGGAGCATAATTTAACAGTGAAATCACATCAGTGAATCTACTAGCATTTATTTTGGACTTTATTTGCGGCAAATCACAATTGCTTGAATAAAACAGTAGAATATTAGCATAATCTACTGTTTTATTCAAAAATCATAAATTCATAAATCTTTTATAAATTTGATTTTATGCTAATAGTCTACTGTTTTATTCAAGCAAATGTGATTTACCGCAAATAAAGACCAAAATAAATACCAGTAGCTCTGATTTAATTGTAAAATTGTGCTCAATTTGTCCATAAATGGCAAAAAATTATTTGTATGGAAATCGAACCACCTTAACTGTTTTTTTTCCTTCTAATGATGTATCTGTTTGTTGTTAGATACCTCATTGTTATTACAATCTAGCCTAGTTGAGACTAATAAGTAATTTTAATATAACTTAGAGTATAAACGAAGAATGCGTCCATCGACACTTTTCTTACTGTCTCTATTAAACCTTAACTGTGACTGAGATTTATTTACTATTTTATGTTTGACTGGCTAAGTGTTTAACCCCAGCTCACTGGTACATCAGCACAAAAAGTACACCAGCATTACAAGATGAAAAACAAGTTAGCGGCGTGATAAAACAACTTAGATTAACCGAATCTTAAAAAGGGCACCTTATTGTTCTTAGATAAAACTATCGTAACTTGTAACCAAAATAATAGATAATGTAGCCTACTTAATTAGAAACATTTGGCGTAGAAACGTGATCCGATTAGAAGTAGAACATAATTACACAACTACCACCTTTGACCTCGGTGAATTATGAAATCTTGTTTGTCTAATTTGTTGGTCTTCGATCATTCCAATCACCCCTGGGCTCCGGCACGGCGCACAGACGCGGTCGGCCACATGATCACACATACATGTCGTACTAGCTGCGCCCGCGGTGTTACCCGCTACATGTTTTCGGGATAAAAAGTAGCCTATGTTTTAATCCAGGGTTTCAGCTACCTCCATACCAAATGTCATCTAAATCCGTTCAGTAGTTTTTGCGTGAAAGAGTAACAAATATACGTCCATCCATGCTCACAAACTTTCGCGTTTATAATATTACTAGCTGCGCCCCGTGGTCCGCAACATGTTTTCAGGATAAAAAGTAGCCTATGTGTTAACTTAAGGTCTCAGCCATCTCCATACCAAATTTCATTCAATTCCGTTGAGTAGTTTTTGCGTGAAAGAGTAGCAAACATCCATCCATACATTCTGACCAACTTTTGCATGTATAATATTATTATAATAGAATTAGTAAGTAGTATATATGTTACCGGCCAAACCCGATTTCAGGACAAACTAGTTTTGCCTAGGCCAAACTAGTTCTTCCTAAACGCGTTAGGATTAACTAGTATAGCCTAGTCCAAACTAGTTCATCCTAAGCCCGATAGGATAAACTAGTTTAGGCTAGGCCAAACTAGTTGATCCTGATATAAAAACGCATACTCCAGGACAAACTGGTATGGCCTAGTCTAAACCATTTTTTAGCAGAGTCAAAAGTAATTGAGCGATCGTGTCAGGACGTGTACATGCGGGAGTTCCCAAATCACACCCCGAGCGTCCCGCACCACTCCTCGCTCGTCCATACGTCGCGTCGTTTTGTATCATTTTGCGTCTAGTTGCCACCCGTGCACACCGTGTTTAGTTTAAAATTAAAGGTTTTCGTATTACACTACATTATATTTTTATATAAATTATATGAAGTTTCCTTCTTTTTCAATATGGATGAACCCACGTCAAGTCGACAAGCAGACCAAAAACAATGGAGGGAAAAGTTTTTGACAGAAATTTTACAAAGTGAAACTAAAAAGTCTTCTCATTATAATGTGTTATCATCAGACCAATATTTGGAACTCGTTGAACAAATTGAAGATGCAGAAAAATCTGAAAAAAAAGACACCATTACAACAAAGAAGATTGAAACGATTTGCTGTGTTAAAAATCGGGGATTTGAAAAAACTGATTGCACGGAGTGAAGGTAATATAAAATACTATCTTCCATCCGATGAACTTTATGATGTGATTGACGCAGCTCATGTGGCTGTGGGCCACGGTGGTCGAGACAGGATGTTAGCCGAAACCTCAAAAAAATATGCCAATATTACAAAAGAAATGATAAGCCTGTATTTATCTATGTGTAGTGTCTGTCATCAAAAGAAAACAAAGAAGAAAAGGGGATTAGTTTCTAAGCCCATTCTTCATTCGGAAATGAATAGTAGATGCCAAGTAGATCTGATCGATTTTCAGACACAACCAGATGGAAATTTTAAATTTATTATGGTTTACCAAGACCATCTAACAAAATTTGTTCTGCTACGCGCTTTACAATCCAAGAGAGCGGCAGAAGTGGCTTACCTTTTGAATGATATATTTCTAACTATAGGAGCGCCGTGCATTCTTCAATCTGACAACGGTCGTGAATTCGTTAATAATGTTATAAGTGAGCTTGCCAGTCTGTGGCCAGAACTCAAATTTGTGCATGGAAAACCCAGGCACAGTCAGAGCCAGGGCTCAGTTGAACGTGCCAATCAAGATATTGAGAATATGATAGGTTCTTGGATGAAGGACAACGCTTCAACAAAATGGTCAGAAGGCTTGAGATATGTTCAATTCATGAAAAACCGCGCCTACCATTCAGGGATAAAACAATCGCCATACAAGGCATTATTTGCAATAGAACCCAGAGTAGGACTTTCGACTTCATCTTTGCCGCAAGAAATCATAAATGATATTCAGGATGAAGATGATTTAAGGAAGGTAATACAAGATGATTGCAATATTAACCTGACAGAAGACAGTGATGGTAGTGTTGCCGAAGTTAGTAACCAAGAAAAAGTTTCTTCATCTGAAAATGACATTCAAAAAGCTAGAAAAACTGCAGCAGAAAATCTTGTGAAACAGGCTAAGAAAATGAAAGCTACTTCTGACAAATCTCATCCACCTGCCAACATTGGAGATAATGTGACTTTACCGATTCCAGATGTTGACAAAGGCAAAGGTGATCTCAGAAACATCATTGGAGTTATTCTTCAGAAAAATGACGAAGATTTTTACAAAGTCGGTACCAAACATTGTGTAACTTCAGAAACTATATTGCAGGTTCTATTTTTTTCTTACTTAATTACCTATTTATCTATCTTTCGGGAGTATTAATGATATTTTTAAGTAGCTAATATGATTTTTTTTCAGATCAGAATTCGACATTTGTAATCAAACTTTTTTGGAGGTAGCAGATGTAAACCAAGGCTCTGAAATATCATTAAGGACTGCAGCTACGAAACATTCAGTTGGATCAGGCCAAGGTTTTGTGAGATGCAGTTGCAACAAAAACTGTGCCACAAACAGATGCCAGTGCAAGAAGGCAATGATACTCTGCAATTCCAAGTGCCACCAAAGCACACCATGTAAAAATAAATAATAATTTTAATAGTTGAAGCAAAATTATTGCTTCTATTTAAAAAAAACATGTTTGTAATAGTCTGATTGTTTGTATTACCTATTATCCATTAGTTTTAGCGACGGATCATTATCTTCTTAATAAAAGTGAGTCCAATTACAGAGTATTTTATTCAGTTTATCTACTTGTTTTGTCTTTCTGGAAATACTTTAATCATTAAAGTATATCTAGAATGGTATGGCCTTGTCTAAACATTAAAGTTTAATGTTTAGACTAGGCCATACCAGTTTGTCCTGGAGTATGCGTTTTTATATCAGGATCAACTAGTTTGGCCTAGCCTAAACTAGTTTATCCTATCGGGCTTAGGATGAACTAGTTTGGACTAGGCTATACTAGTTAATCCTAACGCGTTTAGGAAGAACTAGTTTGGCCTAGGCAAAACTAGTTTGTCCTGAAATCGGGTTTGGCCGGTAACATATATACAGACAGGAGTCGTACGGTTATTATTTTTCTTTAGTGTTGGCTTCGCATTTAGAGCATTTGCCAGTGTCAAGTGTTAGTTATAGTCGAAGTCTAGTCCGTGTCAGTCAAGTCCAGTCATGCTTTAGTGAAATAGTGACGACTTTACTATAAGCTTCGATGTAGTTTTGGAAGCAACACGAAAAATCATGTTGCACCACATTATATCATTTTCCCACACTCGCGCTTGTGATTCGGCATTTTATAAATAAACCACAATTTTTTGCATAAACACGTGAAAAATACTGGTTTTAGAAAAAAGGGGGTGACACGACTCTTTCTGTGTTCCCGCCAAAACTCGGTCGTACGGTTGCGCGCTCTATGTCCCCTTTGGTTCGCGCCCGTCGCTGACACTGAATTTGACATTTTATTTGACAACTTGAGTAGCATCTATCATCATCTGATAGCGGTCTTTTAGAGTAGTTATCATTTTAAGTTATTTTATTTTAGGTCAATTCTTGTGTGTTTATTATATGCGTTTACTCCCATAAATTAATTGTGAAGCACCTTGGTAATTTTTTTGACATAAGTGTTGTGAAAACTTGACGGATGGATGGAATAGGTGTAAAGAGCGCTCAGATTAATATTTTAACCTGAGGTAGAGCGAAGCGATTCTATTAGGTACCTACACTTGACAATGTTTTTAAATAATCTGTGACATTTATTATCTAATAGATAAATATTTGACAAACCATGGTCTTTATTCTTATTGTATCACTAACACCAGCCTATCGAAGTCCACTGCTAGAGATATGCCGAAACGTATATCGTCACTCCATCGGGTCTTAGGGCGTCCTACGCTACGTTTGCCAATTCGCGGTCTCCACTCTCGAACACGTCTGCTCCAGAAATGATCAAATCTGCCGCAGATGTGTCCAGCCACTGCCACTTCAGCTTGCTAATACGCTATGCTGTGTCTATGACTTTAGTTCTCTGGCAAATATTAATAATGATTCCATCAGTAAAAAACATCGTCCAGAGTAATGGAAACTTATCCCATTGATCGGCCAAATTTTCATAAAAAGTAAAAAGATATGTTTAGAAGCTTTTCCGGTTGTCCAATAAAATATAACCAACGCTACTTTGGATAATCTTTTTCCAGCAATCATTTTATTGATGAAAAAAAGCTATATATTTTTCCTAGTGCGTTCTGAAATAAATTTTCTAATCCACTAAATATGTAATGTTAATATCCTAGTTTAATTTTCATTTTACTTGGTGGTAGATCTCCTTAGCAGGAGGTCGTCTAGGTAGGTACCACCGCAGTACCAGATATTCTGCCGCCAAGCAGTAGTGTGTAAACATTACTGTGTTCCGGTTTGAAGGGTACTGCAGCTAGCGAAATTACTGGGCTGTTGAGACTAACCATCTAAAGTCTCAAAGTAATGAGCGCCAAAGCAGCGATGCCCTGGACGTTGTTTTGTTACTCAAAGTTCTGTGTATCGCTGCAATGGTCATGGATAGGCGTTATCTCTTAACATCAGGAGAGCGCCTCGATCGTCTCATTACTTTTACATTTAAAAAAAAATCTCCGTTTGCCAACAAATTAAAAAAAAAAAAACAGAATAACTCGGCCGAGAGTTAACCGAGAATTGTAGCAAAAAATGCGTCTAGTTTTTTGTGAAATATTTACGTTAGTTTTTGCGTATTGTCGACTGATTTTTTTTTGTCTACACAACAAATAATATCGGCCTTTCGGTGCGATAGGTCAACAGAGAGACAAAATGCTATTTATTATATAACAATTGACCCTGAATACGTAACAATGAGTAATAGCTGCAAAAAGTGATTGTATAAAAACTTCAATGCCTTGAGTTATCGGCCAAGCGCAGTGTCACGGGGAACGACCGTCATATGCCAACGACTAATTGTGCTCTACGGTTTTCCTCAACATCCGGGACATTGTAAAGCGCATTACTGAATTTTGAAAATAAGGATACAAAAACCAATAAAATCGCATTACAGGAACATAGCAATTTGACAAAAAAAAATTTGGAAATCGACCCACATATCAGGATGACAAATACGTATACGGCCAAAAACCGGTAATTTTTTTTTCAAAACACTGGCTATCTTTTTTTACAGTATAAAAAAACAGTATCACGCAAATCGGTCCAAATGGTAGAGTCGGTGAATATACATAGAAATACAGATCAAATTGATAGCCTACCTCGTTTTTGAAGTCGCACAACGAAGACGTGCAGCTCACTGCCTTAGTCTCAATTCCCCGGTTTCTTCAAATTTAGAGCAAACGTTTTCTTCTAGAGTTACAAGTACCATTGACTTCAAACGTAGGAGTAAATGGTGATAGATCTCCTTAGCAGGAGGTCGTCTAGGTAGGTACCACCGCAGTACCAGATATTCTGCCGCCAAGCAGTAGAGTGTAAACATTACTGTGTTCCGGTTTGAAGGGTACTGCAGCTAGCGAAATTACTGGGCTGTTGAGACTAACCATCGAGTCTCAAAGTTATGAGCACCAAAGCAGCGATGCCCTGGACTTTGTTTTATTACTCAAAGTTCTGTGTCTAGCTGCAATGGTCATGGACAGGCGTTATCTCTTACCATCAGGAGAGCGTCTCGTACGTCTCATTATTTTTCACATAAAAAAAAAGAGTAAATCAAACCTAGTCTTTGTATATTTCCCTCAAAAGAATTTAGGTAACCTACAGAAAAGGGCATTCACATCAGAGACCATGAGACGCAAAAAAACAATATCCGTTATTAGTTACAACAATTGATAACCCCAAGCTATCTGCGCTCCAGCTATCTTGAATTTCTGAAGTTTTTCAAGGCCGGGTTAGTATGAAATAAAACGTTTAGGTTTGAAATAATCTTTTTGCTTCATGTACAAGATATGATTGAGAATAAAGATCCATTCAAGAAAATATAGTTACCTACCTACATCCAAGAATAAAGAGAGCAATCCATTTTTTAAGCCGGCGGAAATTTTGCAGCTCTGATTTCAATCCAATCAACGCTGTAGATTTTTATGGAATTGAATTATATATTATTTATTCTGGTACAATCAATTTTATTACTAAAAATGACAATTATCGACGTTACCTTACTGCATCTAATTGACAAACTATTATTCTGTTTGATTACTTCAAATATTAATAAAAAGTTGAAAAACAACAGCAAATACCTGGTAATTTTTTAAAGTACAGAGACTTTTTACTTCTAAACAAATACAAAATACTATAATTGTCAACAAGCCATTCCAGGCTCCTATTGTTGACCATCTTCGACCATACTGTCATTCAACATCACATGAGCTGCGGTCAAAGGTTAAAGTGCAAGTCAAATGACAACTAGCTATTTCTTAACTTCGCTTAAAATTTAGTTCGCATCGTGCTGCGAAGTGAATTTTAGGCGGCAAAATCTATAAGCTGTTGGCGGTATGCCGCATTTCTTAAAATTATGCTAGATCCCGCTGGATTGCAGGATCTCGCTTTACTCGCCCCGTTTCGGAAACAAACCCCCTAAACTAATCTAAAACAATAAAAATGTATAGCGGGTTTAAAGTAAACACTTTAAACCCGCAATACATTTTTATTGTGAGTAAGCTGGTTTATGGATATGACGCGATGCGGTGGATATTAAGCAGGTATACGACTGTGCCGAGTTCATAGTTTTCCTCAGGGCTGACCCGTCATACGGAAACATCTTCGTCTAATTTCGTTCTCACTCGTAGACATTTTTTCTGATTCCTCTTTTATTTTATCATAACATGATATAGGTAAAAATATTGTTATCAAATTTTGTAAGTAAAACATCCATATTTATCTTACAAACAATTTTTTATAATAGCATATTGTTTCCACACTAATTGTTAATTATCCCGTACATGATTCTCCGATGACTTCCAGTGTAAATGGGTACATCTAAAGTAAATCTTCGACATCTTTTCTGAAAACAAGGAAAAATGTACACATAACTTAAGTAGGTATATTATATTTCATTTTATACTAGCGGACGCCTCGCTGTTTCACCCGCGTAGTTCTCATTCCCGTGGAATACAGGGTTAAAAATTAGAATTTTTGAAATCGGTCCAGTAGTAGCGATGTCAGCTCAGTGGTTAACGTGGTAGGTTGGCATGCCGAAGGGCGTGAGTTCAAACCCCAACAATGAGCTTGAGCTGCCGGTGAAGGAAAACATCGTGAGGAAACCATAGCATGGTGGTAGGGTATTTTCTAGTACTCGGCTGGCTAGCTACCACCCTCAAGTTGAAAATCTGCCGCCAAACATCTAACGGTGTGTTCCGGCAGCCTCACTTGAGAGCCAGTTTCATTCCAGGCTAGGTGTGCTTTACCATCTTCGACCACGCCTTCCCTTAACATCAGGTGAGCTGTGGTCAAACACCTGGCCTGTCAACCATAAAAAAAAGTAGTTTTTACGTTTATTCCTTACATGCAAATCTTTTCTCTTTATAATATTAGTATATTATTCCATTCACGAATTTTTTAAAGAAAATAGTATAGTGTGAAATAATTATAATTTGAATAACAAGTATTGCTTTGCCGACATTGATATATTTAGTTTAGCTTGGATTATATACTTATTTTTATTTGATATTTTTTTTTATTGACATGACTAATAATAATTTAATGATTGTTTGTATATATAGCTAGCAAATGTTGCACACCATCATGGTTAAAACTTGGCGATCTAACATTATACCCAACACATTCTCGCAATGAAAATTGTAACTCATGTTTTGCAAAATAAATGTTTTGAATTTTTTTTTTTTAATCTAAATTTTGTTTAGGAGCTTGTGTCGCTTGGCGACTATGCCAGCTCCATTATATACATTCTTAATATTTCTATTCTACGATATCACACAACAGTTTAAACAGTGCACGTGCCGCTTCACACAGTGGAGCGGACAGTACACTTTGGATCTCGCCGACATTGAGAAAATTGTAGCCATACTGAGTGAGCATGACAGATCTAATGGATGTTTTGAATTTGAATTTGACAAAAACAAAAAGAAACTAACAAACTAGGGGCTCACCTCGGCATAATGCTGGTCATACTAAGCGGTATGACCAGCGCTGGTCTTCCGGTGAGCCCTTGTAGTTTAAAAGCAAAGCGTATGTGTGCTTTCAAGATTTGCCCCTTCGACAAAAAACGTGGTAGAAGGTAAAAGATAAACTAAGTACTTACGTAATACAACGAACTATATGCTCATGATATAAAATTGTCGTATTGGGTGGACATTTGTATGAAATAGGAACAAAATATGGGGCCCCGTTTATCACTGCCAACATCTGAGCGAGAAGTACTAACAGTAAAAACCACCTCATTGTTCCAGAATTTTGCACCGACTGTCACCAGTTGAGGTAAAGGGAAGCTATTTATCCCGATTAAATTTTCCTTCTACAGAACTACATGAAATGTGACACTTGAAGCTGTGCTGGACGATATGATTCAAGCTTCGAGTAGACAACCAAATTTATTTCTCTGAGGACTCAAGCTATATTCTTTACTTTGTACTTTGGGTACGTCGTGTCGGTAAGAACGAAGAGAATAAATTTTGAAAAAAACCCACAACAGTTAAAACGTAATTGTGACATATCTAAGATAATGCACCAATCAAACCCGAACACATAAATTAAAACTGCATCAAAATCGGGATAGTAGTTTTGGAGAAAAACGACAACATGTACAAACAAACACATAAACAAACGTCCTCTCACACTAAACGCGTACTTGGTGATAGATCTGGTGGTACCTACCTAGACGACCTCCTGCTCCTTAGGAGCAGGAGGTCGTCTAGGTAGGTACCAACTCAGTACCAGTTATTCTGCCGCTAAGCAGTAGTGTGTAAGCATTACTGTGTTCCGGTTTGAAGGGTACTGCAGCTAGCAAAATTACTGGAATGTTGAGACTAACTCTATCAAAAGTCTCAAAGTAATGAGCGTCAAAGCAGTGATGCCCTGGACTTTGTTTTGCTACTCAAAGTTCTGTGTATCGCTGCAATGGTCATGGACAGGCGTTATCTCTTACCATCAGGAGAGCGTCTCGTTCGTCTCATTACTTATTACATAAAAAACGCGTATACCGTCTCCGTTCCGTCGCGGGTAAAAAGAAAGATTTCATTTTATACTGTTGACAGGTTAAGTGTTTGACCACAGCTCACCTGATATTAAGTGACGGTGTGGTCGAAGATGGTAAACACACCTAGCCTAGAATGGAGGCTTTCAAATGAGGCTGCCGGAACACACCGCGACAGGTTTTTTACTTGAGGGTAGCCAGCTAGCCAGTCAGTCGAGTGCTAGAAAGTACCTTACAACCACGCTATAGTTTCCTTACGATGTTTTCCTACACCTGCAGCTCAAGTTCGTTGTTGGAGTTTGAACCTATGCCTTTCAGCGTGTGAATATAGTCAAATATATCTAATATATGGCTATATTAACTACTAGCGGACGCTTCGTGGTTTCACCCGCGTAGTTCCCGTTCCCGTGGAAATACAGGGATAAAAAGTAGCCTTTCTCACCTGGAGATAGTGAAGCTCCCCGACGGTGAAAGAATTTTTGAAATTTTCGGAAGTTTCCGAGCCTATTCAATTCAAACAAACGAACAAATCTTTCCTCTTTGTAATAGTGTAGATAGATAGATAGCCAAATATATCTAATTGTTTTTTTTTTTTATCATATGACATTACACAGAGCCATCTGACCCCAAACTAAGCAGAGCTTGTGCTATGGATGACAGATAACTGATAGAATACATAAATACTTTTTTTTTGTAAATACATACTTATAATACATACATATATTGACTATATTAACGTGAAATTAAATTAAATTATGACACTTTTACCCATAAATATTTTTTTTTGACATTTTTTATAATTATTGATATTAACGCGTATTTGACTAAGTTAAGTATTTGTTATATATGAAAAAAATATTGTGTGCCATAATTCATTTTTTATTTATCTGTACACAACGCCATTTAAACCAAAAAAATATTTGGTTTCTAGTAGGTATAACATTCTGAAGTTCATCATACTATACTCTTATATTATTATTATTATTGTACTAGAAACCGGATTTTTTATTAAAACAGTATATTATTAGCAGAAAATCAAATTTATGAATGATTAATGATTTTTATTATTTTTTGTTTTGTGGTTCGACCTACCCTAACCTAGAAAAAAAATCATAAATCATTAATAAATTTGATTTTCTGCTAATAATATACTGTTTTATTCAAGCAAACGTGATTTACCGCAAATAAAGACTAAAATAAATGCCAGTAGCTGTGATTTCACTGTAAAATTAAGCTCCATTTGTCATAAATGGTAAAACATTTATTTGTGTGGAAATCGAACCACCTTAAAAGGCGTTGCCAGTTTTTTTGCATTGCAGTATTGCTTTTCCGTATTTCCCCATTAACGACGTGACTAATTTTATTTATATAGGTATACATAATTCTGGACATGAAAGGCATATGGTCGGATGTCGAAAATGGCAGGTTTTCAGGAGAGCAAAAACAAAATTGAGAAACAATTTTGCCAATATTTATTATAAAAACAACGTTTTTAACTGTTTTTTGAAAATTATTTGTGATCACCATATTGACCTTTTATTTTCTTCAAACTAGACTAATCTAAACCTTATAGATAATTTTAAATGTTTTTTTGTTTATTTTATCGTTTAAATCCGACTTTATGCCTAAAATAATGTTGTTTATGATAGGCAGTGCGTGCATCATATTTTGATACGTCTCTATGCTCGCAAATTTTATGCCGAGACTGTAATAATATTGAAATACAGCATTATGGTTTTAACTTCTTAAAGATTGTAAACGTCTGATGTCATTACATTCTTGGCGACTTACAAATAAATTATTTCAGGCAGAAGTGTTAATATCGGTTAACAGTGAAGGATTCTCCCTCATCGCTGTTCGTGCAGGGAAATCGGATCGGAAGCGGATCGCCTCGGCCACCACGCACTTTCATGCAGGAGTGCTGGGCGTATATCGCGGCACGCCAGCTTAAACGACGTCATCCGTCGGGCTTTTGTCAGTGCCGGCGTCCCATCATTTTTAAAACCAAACGGACTGATGCGTGACGACGGCAAGAGACCCGACGGGATGACCCTTATCCCTTGGAAGATGGGACGGACTCTTGTGTGGGACGCCACTTGTGTCGACACCTTGGCGCCGTCTCATCTTCCTATGACTTCGGGACAAACTGGTGCTACCGCATCTAAAGCTGAAAACCTCAAACGGCACAAATATAGTTATTTGGATAGAATGTATCTTTTTGTGCCGTTTGGGCTTGAAACTTTAGGTCCGTGGGGGCCGGCCGCTCTCGAACTGTATCAGGACCTGGCCAAACGTTTAGAGGAGGCTTCAGGTGACCAGAATGCTGGTATCTACTTTGGTCAAAAGCTAAGCATTGCCATCCAGCGTGGCAATGCTGCCAGCATTCTGGCCACATATCTCTCCTCTGACGGATTTTTAGACTAAGTTTTTTTTTTACATTTTGTAAATAGTATAATTTAAGGTCTTTTTTTTTGTTTACTAAATAAATACTTTTATATAATAAAAATAATACATATACTAAATATGTAAGGATTCTCCCAAATCAAGGCAGACTTATTATCCAATATCTGTCAAACAACACAGTGCCATATTCTGTGCGTTCAAGAAACTCGCCGTGGCAATAACCAACTCCGACCAAACATACCTGGGCTCACGCTGGTGGCAGAGATCCCGCACGAGAAACATGGAAGTGCAATATTCACTAGACCGTGCATCTCAATCGTCTCCACTTCAAGCAATGCACTCGATACCATAACCATAACCATAGATACAGATTATTGCACTGTCACGTCGATTTATAAACCTCCCAACCTTTCAAACTCAATCCAACAGACCATTTTCGTAACCGAGATAACAAGATAGTAATCGGTGATTTTAACAGCCATAGTTCTTCCTGGGGATACCAAGACACAAACGATGATGGAACAGCCGTGGAACAATGGGCTGAGGCTGAGAACTTAATGTTGAAACACGATCCTAAGCTGCCGCATCCTTTAATAGTGAACGCTGGAAACACGGCTATAACCCAGACCTCCTGTTCGTCAGCGCACATATTAGCCCTCTCTGTAAAAAAGACGTACCTAAAGCAATACCTAACACACAACACAGATCCATATCCTGCCAGGTACACGCTGCGTTGAAGCCGACAGAAACACCTTTCCGGCGCCGCCAGAAACACTAACAGAAACACTAAAGCTAATTAGGATCAGTATACAAAAGATATTGATGCAAAAATAGGTAACTTGGAGCCAACTCATTTAAACTACGAGCAGTTTGTCGAAGTCACAAAAACAGTATCGCGCCAAACTATCCCAAGAGGCTGCCGCACGCAACATGTGCCAGGGCTGGACACCAATTCCTCAAAGCTCCTTAAAAATTACGAACGCCTTTACGCCAATAAACCCTTCTCAGAGGACACCATAGAGACTGGAAATAGGTCACTCACTTATAAATACCACTGCCATAAAACCAAGCAAGTCCGTTCCCGAAACAATCTGCTCTCCTGCCTAACATCCACATCTTGGGGTGCCTCACCACATGTACTCAGAACGTCAGGTCTGGCGCTCTGCTTCTCAGCAGGCGAATACGCATGCCCAGTGTGGAATCGTTCTTCTCACGCTAAGCAAGTGGACGTCACCCTGAACGAGACATGCAGAACAATTACAGGTTGCCTCAAGCCTAGCCCACTCAACACGCTTTACCCGTTAGCTGGTATAGCTCCACCCTCAATTCGCAGATCCGTCGCCTGCACTGTAGTAAAACTAAAACAGGAGTCAGATAGCAGACATCCGTTGTATGGCTTTTCCCCCCAAACATCCGCTTGAAGAACAGGCATAGTTTTCTTAAAGGAACCCCCGCTATAACCCAACCTGAAGCCCGCCTGACCATGTGGAAAAAACTTTTTTCTCCCCTCATCAACTTCGTAACACCTTCCGAGCAACTTCCAGTAGGTAGCGACCTCCCATGGCCCACGCGAAAGTCGTTAAATCGACTCCGGACCCAAGTGGGCCGCTGCAGGATCGATAATATGGCTAAGTGGGGATACTCGGACGCCGAAACGGTACAGTGCAACTGTGAGGCTCCTGCGCAAACCATGCAGCACCTTCTCTCGTGCCCTCGCTTTCTAGACTCCTGCACCATGGAAGACCTCCAGAAGCCACATCCCGCGGTGTTGCAGTGGCTAAATACAGGGAGAAAAACATCTAAAAAAAAAGGAAACTGAAACATCGACTCGACGAAGAAGACTGCGACCTTCAGAAAGTATTCGACGTTTCTCAAATAACTTGTTCAACAGTACATTCTGTAATAAAAATTGATTAGGTTCCTATGAATCCATATCAGAGTTTATCTACAAAATCTTATTATTACAAAAATCATGTAAATTTATGTTCTACTTACCTTAAAGTCTTGGCGACGATTTCATTTACGACCTAATAACCGGACGACCGACCGATGAGGAATCCGAAGATATCCGAACTATCTTCAGTACCAACCACGGTGCGACCTAATAATTTCGAATAAGTTAATGACATAAAGGTTTATAATTTCATGCGATTAACTTTTTTTACATTTTTTTTACATATTACAGCTAGAATGTCACATGATTGTATTCGATTTTATACATTATTAGTAAAAACCAATATTTTACTAGCATAAAGGTGTAAGTTATGATCCATACATTCATTCCGCTGCAAAGTTTAGCAGCATAAGTATGTATCTGCTTATACACCCAACGTGAATATCCATGAGGAAATAGAACACTTGAAATGCATAAGGGTTTATGTTGATTTGCGAACCTTTTATGTATTAACAATGTAAGGAATAACGGTATTAATAGAAATAAGTCTCTATGCTACATAAATATTTTGGAAACTCGTTACATCAGACTTTATGCATGAGTGTATCTCCACAATGAAGTAACATAGAAATACAAGAGTTAGTTTGCCAGAAAGAGAAGAAAAAATATTGTACTGTGATGTTAAAAAGTTTTTTTGTCGGATCTTTAGATCCGACCATATGCTTTTCATGTCCAGAATTATTATCTGGTAGTCTTATCGAACTAGGTTTAGTGTCGTGGGCTCTTAGACTAAAACACGCGAGACGCTATTTTATGTCCACAAATTCCACAATAAACACGATTTATCTATATTATGTTGTTGACTCCAGCCAACAACTTCTAAAAAATGTTAAATATCAGAAGTGGGATAGAATACCCATTCACGGGTATTCATCGACACGCCATAAAACCCACGACAGTCTATCCAACGTAGAACGAAACGGTTTCGCGTTTTAAGGCAAGTCAGCGCCATCTAGTTTTTATTTTAGCAAACATGTTAGACACGGAAAATACACACTATTATTTCCATTCATTTGATTTAAAGTTTCAATTGAATCGGTTTATTAATTTCCAATTTCATTTCATTTTTTTTTCACTAACCTAAAACAGTTAGAGTATTCAAGGTATAATTACCTATATTTTGTTTAGTATAGTAGGTATATCAGTTATGTTAAGCGACGGTGTAGTCGAAGATGGTAAACTCACCTAGCCTGGAACTGGTTCTCAATTGAGGCTGCTGGAACACGCCGTTAGGTGCTTCGCGGGAGATTGTTTCCGCAGTCGTTTCAGTTATGTTAAGCGACGGTGTAGTCGAAGATGGTAAACTCACCTAGCCTGGAACTGGTTATCAATTGAGGCTGCTGGAACACAGCGTTAGGTGCTTGGCGGGAGATTGTTTCCGCAGTCGTTTCAGTTATGTTAAGCGACGGTGTAGTCGAAGATGGTAAACTCACCTAGCCTGGAACTGGTTCTCAATTGAGGCTGCTGGAACACACCGTTAGGTGCTTGGCGGGAGATTGTTTCCGCAGTCGTTTCAGTTATGTTAAGCGACGGTGTAGTCGAAGATGGTAAACTCACCTAGCCTGGAACTGGTTCTCAATTGAGGCTGCTGGAACACGCCGTTAGGTGCTTGGCGGGAGATTGTTTCCGCAGTCGTTTCAGTTATGTTAAGCGACGGTGTAGTCGAAGATGGTAAACTCACCTAGCCTGGAACTGGTTCTCAATTGAGGCTGCTGGAACACACCGTTAGGTGCTTGGCAGGAGATCTTCTACTTAAGGGTGGTAGCTAGCCAGTCGAGTACTAGAAAGTACCTTACCACCACGCTATGGTTTCCTTCACCGGCAGCTCAAGCTCATTATTATACATAGTTAAGCAAAAAAAAAAACTGAACGAATCTAATAACTATCCTGTATTTATGTTTTTGGATAACAATTCATTAATAATACACCTTCTATAATATAAGAGAATATTTGCCCATGACCATTGCAGCGGCACTCACAACTTACGAGTAACAAAACCAAATCCAGAGCATCGCTGCTTTGGTCAAAAAATAACACAATTTTTTTCTTATTCCTTTATTGCGATAAAAGATAGATAACATGTATACATTTTTAATTACTGGATTCAATATAAACGTAACATGCCAATTTTATGAATTAAAAGTATACAAAAGCTCGATTTTATATAATTATGATAAAAATATATTTTATATAAAATAAATATAATGGAAAATGGATGGGCTTCTTTTGGTCTAAATCTAGCCTAAGGTATAAAATATTTATATAATTATTTGTAAATACATACATATATATTTAAGGTTTCTGTAAGCATTTTATTTATCTTAACATGTATAATCCTACATTAAATACTATCTATTCGTATATATACAAGCTGTTTAAAGTATATAAATTGATAATAAAAAAAGAAAAAACAGAATTAAGAATCATTAAGAATCAATGTAAAAAATATTTTATAATATTAAAAATATCCTTCCTTTGCAATTTTAAGAAAATAATAGAATCTCAGAGTTATTTATGAAGTGTATGTAATATGTTTAAAAGTTATAAGTATTACTTTGTATTTTTTATTTAAAACTGCGTTGTTACCAATAAATTAAATCCTATACAATTGATTTTAAAATGCAGCATTCAATAGAAATAAATTCAACGATTATTATATGACAAGTAATAAATTATATCAAAGCTAATTTACAATAAAAATCTTGCTGTAATTTATTTTTATATACCTAGTTGTAGGTTTGTTGGGTTAAGTTAGGTTATCTACATTTTTCTACGACTGCCTAAGAAGAATACCATTTAGTGGGCTGTAACCATAAACGGTTATATAAAAACAGCATAAAATCATTTTTGTAGTATAAATTAAACAGCTTATATACAGCTCATTTGAGTGTTTAATATGGCATTTATAAGGTACTGAATCTTAGGACACATTGGTTATTTTATACATTCTAGGGTCATAGCACATTATATCATTTCAACACCGGAGATCTTTGAAACAAATCAAGCAGAAGCAACGAATATAAAGCAAGTCATCGTTAAGCAACCTTATTCGATTAATCGTAATGGAGAAGTCTATTTAACACGGATAGAAGAAATACTAAAAAAACAGCTATAGAGCCACATATGATTTAAAACTTCGCAAGCCGGTTGCGTTCTGTTTCACACCTAGTTTTTGAGTAAACACTCATGATAAATATACGTTTAGTCATTGTCCTTAAATATCAAAGTGTAAATCATAATCGTACACACAATATTTCCTACATCTAACGACAAAATCTTTTACTCTCAATTTAAAGTCTGTGCCAATTTTAAATTTAAGGAAACATCTGCTTGCAACAGAGCAAAATGCAATGCAAATTCACATTTTCAATTAGCTTTTGGTCGATGCGGTGTCGATTAGTATAACGTGGTATGACCTTTAATCTACACACCGACAAAACTATATAGTTTGGGTTTTGGCTCACAACAATATAATGAACTATAGTTATATAAATAGTAATTATATTATACAAACATCTATAGTATGAATGAGTAACGCTTTAAACAGACTAAATTTTATTGCAACATATTTTCAGATATTCTGTGTAGAGATTTTTAAGCTATTGCATAGCTTCTATCGCGGGTCTTGAGCGTGGAGACCGAATCCAGAAATTCCGTAACGAAAATAACCTAACACCCCCCACTCCCACCGGCACAGCGGTGATACTTTTAAGTTTTGCCATCTATCGATGAATAGCAGAACTTTTAATGACTTTTTTGAAATATCACGCTTGTCTCTTTAGTTCAGCAACTCGCCTCTAGGTGGCATTGGTTGTATCGGCGTAAAAATGCTATGCAATAGCTTTACCGCGGCAGTCCCCGAGTGCCACACGTTTTTTTTTCGAAATAATCTTGACTCAAACAAACAAACAAGTAAACACAGTATTTAATGTCGTTTATCGATGGTTTAAATCAATTGAAATCGATAATTAGAGTTTCCCTTACACCCAGTATAGTTTAACAACCGTTAAACTATACTGGGTGTAATCTCTTTCACTTCGCTTGTCATTATTGCGTCCGCAGCTATCTCGCTCACATTTTCACATTATTAGTTTCTAAATATAGATATAATATACATAGATAGTATATATACATATAGTAAAATCGTAAACGAGCAGCGTTTGTACATAAAATATTTTTTCAACAATCTCGAATCAACAACAATATTCCCGAAGCCAAAAAATTAGGTTTTAGAATTTTGCCCGTTTGTCTGTTCGTTTGTGCACACTAATCTCAGTAACGGCTTAACCGATTTGAATGCGGTTTTCACCGATGGAAGCTTTCTGTAACATTTAGTGTTTAAAAAAAACAATATCGTTAAGTTAATTCAAGATGCGCTATTCTAGAAACGCGAACATAGTCACGGACACAGCTAGTAATGGATACAGTTATCATCATCATAATAATCCGGCGATCCTAGTCCCTATATCTCTGCCAAGGCTAGTCTGCAATGCTCGGTTCGCATTCGGCATCGCTGCTGCCAGGATTCCGCCGGAATTAAACTTTCTTCAATAAATATGGCCAACATCGGGAAAGTCGTTTAAATATTAAGGTAAGGTATTATTATGACCGTAACCCAAACAGTCGGAATGTAGCTGTCACGTTTTATGCTAACAGTTAAAATCTAATTTTCTGCAAATACAATATAGGTAGGTAGGTATATATAACATAAAATCGTTTCATTATAATTAAGTTGATATTTCCTGTAACATATTCATCATTGTCCTTTTTCCTGCGATTGTACCACTTACCACAAAATACCATTTATCAGTAATGGGATAACCACATAAAGCAACAAATATTAATAATTATTCTGTTTAATTTTTGCCAATAAATACCAATGACACATAATGTTGCTGTTGAAAATCAATCAATTAATGTTGATACATTTTGGATGACTGGAAATACATAAGTGGAATTTCTCCATAACGCAAATTGGTTTGCATTACCCGACTGCGCAAGGAGGTTTATAATTTTAGCAGTTTATATATCTCTAAAATACTATAATTATATAAAATTTTGAAACACAACGACTCGTTTATTCTTTCTACGTGTCAAGGAGTAGATAATAGGAAATCGAGCTTTAGCGGGAACGCGGAAAGAGTCGTGTCACACCATTGTATTTTTTAAAACTAGTGTTTTTTCGAGTGTTTATGTATAAAAATGGTGGTGTTTCATAAAGTGCCGAATTACAAACGCCAGTGTGGGAAAATGATATAATGTGGTGAAACGTGACTTTTCGTGTTGCTTCCTAAACTCCATCAAAACTTCTGACGCCACTACTCTGCTAAAGCATGACTGGATTTGACTGCCACGGACTGGACTTTATCAAGACTGGACTTTGGCTATAACTATAGTTACAAAGCAACTTATTTAACTTATGATACTTGAAAATATCAAAACACTCGTCAATGGCAAATGCATAAAATACGACGCCAAAACCAAAGAAGAATAAAAAAAATATTTAAATCTGAATCCGCACCTTGAAACGGCAGTTTTGGTTTCTAAAAAAGACGAATTTTTTTTTTATTGTTGACAAGCTAGGTGTTTGACCACAGCTCACCTATGTTAAGCGACGGTGTGGACGAAGGTGGTAAATACATCTAGCCTTAAATAGGAACTGCCGGAACACACCGTTAGCTGCATGGCGGCAGATTTTAAACTTGAGTTGAGGGTAGCTAACCAGCCGAGTACCAAGTACCTACGCAAATATTTTATTGGAAATTATTACACTTGAATTTGCGAATCGAGCACAAAATCATTTGTCTTTTTACTGGAGCTATCATTATCAAACGAAAGATTATTTTGTTCTCAATCTAACCGTATTAGGTTACCAAGAGCATAAAGTTAGCCAACATCATTGTATTGACGTATTTAGAAAGCATATTTCAAGTGGTTATCCCATAACAAAGTTTTACTATGACACGAAATCTATTTTCTTTGTTTAAAATAATCATTTAACACATTTATTTTATACACTTATTACATTATTAACAGTTTACTAGAATATATATAACTTCATGCTGAAGTATACAAATTTTCTCGTCAATTTTCTATAAAAAGAATACATATTGTCAATCTAATACTCTTCAACGCTAAAACACTTAAGGCGGCGTTTATATCGGATGTAGATCGCACGAACAAGCCTCGATCGCATTGTATTGTTCGCACGAACTTTCACTAAACTGCACTGGGCGGCCGGAATCAATGCTCGCACGGTAGTAACCTCACTAGTGGGTAAACAAATAAGGTTTTGTTCGTACGAACGTAGCGATGCGATCACCTGTTTGTTCTTGCGAACAAATTAAACGCCGTTAGAATTAATAAAAAAACAAAAACACGTATTTTACATAATTTATTTAATTGTTTTTTATTTACATCGTGTGCTCTTAGAAGAGAAACTATTTTTTGGAGAAAAAAAAATCTGTTTTACGTGATATTACACCTTATTTACGATTATTAATTAATACATCACAAATAGTATATACGTATGGAATAATTAAATTTGTTTTTTTTAATTAACACTAGTATTAGTAATATACAGGTAATAACTATGAAAAAAAAACCATTTATTACAAAATATACAATATTCGATTCGGACCAAAGCAAAAACATGAATAAAAAAATATTTTCAAATGGAACGATGACCGTCCGTCAAAAAATGCTTGACTGTTTTTGATAAAACTTACGCTAAGGCGGAAATGTAAGATCGTCGTTGCGTGGACCAGCCAGAGTCGCCTATAGCTTAGTGGTTAACGAGACGGCACTTTCAGGACTCGAGTCGTTTTGATTTTTGCGTTTCGTTCAGAAATCAGCCGCCATTACTGGGTTGATCCTGAAAAAAATAAAAGGTTTAATCAGTGCACAGAAAGGCATACTTTGCTTATGTAAATTCGTGTGGCCAGCCCTAGTGTCAGAGCTAATGCCGAGGGCTGCTGATTTGGCTTGACGAAAATATAGACAACAAGGACCTCATCCAACCCAGGATAGCGCTCTGAAATAAATGACACTCGCGGTCACCTCCCCGTATCAGCCGATGTTTGAAATCTGTGACTACAACTCACAGATAATATAATCCTTTGTAGCCATGATAGCTCAGTGGTTAGCGCGGTCGGTTTGCACACCAAAGGGTGTGAGTTCAAACCCCAACAATGAGCTCGAGCTGCCGGTAAAGGAAAACATCGTGAGGAAACCATAGCCTGGTGGTAGAATATATTCTAGTACTCGGCTGGTTAGCTACCACCCTTTGTAGCGATGATAGCTCAGTGGTTAGCGCGGTAGGTTCGCATGCCGAAGGGCGTGGGTTCAAACCCCAACAATGAGCTTGAGCTGCCGGTGAAGGAAAACATCGTGAGGAAACCATAGCATGGTGGTAGGGTACTTTCTAGTACTCGGCTGGCTAGCTACCACCCTCAAGTTGAAAATCTACCGCCAAGCATCTAACGGTGTGTTCCGGCAGCCTCACTTGAGAGCCAGTTCCATTCCAGGCTAGGTGTGCTCTACCATCTTCGACCACACCTTCACTTAACATCAGGTGAGCTGTGGTCAAACAACTAGCCTGTCAACCATTAAAAAAAAAAAAAACCCTCAAGTTGAAAATCTACCGCCAAGAACCTAACAGTGTGTTCCGGCAGCTTCACTTAGGAGCCAGTTCCAATGCGGGCTAGTGTGTTTACCATCTTCATTTAACATCAGGTGAACTGTGGTCAAACCTAGCATAAGTATAAAAAAATTAAAAAAAGTTTGTCTTGTTTTACTAGTTTTGTGTTAATCCAGGGTCTCAGCTATCTCCATACCAAATTTCATCAAAATCCATTCAGTAGTTTTTGCGTGAAACAGTAACAAACATCCAAACTTTCACATTTATAATATTAGTGGTATTAAGGAATTTTTTGAATAGCTAGATTTAAAATTGTCGTCAAGGCAGATAAATGTTTAAATTAAACACGTCACTGTTGTAATTAAAAGTACTTTTAAGCGGAAATACACTGAAAATATATCTTTTGAATATTCAAAATTAACTTCCTCAGAACAACGCCTGAATGAAACAATTTACCTGTATTGTTGGGTCTGTGCCTTTGGTAAAAGATATCTCTTCTGACGTCTGGTAATCTGAAATAAAAGAATAATAATAATAATAAATAAATAAATATCGTAGGACATTACACACAGCGCCATCTGACCCCAAACTAAGCAAAGCTTGTACTATGGAAGTCAGATAACTGATAGAATACTTAAATATTTTTTTTTGTAAATACATACTTATAATACATACAGTACACCCAGACACAGATCAAACATTTGGTTTTATGTCACAAAATGCTTGTCCTGGGTGGGAATCGAACCCACGCCCCACAGCTCTTGAAGCAGACATGCCACCAATGAGTCAACAGGGCGGCAAGAAGATAGCAAGATATTAGTTTTTAACGTAGCTACAGCGATCCATTATTCCATTCATATTTAAAATTATCAAAATCACTAGCTGCGCCCCGCGGTGTTACCCGCTACATGTTTTCGGGATAAAAAGTAGCATATGTTCTAATCCAGGGTCTCGGCTACCTCCATGCCAAATTTCATACAAATCCGTTCAGTAGTTTTTGCATGAAAGAGTAACAAACATCCATCCAAACTTTCACATTTATAATATTAGTGGGATAACATTATGTCAATATAATGAAAAATGTCAATATAATAATTATGTCAAATATAAAATATGTCAATACGAAAATGTCTCGTACCTAGCTTTATACGGTGAAGGAAAACATCGTGAGGAATCTTGCGTTTAACCTAAATTGTATTCATAATCATCAGTCTATCGAAGTTCGCTGTTGGACAAAGAGTCTCTAAAGACACGCCACTCAGCATGATCTTCGGCTCTTCGCTTCCATCAACCACCAGCTGCTGTCCTACGTATATCATCACTCCATCTAGTCTTAGGGCGTCCTACGCTATATTTTCTAATTCGCGGTCTGCACTCTAGAACACGTCTAACCCAGAACCAAATCTGCCGCCAACTACCTAATGGTGTATACTAGGAGCCTCACTTAAGAGCCAGTTCCATTCCAAGCTAGGTGTGTGTATGCCAGGTGAGCTGCGATCAAACACCAAACTTATCAATCATAAAAAAATATTCACGAACAGATTTTGGAATGCAACGACATTTGGACGATTGAAAGCATAGCCGACGTCATTAGTAAGTCTACTAATGCTAGCTATTAGCTATTAGTAAGTCTACTAATGACGTCCGCTATGAATTAAAATAAGAAAAGGAAGAAGTAGAAGAAGAAGTAGAAGAAGAGAATAAGAATTGCAATAAGTCTATTAATTGTGAATTGGTCATGTGACGTGGCGTGTTTACTCTCGGTACCAATGAAATCATGAATTTCCACAAAACGATTCCATGCCCAAAGATAAAAGGATTATAATCGAGTTGTTTATCAAACGTATTAACGAGCACCTGTAATCTCCATGCCTATTATTATTACATACATCATTATAAAAGATTTAATCTTTGACACAATAAGCATTTAGAATATTTAATACCTTACACTTACTAAAAATGCAAATAAATAATTACGTGTTTTACTTATTCATAAATTATAATTTACTAGCGGACATCTCGCGCTTTTACCCGCGTAGTTCCCGTTCCCGTGAGAACACAATGATAAAAAGCCTATGTCACCCAGAGATAGAGTAGCTTCCCAACAGTGAAAGAATTTTTGAAATCAGCCCAGTAGTTTCGGAGCCTATTCATCACAAACAAACAAACAATCAATCTTTAAAATAAATAAAGACAAATTATTTTGATTTAGTTCATACACTTATAACAGTAGCCTGTGGCTACGCTCTCTTGTATATGTTTATTTTAATAGCGAAATTCTTATGAGAACGTAACAATAAAATTATATATATTACTAGCAGCTCGTTCCGGCACAGGAAAACAAAACTCGATTAATGATTATTATTATTTTTTAATCCATTCTGAGATAATCTACGTGTTCTTGTGAACAGAATGGCCTGTTTTATTTTCATATAGTTTTTCAAACTAATGAAAAAATCTTGCAATCTATAGATAGCTGGAGGTGTCTAATGACGACAGCAATATCTTGCGTTAAAGTTAATGAGGTGGTGTCATCGGCAAAACAAACCAACTCAGTGTATGTTTGTATTGGTATATCATTGAGGTACTGTTTAAACAGATGGGGTCATAGTATCGATCCCTGTGGCACTCCAGCTAAGAATTATTGAGGCTCAAATGGGGTGTTATGTACATTTACTGTATACTGGCAACCACTTAAGCACGACAAAATTAGTTTTACTAAGGAAATATGGGTTTTACTAATGTAAACATTATGTAAAAGATCCGCGTGCCAAACAGTATTAAACGCTTCTTCAATATCAAGGAGGAACGTAAACACTCAAGTAATGGCAACATGTTGATCACGGAAGCAAAATTGCTAAATTTTTAGAGAATCCTTTGTTTTTATTAGTGAAAAACAGTTTAGGTTATAGATTCAAAAAGTTTTTACTATGAAGAAAGTAAACTAATTGGTATATAGCTTATAGGGCGCGTGTCACCTTTGCAAGGCTTTAAAATAGCCTATAGGATAGGATAGGATAGATAGGTTATTATTATTATTATTTATAGGATTGTTGTATATTTCATATAATCTGATACAGGCGTTGAATATGCGTACAAAAATTATTACTTACTGACTTACAGGAAAAGTTTTTTAATAGTTCATTGGGAATACAGTCAGCGCCAGCTGATTTGTGTTTTTCTTTTAATTTAACGAGCCAGGTTATGATATCACAAGGTTTTACAATAATTGTCTGTCATAGATATAGTTTTGTACGATATTGTTAGACAATTTTACTACGTTATCTATGATAGGAGTGTTGGGCCAGTCGGTAGTTAGCGTCATATTACCCAACAAGTAATCCGCTACAACTTCAGCTTGTTTCTTGATTGTTTCAGTAACGGTTTTATCAAGTTTCAACAACTGTGAATTAGTGTGCTGCTTGGAACACAGACCTTTAGCAAGTCTCTATATATATGTATATCAGACGATGAATAATTATCTACTTTTGCAAGTTTCTTGTTCCAATTTTTATCATTGATTTTTTTAATACTTTTATTATTTGTGTATTGTATATTATTAACAGATCTTATTTCGATAAGATTAGTTAATATTAAGTCCTTCCGACGTAAGTAGTCTTAAGAGCTTTAAGAGCTTTTTTAGACGAGTCAATAGCCGACTAGATTTCGAAGTAGATTCTGATCGCAGTAGTAAGTTGTTCAAGAACATCATTTACTTCTTCAGGCTAGACTTTTGACCACAGCTCACCTGATGTTAAGTGTGGTCGAAGATGGTGAAACACACCTAGCCTGGAATGGAACTGGCTCTCAAGTGAGACTGCCGGAACACACCGTTAGATGCTTGTCGGCAGATTTTCAACTTGAGGGTGGTAGCTAGCCAGCCGAGTACTTGAAAATACCCTACCACCATGCTATGGTTTCCTCACGATGTTTTCCTTCACCGGCAGCTCAAGCTCATTGTTGGGGTTTGAACCCACGCCCTTCGGCATGCGAACCTGCCGCGCTAACCACTGATTTTAATATTTTTTTTTTTTATAATTGACATAATTATAGTAACATTGTTAATCTTATGTTAATCAATCAACCTGTACCTAAAACGCTGTATTATCATACCAATCAATGAACACAACATCGATATCATCAGTGAATGGCATGGGTATAAATATTATATTATTTTACACGTAAACTGAAAATATCGTAAAGTTAGTAATCCACTGAACGCATGCGTATGTCCCGAGAGATCAAGATATATCACAGGTGCTAATTGTTGTCTCCTTAAAAAAGGCCACCGGATGTGGCCGATACTATAATCGGGATTTTTGACATGAAAATTACTGAAATTGTGTCAAAACAACGTTAGTTTCCATAATAAGACTTTTTTCAGAATTAGTATGTTCTATATTTTTTTCTATAGATTCTTTACATTTCATATGGTACAAAAGAGATATTTTGAATGTACAAATGGAGCATAATGGCATTTATTTTGGTTTTTATTTGCGGTAAATCACAATTGCTTTAATAAAACAGTAGATTATTAGCATAAAATCAAATTTATGATTTTTGAACAAAATAGTAAATTATGCTAATAATCTACTATTAATAAATGTTTTCTTTCTTCTTTCTCCATTTGTCCATAAATGGAAAAAAATATTTGTATGGAAATCGAACCACCTTAAAAGTAGACACGAAAGTAACGACCTCCTGATGGTAACTATTAAAAAGCAAGTTTTGGGCATCGCTGCTTTGGCGCTGAAAACTTACGACGTCAGATTTTTTATTTATTTAATTATATTACACAAAACAGGATACAGTCACAATAATTAACAGAGGTGGACAGATTTAGGTTTCGATCCGAACTACATCCCTTATATGTGTAAACAACAAGACTAATTAAAGCAGTAGTTAAGAAGAATTACATAAAATAAAGTACCTAATAGGATTGAAATCCATAAAATGACCGAAAATGCAATGAGTGGCAATTTCAATTTGCAAAATTCTAGCCGGTTAGGTACAAAAGTCATACACAGTAAAATAATTTTATCGGAGTTTGCTGTTTCCAAAGAGCGCATACGTTGGAAACGTTGCAATCACGAAGTCGCTGCGACAGAGCCGCACTGTTCCAAAGTCTGCTTTCACTCATTGCTTGACTTTATCGTGACACTAATCACTTGACTAATCGATACGTGACTATAAGTGAAGACTAGAGTTCTGGCGGAAACGCGGAAGAAATCGTGACGCCTCTTTGAACTGTTTTCCAAAACTTTTTTTAAGATAAAGAAAGTGTGCCTCTAATGGCGGTTAGGAAACTACTGACCAACTGAACTGAACTATTGAGACATCTAAAATGATATTGATGAAATTTATCAAGGAAGTAGTAGTATATTTCATACTGTAGCAATGTATATTTTGTCTCGGTGGTAACATATTTGCAATTACACCACAAAATTTTTGATTTACTATCATTACGGTAATTTCAATCAATGACTTACAAAACTATAGATTCTACATCGACACTTGAAGCGACCATATAAATATAACATGGCGTTTAACTTTTACTAATGGTTGGTACTGGATTAAAAACCTTTGTGTTTGTTTGATTGTTTGGGTAAAAAACAGTTGACTTGGTTGTAACTTTAAACCAATATACTCTACCAAGTGATTAATAACTAACGAGTATTTTGAGTTGCACCACTAGTGATTGACTCCAACTGAGACCTCGCGATTAACAGTCTTTAAAGGAGTCGCTGCTGTTCCCAACGCAACCGTCACAAAATCATACGTCGACTTAGGTTAAAAGCATACTTGAGACGCATAATTCACGCCACTTCCGAACCACCACCAATCCGCACCATCTGGTAGCTGAGCAGCGGAGAGGTGGCAAGATGAAATGATGAAAGCCTTTCACACAGGTGAAATAGAAAAAAAATACTGCACAACGTGGCATAGGTGTCATTAAAAAGTGACGTTTGTGACGATTTTTAAGTGCAAAATATGATTAGTAGCACCAAATCTGTGTATATTATCTTTACAAATGTTTCAGCAAGGCAAGGCCAGGCAATGCCGGGTAATCTACAATTTAATATATCATCGATTTAAATTAACAATACCAATCAATTATTTTTGTTAATTAGGTAAATATAATTTATCAAAGTATCTATAATCAACTAATCTATCTTAAGCCTTAATCGATTAGTATATATAGAAGTAACATAGGGAAAAACGTTGAATGTGTTAAAGGGTTCCCATCATGAAGTGGTTCTTGATTCTTTCAACCGCGGTGCTCGCGGTCACCGCCTTGCCCGCCAATCGTGAAATTGACTTAGGTAAAGATACTTTGTACTGGGGCGTTTCACGCGCAAATTTAATATATTTTTTAAATATATGAGTTATGATTTAACTCATATAGAGTTATGGCTATGCGTTTGACCACACCTTATTTGATGTAAAGTGTTAGTGGTCAAAGATCGTAAACACGTCTAGCCTGAAATGGAAACTGGTTCTCTAATGAGGCTGCCAGAACACACCGTTAGGTGTCAGGCGGCAGATTTTCAACTTTAGAGTGGTAGCCGAGCCAGCCGAGTACTATAGAGTACACTACCACCATGCTATTTCTTATCATTGGAATTTGAACTCTTACAGTGCAAACCACTGAGCTATCATCGCTGGAATCAAAGAGAAGACCTAGACCTTCGCTCAACATGAAGTGAGAACACAGTCCAACCCAACCTTACTATACCACCTAACCACTTTACTGGACTCAAAGCAAAACAAAACCCTAAAATAGACACAATTAACATTTCACAGGTAAAGAAGGAGATTTCTTCTACGAAAGCCCAAATGCCACGAATGTTCGCGTGCCTTGGGGACAGGCAGGATATGCCACCCTCAACGGAGGCACGTGGGGGGGTGAAGGAGGCGCCGTCTGGACGGTCTGGGACGCCTGGGCGCTGAGGGACGCCATTAGGGGCAACGACCGCAGGTAATATTTTTTGTACTAGTTATCTAGAGGTTCACCAAAGTAGACCAGGAGTTAGTTTAATGAATAGTAGGTTTTCAGCCGTATACTATGGAGACTGTGCTTCAGATCTGCATAATCTAATTCCAGAATGCTAATTCTACAATCGATAGTTCTAAAAAGCGACACCGTTTCGTAGTTGATGTTCCCAAAACTCAAACGAAATGGTTTGATAAAGCATTTCATCTTTCATCATTAGCTGACCGAAAGTAATTTTTTTTTTTTTGTAAAAAGTAATGAGACGAACGATACGCTCTTCTGATGGTAAGAGATAACGCCTGTCCATGACCATTGCAGCGATACACAGAACTTTGAGTAACGAAACAAAGTCCAGGGCATCACTGCTTTGGCGCTCATTACTTTGAGACTTTCGATGGTTAGTCTCTATTTTTCCTACTGTGGATACAATCTGGGTGCTATCAAGTTGCAGATAGATAGAATTTTTCTAGACAAGCGTTCCCCATTATAGACCGTATTGTCGCTCAATACTTGCATACTTGGGAGTAACAATTAAACTCTTATAACGTATAAGAGACAAATACTGCACATGACTACAGCAAATGGGTACTAACCCAAAGTATTGAGTGTTAAAACGAAATTTAGGGTATCGGTGTTATGGCGCTTTCTTTGACGTATTAGATGGTTAGTCAGATCAACCCCGTTGCTGCACAACCCTTCGAATAGGAACACATTAATATTTGCACACTGCTGCTTGATGGTAAAATGTCTGATATTGCGTTAGTACTTAATAGACTTCCCGCTTAAATGATCTACCAGCTTAAATGTTAGCATTAAGTCAGGGATTTTAATTTGTTCAATTTTGTTAGGATTATCTACGTGCGCGGGCGCATCGACTTAACGCAGTTGTTCACTGGTTCACCTGGAGTGTTCCCTGAAGTCGGCAGTTGGAAGACCATCGCTGGAGGAGATGCTAATGCAATGCTCTTCGGAGGAGGACTTCGACTTCGCAATGTAACTATTTTCCCAAAATTTCAATAGGTTTTATGATTACCTACCTTGTTTATATTTTAGAGGAAACAGATAACAATCTTTTGACAACTAACTTGACCATTGTAGCGGTAATGACATTGTTGGGGCCCGAACGCATGCCCTTCGACGTGTGAAACGACCGCGCTAACCACTGTGTCAGGCTGGCATCAATAATAAGGACAACCTAATTTATATGATATTGCTGATGTTATCTCCATTTAGATTTGTAGCGATGATAGCTCAGTGGTTACCACTTGTTCTTTAATCCTCTCGACACTTAGATTGCCTGAAAGATATCGCTTTTAACAATATGGCCGCTAGTTAACCCCAATTTTTACGTAGACATAGGAGGACCTTTAGGACATAGTAAAGACCTTTGCTTACTTGACAAGGAGGGAGGAAGGGGCCCGTAAAACACTGATTGACAGAAAACTAATTGACATTATATTTCAGGTGCAACAAGTCATCATCACAGATCTGAGGATCCACAACGCCCTGTCGTACGCTCCAGGCGAACAACCCAACGGCAACGGTGGCATCATTTCCCAAGTAGGAGGAGCATACTCCTTCGTCGACAACATCGCGGTGGATAACTCTGTACAAGTCTGGATCAACCATTGCGAACTGTCGGACGATCCGTGGAACGCTGCGGCCACGTCAGAAAACCAGAGACGTCACAATGGATTGCTGAACATCTATAACGGTGCCAACTTTGTCTCCGTTTCGAACACCATATTCAGGTACGTTTGTTTTATGTAAAAGTATGAGACAAACGAGACTTTCTTCTGATGATAAGAGATAACGCCTGTCCGTGACCATTGCAGCGATACACAGAACTTTTGAGTAGCAAAACAAGTTGTAGCGATGATAGCTCAGTGGTTAGCGCGGTAGGTAAGCATGCCGAAGGGCGTGGGTTCATACCTTAACAATAAACTTGAGCTGCCGGTGAAGGAAAACATCGTGAGGAAACCACAGCGTGGTGGTAGGGTACTTTCTAGTACTCGGCTGGCTAGCTACCACACTCAAGTTGAAAATCTGCCGCCAAGCATCTAACGATGTATTCCGGCTGCCTCACTTGAGAGCCAGTTCCATTCCAGGCTTGGTGTGCTTTACCATCTTCGACCACACCGTCACTTAACATCAGGTGAGCTGTGGTCAAACACCTAGCCTGTCAAGCATTTAAAAAAGCAAAGTCCAGGACATTGCTGCTTTGGCGCTCATTGCTTTGAGTCTTTCTCCCTGATCCCCTCTCAGTTTACAATACATATAACCTTGTATTTTTAAAAGATCCCAAAGCTCACCAGTTTATTTATAGGACAGCACAAACCAATCAAAACTGAAATTATGAAAAAGATGTTTCTATTTTCAAATGAACTAGGGTAGCAAGCTAACACTGTATTTGAAGACTAATTTACTTTTGAATTTTCGACATGGGTTTAAAAAAAATAGGAGCTTTGGAAAATATAGCTCTTATTTTTGCAGGAACCACAACATGGTGATTCTGGTCGGTGCTGGTGACAACACGGCAGGTACTGACAGTGGAAGACTGAGGACCACATGGTACTTGAACTGGTTCCGGGGTACAGTCCAAAGGAACCCCCTAGTCAGATGGTCTGAGGTAAACATTTTCAGTAAATCCCAAAAGCAACCAATGAAATTCCTTTTTCTCGTACATTTTATTAATGTTCCACATAATTGTGCGTTTTCTATGTAAACTTCTATGTTAGTCTTACACTAGCACTTATTTTGCCTATGGTAGAATGTATAACGGTAGTCCGAAGCCAAAAGACAGTCATTTCGTACGTTATCAACAAAGAGAAGAAAAAAAAACTTATCAAAGTTTTTTAACATTTTATGGCACACTATGAACGATTATAACCTAAAAACCCGTTACAATGACAGTATTAACCTACTTTAAAAATTTAAACGAAACATTTTTGACAGCCCCGTTGGCTCATTGGTTGTATATCTGCCTTGAGAGCTGTAGGGCGTGGGTTCGATTCCCACTCAGGGCAAACATTTTGTGAATAAACAAATGTTTGTTCTGTGTCTGGGTGTTCTGTATGTATTATAAGTATGTATTTACAAAAAAAAGTATTTATGTATTCTATCAGTTATCTGGACTTCCATCACACAAGCTCTGCTTAGTTTGGGGCCAGATGGCGCTGTGTGTATAGTCCAACGATATTTATTTTTTATTTTTCAGAACCACATTATGAACAACCTATACTCAGACATCAGCAGCTACGGTATCGGTGTCTGGATCGGTGCCCAGATCTACTCAGAACGCAACGCCTTCGTGAACTGCCGCCGCGGCTGGGGCTGGGCCAGCGCCCCTATCCCCAACCCTACAGGGAACTTCCTCGACGTAGGCAGCCAGTTGACCAACAGCGGATTTGATGCCGGTATCCCCAACGCAGTCTCCTGGAGACCAGCTAACTGGTACTCTTATGGAGTCATGAATGCTTGGGATGTGGATGCACATGTCAGGAGATACGCTGGCCCGCGATAATTCTACTTCACGAATACTTCGGTTGATTAAACTTACTAATATAATCAAGAAGATAGTTTTGCTTTTTGATTTAATCGAGTATAACTCGTGTCACTCCATATCCTTGATTACCTATTATCCTCTCTACCAATAATCATACTAATGTTATAAATGTAAAAATTTGGATGGATGGATGTTTGTTACTATTTCACGCAAAAACTACTGAACGGATTTGGATGAAATTTGGTATGGAGGTAGCCGAGACCCTGGATTAACACAGGCTATATTTTTAATCCCGAAAACATGTAGCGGGTAACACCGCGGGATGCAGCTAGTGAGATAAAACTCATGCCATAGGTCAAATTACCAACACTACTAATCAAAAGAACTAGTATACATGTCAGTGACTTACTATTAATCGTAGTAAATAGTTTGAAAATATACAATGTTAAATAAAAAAGAAAGAAAGATAAATAAAGAGATATCTATCTATCTATGTTTATCATCGGGAACAAATCACGCACAAAATACTATAAATCAGTTTTGTTTTTTTACCTCGATGGCCATTTGTAGCGATGACAGCTCAGTGGTTAGCGCGGTAGGTTCGCATGCCGAAGGGCGTGGGTTCAAACCCCAACAATGAGCTTGAGCTGCCGGTGAAGGAAAAACATCGTGAGGAAACCATAACATGGTGGTAGGATACTTTCTAGTACTCGGCTGGCTAGCTATCACCCTCAAGTTGAAAATCTGCCGCCAAGCATCTGACGGTGTGTTCCGGTAGCCTCACTTGAGAGCCAGTTCCATTCCAGGCTTGGTGTGCTTTACCAACTTCGACCACACCGTCACTTAACATCAGGTGAGCTGTGGTCAAACACCTAGCCTGTCGACTATAAAAAAAAAAAAAAAAAAAACCCGTCGCACGAGCTCGCCACGTGATTTATGAATGAAATTGTGACGGAGTATGTTTAGGTAAATGCCTCCGCTTAGAATTTTTCGACATCGATAACCTAGACATGCCAGAATACTACGTCTCATAGAATCAATTATATAGGATACAAAAGTGGGGACGTTTTAAAACTTAGAGACATAACGAACTCCTATGGTGACCTCTTTCGTGGAGCGTATCCTTCGTCACATTCCTTTCGCTTAAAGAAACAGCAGTATATGCCAACAGCGCATCTATCTTACCAAAGCCAGCTCCTCCCACAGCTCGATAAAAACAATCTCATGTTTACCGTATTTTCTGTACTACAGTTGCACTCTCCTTAGTTACCTATTCTACGGTACCATCTCTCTACACTGATCAGTGATCACTCAATTCTGCACTATCATCGTCCCTACAATTGACTGTCCACAATTGATTCTTCCCACAACTCCCTCTACTTACCGGCAGTCCTTGTCAAGACAAGCAACTCGTTCACCGCAGTCCACTTCTGCACTGTCCCCCCACAGACTTAAGTGTCCACATTTGCTCCAACTTACCAGTAGTCCTAGCCAAGAGAGCGTCGTTCCTCTCCCTGAGCACGGCCAGCTCCTCCCGGAGCGCGGAGCTGGGCGGCGGCGCGGCGGCCAGCAGCCGGCTCAGGGTGTGCTGGATCCCGACGGAGGCGGACACCATCTGGCGCGCCAGCAGAGCTGCTGATGCGCTGCCTTCTGTACACGAAGATATCAATCAGTCTATCATATACCACCACTATACACACGCTTAAACAGATGCGAAAGATTTTGCAACAATGATACAGCCCAGTTAGCCCAATCGGTTCATACGTGGAACATCGTGAGGAACCATGGTGGTAGGGTACTTTCTAGTACTCGGGGCTGGCTAGCTACCATTCCCAGATCGAAAATCTGTCGCCAAGCACTGAACAGTGCGTTCCGACTGTCTTATCTTAAGAGTCAGCGCCATTCCAGGATAGGCGTGTTTACCACCCTCGATCACATCGTCACTTACCATCAAGTGTTGTGTTTAAACAACTAGCCTGGGAAATCCATCAAAAAAAGGTGCGCGTCAGGATCAAAGTCAACGGAATGAACCCCAACTGAAAAATATGGGTAGTATTAGAGCAATTTGTACCCAAAACATCGTCCGCGTCGAGCGCGTCGCAGTCTCGACTGACGTCTTCTGGGACCTCATAGCTGGAGTCCAGAAGCTCTGCCAGGGGATCCCCATCCGGTACCGGTGTCTCAACCGGCGCAGACTCCGCTGAAACGTCAATTTTTTTTTTGTTTTAATATTTCTTTTCTGGTTTGAGGCGTTGGAGTCAAATGTATTCTGTTGAACAATACGGTAAGAAAGTTATAACCTCTCGCCCGCCTTCTTGAGGGATCTCTTATGCCTTATGACTATATGGTACTTTTTTTTTTTATAATTGTAAATGTAATAGGACTAATAGGTTTTACAGTAGTTTCTATAGCTCAGTGGTTAGCGTTGTCGGTTCGCATGCCGAAGGGCGTGGTTTCAAACCCCAACAATGAGCTTGAAGAAAACATCGTGAGGAAACCATAGCATGGTGTTAGGGTACTTTCTAATACTCGGCTGGGTAGCTACCACCCTCAAGCTGAAAATCTGTCGCCAGGCATCTAACGGTGTGTTCCGGCAGCTTTACTTGAGAGCCAGTTCTTCACCAGCTTCGACCACGCCGTCACATAAAATCAGATGAGCTGCGGTCAAACACCTATCCTGTCAACCGTTAAAAAAACAAGTATTTTATAAAGATGTGTACAACACCCTTTCGGCTAAGTACCTATACTTGTGTTGTGTTTTATTATAGTAGGTACCGTGTTTGTGTTTCCCCCGCGCGCACGAGTCGCAGCGCGCTCGCGCCGCCACCGCGCCGGCCTCGTCCACGGTCAGGTACTGCCGCACCAGCGACGTCAGCTGGTTCGCTGGAAAATTATAAATAGCTATAATGAAGGTGGTTCAAATATATTTTTGCCATTTATGGACAAATGGAGCATAATTTTACAGTGAAATCACAGCTATCTTGGTCTTTATTTGCGGTAAATCACAATTCGGTATGTAAAGAAAAAAAACACTTTGCTGATTCCAAAACCATTTCGAAATATTACATTCCTGTACATGATTTTTCCGTTTAAAACTCTTTAAACTATGAGACGGGGTTTATTTTAATAAAATACATAAAATAAATTTGACTTTCAATTAACCTCTAATGACGTCATGTCCTTGGCTGTATAAGGATTCTTTCAGTGCCTAAAAAAGTACATATTTTACATATTCAGCCAATGTTATGACGTCATAACTATAAAAAGTTTGAAAATGTATTAGAATTAAACTACCGCATAGAAAGCCAAAATATTCAAATTAGTTTCATAAAATAAAGTTTACTATCAGTAAAAAATATAAAATAAATACAAAAAAAAAGCTTTACATACCGAATTGCTTGAATGAAACAGGAGACTATTAGGACCTATTAGGAGACTAGGAAAAAAGTATTTAAGTATGTTATCTGACTTCCAAACTACAAGCTTTGCTTAGTTTGGGGTCAGATGGCGCTGCGTGTAATGTCCTAGGTACGATATTTATTTATTCATTACTGGGCTGTTGAGACTAAGTATCAAAGTAATGAGCGCCAAAGCAACGATGCCATGGACTTTATACAATACTCTCACTAGTTTTGTTTGGACAGCTACAAATATCGAAGTTACCTTGAGTGCAGGCCGCGAGTAGCAGCTGGTGCATGTCGGGCTCCGCGGCGGGATCGTCTTCCTCCACGCTCTCGGAGCGGGACAACCCGCGCGCCTTGCGCAGTTCTAGCGTCACGTCTGAAACATTTAAAGGACTCATTAGAGGTTCGCACAGTTAAAAATGGATTCAAATATATCAAGCAGCACTAGTTTTTTAATCGTTTTTTAGGGTTCCGTACCCAAAGAGTAAAAACGGGACCCTATTACAGAGACTTCGCTGTCCGTCCGTCCGTCCGTCTGTCACCAGGCTGTATCTCAAGAACGGTGATAGCTAGACAGTTGAAATTTTCACAGATGATTTATTTCTATTGCCGCTATAACAACAGATACTAAAAAACAGAATAAAACGTTCTAAAAATTTTTTTGCCGTTTTTATAGATAATGCTAGCTAGCACTTGGCCGGTTTTTTTTTTAATGTAAAAGTAATAAAACGAACAAGACGCTCTTTTGATAGTAAGAGATAAATTAAATAAGGCTGTTCCGGCGCTCATAACTCTTTTTTTTTAATTTAGCTGGCTAAATCATCTACCACAAAACAACACTTACTGAGTAGATCCTTTTTATTTTATGTAATAGTAATGAGCGGGCCGCTCTCCTGATGGTAAGAGATAACGCTTGTCCATGACCACTGCAGCGATACACAGAACTTTGAGTAGCAAAACAAAGTCCGGGGCATCGCTGCTTTGGCGGGTTTTACTTAGCAGTAATACAACGTAGTATAACGTTGGTTGGTTGACGTTAGCTCACCGACTTGTCCGAGCGCGTCGGCCACGGCCAGGTCCGCCATCTGGCGGCGGTGCGCGGCGGGCACGTGCAGCATGTCCGCCACGATGGCGGACTTGGCGCGCAGCGACCGCGAGATTATGTCGTCCAACCGACGGAGTCGCTCTGAAATAACCAAGATAGCACAGCGGTTAGCTCAACAATGAGCTCGAAGGAAAACATCGTGAGGAAACCATAGCATGTTTTGTATCGACATATTTTATATTGACTTTTTTTTTTGACAGCCCCTTTGGCTCATTGGTAGTATATCTGCCTTAAGAGCTGTAGGGCGTGGGTTCGATTCCCACTCAGGCCAAACATTTTGTGAATAAACAAATGTTTGCTCTGTGTCTAGGTGTTCTGTATGTATTATAAGTATGTATATACAAAAAAAAAGTATTTATGTATTCTTTTTTTTAATAATAGATAGGCTTGCGTTTGACCGCCAACCCGCGATAAGGCGGAGGCCTTATCGCTGAATATCGCTGGCACATATATGTCAATATAAGCTGTGTGAAAAGTAGCCTATGTGTTAATCCAGGGTCTCAGCTACCTCCATACCAAATTTCATCCAAATCCGTTCAGTAATTTTTGCGTGAAAGAGTAACAAACATTTAACAAACTCCACTTTTTACATCCATCCATCCAAACTTTCACATTTATAATATTAGTGGGATTTGGTGACGGTATGAATAGTGAGGTAATTCAGTGGTCCTACCTTGGCTGGTGTATACCCGGGCGGCGGTGGCGGCGTGTATCGCGGCGGGAGGCGCCACGTGCAGCGCGTCGCAGGGCTCCAGTGCGGGTGCGGGCTCCAGGGAATGGGTCACTATGCGGCCCTCGGTCGGTCGTCGAGGTCTAAGTACAAATATAAAGCATTATAAGCTTAGTTGTCTACAATATTTTAAGTTAGCAAATTTATAATGTAGGTACAACTTAATCCACCTTAACTTAAAAATAGGGGTCAGAGAGAAATCAAACTTGTGTTATTTTATTAAGTAAATTAACTTTCACCTATTATCCCGGAATATTATTCCATATTATTTGTCTTTTATTTTATACAAATTCATAACAAACTAGCTGCGCCCCGCGGTGTTACCCGCTACGTGTTTTCGGGATAAAATGTAGCCTATGTGTTAACCCAGGGTCTCAGCTTCCTCCATACCAAATTTCATCCGTTCAGTAGTATTTGCGTGAAAGAATAACAAACATCCATCCATCCATCCAAACTTTCACGTTTATAATATTAGTGGGCTTCCACAAGAACCTAACATTTTCCGGTATACAAAGTATCCTACATGTTAATCTCTATACGAAAACATGAAACTATTTGCGCCCCACGGTGGATAAGAATTATTTTATATTTGACAATACAATTTTTATATTGACTTTTTTTTTGACAGCCCCTTTGGCTCATTGGTAGTATATCTGCCTTGAGAGCTGTAGGGCGTGGGTTCGATTCCCACTCAGGCCAAACATTTTGTGAATAAACAAATGTTTGCTCTGTGTCTGGGTGTTCTGTATGTATTATAAGTATGTATTTACAAAAAAAAAGTATTTATATATTCTTTTTTTTTTATAATAGATAGGCTTGCGTTTGACCGCCAACCCGCGATAAGGCGGAGGCCTTATCGCTGAATATCGCTTGTGGCACATACATGTCAATATTAGCTGTGTAAAAAGTAGCCTATGTGTTAATCCAAGGTGTCAGCTACCTCCATAGCAAAATTCATCAAAATTGGTCGAACCGTTTGAGCTTGAAGAAGCAACAAACATACAAACACACTTGCACACAAACTCTCGCTTTTATACAGTATAATAATGATTGATAGACGATTTCCTTTTACGATTTAAGAGTTGTGCCGTAAAAAAAATTCCAAGAATATAAGAATATGCTCACTTGTGTTTCTCTTCCTTTTCTATGTCCTCCTTTTCCTCTCTGACCTGTTCTTTATCGATACTTCTCTCCTTGTCTTCCCGGTCGATGTTGTTCTCCCGCTCCCTCTCGGTGGAGCTGCGCTCGGCGGATGTTCTGTCTCGCTCGCTCTCGTCTTCCAACGTGGAGTGAGACTTTTCAGATTTCTCCGACGCATCGGATGGGTTTCGAGATACGTTTATACCTGTTATAATTAAAATTAATTAATTATAAATTTTTTTTAATTCAATTTTTAGTTTGGCCTAGGCGTAATTAGTTTGTCTTAACGCTTATAGGATTTATTTTTTCGCTTTATTTTAAAGATATTTTAAACACAAAATGACATGACTATATATATGACACTAGCGGCTCGTCCCGGGGCTTTGCACGAAAAAACAAAACTCGATTAACAATATAAATATAGTCTATGCCACCCAGTGATAATATAGTATTCTAATGATAAACCAATTAAAATGTTTACAATGGTGTTACAAAATAAAACTATTTTCTTTCTTTTTTCCTTTAAATTATTCAAATCGGTCCAGTAGTTTCGAAGCCTATTCATTACAAACAAACAAATAAACAAAAGTCAAATCTTTCCTCTTTATATATATACTATTATAAAGAGGAATGATTTGATTTATTTGTTTGTATTGAATAGGCATCGAAATACTGAACCAATTTAAAAAGTTCTTTCACCGTTGGGAAGCTACACTATCCTCGGGTGACATAGGCTACTTTTTATCCCTGTGTTCCCACGGGAACGGGAACTACGCGGGTGAAACCGCGAGGCGTCCGCTAGTAAATAGTACAGATGAGTATAATTAACGAATTTAATTTACAAATATTATGAATACATATTGTATTTAAAGATTATGCTTTTTCTTGAAAATCATACGTGACTTGTAATTTTTATAATCATGAATAAATAAAGATAAGTCTAGGAAAAACTAGTATATCCTTAATTCGGGCTTAGCCGGTAACATACATTGACTGGTAGTATGCATTTTAAATAAAAAAAAAACAAGAATTCTTAAATTATCAATCTTATCTTAGGCAAGAGATTAAAGAAAACATCACTTCATTTTTTAACTACAAATAGGCTTGGGATTAAGCACCATCTCGCCTGATGTTCAGCGAAGATGCGGTCTACGATGGAGCACGCTAGACGTGTGAGCAATGAATGTTTGTGTATTGTCTGTAACTGTAGGGCGGACTGTAGCGAGAGTGTGCTCACCGGAGTCGTCTGCCGACCGCGTGGCTTGGTGCGAGGGTGTGATGGAGGACTTTAGATCGGTCACCTTCGCTAGCGGCGCATCTTGAATGTGCTTCACCCATCTGGAAATATATTAAAAAAATGTTAAAGTTCAAGTTTATTATTCTCAAGTATTTATTGCGAACAACGTACCTGAACGCAAGATATCTACTTAATTTTTAAACAAATAAGCATATTCAAAAATATTACAAATAATGATAATTGAGTAAAATTTCAATCAAACACGCTAGCAACACAAGTAAGAAGAAAGCTCACCCACCTAATGGTAAGAAATAACCCTCTGTCCATGACCATTGCAGCGATACACAGAATTTTTAGTGACAAAAAAGTCCAGGGCATTGCTGCTTTGGCGCTCATTACTTTGAGACTTTCTATGGTTAGTCTCAACAGCCCAGTAATTTCGCTGCAGTACCCTTCAAACAGGAACACAGTAATATTTACACACTACTGGTGGCAGAATATCTGTACAGTAATCTGGTACTGCGTTGGTACCCACCCAGGCGACTTCCTGCTAAGGAAATATACCCCCAAGTATACTACCACTGTTGATCGTTTATGTGAGTATGCCCAGCAGTGGGAAGCTGTGCGGTGACGGCGCGGCGTGGTACTCACGTGGCGTACTCCTGCGCGGTGTTGGCGGAGAGCTCGTGCATCTGTATCTGGTTGATGTTCATCAGGAAGAACGTGTTCCGAACCGCAGCGTTTGGACGGAACAACACTTTATCCCTGCACACGAAACAATACAAGGTTTAAAATACAATATACAATTTGACTACATGTTACAAGTAATAGCGGACGCCTCGCGGTTTCACCCGCGTAGTTCCCTGTTCCCGTGGGAATACAGGGATAAAAAGCAGCCAGTGAAACCGCGAGGTGTCCGCTGGTATACAATAAAGAGAACAAGTGCGCTTACCATTTGATGAGCGGCGAGAGATGCTGCTGGCTGGTCTGCGTTATGGGCTTCAGCACGAACCTGTCTCCCTCGCGGTGGATCAGCACCAGACACTCTTGCAGCATCAGCGCCTGGAGACCATTCATATATTCATTTCAGATGAATTTTAGCAAACATTTTAAATCCGGGGGACGTACCGTGACCTCTTACTCCCAATTTATGAGCTCTTAACTGGCAATATTTTAAAGGTCAATAAAATGATACAGGTAGCAATAAAAAATACTGCGAACCTTGCTTCAGTACATACATATATAGTACGTAGTCGCTTTTCCGTGATACCTAACAGTATTCTTTGGATAATAAATAATACAAATGATATTTATATTATTTTTAAGACGTATGTGTATTTGATTGTCAATAAAGGTATTCTTATAATAAATTTATAAGATAAATGAAACGCTCTCTTGATGGTAAGAGATAACGCGTGTCCATGACCATTGCAGCGATACACAGAACTTTCGAGTAACAAAAAGTCCAGGGCATCGCTGCTTTGGCGCTCATTACTTTGATATTATTTAATGGTTTTTCTCAACAGCCCTGTAATTCCTCTAACAGCAAGTAACTTTCAAGCCGGAACACAGTAATGTTTACACACTACTGCTTGGTGGCAGAATATCTGATACTACGGTGGTATTTAATTATCATGTAATATATCAGTTTTTTTTTTAATGTTTGATAGACTAGGTGTTTGACCACAGCTCACCTGATGTTAAGTGACGGTGTGGTCAAAGATGGTAAAGCACACCTAGCCTGTAATGGAACTGGCTCTGGAGAGAGGCTGCCAGAACACACCGTTAGATGCTTGGCGGCAGATCTTCAACTTGAGGGTGACCACCATGCAAGAGTATGCTTGTACTTGTTAAGAGTACTTACGAGCACATGTATCTTCTTGTTGGAGTCGTTCTTGACGGTGAGGTCGCCTTCGTACCGCAGGGAGTGCTGCGTGAGGTCGAACCGCCGCAGCTCCTCCCAGTCGGGGCCGGAGGGCGCTCGGATCTCCAGCTTGCTCTGGATGCTGCGCAACCTGGAAACGAATTAAGAAAATAAGACATTTTATATAGAACTAGCTGCGCCCCGCGGTGTTACCCGCTATATGTTTTCGGGATAAAAAGTAGCCTGCGTGTTAATCCAGGATCCCAGCCAGCTCCATATCAAAATTCATCCAAATCCATTAAGTAGTTATTGCGTGAAAAAGTAACAAACATACATCCATACTCACAAACTTTTGCGTTTATAATATTAGTAGGATTGGCACGCGTATACAGATAGTGGTAATTTTGACATGACAAACGAAGTGCATCATCAGGGGGGGATTTTTGCCAATACTCGCCACGCTTGGCAGGCGGGTCGACGAGCGCAGTTGGGTGTGATTGTTCAAGGAAGACGCTGCTACCCATCTTCCAGATTGCATCCCTTAGCGGACTAGAAATCAAGGGGGGAGGCCAACGTCCAGCAGTGGACGTCCTACGGCTGAAATGACGACGATAACGAAACGAAGTGCATGGGAAACCACCGAAAAAGTTCGCTGACAACGATTTGCAAGAATGATCACACTCAACAAGAACTCGCGGATCAATTGGCGCATAAAGCCGTCTCCATTCGTTTAAAACCTATGGGAAAGATTTAAAAAGTGGAAAATTGAGTTCCGCATGAACCGAATGAAAGGCAACAAGAAAAGATCCTCCTACACCTAGAATGATCAAGTGAACAGACCTGTGCTCATTCTCCGCAGTCCGGATAGCTGTGTCCACGCTGTGCAGAACGTCTTTAGCAATAGCCAGCGCTCGGTTCAGCCTCGACACGTCCTCCTCAGTTTCACAGTCTGAGTCCGTGACTGTCTTCACCACGCCTTCCAGCAGCAGCTGGTACTTCGTTAGCCTGGAATTAAAAAGGAACCATGGTGACATCTGTTTCTCTTACCTGTTCTCTTTTGTAAACAATCTTAAAATGACATATTTTTTTTAGGATTGACAGGCTAGGTGTTTGACCACAGCTCACCTGATGTTAAGTGAAGGTGTGGTCGAAGATGGTAAAGCGCATCTAGCCTGGAATGGAACTGACTCTCAAGTGAGGCTGCCGGAACACACCGTTAAATGCTTGGCGACAGGTTTTCAACTCATGTGTGGAACCTAGCCAGCCGAGTATTAGGAAATACCCTATCACCACATGGGCTGAAAAACCATTTACTAAAAATTCTGAGTAAAGCTCGCACTTGGGCAGTTTTTTTTTACCCACTTTAGCTTAGGTTTGATATTCACCCTTCGCCCTACCCACCCTTATAAATCATCTAGCCTTACTGTCACAAGATTAGTTCCTCTCACGACTGGTTACCAGCTCACCTTTGCCAGACGCAAGCTAACAGATCCCTGAGTTGCAATCGTCCACAGAGGGGCAGTTGTTCCCGCGATGCCAAGAAGGAGTGCAAGTCCTTGTTCTTCCGCCTCCTCTCCCGCAGCGCCTCGAGCGCCATGCGCTGTCCCCTGCAGAACTTCGCCAGACACGGGGCGTACCCGTTCTCTCCGAGCTGGAAACAAAAACATGAATAGAGCATCCGATTACGAAAATCTAGTACCGCTATATCGTTTTACTATAGAAACTGACGTACTTTTGCAACATTTTTAGTGCGAAACAAAACGCGGCCGCTCGCGTGTCTCCATGAAGAAGGCCACCGAATATGTTCGAAACTATAGTCGCAGTATCCGATATAATTAAACGTGAGTAATCTCACTAAAATTATAAATGTGAATGTTTGGATGGATGGATGTTAGTTACTCTTTCACGCAAAACCTACCGAACGTATTTGGATGAAATTTGGTGTGAAGGTAGCTGAGACCCTGGATTAACACATGGACTTTTTATCCCGAAAACATGTAGCGGGTAAAACAAATATACATCATTGCGTAAAGCTTGGATGAAGATAATGATATTACAATTTCGTTTGTCATACGGAAGCTATACGCCCAGTTTTTGTGTGAGATGAAGTGTAAAAGTGATCGTGAAATGTAAACCATACCGCATTGAGCATAGCGTCCGCCACGCCTCTAATATGCACGAGCGGCGCGTCCGCGTCGGTCCGCAGCGCCCTCAGCTCGCCGTACAGCCTCACGTGGCGCTCCTTCACGGCCGGCAAGTTGGGGAACAGCGCCCGAAGGTCCTCTGAAGGAAGGAGCGACGGCTGCCCCTCCAGTGCTCGATGGAACACGCCGCTCAGGACCTTGAGCCAGCGCACGTGCGAACCCTCTGATACTATTAGTTCTGGAATAAGGTATCAACACATGTAACATCTATACCACTGTAATTCGTGACAGAACTAAGTCACAGACATAGGTCAGCGTGTTAGCAAGCTGAAGTGACAATGGCCTGGACATATCTGTCGCAGAACCGATAACCGTTGGGGTTCTTGAGAGGAGATCGCGTATTAGCAAACGTAGCGACTTAGGACTTGCTAGACTAACGATATACGCAGGACAGTTGGCGGTGGATGAAAGCGAAATACCGAAGACCGGGCTGAGTGGCGTGTCTTGGGAATGGCCTATGTCCAGCAGTGCACTTCGATAGGCTGATGATCATGAGGATATCTGCCCTTTCGATAGCTTACGTCGCCAGAGAACCAGAGACAACAACAGCGAAGCCGGGGCATACCACAAGTTAATCAATAACTTAGGAAGTGTGATCACAAAACGATCATACCAATTTTCAGATGTAAGCGTCGATCGGTTAGCCTTCATCCCAAATCTTAATCAAGGGTATGTCTTACCGTGTATGAGCTCTTGTCGCTTCCTGAGCCTGGATGAGAGCGCTAGTCCCTCGAGCAGGCGCGGCGTGATGGTATCAGCCCACTGCGCTGCCAATGGCTCCTCTTCCTCAGACCACTCGGATTGTGACGCTGTGAACATTGAATAGAATTGTTATTGTAAACCCTATTGTACATTTATTACGTGGCAAATATCTTTAGCAAGAACTTGTCTGCGCATGTATCACCGCAGTATCAGATATTCTGCCACCAAGCAGTAGTGTGTAAACGTTACTGTTCCGATTCGGCGGGTACAGCCAGCGAAATTACAGAGCTGTTGAGACTAGCTATTGAATGTCCCAAAGTATTGAGCGCCAAAGCAGCGATGCCCTAGACTTTGTTACTCAAATTCTGGGTATCGCTGCAATGGAGTTATCTCTTACCATCAGGAGAGCGTCTGGTTCGTTTCATTACAATTATATTAAAAAACATATTTATCTATACGCGAGTTTCTTTATTCTACTGTAATTTTTTAATGTGGTAACAATAAAGTTTTTGAAAAAAAAAATTGGTTTCATAAATTTCATGTTTTTTTTAATTATCTTAAAAATGTTTTTTTCTTTTTTTTTTTAATTGAATAGTTTCGCGTTTGACAACATCCTGCCTGATGTTAAGCAACGATGCGGTCTAGGATGGAACACGCTTACCTAGAAGGAACCTATTCACTCTTGATTTGAATACACCATATTGCACTTTTCGGCTTGTACTTGTAGCTATTTTTTTTGCTTGTTTCTGGCATCGCCCTTCGTGCGTTTTGCCAATATCAGGCAGTTGTTTTATTATCACTAACCGTGTTGTTCTGCAGCGACGGTGTTGCTCTCGTTGCTTCTAGAAGACAAGCTCGAGCTGCTGGAACTGCCAGAGGGCGCGGTCGGCGCTCCGGGCTCCAAGTCACTGAAACAGAACAGAACCAAATATCAGGAACCGAACCGACTGTTACACGAAAACTGAACATTACTGTTACATACAACCCAAATAAATTCAAATTATTTAAACTAGTTACCTTTTAAAAAAATATATAATTACATATTTAAAATTAATGTTTGACATTTGTTTAAAAAAAATATGGTTTTTAATCATACTACTCAATCGATTTTTCACATGATTTCTAGTAGGACCAATCTGAAAGTATATCTTTTAAAATAAAAATATATAAACCACATTATGTGTCCCTATAAAATTTGTGGGTTATATGATCCTGACTTAGTGCCAATGGGAACACCTGGGAAGTATACCCTTAGACAAAAAAAATATTCTCAAATCGGTCCAGGCGTCTTCGAGTTATCAGGGAACATAAACTGACAAACTGAGAACCTTCTCCTTTTTTTGAAGTCGGTTTAAAAAAAATCCCGTCAATATTAATTTCAAATTATGTACTAATGTACAGTTTTTCATGTAAAGTCAACCCCAGTCATCTTGGCTGCGGTTGCCCCTGTCTGTGGTAGGTATCCAACCAATGCAGCGTGCAGAGATACCTACCCAGAATTTGAGTAACAAACAAAGTTTACTTTTCATTTTTTAATGTAAAACTAATGAAACGAATGAGACGCTCTCCTGATGGTAAGAGATAACGCCTGTCCATGACCATTGCAGCGATACACAGAACTTTGAGTACCAAAACAAAGTCCGGGGCATCGCTGCTTTGGCGCTCATTACTTTGAGACTTTCGATGGTTAGTCTCAACAGTTTGACAGCCCTGTTGGTTCATTGGTAGTGTGTCTGCTTCGAGAGCTGAAGGGCGTGGGTTCGATTCCCACTCAGGACTAACATTTGTGTGACTAACATCGATGTTTGTTCTGTGTCTGGGTGTACTGTATGTATTATAAGTATGTATTTACAAAAAAAAAAGTATTTAAGTATTCTATCAGTTATCTGTCTTCCATAGCACAAGCTCTGCTTAGTTTGGGGTCAGATGGCGCTGTGTGTAATGTAAAAAAAAAAAAAAAAAGTTATTTCGCTAGCTGCAGTACCCTTTAGACCGGAACACACAGTAATGTTTACACACTACTGCTTGGCGACAATCTGGTACATTTTTTTTTTATTGCTAGGTGTTTGACCACAGCTCACCTGATGTTAAGTGACGGTGTAGTCGAAGATGGTAAAGCACACCTAGCGTGGAATGGAACTGGCTCTCAAGTGAGGCTGCCGGAACACACCGTTAGATGCTTGGCGGCAGATTTTCAACTTGAGGGTGGTAGCTAGCCAGCCGAATACTAGAAACTACCCTACCACCATTCAAAGTACTTTGATGGTACCTACCTAGAAGACTTCCTGCTAAGGAGATCTACCACCAAGTAACTTGACAGTTTCTTATTGCGTCACCCCAAGCCTATTTTTACGTCCACGAGCAAAGTCTGCGTCAACTGGACCGACTCGACAGTTCTAGTTGACTCTTTAAGTCCATGGCCACCTACGTATGTTATGAATTATAAAGGTCATCGCACAACAGGAAACCTAACTCTAAACACGGAGAAACTGTAAATCCCAATCGGCGCAACTCGTGTCAGAATACTAGCAACACTGCACTGGCGGCATTGGATGTCGTCATCCATGGCCGAGAATAAATTAAAAAAAATAAAAACCAGCAAAGTGCGAGTCCGACTCGCGCACAAAAAAAATCTAACTATAATAACAATAAAACCCGGCCAAGTGCGAGTCGGGCTCGCGCACGAAGGGTTCCGTACAATTATATATGTTTTTATATATAAAGGCAAAAAAAAAACACGTTTGTTGTATGGGAGCCATCTTGAATATTTATTTTATTCTGTTTTTTAGTATGATGATGATGTATTTCTGTTGCCGCTATAACTGTTGTTTCAACTGTCTAACTATCAAGGACATCCGAGTCTTAGTAATAATTTGTCCCGAACACATGTAGCGGGTAAAACCGCGGGGCGCAGTTACTTCATTATATTTTTAGCGATGATAGCTCAGTGGTTAGCGCGGTCGGTTCGCACGCCAAAGGGCGTGGATTCAAACCCAAAGGCCGCATCTTCGCTTTACATCAGGCGAGTTGGCGGTCAAACGCAAGCCTACATATAATAAAAGAAAGTGTTCTGACACTTGAGAGCCAGCTCCATTTAAGCTAGAAATGTTTACTGTAAGCTGCAGTGTTGTTGGATCATTTTAGTTCTGCCAATATCTTAACCGACATTACAATAAGTAGGTACATATTGTTTTTTTATCATAAAAAAAGTATCAAAAAATATGCCATTTTTAAGCAAAACAGGCATTTTATATTCAAATGACGTAGCTCCGACTAAAGCGTCAGCTTTTCAAATAACCATTTTCATGAAAACGTGAGCGAAATGCTGGAACAAGCGGTATATTAATGGGTTGTTTCGTACCCCATCTGTGACGTTTTATCTTGTTTAGAACAAAGTAATTATTTGTTCAGAAAGGATTCCTATTAATCATCACGATAAGCTTTTTCTTCGAGATGCCATGAGACCTATGTGATTATTATACTAATATTATGAAAGCTAAAGTCTCTGTCTCTCTCTCTCTCTCTTTCAAGTTGAAGAGTGGTAGCTAGCCAGTCGAGTACCAGATAACACTCTACCACCATGCTATGGTTTCCTCACGATGTTTTCCTTCACCGGCAGCTCAAGCTCATCTCATTGTTGAGGTTTAAACCTTCATCGCTTCAAAAAAAACTCGATATGTGCCGTGGGTTTCGAAGTAAGGACGTTCATATTGGAAGGCAGACCAACAGACAGACAGACAGACAGCCCCGTTGGCTCATTGGTAGTATATCTGCCTTGAGTGCTGTAGGGTGTGGGTTCGATTCCCACTCAGTGCAAACATTATTTTTGAATAAACAAATGTTTGTACTGTGTCTCGGTGTTCTGTATGTATTATAAGTATGTATTTACAAAAAAAAAGTATTTATGTACTAACCATCGATAGTCTCAAAGTAATGCGCGCCAAAGCAGCGATGCCCTGGACTTTGTTTTGTTACTCAAAGTTCTGTGTATCGCTGCAATGGTCATGGACAGGCGTTATCTCTTACCATCAGGAGAGCGTCTAGTTCGTCACAATATTTTTACATAAAAAAAAGGTCTGCTTAGTTTGGGGTCAGATGGCGCTGCGTGTATAGTCCTACGATATTTATTTATTTACATAATGAACGCGTGCAGACATGGCCTCCTCTTTGGAGGTATACGTTAACAGAACGTCAGTAATAGTTTCGGCGCGACTCCGTCACGTCGAGTCGCGTCAGAAATCATTTAATTGGCAAATCGACTGTTTAGAAAACATATCAGTTGAATAGAATCGAGACGCTTGTGCGAGAAACCCCATTCGATTGAAGTAATAATAGAAATGACGAGTCATTTCTTCTTAAACATTAAACGTTGAAAGGAAAGGTTTTTGCCCAGCGGGGGGACAAATTACCGCATGTTGTTTAGGCATTTTTACAAATGAACAAATGAATGGTTGGCAGGCTAGGTGTATTACCACAGCTCAGCTAATTTTAAGTGATGGTGTTGTCGAAGGTCCCATTCAATTCATTGCATATATTATATCATTACAAAGTAGTACTCATCAAAATTATTTCTAAATTATTTTAACGACAGAAAAACCAGTAGTAAATACCTATACAAATAGAATCAATTTGGCAGCTACACTGGATAACAGCTGCCACAAAGGTGGTGGTAAAGTACACCTAGCCAGGAATGGAACTGGCTTTCAAATGAGGCTGCCGGAACACATACCGCTAGGCGGCAAATTTTCAAGTCCCATGTGGTTTGCCAGCCGAGTACTAGAAAGTACCCTACCACCATGCTATGGTTTCCTCACAATGTTTTCCTTCACCGGCAGCTCAAGCTCATTATTGGGGTGCGAAATCACGCCCTCCGGTGTGTGAACCGACAGCGCTAACCACTGAGCTATCACCTCTACATATTTTCCAGTAAAAATATTTTAAAAATCAATTGAAAGGATGATCTTTGACCTCGCGCCGTTAGACGCTAGTGAGTTGTATAGCATACCTACCTACCTAATACCATAGGTATAGATTACTTTCTAGGAAAATGTTAACGAGGATCGCTGAATGGAAACTTCCCTGGATACACGGAAAACAAGGGCGTGGAATTTTTCACTGGAAACTTTTTATTTTTATAATTGGATTACGGTGTTACGGTCACCCGCGCTTTTAGGGTTCCGTACTTGTAGGGTGACCATGTGACCCGGGATGTGTAGCACAGAATTATCCATACGGTCACAATATAAATAAAATAAATAAATATCGTAGAACATTACACACAGCGCCATCTGGCCCCAAACTAAGCAAAGCTTGTGCTATGGAAGTCAGATAACTGATAGAACACATAAATACTTTTTTTTTTGTGAATACATACAGAACACCCAGACACAGAATAGACAATTGTTTATTCACAAAATGTTTGCCCTGAGTGGGAATCGAACCCACGCCCTACAGCTCTTAAGGCTGATATACTACAGACGACATCGTTTCATGATCGATGTTCCAAAAACTAGAACGAAACAATTTGCTTCCACGTTCATTGTGCGGACCGCTACACAGTGGAATGTGCTGCCTGAGTGGGAGTTTCCCGTTGGATATTTTTTTTAAATGTTTGACAGAGCACAGCTCACCTGATGTTAAGTGAAGGTGTGGTCCAAGATGGTACAGGACACCTAGCCTGGAATGCAACTGGCTCTCAACTGTGGATATAATCTGGGTGTTTTCAAGTCGAGAGTGAATCGGTATTTTCTAGGCGAGCGTGCTCCATCTTAGACCGCATCATCACTTAACATCAAGTGAGACGGCGGTCAAACGTAAACTTATTTCTTACAAAATATACATGTATATATATAGTTTTTTTTCTAGGAGATCTCCTGAGCTGGATGTGATCTTGTGCACTAGTTCATAAGGTTTTTTTGTTCTCTGTATTTTTTTTTTGTTCTCTAGCATCACCGCAGCATCACCGCAGCATCAGAATATATTCAACTCCCAAGTAGTCATGTGTAAACATTACTGTGTTCCGATTTGAAGGGTACTGCAGCGAAATTACTGGGCTGTTGAGACTAACCATCGAAAGTCTCAAAGTAATGCGCGCCAAAGCAGCGATGCCCCGGACTTTGATTTGCAACTCAAAGCTCTGTGAATCACTGATGTCCATGGACATCAGTTATCTCTTACCATCAGGAGCGCGACTCGTTCATCTCATTACTTATTTTGTATTTCACTGTGATTTGTTTTTGGTGTATCATCATCATCATCATCATTTCAGCCGTAGGACGTCCACTGCTGGGCATAGGCCTCCACCATTGACTTCCATAAAGACCGGTTGGAAGCGGCTCGCATCCAGCGCGTTCCTGCGGTCTTTACTAAGTCGTCTGTCCACCTTGTGGGTGGACGTCCGTCTCCACTCCAGAACTTTGCAGCCCCATCGGCCATCAGTTCTGCGTGCTATGTCCCACCCACTGCGTTGCGTGCCCACTGCCACTTCAACTTGTTAATCCGTTGGGCTATGTCGGTAACTTTGGTGTATAATAAAGTTATATTCTATTCTACTTATAAACAAATAAAAAAGTTTTACGTGTCCAAAAAGTTCTATGCATGACACTTATAGTATCATAAGGGTGTGTCACTTCTTCACACTCAAGCGGCTGAACCAATTTTGATGAAACTTGGTACGGAGGTAGCTGACACCCCGTATAGGACACAGGCTAGCGAGCAACGCCGCGGAGCGCGGCTAGTTTAACACATAGGTAAGTATTACTAATGTAGAATGTCATATAGCGCTATCTCTGCATACCGGACTTATAGATAAATTTTATCTTCTCAGTCGTACTTTGTATCCTTTTTGGATATTGCTTCATAGATTTTTTTTTCGTGTGCGTTTGAATTTAAATTGATTATTGTAATGAAAAACGAGTCAAATTGTTGGAGGTTATCTGGTAGCTTGTTTCATACAAAAATATAAAGCAGTTGATTTCTCAACGACAGCCACCGAAATTAAGATCAAATATATAAATAAACAATTATCTATAATTTCTAAAGCCAAAATAAAACCTATTTTTTATTAAGACTTAGTCTTTACTTGGTGGTAGATCTCCTTAGCAGGAGGTCGTCTAGGTAGGTACCACCGCAGTAACAGATATTCTGCCGCTAAGCAGTAGTGTGTACACATTACTGTGTTACGGTTTGAAGGTTAGCAGCAGCTAGCGAAATTACTGGGCTGTTAAGACTAACCATCGCATGTCTCAAAGTAATGAGCGCCAAAGCTGCGATGCCCCGGACTTTGTTTTGTTACTCAAAGTTCTGTGTATCGCTGCAATGGTCATGGACATGCGTTATCTCTTACCATCAGGAGAGCGTCTCGTTCGTCTAATTACTTTTTATATTTAAAAAAAAAGTGTTTAGTAAGTATATTATCATTAATTGATATAATAATAATCAAATAGGAAAGAAAATATTCACTTTTTGTTTTGACCTATAAATAATAATCGTTCATATGAAATTATTAATTCTTTCTGAAATAAAATTATTGTTATATAACAATTAATTTCCGAAATGTTTCGAAAAAACAATACATTTAGGTATTTATATAGAGATATAATCGAAAAGCGTTCATTTCGCACACGCGCAAACAATTCTACAACAGATTATGAATATAAAACGTTGCCGCTTTCTACAAATATAAGTTTTAATTGATTAAAAACAATTACAAATACATATATATAGAAATATTCACAGCATACTAACATATACCTTTCGGACAGGGTTCTTCTCGCCAACATCGCAACTGTTGGCGGCTGTCGACCAGCAGGCAGAGAGATGTTGCGCGACACACGAGGGGCGGGAGTCGCCATTTTGAATTATTCTTAGATTAGGCACTTTAATATAACAAAACGTTTGTCACTGTCACATCTATACACTTTCACATCTTTCGTGTTTCGACATCATCTTTAGATTAGGCACTGAACTCCACAAATTTATGCCACTTCTGCACTGCACATCCTTAGAATTGTATTTTCTGATCTTTGGTCAGTATACTAAATTTAAAGTTCTATTTCCCACAGTGGCGAATATGATTGGCTAAAAAACTTCCTATATGCAATTTATGTCACGTTGACAGTTTTGTTGATAGTGGGAAGCTACTATTTTATACTATGCTACCTGTAATATTATGTATTCCGTGACTATGTAAAGATAAATCTTAATTAAACTTTTGATCTCCTTAGCAAGCAAGGCTGAGGTCGTCTAGGTAGGTACCAACGCAGTACCAGTTCTTTTGCCGCTAAGCAGTGGTGTATAAACATTACTGTGTTCCGGTCTGAAGGGTACTCCAGCGAAATTACTGGGCTGTTGAGACTAACCATCGAAAGTCTCAAAGTAATGAGCCCCAAAGCAGTGATGCACTGGACTTTGTTTTGTTACTCAAAGTTCTGTGCATCGCTGCGATGGTCATGGACAGGCGTTATCTCATACCATCAGGAGAGCGTCTTGTTCGTCTCATTACTTTTTACATTAAGACGAGAAATTCAATGTTTTGTAATATTAATACAAATTATATAAATATTTAAAAGCACTTGGCATTGCACTGGCTGTTTAGACAAACCTGGAAGTCCTTATAAAATGATGTATTAAGAAGTTATATAGAAAATAACTACATAATAGCTGTATTACCATTTTAGCGTAACGAGATAGGTCTTTAACGGCATGGTAATGCTAGACTTAGGTTTCCGCGTACAGGCCTTGCTGGGCTATATGTGGAGCCCAGCCATTGTACTGGATGTTGTTGATTATAACACTAGCGACCCTCTATGGCTTCCCACGTATGCAATTCTTTAATAATGTTTTTTTTAGACTTGATAGGCTAGGTGTTTGACCACAGCTCACCTGATGTTAAGTGAAGGTGTGGTCGAAGATGGTAAAGCACATCAAACCTGGAATGGAACTGGCTCTCAAGTGAGGCTGCCGGAACACACCGTTAGATGCTTACCGGCAAATTTTCAAGTTGAGAGTGGTAGCTAGCCAGCCGAGTACTAGAAAATACCCTACCACCATGCTATGGTTTCCTCGCGATGCTTTCCTTCACCGGCAGCTCAATGTAATTGTAATGAGACGAACGAGACGCTCTCCTGATGATAAGATTCGGACAGCTAAGAGCTCCGAGAAGCGACACCGCTTCATGCTCGATATTACAAAGACTCGAACTAAACGGTTCGAGTCTACCTTCATTGTGCGAACCGCTAAACAAATTTGCTGCACGAGTGGGTGTTCCCTGATAGATACAATCTGGGTGCCTTCAAGTCGCGAGTGAATCGGTTTCTTCTAGGCGAGCGTGCTCCATCCTAGAACGTATCTTCGCTTAACATCGGTCAAACGCAAGCCTTACATGTAATTAAAAAAAAACAGAAATAAAGATGACAAGTGACACACAGAATTTTGAGTAGCAAAATTAAGTTCAGTGTATCGATACTTTGACGCTCATTACTTCGATGGTTAGTCTCGACAGCCTCGTAAATTCGCTAGCTGTAATACCCTTCAAACCGGAACACAGTAGAATAGAACATAACTTTATTATACACCAGAAACACAGATCACAATTTATACAAATAGGAAACAAACAACAAACAAAAAAAAGAAGAAGATATAATAATATAACAAAACAATAGAAAAGATGATGTATAAGGGCGGTCTTATCGCCTAGAGCGATTTCTTCCAGACAACCTTTGGATGGAAAGAAGAGTAAATAAATATAAAGTTGGTGTACAAAAGAAAAGACAGAAAGAAAGTAATGTTTGCACACTACTGCTTGGCGGCAGAATATCTGGTACTGCGGTGGTACCTGCCTAGACTTAAAAGGATAACCACTAATTAGTATAAAGTTATATTTCATGTCTGTATGTTCGCTTAGTTCTTCATATCTACGCAACGGGTTTTAATATGTATAAAGATTTTCACTATGATTTATATGCTTTTTTATAAAAAAGGTTTTCATCTCCACACGAAGCCGTTACGCGTCGCTAATCCAAAATAAATTTTCACTACAATATCATAACACAAAAACCAAACATTTTCACCTCTATTTGATTGTTCAAAGTTCAGAGTTCCCGAAAAAATGTAAATTTAATTTTAAAAATCAGCACTTTTTATTTTGCAATTTTTTCCAACTAAGGGTTGAAATAATAATATTTTTGCCACGATCGTAAACTTGGAACTCGACTCGCGCCTACTCTGTGAAACGGACGAGTGAGCTTTCAAGCGAACGCGACGCAACTGCCGAGACACACATCCATCCAACTAGACGGCGATAACTCCTACATCCTACACATATAGGTACCTATTTATATTTTTCATTTGGACAGCCCCGTTGGCTCATTGGTAGTATATCTGCCTTGAGAGCTGTAGGGCATGGGTTCGATTCCCACTCAGGGCAAACATTTTGTGAATAAACAAATGTTTGTTCTGTGTCTGGGTGTTCTGTATGTATTATAAGTATAAGTATTTATGTATTTTATCAGTTATCTGAGTTCCATCACACACTAAGCTTTGCTTAGTTTGGGGCCAGATGGCGCTGTGTGTATAGTCCTACGATATTTATTTATTTTATTTACCTAATCGTAATGAGACGAACGAGACGCTCTCCTGATGGTAAATGATAACGCCATGACTATTGCAGTGATACACAGAACTTTCGAGTAGTCAAACAGCCCTGTAATTTCGCTAGTTGCAGTACCCTTCGAACCGGAACACAGTAAATCAGTAATTAAAATCACCGGAACTGCTTGGCTGCAGAAAATCTAGGTACTGCGATAGTACCTACTTAGACGACTTCCTGCTAAGTAGATATACCACCAAGTCACCAAGTAATAATAAAAGATAGATAGGTAAGCTAGATGTGCTTTACCATCTTCGACCACACCTTCACTTAACATCAGGTGAGCTGTGGTCAAACAACTGTCAAACATAAAAAAAAAAAACAAAAGGTATTTCTTCGATCGCTATGGTCGTGTGACCGCTTACATAAATAATTTTATTCGTCTGCCAATAAATCAAAGTAATATTTTACAAACTAGCGTTTACAAGAACCGGAAGTCGTTTATCTGAAGGAATAAATAAAATTATACATTTGGCATCTCGCAATCACATCAACATTCCTGACATACTGAAACCAGATTTATGTATATAGTAGGTAGGTATACACTTTCCTCAAAATTGATAATATTATGTATTGGTTCATTACTATTGTACTTGTATTATATCGAAGGCGCTAGCGACCCGCCCCGGCTTCGCACGGGTGCAATGTGGCTGCTAGCGTGGTGCATATGCATGTATTATACATATAAACAAATATTTATTCAAAAATCATAAATTCATAAATTTGACAGACACAGAACAAACATTTTGTTTATACCACGAAATGTTTATCCTGGGTGGGAATCGAACCCACGCCCTTCAGCTCTTGGAGCAGATATACTACCAATGAACCAACAGGGTTGTCAAATTTTACATAGAAGGAACCCGTTTACTAAACAAAATAAGTCAAGATAATCTAGTTTTGTCCAGAAAACATCAACAGAATTGATGACATTCTACGCACATGAGGTCTATTTCAGAGCCAAAATAAACGTCGTACCGCGTTAAAGTGTCCCATATTGACTTTCCCTTGGAAAACACCAATGAGGCCGGGTTATACGGGGTGTTCTAAGGTGGGGCGCCACACTTGGTCACACCCTCGGCCCTGACGTCAGCGCCTTAACGCACCTGCCTTAGGGGTGGCTAGGTTTATTAAATCTGATTTAAAAAAAAACTTTTACAGTTCAACAAAAATTAGGTATGCTGCATAAGCCGTAGATTGTGGGTTCGATTCCCAACAATATATACATTGTTAATATATTTTTGTGTCAATACCTTAAAATATTTTTTAGTGATAAGACCGTGGATTTAACACAGGCTACTTTTTATCTCGAAAACATGTAGCGCGCAGCACCGCGGGGCGCAGCTAGTCAATAACAAAAGTAAATATATTTTTATTTTGGGCAGTACCTATGTACAAATTTAGAGATCAAAGAAATACACACCTATAGAAAACCAAAAATGTCATTATTATAGAACATATATCTAGATAAATTATATCTTAATAAGAGTTAATATTTAGTAACATAATAATCTCTTAGTCTACACGAATATTATAAAAAGGAAAGATTTATGTTTTTGGATGTTTGTAACGAATAAACTCAAAAACTATGCTGAACCGATTTCAAAAATTCTTTAACCGTTAAGAAGATACACTATCCCCGGGTGACATAGGCCACTTTTTATCCCTGTATTCCCACGGGAACGGGCACTACGCGGGTGAAACCGCGAAGCGTCTGCTTGTATTAAATAATCGTCAAAGTCATAAAACAATGTCTCTAGAACAAGTTTAAGATTTCTTAACTTTTTGTCAAACTCGTACAGTACAACCCCTGTAAGCAATCTAAACTGATTATACAGTGGGACCGTCTGGTTATTTTCCACCTGCCAAGGTCGTTCTGCACAGGTCGAGGCAATTAGGGGTCTAACCAGGCCGACGTGACTTTTTACCTCTCCTTACTTCTTGGATAGAAAATTATGGCGTAGCACATTATACATTTAAATATTTTAACATAATAAACATTTATCATCACAAAAATGTTTGTTCTGATAGGCATCGAACCCACGCGCTACGGCTCCTGAAGCGGATATTCTATAAATGCAAATTTATAGTATTTTATTATTGATAATTACAATGTCACAAGTCAAAATCCGTAATTTTTTTTTTCTTTTTATGGTTGACAGCCTAGGTGTTTGACCACAGCTCACCTGATGTAATATCATTAAACGTGTTTAAAAACACTGCTTACATGTCAATTAATAATAAAATGTCAAAATAAAGTACCTACCTACTTATGTCAATATAAAAACATGTCAATGTACAAAATCATAAATACTTTTTTTTATGTGAAAAATAATGAGACGAACGAGATGCTCTCCTGATGGTAAGAGATAACGGCTGTCCATGACCATGACCGCGATAAACAGAACTTTGTGTGACAAACCAAGGTCTAGGGCATCGCTGCTTTGGCGCTCATTGAGTTAACAGGGTATTTAAAAAATGACCTTCTTTCGGCTGGGTACGAATACGCGTAACCCCGTACAGCGGTACCTCGGCGTGACATGGTGGTTGCATAACAGTAGGCTATTACCGTCATTACTGCCAGCATTAGCATTGTCAGGCTTCGCGAGCTCCTCTTACGGTTCATTTAAAACTAGACTTGCCAGGTTTCTTTTAAATCTAACTTAACTGTAAGAATTGTTACGCGCAAAATACGCATGCGCTAGAAAAAAAACAGATAAAAGGAATTTTTAAACTGAGGAAAATCGTGTCCCGGCATTATAATAATGGCGGTCAAACGCAATCCTAAAAAATCGGTCAAGTGCGAGTCGGACTCGCGCACGAAGGGTTCCGTACCGTTATCTATAAATATCTATAATCAAGTTTGTTCTATGGGAGCCCCCCTTAAATATTTATTTTTAGTATTTGTTGGTATAGCGGCAATAGTAATCATCTGTGAAAATTTCAACTGTCTAGCTATCACCGTTCTTGAGATACAGCCTGGTGACAGACGGACGGACGGACGTACGGACAGCGGAGTCTCAGTAATAGGGTGCCGTTTTTACCCTTTGGGTACGGAACCCTAAAAAGAAAATAAAAAAAAAACTATATACATTCAAAACTCAACTCTTTCGAAAGTTTATATGTACAAAAATACTGGTATTTTATTCATAAAATGCAGAGTATAGGAAAATTATATGATGCCATGAAACATGTGTTCTCGCATTGCTTCCAAAACTCCGTCGGAAATAATGTTTGACTAGGAAATGATCTCTCGATTCTAGTCTTACATTGGACTGGGACTACACTTGTTTTTTCATCATGTACCTACTTGACTCGAAACGCTTGACACTTACTAATGCACTTTTTACTTGACGGTAGATCTCCTTAGCAGGAGGTCGTCTACGTAAGTACCACCGCAGTACCAGATATTCTGCAGCCTCGTAGTAGTGTGTAAACATTACTGTGTTCCAGTTGGAAAGGTACTACAGCTAGCTAAATTACAGGGCTGTTGAGATTTTCCATCGAGAGTCTCAAAGTAATGAGCACCAAAGCAGAGATGCCCTGGACTTTGCTTTGCAAACTTCTGTTTAAGCCAGTTCTGTGTGTACTGCAATGGTCATGAACAGGAGTTATCACTTTTCATCAGTATAGCGTCTCGTTCGTCTCATTAATTTTACATATTAAAAATGCACAATGTGCTATACCAAAAACTTAAAAAAAGGGGGGGAAAATTGGCAGTCATGTGGACTGCCCGAATGCCAGTGCCGCGAAGTTTTCCTTTTAAAAGGGGATCCTTATATCAGGTAGCCCGATCGAGATAAACAATGGCATTTAGAGCAATTAATTATTTATCACACGGGTTGGTGTTCCGGAAATAGGCGAGTATTCGGGAGAACTGGAAAATGTCGGGTAAACCCACAAAGCTATCAGTAATGTTTTGACAAAGACGTGGTACTCGAATTCGCGTAAACAGATCTTATGAAAACAAATTGGTTATTTTTGGTGTTTCTAGGAAGTGAATCGAGAATACTTCTAGAGCAGTATGTATTTACACTGCGGATTAGAACGATTTAGAATTCTTTGTTAAATTTCACTTCTTGTAAAATATATGACAGCAGTCTGCGGTACGAGGCAACCTCACGGTCAAGAACCACTCCAACAAGAAAATAAAAAAATATACTTGAAAATAATCTCACATAGACGGTGATTGGTGGTAGAACTTTAAAGTAGGTACCACTTCAGTACCAGATATTCAGCAGTAGTGTGTAAACATTACCGTTTCCGATTTGAAGATTACTACAGTAGCGAAATTACTGGGCTGTTGAGACTAACCATCGAAAGTCTCAAAGTAACGAGCGTCAAAGCAGCGATGCTCTAGATTTTGTTTTGCTACTAAAAGTTCTGTGTATCGCTGCAATGGTCATGGGCATGTGTTATATCTTACCATCAGGAGAAGGTATTGGTTTAACATTAAAAAATAATAATATTTGTATGAATAATAATCATACAACATAAAAGTGTCTAAGTAAGTATCACAGTTAGTATTTTATTCACTTTTGCATCGCCTCTACTAGTTTCCCTTTTAAATGATAAAAGAAATCGTCTTTGTAAACTTGCAAATTCAAATTGAATTTTCAACTCCGAATATGGACGAAATTCGATAAAACATAATGGATTGACAACGGAAAATTGTATTTAATAACTCTTCCCAAAACTTGCCAAAAGAATCTGTCACTTAGCGTTGCAAAGATTTAGCCGTCAAAAAAATATAACACGATTTCAATTCCGAACGAATCACTAGTACGCAATATTTTCCGAGTAAACTAAATAAGATCGACCTAGAAATAAATCTTACTCGGGTCAACGATGTTATGGCGGTTAAACCAGTTTCCCTCTATGAGTGACAGCTGTCAAACATTGCTGCCATTTTTAATTGATTCAACTCGTCATCCTACAAACTTTTCCGCAGGGATGCTGAACGAAAATACTAAAAAATCCTTAGAAGTACAACATGGGCGTGAACTCTAACGTAGCATATGTTTTGTTATCTTTTTTTTTGTTTTCAGGGGCACTAACTTTTTTATCCCTCACACCCTGCAATAAAATAGTTATTTGTTCTACAAGAGTGCAAAGTTGCTTTTTAACCGCGTGTTCAATTTTAATGACCGAGCAAGCGAAGGATTCAAAAATTCAAAAATTAGAATCCTGAGCGTTAGCGAGGGAATCAAAAGAGCACGAGGTGAAAAATCTTTACACTCGAGTGCAACACGTAACTTTTCATCCCACCACAGCGAGGAAATGACTAAATGCAAAAAAATCTTTTAAAATCACAATATACTTTTATTTTAGTTTAGGTACTAACTACTACATTAACAATATGACGTGAATAGAAAATTGCGCGCGCAAAGCAAATTAAAAAAAACGTACACCAAGGAGGTTCCGAGTCTTAAGTTTTTAACAAATTAAAAAAAAGTTGTAAGTTAAATTCGGCACCATGGAGGTAAAACAAGTAAATAGGTTTAATGATGTTTTGAATTCACAAACTTAGTGCACACGATGTTCTAAATTCAAATTTACTTTATCCTCTAGCGGATATAATACGACTTTTGCACTCGGATATCGATGAGCAAAAATACTCTTTCCGAGATGGGGGGGATGAAAAGTAAATGACACACATAGGGCAGTTCCATGTTTGACCACCTAGGGAACACATGGCCGCTCATCGCTTCAGATAGTTGTGTCGTATAAATTCTGTTTATGTATTTAGATGTACACGTTCGCATTCTTGCACGAGTATTTGAATGTATTTTCGGCGAACAAAAGAATTTTATGTTATTTTGAATGCTGACATCTCTGTGTGGGTGATGCAGTTTTACGTAACTGTCCAAAAACTGTAGCTGGGTTATGGAGTAGTCTTTACTTTTTTTTTTAATATAAAAGTAATGAGACTAGACTACTTTTTATTCTGAAAAATGCGAACAAGTACGCAGGACATGACTCGTCTTTCGTTATTTATTTTGCCGTATCTAAACTATCGGAATACTTAAAAAAAAAAATGAAACGGTTCCTTCAACCCAGTAACAGAATTCCGTTTGATCCATTGCCAATCAAAGCTTGACGGTTCAATGTAAAAACTGCCGTAAAAATATGACGATCTATCCTTGCTTCCTGAAATAGATCCGACGGTCTAAGTTCGCGTCACCACGGACGATGTTTCCCGACGTATTATGCAAATGATAAACTTAAATGGGCATTTCATTGAGAAAATTTAATTCTAGTTTTTTTTTAAATACGCTTTCATAGGGTTCGCTCGTAACTCACAATCTCAGTTACAAATATAACCAAATTTTGCTAGAAAATTTTAACCTCTTTTTTGTCGTATCGAAATGAAACTTTGTACTTACATGAAGTTACGATAACAATACTAAAATTTGGTATCTTGGAGCTGAGCTGACGATGGAACCGGGAGGTGGATAGTGGGACTCTTCAGTGGCTTCAGTATCAGTATAAATCAGTAGTTTGGGCTTTTGTGATTCGTTTTAACAAGTACAATATTTTACACTTCTTTTTTTTAAAGATAGATAGATAGGTTTTTTTTTAATGCTTGACGGGCTATGTGTTTGACCACAGCTCACCTGATGTTAGGTGACGATGTGGTCGAAGATGGTAAAGCACACCTAGCCTGGAATGGAACTAGATACTCTTTATTGTGCACACCAGAACTCGAAAAATGTACAGAAAACAAAAGCGTCTTATGAGCTAGTGCCACACGTAGCGGCATTATCGCTAAAAGCGATCTCTTCCAGGCAACAAAAAATTGAAAACACGTTACAGATTAAGAACAGACGGGAGACGTTAAGATGTTTGTTGTGTTATTATATAAATATTGTTAATATGAAATCTGATAGGTATAGTATATTTTATTTCTCTGTGAAATTTTAATTTAAGTTTACATTTATTTTTGTACTCTCCGATCAATTGTGATCAGGAATAGAAACTAATATATACACGTACATATGTGATCTTTTGTTATAAAATGTTATTTAAAATTTTCGTTTATCCTAGTTAATAAATCCTACCATCCTATCCTACTAATTCCACTAATATTATAAATGTGAAAGGATGGATGGATGTTTGTTACACTTTCACGCAAAAACTACTGAACGGATTTGGATGAAATTTGGTATGGAGGTAGCTGAGTCTCTGGATTAACACATAAGCTACTTTTTATACCGAAAACATGTAGCGGGTAACACAGCTAGTAACTCAATAAAAAGCTTGCATTGCCCACTGAGGCCTGACCAATCCACATAACGTACAACGTTTGAAAATTGTCCGTGGAAACGCTAACTAACGTATTAATACTCCAATCTGTTTCCTAAATATTGGCCAGGTGGCGTATTTATTGAAGCATTTCAAAGATTAATAAAAAAATAGACAGGTGTTTATTTTTCGTGTCGAAGTTCGTCGAGGAAAGCTTTCTGAATAAATATGCGGAGTCGAAGAATTATATATACGAGTAATTTTTGACAGACATTTAGAGGACATCTATCTTACCGGGCCAGAACATAAATTAACAATGGAATTGCCCTTATTGAGATAGTAGCGGACGCCTCGCGGTTTCACTTATCATTATAAAGAAGAAAGATTTGATCGATTGTTTGTATTGAATAGGCTCCGAAACTACCGGACCGATTTAAAAAATTCTTTCACCGTTGGGAAGCTACACTATAAAAAATAAATAATAAATATTGGACGACATTTAAGCGCACAGCGCTATCTAGCCCCAAACTAAGCAAAGCTTGTACTATGGAAACCAGACAGCTGACAAAATACTTAAATACATTTTTTTTTGTAAATACATACAGTACAGACAAACATCGATGTTAGTCACACAAATGTTAGTCCTGAGTGGGAATCAAACCCCCGCCCTTCAGCTCTCGAAGCAGACCTACTACCAATGAACCAACAGGGATATCCCCGGGTGACATAGGCTACTTTTCATCCTCGTATTCCCACGGGAACGGGAACTACGCGGGTGAAAGCGCGAGGCGTCCGCCATAGTTAGTTATAAATATAACCTTCAAAACAAACCATTTATGTCAAGAAAAGTGTGACGAGTGGAACCGAAACAAAGCATTAGATGTATTATTGAAACTATAACTAAAAAATAATCTGAAATCCATAGTAGCGGCGTCAATTAGCCGCACTTGCGTCAGCGGTCGCCACTCGCAGTCTGCTGATAAACATAACTATATCATGATGGACAGGAACGGAAAAATACATCCTATATCCCTGATACCTCATTTGGTCCATTTTTTATTTGTATTACCGCTTCAAGAGCTGTAGGGAGTGGGTTCTTCCCACCCAGGGCAAACATTTATTTATTTATTATGTATTGAGAAAGAAGACGGCTAAACCGATTACATCCAATCTCACAAATTTTGACATGTACCAATAAAACAAAAATGTCAAATACAATTATAAAAATTAAAAAAAAAAACAGAAAAAAATAATAATTATTAAATGAAGATGTCAAAGTACAAAACCAAAAAATAAAGTAATAATAATATTTTAAAAAAAACGAATTACAAATTGTCATAAATTTAAAAAAAAAAACAAAAAAAAAATAAATGTCTAGATTGGGATCGGAGCCTGGATTAGTGTGTTAATTGTGACGAGCATATATATGCTTGTATCGTATTCTTTATCGTAAATATGTATGTACTAGCTGCGCGCCGCGGTGTTATTCGCTACATGTTTTCAGGATAAAAGTAGCCTATGTGTTAATCCAGGATCTCAGCTACCTCCATACCGAATTTCATTCAAATCTATTCAGTAGTTTTTACGTGAAAGAGTAACAAACATCCATTGATCCAAACTTTCACATTTATAATATTAGTGGGATTTATTAAAATATATATTCAGTCTCGTGCGTCCCGAAAGTTTAGTTCTAAAAACCAGCGCTGCTGAGAAATCGGCAGCACTGATGCTGAGAACTAACCTTTTTTGTCGCACTGCACACTACATCGACAACTTTCTACTTATTATTATTGTTAGTATGGTCGTCTTTTTTAAATCATTTATATGAAGTGTTTTTCATCATCACATGTCATCTATGTAGTGTTGTGTGTCAAAATAAATGTTTTCTTTCTTTCTTTCTTTCTTTCAATCTGAAAGAATATCTTTTCAAATTAAAAAAAAAAAACAAAATTCGGTATATAAAGAAAAAAAAACTTTACTGATGCCAAAACCATTTCGAAATAGGACATTTCTGTACAATATTTTTACGTTTAAAACTCTGTAGTCATAGTCATAGTCATAGTCATAGTGTTTTATTGATAACATAAGTTACAAGACAAATAATACAAATTAATTAAACTAAAATAAGTAGTTCAATTAACATGTTAAACTATGAGGTAGGGTTTATTTTAATAAAATTCATAAATCAAATTTGACTTTCAATTGATGTCTCATGGCGTCACCTAGTAGGGCAACTTTCATAGACCAAAGAAGCAATGGCAAACCAAAACAAAATTTGTCAATGTCAAGTCAACGGCGATCATAATAATCTTTTCAATACACATACGTCGAGCTGTTTTTTGCTTTATTGATACAAATATCTGAATTATTTTACTTTAAACGCTAGTTGGACTCAGATATCGCTTTTATGACATAAGATTTGTTTACTTCATGACATGAACTGTAAAAACCGAAGACGTGACAGAATAGCTTTACAGCTTTAGCCTGCCCGATGGGGCAAATTAAAAAAAACTTGTCAGTTCTGTTGTTAAATGTGTCAAATGTATTTGTTTACTTTTTTGTTTTATATGACAAAGGCATATTCTACATATTCAGCCGACCTCATGACGTCATAACAATAAAAAGTTTGAAAACGTATTAAAATTAAACTACCGTATAGAAAGCCAGAATATTCAAATTAGTTTCATAAAATAAAATTCAATACTATCAGTAAAAAATATTTAAAAAAAACTTTACATACCGAATTGGTTTTTCAATGATGTAATTGAGGTTACAAACATAAAAAATAAGGCAACCGAATTAAGAACCTCCTCCTTTTTTGAAATCGGTACAAAAAGTAGATCGAGTGCAAGAATCTCGTATATAAAATAAGTCACGCATTGCACAAAATCAAAGCTAATAAATATCAATGGTTTACAATTGTAGATGTACCTACTATAAACATACACACCGGCGGTCGGTGTTTATAATAACACGCGCAGACCCAGTTATATCATTACGTAGACGACGCAACTACGTTAATAGTATAATTAGAGAAAAACATTATGAATTACTTAGCGACCCGTCGCTAGTCTCTCTTAACTCGTTTAACAATATAAAATAATAAATAATTAATATCGTAGGACATTACCTACACCTACTATAACTTAATTAGTGAAATTTTACTTCATTGCTTCGTCCTTCTAGATTTTTTTTTTAATGAATATCGCAGGACATTACACACAGCGCCATCTAACGCCAAAGTAAGCAGACCTTGTGTCAGTCAGATAACTGATAGAAAACATAATTATATACTTTTTTTAAATAATTTTTGTAAATGCATACTTATAATACATACAGAACACCCAGACACAGAATAAACATTTGTTGATACATAAAATGTTTGTCCTGAGCGGGAATCGAACATAAATATAGCTTATGTCACTCAGTGATAATGTAGCATTCTAAAGATGAAAGAACTATTTAGATCAGTCCAGTAGTTTCGGAGCCTATTTATTACAAACAAACCAAAAATCAAATCTTTCCTCTTTATAATTAGTGAAGACTACCGACCCGCCACGGCTCCGCACGCGTGCAATGTGGTGCATATGCATATGTATTATATACATATAAACCTTCCTCTTGAATCACTCTGTCTATCCATCCATCCATACACATCACACAAGCTCTGGTTAGTTTGGGGCCAGATGGCGCTGTGTGTATAGTCGGTGTGTGTGTCGTAGTACGATAATTTTTTTTTTATATCGTACACATATACATGATACGATCCTACGATAAGAACAATAAAAACGCCAACTTTCTATTTTGGTACAACGGACAACATGCAGCATCCATCTTGCTCGTCTGTGATGACAATAATACTGGCAGGGTGAACCCGCGCCTCGGCTCCCTACTAGCGGAAAACTACAGAATGTACTGAATGCAGACTTGCGGTATTTTCGGGAAGGTCAAAGAAATACAGGCGTAGCCGCTTTATACGTTTGTATAAATAAATCTTCTCCTACTCTTATCTTATCACTTGCCAAAATCTGTGATGGATTCGGAGAGTGTACCTGCCTTTAAGGACATTAAACATTTCACTTGGTGGTAGATCTCCTTAGCAGAAGGTCGTCTAGGTAGGTACCACCGCGGTACCAGATATTCTGCCGCCAAGCAGTAGTGTGTAAACATTACTGTGTTCCGGTTTGAAGGGTACTGCAGCCAGAGAAATTCCTGTTGAGACTAACCATTGAAAGTCTCAAAGTAATGAGCGCCAAAGCAGCGATGCCCTGGACTTTGTTTTATAACTCAAAGTTCTGTGTATCGCTGCAATGGTCATGAACAGGAGTTTTCTTTTACCATCCGGAGATCGTCTCGATCGTCTCATTACTTTTCACATAAAAAAAAAGCGCTATCTGACCCCAAACTATCTAATAATAGAAACCTAACAACTTAAAAATTGTGAAACTCGGACTTGACCAGTTTTTTTGATCCACTTAAGCTTAGGTTGAATATTCACCCTTCGCCACAGTTAACTTATAAACCATCTAGCCTTACTAAATAAATAAATATCGCAGGACATTACACACAGCGCCATCTGACCCCAAACTAAGCAAAGCTTGTGCTACGGAAGTCAGATAACTGATAGATTTTTTTTGTTGTAAATAGATACTTATAGTAAATACAGAGCACCCAGACACAGAACAAACACTTTATTTATACCACAAAATGTTTATATACTGCGTGGAAATTGAACCTACGCCCTTCAGCTCTTGGAGCAGACATACTACCAATGAACCAACAGAGCTGTAAAAGATTAGGTAATACGTGTTAGGTACCGCCTTTCTACATTGTTTAACTAATCTAGAAGGACGAAGCAATGAAGTAAAATTGTAGATTAAACGAACTTACCTTAAGTGAAGTTCTATTCAGTATGTATTTACAAAAAAAAAGTATTTAAAAGTATTCTATCAGTTATCTGACTTCCATAGTACAAGCTTTGCTTAGTTTGGGATCAGATGGCGCTGTGTGAAATGTCCTGCGATATTCATTAAAAAAAAATCTAGAAGGACGAAGCAATGAAGTAAAATTGTAGATTAAACGAACTTACCTTAAGTGAAGTTCTATTCAGTATGTATTTACAAAAAAAAAGTATTTAAAAGTATTCTATCAGTTATCTGACTTCCATAGTACAAGCTTTGCTTAGTTTGGGATCAGATGGCGCTGTGTGAAATGTCCTGCGATATTCATTAAAAAAAAATCTAGAAGGACGAAGCAATGAAGTAAAATTTCACTAATGAAGTTATAGTTGGTCGTGAAGTCACAGTTTTGGGTGGACACCTATTTACAAGTGAAGCCAGCATAAGCCACCAATTTGCAACGAGGGGTAAAAAATTGAAAAGCCCATATCATATATCAGCTTCTCAACAACTTTGGTGCAATTTGGCACGTTGCCAACGCTAGATTGACCCAGCGGCGGCGCGGCGCACGCAAACCGCGCTCGTAATGCAGTTAAAATTGTATTTAACTGCGCTTACACGCGTTTCCGAGTGATATTACTGTTATTTTCAGCCCCGTTGGCTCATTGGTAGTATATCTGCCTTGAGAGCTGTAGGGCGTGGGTACGATTCCCACTCAGGGCAAACATTTTGTTAATAAACAAAAGTTTGTTCTGTATGTATTATAAGTATGTATTTACAAAAAAAAAAGTATTTATGTATTCTATCAGTTATCTGACTTCCATCACACAAGCTCTGCTTAGTTTGGGGCCAGATGGCGCTGTGTATAGTCCTACGATATTTATTTATTTATTATTCAGTATCTCAGGTGAGATTCGTAAATAGGGATGTTTACTGTCAAGGCGAAACATAGCATTCACTCAGTGGCGGTTTGACACATTCCCCAAGTATAGGCATGATGCCCGTAACTTAATTAAATGGTCTTCATGTTATACCTGAAAAGGTGTACAAATATTTGATGGCAACAGAATAGTTAATCTAGTAATATGGATTTTTCTTATGGTGGTACAATTTCCATACAAATATTTTTTCCCCAGTTATGGACAAATTGAGCATAATATTACAGTGAAATCAAAGCTACTGGCATTTATTTTGGTCTTTATTTGCGGTAAATTACAATTGCTTGAATTGTTTTATTCAAAAATCATAAAGTCATAAATCTATCATAAATTTGATTTTATGCTAATGATCTACTGTTTTATTGCAAATAAAGACCAAAATAAACGCTAGTGGCTGTGATTTCACTGCAAAATTATGCTCCATTTGTCCATATATGCTCCTGCTACCACCAAGTAAATAAATCACAATGATTATAAATAATAACCTCCTTTCAGCATAGTTCACCCCAATCTTAATAGAATACCTTTCGAGCCGAAGTAGTTTAATTATGATTTTATTGGCCAGTTTAAATACATCTCAGAGGCCATAAATCTATATCTGAAGCAGTTATTTCCCCCCACGTATGTATACTACCTAATTACAGTTTTATTACTGTACGACTAAAACAAGGAACGTGTGACGTCATAATTCCAAAAAAAAAAAAACATTTTTTTCCGCTAAAAATTAAGATTGATCAGTAGTAAGGGGATCTATTTCAAAACATTGGCAGGAATAAAAAAAAAAGTATCCTAGGATTTCTTTTTTTTTTATGGTTGACAGCCTAGGTGTTTGACCACAGCTCACCTGATGTTAAGTGACGGTGTGGTCGAAAATGGTAAACACACCTAGCATGAAATGGAACTAAAAAGAAAGGAAGGATATTCAACACAGTGCCATCTAGGCCCAAACTAAGCAAAGCTTGTACTATGGGAACCAGATAGAATACTTATATATATACATTATTATAATAGACACAGAACAAACATGTATGTTCATCAGACAAATATTTGCCCATAATAGGCATTGAACCCATGCCCTACAGCTCTTGAAACAGACACACTAACAAATGAGCTAACAGGGAAGTCAATTAAGGTACATACAGTAGCGGATTAGGTAGGCGCATAGAGTAGATGCGGTCTAAATGTGGAGCACGTTTGTATAGAAAAATCATTCATTCGCAAAGTATGTGTCGCGAGGTCGTGGTTCGGAGCGAACAACCAGCTCGTCATAAATATCTTCAGATGTGTGTCGACAACAATGCATGAATAACTGTTAATGTCATGCAATGATTTACGAGATTGTGTTTACAGGAGAAGCCAGCGATAGAAAAAGCAAAATTAAAAAAAAGCGCGCTAATCGTTTTCATTCTAAGAAATAGAAGCTGCCGGTTCTTTGTGTCTCCAATCTGTATCCATTCAAGGTCAGAGTAAATAACATTTAAAATGCTTCATCTTCGACCACATCGTTGCTCACCAACAGGCGAGATAGTAGTCAAACGTGGTTTTATCGACAAAGAATTCTTGGCATAACAGCGAAAATGTTCAAGACAGAGATAATAAAGTTAGGTGAAAAAAAAACTTCCTTGAATCCTTTCCGTCCATTGGTTGTCTGTAAATAGATCGCTTTTAGCGATAAGGTCACCAGTAGTTACACTTGTTTCTTAAGTTTGTTTTTCTACATAATCTCTCATGTAGTAAAGAACTAATCAACAACATTATATCTGTCTATACCATTATAAAGAGGAAAGATTTGATTGTTTGTTTGTATTGAATAGGCTCCGAAACTACTGGGCCGATTTCACAAAATCTTTTACCGTTGGGAAGCTACACTATCCCCGGGTGACATAGGCTACTTGTTATCCCTGTGTTCCTACGGGAACGGGAACTACGCGGGTGAAACCGCGAGGCGTCCGCTAGTATTTTATATTTACATACCCAGTATCATACTGGCTACATAAAGAAAACTTCGCGAAGCCAATTTAAAAAAAAAATGCATTATCCAACCTCGTTTAACAAACAAACATTTTGATAGACTCTTTGCCTCGTTGGCAACTACGTACCGAAAAGTTTTTAAGTACTACAACATAAATTTTCCTTTTCAATGTTACAAAGTACGTTATTTCACTTGTCAGTAATTGGTATCTAAACTTCTTAGAAAAACACTTTTATACTTTACACAGAACAAAAATTAACATTTAAATAACACGACACAAAAAGGATAAACCTTGAATTTTTCTAAAGACATATTATGTACATAGGTACATAAACTGTAAGTATGAGATTAAGTATAACAAACGTTATCTTCATAAAATTATTTACATTTTCAAATTTTGACAACCTGGACTGTACTTGACCAAGACTGGACTTTGACTATAACTTTACGTATGAGGACACTTATTAAACTTTTGAAACTTGAAAATATATTAATACTTGACACTGGCAAATGCTAAAAGGCGACGCCAAAACCAAAGAAAAACAAAACTATATAATAAGTTAACATTGTAAATTGTAAGTATTGAGTAACTGTTTATTTTACCACAAATATGTACTCTAATAAATAATTCTCCTCGTAAAAACATGTACTCTGTACTAGAGGGAAAAAACCGTAGATAAATCCGTAGCAATATGGTTAACTACCAAAATAAAGCACATCACTTAAAAATCACGTGTTTTGTTATTTTTTACTAAAAGTTCGCGAAACCCGCAATGCGTCTCCGAGCGCGACGATTTTCACACTGAAAATGAAATCCGAAAAAGCTGACTGCAATCCAACCGACCAGTATAACTAGACACCCTGAAAACACAAATAAATGCCACAACGGGGTTCACATTACACCGGATAATAAAACGCCGAGGAAAATAAGCATTATGGCAAAGGTAATAGCGACGATTTTTCAATGTGTTAGTTCTACATCGGCATTTAAATAGCACGGGAATACAAACTTTATAACTGCACGTATATGGACTCAATTCGATTGTACTAGTCCAATGTTTAGACAATAAAAATATTAGTGAAAACAAATCGCTAACGTAAATACTAATTACGAAATCGTATGTTTTGCCATCGAAAACAAAACATGTATCTATGCTACAGTTATACCAATTTCAGCTCTAAATGTCGCCAATTAAAGTTTGAATTTCTATAAATAATGTGTGTAGTTAAGACTTTTTGAAGTCTGCGCGGTGGATTTAGTACGGTCCTAGGCGGAAATGGGAAAATGGAGAATATTTCGATATTTCGTCTGTGGATCGGTTGGCGCGACGTATTTCTGGAATGCAAGGAATCTAGACTTATTGCTGTTGTATTTGTGTTAAGTATTTAGTTGTTCTTTTGGAAAGTCACTCTCTGAATAGGAAAGATACATTTACGAATTTATAAAACAATAGCGGACGCCTAGCGGTTTCACCCGCGTAGTTCCCGTTCTCGTGGGAATACAGGGATAAAAAGTACCCTATGTCACCCAGAGATAGTGTAGCTTCGCAACGGTGAAAGAACTTTTGAAATCGATCCAGTAGTTTCGGAGCCTATTCAATACAAACAAAGAAATCTTTCCTCTTTATAATAGTATTGATAGATAATTATAAATAAAAGATTTCTGTTTTATGTTTTTTTTTTCTAAAACATTAATTATTATGTTATTTACTTACTTTAGCCATCGTAGTTTTTTTTTCTTTGAATAGTGTTCGTTAAATAAATAGATACCTAGATACATCAAACATCAATGGAATTTAAATCATTTTCAAATAAGTTTAATTATTATGAATAATTTTGTTTTTAATTTATTTCCGCAGTGTAAAATGAAAATCACTGTTTGTTAGAAATCAAAAGTCAAAAATAATCAAAATTGAAAAATGAGCCATCTAGTGGAACTGAACGAAATGTCTCAACTCGTTGGTTCAACGTGGACAATCACGAGCTACACACTGCATCCGCTAGAGGGCTCCCTAATGAAATTTATTTATTAAAACTGTGCGATTTATTTTAATTATGTAGGATATTAGTATAACTTGGTGTGTCATGGCGCCACTATTTCAAACCGGTAGGTGTTTTCAATCACAATTCGACTGTATGTTTTTATTTCTTGGTAGATCATACTTCAGAGGTGGTCCCATATCAATTTTATCAAAATCGATTGAGCAATTTCTTTTAAAACAACAAAAATTGTATACATCTATGATATTTTCGTTTAGCCCGTAACCTCGCTGTTTCATTGGAGCAGTGCGTTTAGTTGGCCTAAGGGTCGTGGAGTCGGTTTTTTAAATTGTAAATTTATATCTCATTTTTTTTTTATAGTACTCACTGGTTGTTGTGGGCGGTGAGTCGGTTGGGGTCGCTCGCGTTGCGATGTTTCCCGCGGCGCGGTAGCTCGCGCTCGCGCTCGCGGTCGCGACAGCTCTCCGCGCGGTTCACGCCGCGCCCGCCAGATGGCACGCGCCACCTGAAAACGGCACATCACTTAGAACTAAGTTTTTCTAATTTATATGCATTATTCGCGGTATGCAGACAAAACAAGTGTTTAAGTTCATTTCAAGTAAAAAAAAAAATAATGTGTTACGTTGACAAAGATCACGGACCCCGGTGTCTGTGGAGCTTTTTTTTCTTTATATATGTATATAATTATAATTATATAAAGACACTTATAGCTCCACGCGTAGCTGCTAACATGATTTCTGAACAGATTTGGAAATCTTTAAATTTTTTATATCATCCCGAGTGACACTATATGGCTATATTATTTAATAAATTATTACAATTATTATTATTTATTTTTATTAATTTACTATTATTTTAAATATTGCTTGTTTTATTAACTTTTGATTATTTACACCTTGAAATTCCATAATTATGTATTATGTAATTTAAAAAAAAACATTAATAATAAAATTAGTACGCATACGAGTTTATAACCATAAGACCTTTATGTATCCACAATTTATCGCGATTAAATGACTTGAACTTCGAGTTCACTCGCCTGATGTTAACCGAAGACAACGCTTGCATAGAAGAAACCAAACCCACACTCAGGGAGCAAGTTACATTGTGCAGCGGTTCGTACGATGAAAGTGGAATGGAACCATTAGATCCGCGTGTTTGCAATAAAATATGTGATAATAGGTATATTATATTTGTTAATTAATATGATGGGTGGGATTTTTCTATTATCGCAAATGAAGTCGATTCCCGGAGTATATTTCTTAATTTCAATCTTAATCCACCTTCAGCGTTCAGACGACTGCTATATGAAACGTACATCTCTATTTGACTTTGACTTTGTCTTGGAAAAATAGTGTTTTCAATTGATTTACTTAAAATACTTAACAGTGTCAGAATACATAAGGAGCTATGCCAAAAACGAAAATACGATAAAAAAACTTCTTTTTTTTTGTGCTAGATTCAAAGCAAATGTAGTACCTACAAAGAACCGTGCCACCATCGCATGCCTTCTGGAATCATTACTGGTGTAACTGTCTATACGATTTTGTATTTATTGATTACTTAGTTACACAACTAAAATCTTACACTCGTCTGGGATTGAACTAAACCGTACGAAAACAATGTTCATCCATAAATGCTAGAAAAATATATAAAATAAATAAAAAGTCACATTTCCTCCCGCAGGGGTCGTTTCCCCGCATATTAGATTAGGTATATTTATGTTTATAGGTAATTCACGTTTTTTTTATCTATGCTCAAGAAAACATAAAACATCAACATGCGCCATCTAGCGGCGAGTAGAAGAACTACGCCATGTCAACAAAACAAATTTACTCTAAAAACCTTATTCAAAATTACGACTAAAATGTACTATTTCCTCTCAGTTATCATAATTATGTTTGTACTTACGTGCTGTCTTTGTCAGGTTCTTTAGTGGCAGCGTCGCTTGTGTCGACATCTGCGTCGGGCGCCGTCGGCTCATCATTCGAACCTTCCCGCTTCGATTCACCTGAAAATTAACACAGTTTACGTCAATTACTTGTCACACAATGCAGTAGCTAAGCACGCGCCCGCGCAGTGGGCTAGCAACCATTCCACGCGCGGAAACGTGACAAAATACAAGTCTCAATCACAAATCTCAATCTCAAAACAAGACTACTCGAATGCTCAACCGAGCAAGAGTTAAGATATTGTAAAAACTTTATTTTTATTTTTCAATGGCCTTTACTAAGTGCCCTGGCCTTTATTAAGTTACTCAATATGGATGAGGTAGAAGTCCTATTACACTCAAACAATATTGACATCCTATTAGTGCCTTTACAAAAAAAAATTAAAAATTATACGTTTGTAAAAAAACCTACATTACTAAGGTTAAGGATCAATTTTGAAAGATTTAGTCACTAAACTGTTGCCATCCTTGTTTAATGAACTATAAGGATCATAATATACTTTATTGTCAATAGATGTTATTGAAATGTAAGTTAATATATCAACAGCGTCATCCATCACGAATTGTACATTATTTTTAATTTTTTTTTTTGTTTCATTTACGACGCTACATACAATAAATAATTTAGTTTATAACTACTATATCCTACCTAGATATTCTAATAATACAATAAAATTCTTTTCTTAAAAATAAACACCAAAATGTAAAAAAAAAATTGCAATGAAAAAGGACTGTTTTAAATTTAGACTTGTCAACCAAAGCCTTTAAATTTGGTCATAATGTTATTTGAATAACAACGCCATCTGTCATCGAGTAGTGAAATTACAATTTCAGGTTTTCCTATTTTACATCTATGCCTAAAGAGTTTTGGCGGGAACGCGGAAGGGTCGTGTCGCCGCATTGTATTATTTTCCAAAAAGTGTTTTTAAACGGTTTTTTTTTTTAATTTAAATAGTAATGAGACGAACGAGACGATCTGCGGATGGTAAGAGATAACACCTGTCCATGACCATTGCAGCGATACACAGAACTTTGAGTAACAAAACAAAGTCCAGGGCATCGCTGCTTTGGCGCTCATTACTTGGAGACTTTCGATGGTTAGTCTCGACAGCCCAGTAATTTCGCTAGCTGCAGTACCCTTCAAACCGGAACACAGTTATGTCTACACACTACTGCTTAGCGGCAGAATATCTGGTACTGCGGTGGTACCTATCTAGACGACCTCCTGCTAAGGAGATCTACCACCAACTGATTTAGCTTGCCCTGTTTGTTGTTGTTGATATTTTTGGATAAAATTTAGTAATTGAAACATGGCCCCCTTTCTGTTGATAGATTGATCTGATATTTGGTGCACGCCTTTAGTTCGTTTATTCCGATGACAATACATTATCTACGCTAATTTTATAATTTTTTTTAATTTTTTGTGTGTTTGTATAGGCTGGGAAACTACTGGACCGATCTGAATAATTCTTTCATCATTAGAATGCTACATGACCACTGATTGACATAGGCTATATTTATAATGTTAATCGAGTTTTGCTTTCCCGTGCGAAGCCGGGGCGAGATACCCGTAAAAAATATACTTATTAAATTATTTCGAGTGTTAGTGTTAGACGCATAAAAATAATGGTGTTTTATTCATAATTTGCCGATATATATTTTAATTTAACTTAATCTTTAGAGAATGTAATCTAATTATAAATATTATAGTCGAGAAATAACCCAATTTTAATGTAGTCTATAATCACAAATCCGTGAACTGTGACAGATCCAATTTATGGTTCAATGTCATGTCGATAACACCGCGTCTGGGAGGAACAATCAGACACTTGTAACCAACAAACGAAATAAATTTATTTCGTTTGTTGATTACAAGATACAAGAACAACACGAAAAGAAAACTTTTTAATACGCTCGTAGTATTTAAGATTTATTATCATCAGATTTATAGTAATCCCACTAATATCATAAATGTAAAAGTTTGGATGGATAGATGTTTGTTAGTCTTTCACGCAAAAACTGAACTTTGTAGCGATGATAGCTCAGTGGTTGGCGCGGTAGGTTCGCATGCCGAAGGGCGTGGGTTCAAACCCCAACAATGAGCTTGAGCTGCCGGTGAAGGAAAACATCGTGAGGAAACCTTAGCATGGTGGTAGGGTACTTTAGTACTCGGCTGGCTAGCTACCACCCTCAAGTTGAAAATCTGCCGCCAAGCATCTAACGGTGTGTTCCGGCAGCCTCACTTGAGAGCCAGTTGCATTCCAGGCTAGGTGTGCTTTACCATCTTCGGCCATACCTTCACTTGACATCAGGTAAGCTGTGGTCAAACACCTAGCCTGTCAAACATTAAAAAAAAAAAAAAAAACTACTGAACGGATTTGGATGAAATTTGTTATGGAGGTAGCTGAGACCCTGGATTAACACATAGGCTACTTTTTTACCCGAAAACATGTAACGGGTAACACCGCGGGGCGCAGCTAGTTTTAAAATAAATGGATACATAATTTATTTGCAGAAGACCTCTAAAGACGGAAGTATAGTGACCCTGGAGAATGGTGTGTGGGTGGACCTTGAAACTTTGGGACCGTGGAGACCGGGAGCAAAAATATTCTAAGATTTGTCACCTCATTAGAATCTGGTCGACGCTAAACGTGACCAAAACGCTGATCACTAATTTTGCCTAACGTTTCAGTATTGCCGTACAACGCGGCAATATGACCCGAGTTTTGGTGGCAATACCTATTGATAGCGGCCTTTTAAATTAGTTAAATTTATTCAAATTTATTGGACTCTTCTATAGTGTAAATGTAATTAAATAATTATTTATTCGAGGACTTCTTGAAAGTAGAAACGTAATTTAAAATGTCTGATTCCATCTATATATTAAAACTAACGACAACACAGAAATGGGTTTTTTCTAGACCTCCATTGTACACTAGGCTTTTTTGTTGTTTGCTGTACGTAAGGTACTTAGAACAATTCTGGGTCTGATTAGCGAGTGGACGTCAGAATGAAATAGAAGACAAAAAAAATACTAACATTAACTTTAATGAATAAATAAATAAATATTGTTGGGCTATACACACAGCGCTATCTGACCCCAAACTAAGCAAAGCTTGTATTATAGGAATCAGATAACTAATAAAATACATAAATACTTTTTTTTTTGTAAATGCATACTTATAATACATACAGAACACCCAGACACAGAACAAACATTTGTTGATAAATAAAATGTTTGTTCTGAGCGGGAATCGAACCCACGCCCTTCAACTCTTAAGGCAGATATGCTACCAATGAGCCAACAGGGCTGTGAGTCAGTTATTCTATGTATTAGGATGTATTGTTATTAGAATGTAGATATATTATTTAGGTTATAGTTATATATTTTCCTATGTGCATATCCTCGTTATTGACGAACTCGAACAAAACGATTTCAATCTTCGTTTATTGTGCGGACTGCTAGACAGTGGAATGCGCTACCAGAGTGGGTATTCCCAATTATATCCAACGGGGAACACCATCTGGGTGTCTTCAAGTCGAGAGTGAATCGGTATCTTCTGGGCAAGCGTGCTCTATCTTAGACCACATCATCAGTTAGCATCAAGTGAGTTGGCAAACGTAAGCCTATTTGTTATTTAAAAAAACCCCCGTCTTTTCATCCTCTGATACTATCCGTCCTAAGGTTGCCTGGAAGAGATCGATAAGGTCGCCACTTGTTACACCTATATTTAAGTTTATTTCTTCTGTTTTCTGTATTTTAGTGTGTACAATAAAGAGTTATCAATCAATCAATGAATGCGTTTTATTCCGCTATACAGGAACATTAAACACTTTATATTTACAGTGATATAAATAATATGATAATTGTAACACAGTCATACTGTATTTATGGTAGGAAGCCCATAATAGGAAACTGAAATATTATCTAGAATGGCAATTATGGAGGTTGAACGCAATCATACCGTACTTTATATTTCTTTGTTAAAGTGCACCTACATACATATATGGGTAAAATGAAAGGTTACAGAGATAGGATGATAGACGATAATGTCTTACAGAATTTTATACCGAACAGTTTATAAATAAAATAAATAATAAATAAAATAAAAAGCCTTTTATTTCCCACTTTACATTTTACATTACATTTTTACTTATTAGCTAATAATAAATTATTATAGTTTAGTGTTCTTTAATATGAGTAGGAACCCCATATTGGGTGAAGGCCTCCTCCAAAGATGCCCATTTGTATTTGTCCTGTGCGGTCTGTTTCCAGTTAAAACAGTAAAACAGTCGAACAGTTTATAAAAATTATAAAAGTACGCGCGTACGTTATACATTCGGAGTCTCGATCACGAGCGACTCGCGAAAAAGTATTAGTATCGACATCGACAAAAACTTGTATGAGATTTGTACAGCTCTGTATGCTATCGAGGACTCGAATTCGATCAATTTTCGTGATCGAGGCTCAGTTGTATTTTTTAAAATGTTTGTTAACTCAAAACTCACGTCATTTAGAAACCGATTTGAAACGACACACTTTGAGATTGGTACCATAGAAATTTCATAAAAATAGGTCCAGTAGTTATCCAAAATATACCTAAAATGTAGCTGTGTTTGGGCTTACGGGTTTGTCGAGTTTTATTAAGTTTTTTTTTTTTTGCTTAAGTGAGGAAAGATTTGATTGTTTGTTTGTATTGAATAGTACTGGACCGATTTCAGAAACTCTTTCACCGTTGGGAAGCTACATGCCCCGGGTGACATAGGCTACTTTCTATCCCTGTATTGATTGCCACGGGTACGGGAACTACGCGAAACCGCGAGGCGTCCGCAACTTTATAATAAGATGAGACGTGTTATAGAGTGGAGATCGCGTATCGGCAAACGTTGTGTAGGATGTCCTAGACTTTCAATCTTTTGCCTCAAATTTTGTAAAGCCATGATAGTTTATTTATTTATATTGTTTTTCATTAAATTGAAGACTGAATGTAATTATGTATTTTTTAAGTCCAATCATGTTATCACATAAGTGACAGCAATGTCTTACTGATAATAAAGTTTCTTTAAACCTAAACCTAGACGGAGTGACGATATACATGAGACAGCTGGCAGTGGCAGTGGCTTGAGGCGAAAAGCCGAAGATCGGGCTGAATGGCGTGTCCTGGGAGAGACCTGTGTCCAGCAGTGGACTATGCTAGGTTAATGAAGATGATGAGAGATACTTGAGCCCCCCCCCCCCCCCCTCCCTCCACCTATGCTTGCTTGTAAGCATTGATATTGTTTGTACCCTTTTCCTCCTTTTGTGCTTACTTATTACTAGAACGGCCTCCATTATAAAATCATATGGCACGGTTAATATACTTACTTCCGTAAATCGCAAAGAATATTCCCCTCCCTTCCAAGACAGTCGGGCAATCATTAAGATGCAACGCTATAAAGCACAACATAGGTCAATAACCGATCAAGGTGATGGGTCTAAGCCCGCATCGGCAAATATTTCAAAACAATCCTCACATATTTTGAATCTTATTGCCTATAAGTTTAAGACTAGGTTCGCCAAGCAAGCATTGAGAAAAAAAATTGAAAACTATCGACGCCAATTTGAACTGTATATTTGAAGAGTTTAATGTCATACTTGGTTGATGGAGTATTTTTTTTTGCAATACCCGATTTAGAATTTAAGCTTCCATTGAAAATTGCATTGGATCTTAGGTTGGATGATATCACGACGGATGGTAAAAACGCAGAATGAACAGCCCTGGTGTCACAATTTTGGTCTCCCGGAAGCATTACTGCAATAGCCTTTTTACAACTCGCTGGCGGAAATAAGGAAAGCTCCTCTTAAGAAAACCATATTCAAAAGGTTGTATTTAATATTTCACATATATACTCCTTTGTATTTCATCTCCGGACATATATATAATAGATATTATTAGTATCTATTATATATATAATATGTAAGAAAAATAACGTTAACCAATACGGTATGTAAACCATTTCGAAATATTATAATCCTGTACATTATTTTTACGTTTAAAACTCTTTAAACTATTAAATTTACTTGACTTTCAATTGACCTCTAATGACGTCACATAGGCTGTATAGGGCTACTTTCAGTGTCTAAAAAAACAAAGGCAAACCAAAACAAAATATGTCAATGTCAAATCAACGGCAGCCATAATAATTTCTATATTATATTTCGTACACGTACGTCGAGTTGTTTTTCACTTTATTGTTACAAATATCTGGATTATTTTACTTTAAACGTTACTCGGACTCTGATTATATCGCTTTTATGATGTAAGATTTGTTTACTTCATGTCAATTGTCAAAGTCAATGAAATGTGTCAAAATAGCTATGTAGGTATACTTTTAATTTTATTCAGCCTACTTTGTGAAGTCATCGCTATAAAAAGTTTGAAAACATATTAAAAATCAACTATCGCATAGAAATCAAAAATATTGAAATTAGTTTCATAAAATAAACTTTAATATCAGTAAAAAAATATAAAATAAATACAAAAAAATCGTTACATTACCGACTGATTTCAGAGTGCTTACAAAAATGTTTACACTTATTAAAAAACCGACCTACCCCCAACCCTTCCCATTACGGCTTAGTACCAAACTACCCTGGCCAGTACAACTCTGTATAATAAAGGACATTTTAGGAGGACTTTCTAGTACTCGGCTGGCTAGCTACCACACTCAAGTTGAAAATCTGCCGCCAAGCATCTAACGGTGTGTTCCGGCAGCCTCGCTTGAGGGCCAGTTCCATTCCAGGCTAGGTGTGCTTTACCATCTTCGACCACACCGTCATTTAACATCAAGTGAGCTGTGGTCAAACAAATAGCCTGTCAAGCTTGAAAAAAAAAATTGTGTACATAGGACGTTGCCGTCTTGTCGACATTTTTTTTTAAAAACCCTTTTACAAAATGAACATTTTGGACACGAACTAATTATCTAAAACTCTAAAATAACAACATGGACACGAAAACCCATAAAGCGAAACATTTCCTTATCGGAGTGCTCCGTGTAAACACGAGAATGACCGCATGTGACCAAACTGTAGGTGATGTCATGGTATTAACATTACGTATTTTCTACCGTCCGGACGCGAATCTTTTAGTGCAATTGGCACTCCAACCGACTCTTGAAAATGTAAACGAAACAAAAAGCAAAAAAAAAAGAAATTTCAGAACTGTCACTGTCAATGATTCATTCTGAATTCGTAGAATTTCGTTAGAAGAAACAAATTAAAAAAGAAAAATTTGCATACATACACGATACGCGCGAAAAACATAACCCTTCCTTGGCAGTCGGGTAAAATAATTATTGAGTTGAGTTTAATAATAATTTATTAAATATATAGGGTCAAGATTTACAAAACTTAAATTGAAATCGACAGGACATCAGCCAGAGTGAAGGCAAGTGAAATGAAGCGTGACCTGACTGAAAATTTTGTAGCGATGATAGCCGAGTGTATAGCGCGGTCGGTTCGCATGCCGGAGGGCGTGGGTTCAAACCCCAACAATGAGCTTAAGCTGCCGGTGAAGGAAAACATCATGAGGAAACCATAGCATGGTGGTAGGGTACTTTCTAGTACTCAGCTGGCTAGCTACCACCCTCAAGTTGAAAATCTGCCACCAAGCATCTAACACTGTGCTCCAGCAGCCTCACTTAAAAGCCAGTTCCATTCCAGGCTAGGTGTCTTTGCCATCTTCGACCACACCGTCACTTAACATCAGGTGAGTCAAACACCTGTCAAGAATTAAAAAAAAAATGTCCGTTGACTTTGACTTTTGACTTGGACTGCGTTGCCGGATCAGTGGCCGTTAACATGTAAAAGAAGACCTGGTCGTTGGTTTGACTATACAATATAAAATCGCGGGTCGAACCTGGACAAGATCCGTTCATGACCGGGATGAGTAGCATACAAGGAGGTACGCTACTCATCCAGGAGGTATAAGCTCAGCTGTGGGCTAATGCGAGCTGAGACGATTTTTTTTTAATGTATTAAGTAATGAGACGAACGAGACGCTCTCCTAACGTTAAGAGATAACGCCTGTCCATGACCATTGCAGCGATACACAGAACTTTAAGTAACAAAACGAAGTCCAGGGCATCGCTGCTTTGGCGCTCATTGCTTTAAGACTTTCGATGGTTAGTCTCAACAGCCCAGTAATTTCGCTAGCTGCAGTACCCTTCAAACCGGAACACAGTAATGTTTCTACTACTGCTTAGCGGCAGAATAACTGGTACTGTGGTGGTACCTACCTAGACGACGAAGTAGAAAAAAAAAGCCTATCATAGGAAACAGAATTTGATTAGTGGTCAAAGCAAAACATTCGTTTTCCTTGACCAATATAAAAGATCACTCAACGGGCTGCATCGGACAATAGAAAAGAGACTGAAATAGTCTCGTGAACAAAGATCTCAAATCTAAGGATATTCCACACGGAACATTAGTTCGACTGAACCATAGATAACATAATTTATAGATCTGTCATCCAGCTTAATACACAAACAATTTCAGCCCAGGCTAGGCGCGAGGTTAGTGAGTTTATCATTGGCTGTGATAACATCGTTCATTAAAGGTGGTCTGTGATTGGCGCGCAACATTTAATTTCAATTGTAGTCAAAACGAGCGCGCAACATTTAATTTCAATTGTAGTCAAAACGAGTAAAGGAAATGCCACTTGCGTAAAATTTGTCCAGATGTTTGGCAAAGGAGAGCAATCCGCAAGGATGAACGTAGCCTTGCCATTCCAATATCACTACAAAATGGAGCATTTTAATTTTCGATCAATTTCACGCAGGCAAAGTCATGAGTAACAGCTAGTCTATAATAATAACACAAAACAGCAAAAGATACAATGGTAACTGACGTACTTGTTTCACTTACTTGGGACTATGGTAAAATAAAATAAAAAAGGCCAATTGCAAGTCGGACTCAGGCACGAAGGGTTTTGTATCATTATATTATCTATAAAAACGGCAAAAATAAATCACGTTTGTTGTATCGGAGCACCTTAAAATATTTATTTTATTCTGTTTTTTTAGTATTTGTTGTCATAGCGGCAATAGAAATACATAATCTGTGAAAATTTCAACTGTCTAACTATCACGGTTCATGAGATACAGCCTAGTGAAAGACAGACAGACAGACGGATGGACGGCGGAGTCTTATTATAGGGTCCCGTTTTATCCTTTGGGTCCGGAACACTAAGAAGAGCAAAAGCAACATAATCATTATTATACTGAGAAGGAAGAGGAAATAAAAACTTATCCTCTTCAATGAATCGGTGCTATTGAGACTGTTCCATCTGACCTGTCCTCGCGACCTAAGTCAATGGGCGCCGGGAATCGTACCAACGACACAGTAGCGTTATATCTGGCGTGTGAGTCAACGGATCAACCTGTGTTTTTATATAGACTTCCGCTAGCCAGCTCTGAATGACAATTAGGATATTATGGATGGGTCTAGAAAGCTAGTGATATAATCCGATTTAATATTCATAACAACGTAAGAATTAAAACACGAAAAGAAAATTATACTCAGACGCGAAATGTTTAAATATATTATTTATGTACATGTACAATTAAATAATTATATAGCTTACAATAAACTATATTCAAAATGCTACTATATTAAACAGTCTGGTGGTACCACTAAAGTATTTTTTTTTTAATTACGTCATCATCATCAGCCCTTCGCTGTCCACTGCTGGACGTAGGCCTCTCCCAATGCACGCCACTGAGCTCGGTCGACAGCTTTTTGCGTCCATTGTTTTCCCGCCGCTTTACGCAGGTCGTCACACCACCTGGCCGCAGGGTGCCCTACACTACGCTTGCCTGTACGCGGTCTCCACTCAAGAACTCGTCTACCCCATCGGTTATCGGTTCTTCGAGAAATGTGGCCGGCCCACTGCCACTTCAGCTTACTGATTCTTTGAGCTATGTCGGTGACTTTAGTTCTATGTCGGATTACTTCGTTACGGATTTTATCACGCAAAGAAACTCCGAGCATAGCTCTCTCCATAGCTCGCTGAGCGACTTTGAGTTTGTGGACCAGGTTCACTGTAAGCGTCCACGTTTCGGCACCGTAAGTCATGACTGGTAGGACACACTGGTTGAAGACTTTTGTCTTGAGGCATTGTGGTATGGACGACGTGAAGACCTGACGCAACTTGCCAAAAGCTGCCCAACCCAGCTGGACTCTCCTATTTTTTTTAATTAGAAATAGGCTTACGTTTGACCTCCATCTCACCCGATGGTAAGTGATGATGCGGTCTAAGATGGAGTACGCTTGCCTACAAGTACAACTACAACTCTCGACTTGAAGACACCCAGATTACATCCAACGCAAAACACACTCAGGCAGCGCATGTATTAGAAGTGAGAGCGCATGTGAAGGAGAGACACAATAATTTTACTTGGTAGTAGATCTCCTTAGGTTCCACCTATCTCCTTAGGTCCTTAGTACCAGATATTCTTTTAAGCAGTAGTGTGTAAGCATTACTGTGTCTGCTTTAAAGTTGTAGAGAATAAATGGATAGAAGCATTTTATTGATTAAACCAATATTTTAAGAGTTACCGGCCGAGATATAAAAACCGGTTCGTTTAATGGACCATAAATCGTTTACAGGAACAAAAGATGCGAAAGTTTATTCTCTACAAAACTGGTCTCAATGACTTTTGCCCTCAAGTGCATAGTTTCCGAGATATCGGCAGAAAACGTATTTTTTTTCAAGATAGCGCCTAAAGTCCACCGATTTTATACTCAGTGATACTAAACCTTATAAAAAAAATTGGATCGGAAATTTAGTGCAAAGTTAAATTCTATCTTTACTGGCCTAATATGATAAATATGACAACAACAAATATAAAAAGACACTTTTTGTCATAGAAAGTTCATAATTTATATATTTTTTTTTTTCCTTAAGATTTATCTTCTTACCCATGTTTGTTGATTTTTTCTGTTTTCATGTGTTGTCCATTGTCCATTGTCTATAAACAAGATGGAACTAGGCGCGTTGCTACCGCAAAAAAACAATAGTACTATGCATACAACCTTCGTACAAGTACAAGCAATAACTTGACCAAGTTTCATAGCAATCGGATGAATGGTACTAGGGTTTGAGAATTCCCGACAATTTCAAAGTCCCGGGACACGAGACAGCCTACAATCAAAGTCCCGGATAATTATTAACGCCTTTATTTTAGGCTAGACCAGACTTATTCATTCGACTTCTAAATCAGTCTTATAAATTAAAAGTCTAATTAATGTGTTAGTTTCATATAATGTCATAAAATTATCCCAAACCCTAAAAGATGGTACGCATAAAATACGAACAAACAAACATATTTTTATATTGAGATAAATAATAACAAGTAGTGTATGGGATACGAGGAAAGATTAACTTAAGTACATTAACAAGAGAAACATAAACGGATCAAAATTATAATCCATCTTTTTTTGCATAGCCGGGTAAATATAACCAAAAAAGAGACATAAATAGACCACACTTGAAATGCCGGCCTATTGACCGACAGCGGGAAGATAAAACGTCAGACGTTCATGCACACACGCCCACCGGAATGCAGTTCTTGAATGTAGTTGAATGGTACCCTTGTTTTGCAATGAGCAAGCAAGCTCTGTATGTTTACTGGAAGCGTTGCTCTTTAATAAATAAGGTGACCATTTTAATTTTTGTGTCTGGGTGTTCTGTAGTTATCGTAAAAAAGTATTTAAGTAATCTATCAGTTATCTGATATACCATAGCACAAGCTTTGCTTAGTTTGGGGTCAGATGGCGCTGTGTGTCATGGCATTGGCGAAGGATTTCTCAGATGTCCAAAAAAAATTCATAAAAGAAAGAAAATATTTTTTTTTTTATGTAACACCACAGAACATACGAAAACAACAAACAGAGAGAAACAGTTACAAAATAGGGGCTCACCTCAGCATAATACTGGTCATACTAAATGGTATGACCAGCATGTGATATGAAAGAGATTATACCTCCAATCTATCTCTCTTGAATCTACAAAAAAAAAACGCTCAAGGCGGCTAAAGAAGTTTTCACTTCAATATATTTTCAATATAGTGTCTAGTTTTTATCAAGTCTGCGGTTGAGTAAGTTTTTGGAGGCGAAAAATCGATCTAACTAGGTTACAGCTCCGGTCTTCGGCTTGAGTGGTAACACCGCCTTCGTCTAAGTTTTCATTAGACAATAAAATTTTACACACACCGAGAGAAGCTCGGTCGCCCAAGTAGGTACTTGGCAAAATGAGACGAACGAGACGTTCTCCTGATGTTAAGACATAACGCATGTCCATGACCAAAAACATGATATCATGAAACTAGCAAAATGTGACTTCCATCCAACTACGCAAGACTCGAAATCATTTATTTCTATTTTATATTAGATCCATTGCATAGTAACCTCAAATTAGGCGATCCCTCAGTACCGACTTCTAATTGTTTAGTCTCGCTTCTGCGAAAACTTCAATGGGTTGTTTCTATTCAAACAAACAGTTTCCCACGATTTCGTTTATAAGTAACTAGACACAAGGCTGGCTCCTGTTAGTTGTTTGAATGTTGTAGAATTGAACGCTACCGTACTGGACACCTTGTGCTGTAGGTCCCGGCTGAATGTCAACAGTAACCAACAAGCCGTCCCGGAAGCTTGGAAGGGATAATTAATGTAGATTATAGATAGATAGATAAATAATGTAGAATTCTACTTGGTGGTAGATCTCCTTAGCAGGAGGTCGTCTAGTTAGGTATCACCGCAGTACCAGTTATTCTGCCGCTAAACAGTAGTGTGTAAACATTACTGTGTTCCGGTTCGAAGGGTACTACAGCTAGCGAAATTACTGGGCTGTTGAGACTAACCATCTAAAGTCTTAAAGTAATGAGCGTCAAAGCAGTGATGCCCTGGACTTTGTTTTGTTACTCAAAGTTCTGAGTATCGCTGCAATGGTCATGGGCAGGCGTTATCTCTTACCATCAGGAGAGCGTCTCGTTCGTCTCATTACTTTTTACATAAAAAAAAAAAGATATTTTTCTGATTAGAATAGCTGTTTCCCTCGGGACACTGCCTATACGAGGTATTGTCATTGAAACTCACTGTATAGGCGATTGGTGATGATTTTATTGGGATAACGTATGATGTATGCAGTTTGTGGGTTAAATAAGCTAGTACAATGTTATGTAGTAGTGATTTTACGCGTTGCTTCCAGAACACCATGGAAAGTAGTACTTTTCTTACTATTTTATTATTTCTTTTTGCACTTGACATTGACAGTAATCAAACAAAACCACAGACACTCATAGATTTTGGCGGGAACGCGTAAAGGTATTTGCTTCAACAATAGCCATAGATAGATTCCTACGTTCCATATACGAGTAAATAACTCGTAATTATTACGATAAAAAACACAATAATTTTCTTTATTAATGTGGCTTTGAGGATGCCTGATGTGAAAATTTTAGACAACAATAATTTTTTTGATTATATTTTTATAGTTGTCAGTCTAGGTGACCACAGCTCCCTTGATGTTAAGTGACGATGTGATCGAAGACGGTAAACACACCCAGCCTGGAATGGGGCTGCCGGAACACACAGCTAAGTGTTTGGCGGCAGATTTTCAACTTGAGGGTGGTAGCTAGCCAGCAGAGTACTAGAAAGTACTCCGTCACTATGCAATGATTTCCTTCACTTGCAGCTCAAGCTCTTTGTTGGGGTTTGAATTAGGTACCGCGGTCGGTTCACACGCCAAAGGGCGTGACTTCAACCCCCAACAATGAGCTTGAGCTGCCGATGAAGGAAAACATTGTGAGGAAACCATAGATAACATGGTGGTAGGGCACTTTCTAGTAATCGACTGGCTAGTTACCACCCTCAAATTGGCTGCCAAGTATGTTCCGACAGCCTCGCTTAAGAACTAGTCCCATTCCAGGCCAGGTGCGCTTTACCAATTTCTACCACACAGTCACTTAACATCAGATGAGCTGTGGTCAAAGACCTAGCTAGTTGACCATTCAAAAAAATGCTGCACAAACACATATCTGAACACTTAAATAATTAAAAACGGTATAAAATAATGACTGCGTGATCAAGCCACGATACTACGCCACACAGTATGGTATGTCACGTTGCCATGTATTTCAGTGTTTTAGAATAACATAAAACGTTCAGTTTATAACACTTTAACGATCCGTGTCGAATGTTTACGCGACACGTGGTTGTGATGGAAACAGAACTGAGGTATGCGGCGATTGGTGAACTGGTAGGTACGCGGAAACTGCATCAGGAGATAGAGGACCTTGGTGAAAGCAGTATCCAAGAAGTAAAGACAAACAAGAAGTTAAGGCAGCCTACTTGGGAGATCATTTACTTGGTGGTAGATCTCTCTAGCAGTACCAGATATATATATTCTGCTGCCAAGAAGTGGTGTGCACTCATTAGTGTATTTCGGTTTGAAAGGTACTGCTGCTAGCGAAATTACAGGGACATTGGACTTTGTTTTGATGCACAAATGTATGACTGTAATAGGCATAGATAATTGGATATGTGTTATCTCTTACCATCAGGAGAGCTTCTCGTCCATATCATTACTTTTACATTAAAAAAAAATTGTTAACAACCGTTTTGTTAAGCGGAAATAAACTAAATATATATACCTACACCTTCAACACTCAAAATAAACTTCCGCAAAGTAACGCCTGAATCAATCAATTATCCCAATAATATTATTATGTGAAAGTTTGGATGGATGGGTGGATGGATGTTTACCATCCATCCACCCATGGATGGATGGTGTTGTTTTTGGATGGATTTGGATGAAATTTGGTATGGAGGTAGCTAATACTCTGGATTAACACATAGGTGTTGTATTTGTTTTGCTGTGTTTTCTAAGTTTTGTGCGTATTTCCGCTGACTTCAAACGGTGAGCAAAACATCGTCAGTTCAATATACGTGTCTGAGAATTCTTAATGTCCACAAAGATATGCAAAGTCTGCCAAAACCTGTACTTAGCCATTTGGTTTCCAAACAATTGTGTTATAAATCTTATTGATTTTATAAACAAATCGTATTTTAAATTTTATTAGAATTTTTGGTAGTCATAAAATAGTGCGATTTGTTGCGATGATAGCTCAGTGGTTAGTGTGGTCAGTTCACACGACGAACGGCATGGATGCAATACCTAGCAGTGAACTTGAGCTACCAGTGAAGGAAGACATCGTGAGGAAACCATAGCATGGTGGTAGGGTACTTTCTAGGACTCGGCTGGCTAGCTACCACACGAGAGTTGAAAATCTGCTGCCATCTCACGGTGTGTTCCAGCAGCCTCACTTAAAGGCCAGTTCCATTCCAAGCTAGATGAATTCACCATCTTCGAACAAACCATCAATTAACATCAGGTAAGCTGCCATCAAACACCTAGCCAGAAAACCATAAAAAAATAAACTTTTTTTTAATAATAATAGATAGGCTTGCGTTTGACCGCCATCCCGCCTGATGTTGAGTGAAGATGCGGTCTACGATGGAACACGCTCACCTAGCAGAAATCGATTCACTCACGACTTGAAGTTACCCAGACTATTCATCGGGGAACTACCACTCGGGCAGCAGATTCAAATATCGAGATGGTACCGAATCTTGGGTGCGCACCTGATTTGCACTTGGCCGGGTTTTTTCTAGTTACCCCTGTTTCAAATCCTAACTACCCCCTGGGTTGGGTTAAAAAAGAAGCCTGTATATTGTAGCGGTATCAAAAGCATTAGTTTTATTAAGGCCGCTGGGAATAAATAGAGATACCGTGCGACATAGTGCACCTAGACGCCAGCTCTGTATACATGCTAGGTACATTTCCTAACAAGTCCAAGGTCGAATGTCGTTGCATTGAACCAGAATCCAAAACAACACAAACAATGGAGACATAAAGACGGACAGACTAATAAATCTGGAACAAAGACTCTAGATGGCAGATAAGGCCGCCCAGTCTGGGTTGAAGACAGCTCGAAATAAGGAATTTGAACCCATTCAGAATATATCCAAATCTTCCAAAGTACTGTATATCTTTTTAGCTTTTAAGTTTTTGCTAGATAGAGATGTTTATAAATACCAATTTATCTCCTTTATATAAGAAAAACGTCGTCGCAAATTTATATGAAAGTATGTTTGATGGTTAATTTATCTTGCGTGAATTGACATGTTTTCGGCGTGAAAATAGAACCTACTAGAATAATCTCAATTATTCCAAGATCATCAAAAAGGTCTAATAGCCTAGTTTGGCCGTCTGGCTTCCAATCTAGAAGTCCTGCGCTCGAATCCCATGCTACACACCTCTGTCTTTTCTAAGTTACGTGCTTGCCGATGCTATCTGCTAGATATTCACTTGGTGGTAGATCTCCTTAGCAGGAGATCGTCTATGTAGGAACCATCACAGTACCAGATATTCTGCCGCCAAGCAGTAGTGTGTAAACATTACTGTGCTCCGGTTTGAAAGGTACTGCAGCTAGCAAATTACTTGGTTGTGACGACTAACTATCCAGGGACTCAAAGTAATGAGCGCTAGAACAGCGACGCCATGGACTTTGTTTTGCTACTCAAAGTTTGTTTTTTAATGTAAAAGTAATGAAACGAACGAGATGCTCTCCTGATGGTAAGAGATAACGCCTGCTAATTACTATTGTAGAGATAAACAGAACTTGGAGTAGTAAAACGAAGTCCAGGGCATCGCTGCTTTGACGCTCATTAGAAAACATCGCATCGTGAAGAAACCTACATGTTTGAGAGCTCTACAAAAATATCGAAGGTGTGTGAACTTTATCAATCCGCACTTGTCCGACATGGTCAAAATGAGAAGAGACGCGCGCCCTGCAGTGGGACAGTTTATGAAAAACACGTCTGATTCAGAGTTGACGGTTCCTAAAGAGACATCATCACGACTTGGGCACAAACAGTTTTATGTAATTATATTATTTTGTAAAGTCAACCTACTGAGTAAAATCAGTCTGACATCAAAATTAATATCTCAAATTTAATCTGACATTGAAGTAGATGCCATTCTACTTTAAGAAACGTAAAAACTCGTATATACATGTATAACTGAAGTTGAGATATAAGCGGCATCATTTGTTTTCTAAGAAATTCCTTAGTAAATACTAGGCCAGTTGTAAAAGTTAAAGTAAATAAACAAATCACAGTTCGCGCTGAATATTTTCGGTAACCTATTTAGCTATGTGCCCAACATGCAAATGTCTGTCGCAGAAGAAAACCGACACGAACGGCGACTAAAATAAAACGAATCAATACTAATCTAACACACTCGTTAATGTTTACAAAACCTATTCTCATTTCAGATTTCTTAAATCATTGGGTATAACATCCTTAATCGTCTGCTTTTGGTTTATATACTAGCATTGACCGCACGACCATTAAAGATCAGATGTGTTGTGATCAAAAGTATTGCTAGCTAACCATACAGAATAATAAGAAACAAATTTTCAAAAAAGCAAAAAATTGCGGTTGTATTATGCAAAAAAAAAGAAAGAAATCTTACCTCTAGATCCGCTAAAAAGCCATGAATTCTGCTTAGACACATCTGCATTCTTCTTTTTGACCATCGGAGTCTGTTCCACTATGCTAGTTTGTCTACTTCGCCCCATAGAGGGAGTCTTCTTCTTAGCTTTTTTCAAGGTCCCGCTATGCGACTTCCTTAGTGTATTCACTTTCAGGGACTGACTTTTCCCTCTAGCTTTACTTTTGCTTCTAGAAGTTTGTCGACTCAACCTTCTTCGGTGTTCTGACAACTGTTTAGGAACAGGAGCTTCATCTTCTGTGTCCGTCTCAACTGGAGGTTTGACTTTCTCCACTATTTGTATTGAAGAGTATATTTGTTCTCCTTCTAAAAATAGCTTTGTATAGTTCAACACCTCATCGATAGTCAAAACTTTGCAGACATCTTCTGGGACAACTTCGACTGGCTTGCAAGAGGTTGGAGTCTTTTTTCTCCTTAAAAAGTTAAAAGAGCTGACTGATGACCCTTTACTAGTCTTTCTAGATTTAGGCGCATCTGTATTGCTGCTTTTTCGACTACTGTTATTGCTTTTATCTTCTTTCCTGCTGTTTTTCCTGATTTGATCCAGAAGAGTTGTCGATCCGTGAATAGAATCTCTATCCTCTTCACTCCAAAGACTTTCTCTAGACTTCTTTTTTTCGGAGTTCTTTTCCAATTCTTTTTTTCGAGGTTCGAACCATTCGTCACCTAAGCTTTTGACCATTTCTAGAGGATTTGATAGAGACATGGCTTTTCTGTGTCCTTTTTTGAACTTGTTGTCCGCTTCTTCGTCTGTTATGGCCAGTTTTAAGGACTCTTTGCTGATGGCAGGAGTTCTGCCAAGTCTTGGGAATGCATCATCACTCGCGGATATCGCATCGCTATGTCCATCAGCTGATTCATATAACGACTCATCACTTTCGTCTCTCCTCTCTGTTGGAAGTGTTTCGATTTTAGCACACATTGTATTTGAATTTAATACGGAGTTCATTGCCATTTTCTTTTACATTTGACCGTATGTTAAATAACTGTTACTTTTGATGATGTAAGAATTAATCATAACTGTTATTTTTTTACATAACAGCTAATATTTTATTTGGGTAGCCGGTTTGAAGAAATAAATTTACCAAATTTAATAAATAGAACGATAGAATAAAGAAAAAACTTAAAATTTATTGCAAATGCCAAACTGAGACATAGTCGGTATGCTTGTTAGTTTACAACGAGTTTTTATTCGCCAATTTGCTTAGAATTAAGATAATCAAGTACAATTTCTTGTAATCTAAATGTAATTGTCATCAATCAATGATGACAATGGTCAGATAAAAAAAAAAAGATTGATTAACGACATTATTATGAGTCAGAACATAACAACAGTAGAGATGTATTTAGGAAAATTAATAATGAAATCGGTGCAAAATGTTTTACATAATTTTTGTACGATGACAAATCCAAACAATCCTAAGCGATATGGCCGAAATTTGTAGCACTATCTCATCAGATTCTTTTGTTTTATGTACATTTTTAATTTTATTTTTGTGTGCACAATAAAGAATTTATATCTATCTATCCTCACATCAAAAGTGCAAAATTAGACAAAATGTCATGAAGTCTTATAATATAAAAACTCAAATTTAGTCAAAAAATTTTTTTGTCTTGAGTAGAAACTTTTGGTCACTAGCCACTTTTCTTTAAATAATTTTAACCAAAAACTCATGTTTGTTCAAGTAAGTCAAACTTTCTCATTAAGCGCTTACAAGTGCTCAAATATAGCCAGTATTATGTGTAAATTACCAACTTGACACTGGTATCAGGCGAAAGTGTTAAGGTCCATTCAAATTAACGCTACGTTGTCGTTGCAGCTACGGAAGATTATTATTTTTTTTTTTTAATACGTATAAGTCCGCGTTTGACCACCAACTCGCCTGATGGTAAGCGACGATGTGGTCGAAGATGAAGCACGCAAACCTAGAAGATACCTATTCACTCTGACTCTCTCTATTGACGGAATATCGATTTATCGATAACAACAACCATACATTTTCAAGCACAAAATAACTCGACTGCCCTGACTGACTATGCTATGGGTGCCGGTTTAATTCCCACCAGGACAAACATTTACGTGACGATTTTGTTCCGTGTCTGGGTGTTCTATATGTATTTACAAAAAGAATGTATCTGGTTCCCATAGTACAAGCTTAACTTAGTTTGGGGTTAGATAGCGCTGTGTGAAATGTCCTACGATATTTATTTAATTATTTTTATTAATCCAATTATTTTGTTATTTTTTACGTTTTTGTACATGAACGACACCAAATTAACATTCGACCTATAGCGCAGCGCAGATTTTTTTAAAATATTTGACAGGTTTGGTATTTGACCACAGCACGCCTGATGTTAAGTGACGGTGTGGTCGAAGATTGAATAATGAATAAATATGCGAGATATGAACAGTTTTTTTTATTGATCTCAATGTTCGTTGATAGTTACAAAACTGGACAAAAATCTGACGGCAAATTTCTCACTTGCAAGTTTTTTTTAAAGTGATTAACCGCATTTTTTTTAATGTTAAAAGGTTTTTAAGCAAAATTATTGGGCAGTTTTATTAAAACGAAATTATAACCCATTCCATGGCAAACAGATGACTATGGTACGACGATTTTCGCTGCTTGCTTATAATAATAAAATTAATGACATTATGACCGACGATGTTAAATGTCACGTGTATTTGGATAGGCCCTACGACCACGCGCGCAGTCAGTATGGTTTTTGTATATTCTTTTGTTTCCGTTTTTGTAACGATAGGTATTTAAATGAATTTAATTGCTGTCTCTTCGGTGCCAAAAAACAACGCGGAATGTTTGAAACGTACAAAAAACTTGTACACGTACAACTAAGAAACCCACTTTCGAAAACTGTGTTTAAAAACATTAACATTACCTTGTTTTAAGTTATACTTATTAATTTTACGATATTTCTTGCATTTTTTTAAGTAAAGATAATGCGACGACCGAGACGCTCTCCTGATGGTAAGAGATAACGCCTGACCATGACCATTGCAGCGATACACAGAACTTTGAGTAACAAAACAAAGTCCAGAGCATCGCTGCTTTGGCGCTCATTACTTTGAGACTAGATGGTTAGTCTCAACAGCCCAGTAATTTCTCTAGTTGCAGTACCCTTCGAGCCGGAACACAGTAATGTTTGCACTCTACTGCTTGGTGCCAGAATATCTGATACTGCGGTGGTACCTACCTAGACGACCTCCGGCTAAGGAGATCTACTACCAAGTATCTTTTTCAAAAACTAGCTGCGCCCCGCGATGTTATCCACTACATGTTTTCGGGATAAAAGTCTAAATATAAAATCTGCTGTGAAGTGCCTAGCAGTGCGTTCCGGCAGCCCCACTCGAGACCCAGTTCCCATTCTAGGCTGGGTGTATTTACCATTTTAGACCACATTGTCTTTAACATTCAGTGTGCTGTAGTCAAACACATAGCCTGTCACTAGTCAAAGAATATCGTGAAATATAAACAGACGTCCGCATTAATAATATTACAGTTAATTATTATTTATCCCACAAATATTATAAACGTGAAAGTTTGGATGGATGTTTGTTACTCTTTCACGCAAAAACTACTGAACGGATTTGGATGAAATTTGCTATGGAGGTACAAATACAAATACTTTATTGATAACACCAATGTTACAAGTCACTTCAAAATTTTTAAATATGTCATTAAATGGGTTTTAAAACACTGATTACATGTCAAAAAAAGGTATGTCAATATCCAAACGTGTCAATATAAAAAATATTGTCAATATATTAAAATGACATGAAAAAAAAATCATAATTACTTACTAATAATTCAATAATCTTTAAGTTTGAAATACTCGTCAATGTCATAAAACAAGGTCTAGAATCTTGGCTGCTAGAGCAGCCAAGATCTTAACTTAGTTGCGACCCTGCTGAGCTGAGACCCTGGATTAACACATAGGCTACTTTTTATCCCAAAAAAACATGTAGCGGGTAACACGGCGGGGCGCAGCTAGTCAAAGATAAATACATTAATCTCGTGTTCCTTTGAAAAAAAGTCAACATTACATAACTTTTAACCGCTTATCTCAAGTTACACGCCACAGATAAGAAAGTTATTTCAAATAGTTTTTTATGAACGTAATAAATAGCATACCGTTATAATTACATCGCGGTAAACGTTAAATATTTGAACGTTAAATTTCCCACAGTTCTTCTAGAGAAACATGGCAATGCTTTTGACTGTTTTCGAGAAATGTTTAATGGTATCATTGATTTATGCATCTTTAAATAAAAAAGCTGTGCCCCGCTGTATGAAATTGAATTGGTATCAAGGTAGCTGAGACGCAGCTACCTCCATACCAAATTTCATCCAAATCCGTTCAGTAGTTTTGGCGTGAAAGAGTAACAAATATCCATCCATCTAAACTCTCACATTTAAATATTATTGGGATTATTTACAATATTAATGAACTTGAGCTGCCGGTGAAGGAAAACATCGTGAGGAAATCGTAGCATGGTGGTAGCGTACTTTCTAGTACCTACTCGGCTGGCTAGCTAGCTACCACCCTCAAGTTAAAAGTTTGCCGCCAAGCACCTAACGGTGTGTTCATATTTCATAACAGCCTCACTAAAGAGTCAGTTAGTTATAACCCAGGTTAGGTGTGCTTTACCCTCTTCGATCACACCATCAAGGATGAGCTGTAGGTAGTCAAACACCTAGCTTGCCAAAAATAAAAATTATTTGCTTCCTTCTGATTGTTCTCATGATGCTTAATATAATTTATGGTTGTAGGTATTATAAAAGTTACCAATTATTTATATTTTCGTTCAATGAATACGATACAAGTTTGATGGTAGATCTGCTTAGCAGGAAGTCGTCTAGGTTGTAATTTACCGCAAATAAAGACCAAATCAAATGCCAGTAGCTGTGATATCACTGTAAAATTATGCTCCATTTGTCCATATATGGGAAAAAATTGTTTGTATGGAAATCGAACCACCTTAACTTTAAAATTAGCCGAGTGTTAGTTTAGACTAACGGAATCTGGCAACACCGCGTAACTAATCTATAATGTCATCAACATGTCTACCGATATACCTACAACAGGTTTTTACAACTAAAACTTGAATGGAAGAGCCCCTCCGCTGATACTGGCGTGACTCAGACCCATCGCGATTCATGAGAAGAAACAACATGCTGAAGAAACTATAGCCCATCACAGCACAGTTACATCGATTGTCTTTTTTTTTTAATGTTTAACATGCTAGGTGTTTGACCACATCTCATCTGATGTTTAAATCAGTAATATTTATTGGCCATAAATAACAATAATGTAAAATGCAAGTTACTTGAACAAAAAAAATATCTTACAATTACACTTTAAGTTGGTTCGATTTCCATACAAACAATTTTTTGCCATTTATGGACAAATGGAGCATAATTTTACAGTGAAATGATTTATTTATTTTGACCTTTATTTGCGGTAAATTACAATTACATACTTGAATAAAACAGTAGATTGTAATAGTAGGTAATTATTTTTTGAGATTTATTGTAGCAAAAGTTGTTTATAATGACAACTATATATACTACATGTCAGTCGGATAATCGAACACCGTTGTACCTATAAGTAAGTACACCATCGTCTCATAAATGGTCACCGTTATCACAGATAAAAAATTGAGGCTAACACCTCGAACTTTTTTGCTATCAATGAAAATAGAGCAGCGAAAGCTGTACCATAGATATACTCTATGAACTTATTCCGAGTGAGAAATGACTCATTCTAGACTAAGAGATTTTTAATAAGTAAGTTACTTTAAGTTCAATTTATTTGTTACTAGCTGAACCCAAATACAAATATTTTATTGATAACACCAATGTTACAAGTCACTTCAAAATTTTAAACATGTCATTGAATGGGTTTTAAAACACTGATTACGTGTCAAAATAAGGTATGTCAATATACAAACGTGTCAATATAAAAAAAAATATTGTCAAAATAAATGCCAGTAGCAATGATTTCACTGTAAAATTATGCTCCATTTGTCCATAAATGGTAAAAATTTCTTTGTATGGAAATCGAACCACCTTAAAATAACATAATTTAAAACGAATGAAAACATATATTTTTTAATCCGAAACTAATTTATATCCTACTACAATTATTTGAATGCACACTAGAGTCCGAGCATACGATATTATCGTATACAAACATGCAAATAGCATTTAGTAACGGAATAAGGGTGGTGCCTTGACCCGCATCCATACTGCTCTATTTGGTGGTTGTTCACCTCTGGCCTAATTTATTTTAACTATAGGCAGGAACGGAAATGGAACTATATTCTTTACTTTATTTTAACTAGCGGATCATCCTCGCGGTTTCATCCGCGTAGTTCCCGTTCCCGTGGGAACACAGGGATAAAAAGTAGCCTATGTCACCCGGGGATAGTGTAGCTTCCCAACGGTGAAAGAATTTTTGAAATCGGTCCAGTAGTTTTCATGTTTATTTGTTACAAACATACAAAAATCCAAATCTGTCCTATTTATAATATTAGTGTAGATAACTTATAGGCTTGCGTTTGACCGCCATCCCACTTGATTTTAAGCGAAGATGCGATCTATGATGGAGCACGCTAGCCTAGAAGAAACTAATACACTTTACTTTTTTTTTATATGCTGTATTGATTCAACTTTAGTGCGTTTTTGTACTGCATATTTTTTATTATTTTAGTAGCTAATCGTTATATATATACTAAGATAATCCGATGACACCCGCTACATGTTTTCGGGATAAAAAGTAGCCTGTATTAATCCAGGGTCTCAACTACCTACATAGCAAATTTCATCCAAATCCGTTCAGTAGTTTTTGCGTGAAAGAGTAACAAACATCCAAACTTTCACATTTATAATATTAGTGGGATGATCCGCTCTGCTGATGGTAAGAGATAACGCGTGTCCATGACCATTGCAGCGATACACAGAACTTTGAGTAACAAAACAAAGTCCAGGGCATCGCCGCTTTGGCGCTCATTACTTGGAGACTTTCGATGGTTAGTCTCGACAGCCCACTAATTTCGCTAGCAGCAGTACCCTTAACCGGAATACAGTAATATGTTTACACTCTACTACTTGGCGGTAGAATATCTGGTACTACGGCGGTGCCTACCTAGACAACCTCCTGCTAAAGAGCCACCAAGTCACAACAGCCCTGTAATTTCACTAACAGCAGTATACCCGTCAAACCGGAACACAGTAGTGTACGCACACGACACGGAAATTACTGGGCTGCTCAGACCAACCATCGAAAGTCTCAAAGTAATGAACGCCAAAGCAGCGATACCCTGGACTTTGTTTGCTACTCAAAGTTCTGTGTATCGCTGCAATGGTCATGGACAGGCGTTATCTCTTACCATCAGGAGGGAGTCTCGTTCGTCTCATTATTGCATTGCATTAAAAAAAAACAGCACAGTAAGGAGATCTACGACCAAGTAAACATCAATATTTTGACGATTCGAAATTTAATTGCATTTAATTTATGAACGTTCATTTTACGTAGTACGTATTAGCGATAAGAGGTTTAAAAATCATATTTTATTTTTAAACTAAGTTTTTTTTTGTTAATTAACATAATGTTGCGCTTAATATTATTTATCATATTATTTGGATATAAGAGATATTTATAACTATGGTCTAATACGTATAATGTAATACGTTTATCCGTTTTCCTCTATTATGTACAAGGATTTTGTACTGCCATACAACGCGGCAATTTTTTGCGTTTTGGGAATTATTCCCAGTGATAGCGGCCTGATACCTACGGTGTTTAAATTATTTAACTGTAGAATGTATAATGTATTAGTTATAACTGAAATCGGTAAGTCAAGTAATGGCATGACCAAAGAAAATAGCGACTCATTTTTATATACGAAAAAATATAGATTGACATTTTAAGTTTTTTTTTTTTTACTTGTAATATTTTTAATTCACCTTTCATATTTTATATTTTAATTTTTAATGACATTTTTATTTTTCTATTATATGAATAATACATAAATTTGCATTTGGATCTAAATTAAATGATTTATTTAATTATTCAAATTCCAAACTATGTAGGTATATCGATTTTTTCGATAACATACGAGATATGGTTTTGATAATATCTTTAGCACTAATATAACCAAAGACACGTAAAAAAGAGGCAGCTCTGTACGCCTGTTGTAAGAGCTGTAGAGCGTGGGTTCGATTCCCATCCAGGACAAACGTTTTGTGACGTAAACAAATGTTTGTTTGTTGTATAAGTAACAATTAACAAAAAAAAATATGTAAGTATTCTCAGTTGTCTAACTTCCATAGTACAAGCTTTGCTTAGTTTAAGGTCAGATGGCGCTGTTTGTAATATCCTACATAAATATTATTTGCATTAAGTCAACTCTACTGTTGTTTAAAAAAAAAACGTTCGAAGAAAATGGCAATGAACTTCAAACTAATTCTGAAAAAAAAAAAACATATATTATATACAAACCTAGAGACACTTTCATATCAAGTATGTCGGAGTATCTCCGTCTCTCTTTATCGCTTTCAGTTGACGTTTCCCTCTCGCTCGACTCCCGCGTAGGTTTTAACAGACTAGGTTTCTTTTTTCTTAATTTTCCGACTACACCATTTTCCGTTTTCTCTATACTCTTTTCCGATACTGGTTTCGGATCTCTCTTGAACCACATCATCTGGACCATTTAAATAACACTTAGCACAAAATTAAACCGTTTGTTTTTAACTTTTTCACATCACTGTTTCACTTAACTATAATAACACACGTTATAATAATTATGCTAAAATTATTAGCATTAGCACTTTATTGTTGTTATCCGTTTCCACTGGGATATTTCACTTTGATACTTGTCAATATATATATTTGGCTCTTGAATCTGAAACCAAATATTTATAGTTATATATATATGTGATGTGAAGATCTTGGCAAAGCTATGTAATAACTACATAAATATAGATTGTCGCCAAAGTCCATACATATATATTACGTCTAAAAATATACATTTAATACATATTTTTATGACTAATAATAATAAAACGGGTGTCGTGCTTTAGATAATGGTATATGAATGACTGTGAAAATGATAAAACTTTGTTTTTTATTAAATAAGCTGATAAAATTAAATGGATATAAAAAACACGGTTGATATCATCCATCCATGTACCTAAGTATATGGGTTTAAATGTAAAAACCGTACAGGGGTTATTCGGAAAGGATACAATTGAGAGTAAAGAAAAACTTTGTTACAAAACCGTAGCATTACGGAAGATACTGTTTAGTACAAAATTTAAAAAAAATGTAAAAGTTATGAAATTAACAAGACTCTTTGCTTTGATAGTAAGAGATAACGCATGTTCATGACAATTGCAGCAATACGCAGAACTTTGAGTAAAAAACAATGTCCAGGGCATCGCTGGTTTGGCGCTCATTACTTCGATACGATGATTAATCTCAACAGCTCTGTAATTTCGCTAGCAGCACAGTACAGTTCAAACCGATACATAGTAATGTTTACACACTACTGCTTGGCGGCAGAATATCTATAACTACACAGGCGATCTCCTGCTAAAGAGTGTCCACTAAGTAAAAGTTAGTCGATACCTTCAAGTTAATTGACTGCCCGGACTGGACGGCTTTGGGGGTCCAGTGACTGTCGTAACAATTTATTTCCTCACACCGCCTTCGTCTGCTTCGACCCTGAGGTCGTTTAAATGTTAGCGTCCAAACTGTGGTGTTATAATGTTTTTTATAAAATATTTTATTGCCAATGTAATTATTCAGTTGAACATAAACCATTCGCATAATGAGTTTATCTCTAACTAGTCACTCATTGCGCGTACGCACCGGAAACGGATGCTTCCTATACACAGAATAGACGGTAGTTGTAATCTCATGTAGGACGCCCGGTGCAAATAATGTGCTAATAGCGTATTAACATGGTTATACATTTAAATCAAAGGAACAGGTTGTCTCCTTGAACGGAATCTTTTATTTTATTTAAATAAGTAGGTTCCTCAATTAGGTTGTACTTTTTTAAATGTTTATAAATAAATAAATATCACAGGGCATTACACACAGCGCCATCTGACCCCAAACTAAGCAAAGCTTGTACTATGGAAGCCAGATAACTGATAGAATACTTCAATACTTTTTTTTTTTTGTAAATACATACTTACAATAAATACAGAACATCCAGACACAGAACAAACATTTGTTAAATCACAAAATGCTTGACCTCCTCCTCCTCCTATGATATTTAATAGAAAGCATAATTTAACAGTTTTTGTCTATTGTTTTTTTTTTATGTAAAAGCAATAGGACAAACGAGACGCTCTCCTGATAGTAAGAGATAACGCCTGTCCATGACCATTGCAGCGATACACAGAACTTTGAGTAGCAAAACAAAGTCCGGGGCATCGCTGCGTTGGCGCTCATTACTTTGAGACTTTCGATGGTTAGTCTTGAAAGCCCTGTAATTTCGCTAGTACCCTTAAAACCGGAACACGGTAATGTTGTACTTACATTAGACATAGTTAACAATAAAGAATTTATTTATCTATCTTGTCTAGTACTAAAACTGTATTTCCGTACTCCAGACAGAAAAGAAAAAAAAAACCCCCCAGACAGGGGAGGAGAGGTAAATGACCCTGTGAATCGCTTCCGGGTAAAAAGAGGGTGGATATACAGAAAAAAATATATACAGATGGATAACTTGTAACTTTGGTGTTATGAATCAAATTTATAGTATTGTATTGATACCCAAACCAGTATTTTGAGGTATTTTGTAGTAGTCAGTATCTTGAGGTGCAAATGCGTGAATTTCATCTCTTCTGACGTCAAAGATCAAGATGCTATGAACTGTAGTGTGAAGTTAGCATCTCATTTTTCAAAACTCAGTTTTAATAGGAAAATCGATAGAACTATTATTAAAACTTAGCAAGAACTGTAGAACTATGCCGGATGCCAATGAATCTGAAGTAATTTTTTGAGATGCTAACTTCGCAGACGTGTGCAAAACCTATCGCCAGTTTTGGAAGAGATTGCTTTCAGCTATAAGATCACCAGTTTTTTACAACTATCAATTACCTAAATTTATTTTTTCTTCTGTATGTACCTAATCTTTGGTGTGGATAATTTTTAATGTATTAATGTAATCAATCGAACAATGCACACTAATATCTTCGTATTTTTTTTAACTTTAACTTTATTTTGTAACTTTCTTTTAAAGATTAACAGGCTAGGTGCTTGACCACAGCTCACCTGATGTTAAGTGACGGTGTGGTCGCAGATGGTAAAGCACACCAGGCCTGGAATCGAACTGGCTCTCAAGTGAGGCTGCCGGAAAACACCGTTAGATGCTTGGCGGCAGATTTTCAACTTGAGAGTGGTAGCTAGCCAGCCGAGTACTACAAAGTACCCTACCACCATGTTATGGTTTCCTCACGATGTTTTCCTTCATCGGCAGCTCAAGCTCATTGTTGGGGGTTGAACCCACGCCCTTCGGCATGCGAACCGACCGCGCTAACCACTGAGCTATCATCGCTACATAAAACTGTTTGTTGTTTTTGTGTGAAGGTACATAACACAGGTGTTACTAAATGAAAATAATTTTCTTTCTTTTTTAGAGTTCCGTACCCAAAGGGTAAAAACGGGACACTATTACTGAGACTTCGCTGTCTGTCTGCCCGTCTGTCACCAGGCTGTATCTCAAGAACAGTGATAGCTAGACATTTGAAATTTTCACAGATGATGTATTTCTATTGCCGCTATAACAACAACTACTAAAAATAAAATAAAATAAATATTTAAGGGAGGCTCCCATATAACAAACTAGATTTTTTTACCGTTCCTTGCTCGAAACTATTAACGATGACAGGTAGACGCTAATTAAACACTATAATTATAGATAATGGTACGCAACCCTTCGTGTGCGAGTCCGACACGCACTTGGCCGGTTTTTTATAAATATACGTCATTAAATTCCTTCCCGGCTGCGGTAACTATTATACACGTCTATAAGACCCTTAAACGTTTCACAAATCAATCGTAAAGTCCCCAAACACGTACTCGGTATAAATAGTCCGTCCGCCACGTGGTCCCGGTAATGCGACAGGAAGCGTATCCGCAACTATATCGGGCACGAGGGCCCGCTCCGCTCCGCTCCACTCTCAGGACGCACTCCTGCTTTACTTTATTTCGTTAAATTTATAATAATTAACCTTGCGTTCGACTGTCATCTCAGCTGATGTTAGCGTTACTCATTTATGTTAAGGTGGCTCGATTTCCATACTAAATAGTTTTTTGCCATTTATGTACAAATGGAGCAAAATTTTACAGTGAAATTACAGCTACTGGCATTTATTTCACCTGCGTAGTTCCCGTTCCCGCGGGAATACAGGGATAAAAAGACTATATCACCCGGGGATAGTGTAGCTTCCCAACGGTGAAAGATTTTTTGAAATCGGTTTAGTAGTTTTTGCGTTACAAAAATACAAATCTTTCCTCTTTATAATATTAGTGTAGATACAGAACACCCAGACAGAAAACAAAGATTTGTTTATACCACAAAATGTTTGTCCTGGGTGGGAATCGAACCCACAGAACTGGTTCTTGAAGCAAACATACGCGACTTATCTGCTACGACGCGGTTCATCATTCCACATCAAAAAAACCGATCACCGAAGAACGCGTTCATTTTTAAAATACCAATTACATCATACCTTATATACGGAGTGAGTTTTATCGCCGCTGGATATGGGACGTTATCCAGAACTTATGTTCTTAGAAATAATACTTGAAAACTACATTTTGTCACGTACGACTTCGGTCGGAAAACATAATTATCACCAACAATCGTTTCGTTACTAGTGATCACTGACGGCATGTCATATGAGGATCCCCCGGAACGGTAGTGTAGCTGTCCATCAACAGACAGTGATTCAAGAGGAAAGTTTATATGTATAACGTATTTGTGGTACCCCTGGTATTGCAGATATCTATAGGCGACGGTGATTGCTTAACACCCGTCAGCTTGATTGCCACCTGTGGCATAAAAAAAAATAAAATGCATAATTGCATATTTTTTTTCATGTAAAAAGTAATGAGACGAACGAGACGCTCTCCTGATGGTAAGAGATAACGCCTATCCATGACCATTGCAGCGATACACAGAACTTTAAGTAACAAAACAAAGTCCAGGGCATCGCTGCTTTGGCGCTCATTACTTTGAGACTTTTGATAGAGTTAGTCTCAACAGCCCAGTCATTTCGTTAGCTGCAAATTAAAATTACAAAAAAAAGTAATATCCCTTCAAACCGGAACACAGTATCTAATGCTTACACACTACTGCTTAGCGGCAGAATAACTGGTACTACGGCGGTACCTACCTAGACGACCTCCTTCCTGCTAAGGAGATTTACCACCAAGTAAAATTATGCACCACATTAGTATCTACATTGCACCCGCGCGAAGCTGGGGCGGGTCGCTAGTCTCTACATAGTATAAACCAAAGTCGCTTCCCGCCGTCTGTAGATCTTTTAAACTACGCAACGGATTTTAACGCGGTTTCCATCAATAGACAAGAGTGATTCAAGAGGAAGGTTTATATGTATATTTCATATGCACCATATTAGTATCTACATTGCACCCGAGCGAAGCCGGGGCGGGTCGCTAGTTTATAATTATATTAAAATTTCCGAAAGAGACGGCGGGTAATCTCAAAAGCCATGCTCTAATAGCTCCGATGTTCATCACTTCTGATACATTGGGGCCGAAACCGAAACCGCCGACCCGGATTCTGACAATCGAATTTAGGGCACCCTGGGATTAGTTTACGTGTTAATGTCACTGAATATACACCAATGTAGATTTAAAACTGTACCTACAGTATTTTTTTAATAATAACAAAAATATTTGGAAATGTTATTTTAAATTTTTTTGATATTTGAACACTATTTTTTTATAACATATCGTTTATATGCGACGACAGTGTGATATTTCAAAAACCATAATTTTACAGAAAAAAAGCCGTTTTCTCTCGCATAACTCTTAAATTTTTGTAAGAAATAGATTGATTGATTATTGTTGTTGTAGTTGTTTCTTAGATTGTTGTTGTTAAATTGTTGTTTGTTGTAATTGTTGTTTGTCTTTGTTGTTGTTCTTTAATTGTTGTTGTTTTAGCTTTATTATGTGATAAGAGTACATAACTCGATCAATATATCTGATAACTACACAAGCTTTCCCTTTTATAGTATTTTAGTATGATGTGATAAACAATATTAAACAAACAAGTGCGAGTCGGACTCGCGCACGAAGAGTTCCATTACCTATAAAAACGGCAAAAAAATCACGTTTGTTGTGTGGGTTACCCTTTGGATAAGGAATCCTAAAAATGGTAATATCAGAGTTTTATTCCTATTAAGTTTTTTAAACAATTCTTTATTTACATACATGACATCAGCAATCACTCATCTTTGACATGTGATCTCATTCGGTAGAAACTCTGAAGGCCCACAAGTAACATGCAGTTAGCGATAACGCTAATAGAATAGTCCAAAATTATACGAGATTCGCATAAGCTATCGATATGTCACGTGGGCAGCTGAATCTATACTAACATTATTATAAAAAGGAAAGATTTGTATTTTTGTATACTGTAACGAATAAACTTAAAAATTACTGGACCGATTTCAAAAATTCTTTCACCGTTGGGAAACTACGCTATCCCCGGGTGACATAGGCTACTTTTTATCCCTGTATTCCCACGGGGACGGGAACTACGCGGGTGAAACCGTGAACCATCCGCCAGTCATATAATAAAGGTAATTTGCGTGGTACTTTCTAGTACTCGGCTAACTAGCTACCACCCTCAAGTAGAAAACCTGCAGCCAAGCACCTAACGGTATGTTCTGGCAGCCTGACTTAAGAGCCAGTTCCATTACAGGCTAGGTGTGTTTACCGACTTCAACCACACGTTCACGTGAGCGGTGGTCAATCACCTAGCTTGTCAAACATAAAAAAACTGAAAATACTTCCTATATCTGTTAGTTAATTCAACACTTGTACCTATAGATGGCAAAACAGACAAGTAAACAGATTTGCCCTTATAAAAGTTTTAAACATAATTTTATTTAATTATAAATTTCTGCATGTATTATTAATATTAATATAATAATTAAAAATATTTACTTTAGTTTTACTTTGGCTTTATTACGTATTTGGGGTCAGATGGCGCTGTGTGAAATGTCCTGCGATATTCATTGATTTAAAGTTATTGGAATGTCTATCTGGCTCGCCGATAATAGAATGGACAGGGTGAAATTAGGTTTTTACATAAGTACATATAAATCAATTTAAAAAACTCACTTAGTGTATCATTACATCGTACCTTACATCATTGGTCGGTAGAGCATTTTTTTTTTAATGTAAAAAAGTAATGAGACGAACAAGACGTTCTCCTGATGGTAAGAAATAACGCCTGTCCATGCCCATTGCAGCGATACACAGAAATATGAGTAACAAAACAAAGTCCGGGGCTCTGGCTCTGGGGCTTTGGCGCTCATTACTTTGAGACTTTCGATGGTTAGTCTCAACAGCCCAGTAATTTCGCTAGCTGCGGTCACCTTCAAACCGGTACACAGTAATGTTTACACACTACTGCTTAGCGGCAGAATATCTGGTACTGCGGTGGTACCTACCTAGACGACTTCCTTCCTGCTAAGGAGATCTACCACCAAGTAATGAGCTAGGTTTGAGCCAATGTGTTATCTGAATGTTTTCGCCCTACAGACGCCAATACTATAGAAAGTTTTCGGCTTCCGCTACGTCAAAAACCTATAAACGTCAGTGCGAAGGTCACCCATCTGTTTTCAATCACCGCAGAGTGCTGATAAACAATTTTAGCGGCTCAACGTATCTCCGGCGCGGGATGAGGGAGCACCCATCGCATTCCTTAACGAAAGCAAAAAAAACTGTTGTGGAAAATTATTAGTTCTATTATTTGACCGACTGTAAGATTTTAACTGGTGTATGCCTGTCGGTAGTTCCTTTGAAGTAAGGAAACGGAAGATTGTTGAGATGTTTGGAAAACATAGCGTTTTGTCTGAGGAAAGTTTTGAACATAAGAAGCGGCGATGATGGTTGTGTTAAAAATTATATTTTCAAATTATTATTATTATTATTTAGCCCATTTTGTCCCACTGCTGGGCAAAGGCCTCTCTCCCCCCTTCCACGCCACTCTTTTTGTATTTTCGAATACAAATACAAAATACTTTATTGATAACACCAATGTGACAAGTCACTTCAAAATTTTAAACATGCCATTAAATGGGTTTTAAAACACTGATCACATGTCAAAATAAGGTATGTCAATATCAAAACATGTCAATACCAAAACAATATTGTCAATATATTAAAATGACATGACAAAAAAAATCATAATTACTTACTAGTAATTCAATAATCTTTAAGTTTGAAATACTCGTCAATGTCATAAAACAAGGTCTCTAGCAGCCAAGATCTTAACTTGGTTCTGAAACACGCGGTGGAAGCTGCATCCCGTACGGAGGCGGGTAACGCGGTTGTAGACCGCGGGCCCCAAAATATACCGATCTCTCCGACTTGATGAGCCGGTGTGACGGTGTTACAAGTGTTTTCTTATGTAAGTACCCGATTGGCTAGCTAGTCTAGTCGAAAAATATATTTCATAAAAAAAAAAATAGTTTGACAAGTTTTGTGTTAGACCATAGCACACCTGACAAGTGGCGACAAATTTGATATATTGAATTGACTTGTAACATTGGTGTTATCAATAAAATATTTGTATTTGTATTTTGTGTATTCCGGCAGCCACTCGAGAGCCAGCTTCATTCCAGGCTAGGTGTGTTCACCATCTTCGACCACACCGTCACTTAAAATGAGTTGTGGTCAAATGCACCGTGGGGAGCAAGCTGGTATTAACTAAAACTTCCCAACAAAAGATTTGTTGAGATAATGCGATGGTGACGCCTTAAGTCGAATGCAGACACGTTGGTCGCAGTAATTGGGAGCTCTGTGTCGGCGATGAGGTCACTCCCGCGTCGCGCACCATGTGTGTGTAGGGTTGTCAAAAGTTAGAAAAAAAAAACTTAAGACAATTAAAATTCACGAATTATTATTTTTTTTCCAAAATTTAAGACGTTGTCACTTGGGACGATGTACAGATTCTAATGATACCCGCACATCTAAATCTGTTCAGGCATCGTCGCTTACCATCAGGTGAGTTGGTGGTCAAACGCGGACTTATCCTAATTAAAAAAAAAACTTGCTAGCTGGCTGATTTTCAACTTGAGAGTGGTATCTAGCTATCTAGAAAATCTGTCGCCAAGCACCACCTAACGGTGTTCCGGCAGCATCACTTGAGAGCCAGTTCCATTCCAGGCTAGGTGTGTTTACCATCTTCGGCCACACCGTCACTTAACATCAGGTAAGCTGTCGTCAAAACAAATAGCCTGTCAAACAAAAAAAGGTTTTTTTTTTAATGGTTGACAGGCTTGGTGTTTGACCACAGCTCACCTGATGTTAAGTGAAGGTGTGGTCGAAGATGGTAAAGCACACCTAGCCTGGAATGGAATTGGCTCTCAAGTGAGGCTGCCGGAACACACCGTTAGGTGCTTGGCGACAGATTTTCAACTCTCGTGTGGTAGCTAGCCAGCCGAGTACTAGAGAGTACGCTACCACCATGCTATGGTTTCCTCACGATGTTTTCCTTCACCGGCAGCTCAAGCTCATTAGCTCAAGGTTAATATTGTAACATATGTGGCAACCCTATGCCCAGAGTTTCCGACGCGCTAATTTCGGCGGATCGCATGGGAGATGTGTCTTCTTTAGTTTATTGGCCTCTTTGGGCAACCGAGTTCTACTATCAACTCACTAACTATTCCCGAATGTGTATCATACACTACTACTAGATTGTCTGTTTACCGCAATCTAGCACCGACCCCCCCTTGAACACCTCAGGTAATTAATGGACACCCCCCAGCACCCTCACTGTTTGTGTCGAGGGATAAAAATGATGCATAAAGTCATTCGGCACAGGTCTCGCGGAGCTGGTGAGCCCCCGATGACCACACATGCAGAATTATTAGGAACTTGAGTTGTGGTTTTATTTATATAATGCGTCATTTGAACGTTTAGCGCTTCCACTACTATGTTGTTATTCACGTTTAGTTGTTACCATAACTGGATTTACTTTACTTTATTAACAAGTTCTATTTTAAGAGATTAGGCACGTTCCATTTCTCATTAAGCGTACAAATTATTATCAACAAATAAAAAATGTAAAAAATATATTAATATCGCAGGACATTTCACAGGGCGCCATCTGATCGCAAATAAAGCAAAGCTTGTACTATGGGAACCAGATAACTAATAGTTTTTTTTTTTTTTGCAAATTGGTACATACTTATAATTTACTAGCGAGCGGCGGTTTCACCCGCGTAATACCCGTTCGCGTGGGAATACAGGGATAAAAAGCCTATATCACCCGGGGATAGTGTAGCTTCCCAACGGTGAAAGAATTTTTGAAATCGGTCCAGTAGTTTCAGAGCCTATTCAAAACAAACACACAAACAAACAATCAAATCTTTCCTCTTTATAATATTATAGATATATAGTACCTATACCCAGACAGAACAAACGTTACAATATGTACAATTTAACTGTTTAGTTTCTATTTTTTATATTGAATAGGCTGGGAGACTACTGGACCGATCTGAATAATTGTTTCATCATTAGAATGCTACATGATCACTGAGTCACATAGGCTATATTTATGTTGTTAGTCGAGTTTGGTATTCCTGTGCGAAGCCGGGGCGAGCTACTAGTAAAAAATAAATCTCTTTGTTTCCCTTGATCACGCCATAACTTGAGAACGACTTTACCGATTTCATTATTTTTTTTTAAGTTTTAGAGGATACCAACAATGAGCTTGAGCTGCCGGTGAAGGAAAACATCGTGAGGAAACCAAAGCATGGTGGTAGGGTACTTTTTAGTACTCGGCTGGCTAGCTACCACACGAGAGTTGAAAATCTGCCGCCAAGCATCTAACGGTGTGTTCCGGCAGCCTCACTTAAAAACCCAATCCATATATCCGCCTAATCATCAACGTCATCAGTTTAAAAGTCTGGCAACTATTAAAAACAGACCCGACAGACAGCCCCGTTGGCTCATTGGTAGTATATCTGCCTTGAGAGCTGTAGGGCGTGGGTTCAATTCCCACTCAGTGAAACATTTTGTGAACAAACAAATGTTTGTTCTGTGTCTGGGTGTTCTGTATGTATTTACAAAAAACAAAAAAAAGTACCTATTTATGTATTCTATCAGTTATCTGACTTCTATCACACAAGCTCTGCTTAGTTTGGGGTCACATGGCGCTGTGTGTAATGTCCTACGATATTTATTCATTATTTATTTTAAAAAAAGAACACCCTAGTTTCGTCACTGATAAATAATTCTGTTATCCTCTTAAACGACAATTAGGTCGGAAAACTCGGCCACTAGAAATGAAATAGCAATTATCTGGAAACTACGATATCTCGTTTCGACTGCCACTCACCGAGATGAATGTGGCAAAATATTAGGAATCACGTACTTGGTCGTTTCCTCGATATCAAGGTCGCGTGATTAATTTATTTTCCTCAAGTGGGTTAGCTGGACTGACGTTACTGTAGGACAGAACTGTACATTGCGCACAGATGTACTCGTACATAATCATTATTTATTATATTCGTACATGAGTGAAAACGGGGTTCATGTGATTAAGGCATATTTTATTATGATTTATAAAAAAACATACGAGTTATGATAATAACTCGTATGTTTGTTGATAGTAATTCGTGAAAAATATTGATTTTGTTAATCTAACATTATTATTGTCGATTTCCTATGTCCGTCGTTCCCTATAGCTCTGCAGATTGCTTAGCGCGTTTTTTTTCATGGTTGATAGGCTAGATGTTTGACCACAGCTCACCTGATGTTAAGTGACCGTGTGGTCGAAGATGCTAAAGGGTGGGGGTTCGATTCCCACCCAAGACAAACTTTGCGGTACACACACAATATACCTATTTACAAAAAAAAAAGTATTTAAGTATTCTATCTGTTATCGGACTTCCATAGTACAAGCTTTGCTTAGTTTGGGGTCAGATGGCGCTGTGTGTCCCGCGATATTTATTTTATTTATTATTAATGCACACCTAGCCTGGAATGGATGGCGGTTGGTTGACATTTTATGTTTGACAGACTAGGTGTTTGACCACAACTCACTTGATGTTAAATGTGCGTGTGGTCAAAAAAAGTAAATTTAGCTTAGCTCGAAATAGAATTGGTTTTGATATAAGGTGCTTTTCGGCTAATTTTCAACTTGAGATTGGTAGCTAGCCAGCGGAGTACTAGAGAGTACGCTACCACCATGCTATGAGTTCCTCGCGATGTTTTCCTTCACCGGCGGCTCAAGCTCAATCACTGAGCTTTCATATTTACTAGTAAAAGAAGGAAAAATATTTTATTTTATAACTTTAAGACACAAAACACAAAAACGAACAAACGGAGACAAACAGTTACAAAATAAGGTCTCACCTCAGCATAATACTGGTCATACTTAGTATGACCAGCGCTGGTCATACTTAGTATGACCAGCGCTGGTCTTCCGGTGAGCATTTGCACTTGAACATCAAAGTGGGTGTGGGAAGCGATGGCGAATTAGATGATATCTTCGTCCCTACTTTAAAAGTATCTACTGAAATTGAGTTAAGAACATAAGGTCACTAATTAGGCTTAGGAGGAAATGATACCAATTGGCAATTCTCAATTGCGCGCTGTATCCTAATTTTTGTTAACCGCTTCAATGGCGGCGCGCTCACTCCAGTTAACCGTTCAATTGACGCAGTTTGGTGCGTATTTTTACAATGTATAAATTTAGAAAACGGGAATATGTGCATAGCTTTGACTTGGTTTAGTTCTATTTTAAATTCAAAACCTAATTACAATCTGTTAATCTATTCTATTCTTTTTCGTCCTCATTATAGGCCACCCCATTTTCTACTTCTTCTTGAATCCTTTTCATCCTAAGACTGGCTGAAAGAGATCGCTTTTAGCGATGACGCCGCACGTTATTACTGTAGTTTTTAAATTTATAAGTCCTACTAATATTATAATCCTATCCTACAAAGTCTCACCGGAAGACCAGCGCTGGTCATACCACTTAGTATGACCAGCATTATGCTGAGGTGAGCCCCTATTTTGTAACTTTTGTCTGTCTCTGTTTGTTTGTGTTTTTGGGCTTGTTACAGAATTAAACGTTTTTCTTTCTATCCTACAAATTCTACTAACATTATAAACGCGAGAGTTTGTATGTACGTTACTATTTCACGCATAAACTACTGAATGGATTTTGATAAGTATGGAGGTAGCTGACACCCTGAATAAACACATAGGCTACTTTTTATCCCGAAAATATGTAGCGGGTAACACCGCAGGGCGCAGCTAGTCTATACTATTATAAAGAGGAAAGATTTGATTGTTTGTATTGAATAGGCTCCAAAACTACTGGAAAAATTTAGACATGACTGTCAATAATTCAATAAATAAAAGGAAGAAAGCCTTTGCCAAGCAGTGGGAAACAAGAGGATGAAACATGGTTTTTTTAACATTTTTTTGCACACAATGCCATCTGGCCCCAAAACTAAGCAGAGCTTGTGTGATGGAAGTCAGATAACTGATAGAATAGATAAATACTTTTTTTTTGTAAAAACATAGGTACTTATAATACAGAACAAACATTTGTTCATTCACAAAATGTTTGCCCCGAGTGGGAATCGAACCTACACCCTACAGCATTCTAGGCAGATATACTACCAATGAGCCAACGGGGCTGTCAAACTATCCAGTAGTGGAGAAAGATGATTCAGTTAATAACATAAAGGTTTTATTTTAGTTGCAAACAGATACGAACACAATATTCTAACCTATCTTTTATGATACGAAGGTGATAAAAAAATCGTTAAAAAAGAAGAATTCACAAGGTCCCGATGAATAAACACGTAATGTACATAAACTACACGCAAAACAAGTTTCAAAGGACACGGCTTTAATCAGTGTCAGAATTATCATTGAACTAGCTGCGCCCCGCGGTGTTATCCGCTACATGTTTCCGGTATAAAAAGTAGCCTATGTGTTAATCCAGGGTATTAGCTACCTCCACACCAAATTTCAGTCAAATCCGTTCAGTAGTTTTTTCGTGAAAGAGTAACAAACATCCATACTCACAAACTTTCGCATTTATAATATTACTAACGACCCGCCCCGGCTTCGCACGGGTGCAAAATTCGAAAAAACTTTTTTTCGAATTTTGCACCCGCACTTTGCAGTCGCGTTTTCAAGGTGTACAATACTTAGTACATTATTTTTATAAATCCTGTAAGGTTAAGCCTGCGTACGCAATGTAAGCGGCAAGAAATGTAAGAATTTACGACATCACATTAGAAACCCTGAAAATAACAGTATTTCTCCATTATTTAATAGATGTTATTATACATAAAAACCTTCCTCTTGAATCACTCTACCTATTACAAAAAACCGCATCAAAATCCGTTGCGTAATTTTAAAGATTTAAGCATACAGACAAACAAACAGACAAAAATAGCGACTTTGTTTTATACTATGTAGTGATTAGTAGGATATTTTAGTGTGATTAAGAACTTGTGTAGTTATTGAGAAAATATTACGTCATCTGTAAAGCTATAGATGTATGTTCATATTGAATTATTTTCCTACAATTTATCTAAATACCTATACATACATAGTTTAGTCATGTGTTTTGTAACTAAGGGTTTCCTTGTTTGTTATGTAGATTGAAATAAACTAAAACTATACAGAAAGCTTTATAATATGGTAAGAATCAGCTGATCTTTGTAAATATGTATTACAAACTAGCGGACGCCTCGCGGTTTCGCCCGCGTAGTTCCCGTTCCCGTGGGAATACAGGGATAAAAAGTAGCCTATGTCACCCGGGTATAGAGAAGCTTCCCAACGGTGACAGAATTCCAGTAGTTTCGGAGCCCATTCAATACAAACAAACAATCAAATTTTTCCTTTTTATGATAGTGAAGATAAGAGGAGTTTGGTACCAAAATACTTTGGATTTATAATAATATGGTGGTACTATAGAGTACCTACCACCATGTTATTGTCAATATTTTCCTTTTGCTCAAAAAACAGCTTCTGCTTTCAGTTGACTAAAAGCCGCCCATAAACTGAAAATGTGCCGCCAAGCATCTAACAGTGTGTTCCGGCAGCCTCACTTGAGAGTCAAACCCATTCCAGGCTACGTGTGCTTGACCATCATCGACCACAGCGTCACTTAACATCAGTTGAGCTGTGATCAAACACCTAGCTTGTCAACCATACACAAAAAAACATGACTTAGGTACATACACATTATTTCTTGCTGAAAAATTGTATGACCCAGTCGAGTGTCAATGTTTGCAAGTCTGATTGTATGTGTGTTACTTCTTTACGCTCAAACGGCTGGACTAATTTTGATGTAATTCGGTATGGAGCTAGCCGACATCCTGGATTAACAATAGGCTACCGTTTATCCCGAAAAAATGTAGTATTCACGTGGGAACAGCGGGTAACACGACGGAGCGCAGCTAGTTACAAAAACTCGCGATGAGTTTAGGTATTCGATGTCCATTATTGTCAGCAGTGTAATAAAATATGACAATTGATTATCAGAATATTGAAATTGAATATCAATTTTATTATATTTTGTATGTGAGGGACACATGTGGTTCAAAACAAAAGATCTTTGTACCTAGGTATGTATGATAGTTTCACTGGCAAGGCATTTATTAGTTCCTTTTAAAATACCGATGTTTAAATGTTCTCCAACTTGAGGGTGGTAGCTAGCCAGCAGAGTACTAGAAAATACCCTACCACTAAGTAGTCGAATAAATTTAATTATAATCAAGCTGTTTATGCTTATATTATGTATTTAATAAAAATGTTGAAACTTGAAAGCTTTAGTTAAATAAATCTAATATTATTAATAAATATTGCTATCCTTATCCAACGGAATAGAATGAAAGAGACAACAACATTTTAGGGTCCGTCAAATTGATCCTTAATGTTTTCCTAAAATGCAATTAATCGAAATAGTTTCCCAATAAAATCTGTACATATAAAAAAATATAAATAGATATATCAAATAAAGGACTGAGGCGACAATCTTATTGTTACAAAACTAAAGAAAGAAATAACCACGAACCATACCAATACGTTAACGGACCGAGCGGTCATGAATCTCAACAAAAGGGCATCCAAAACAACACATATTGCCAACAGCGTCACTTCACAATTACACTATACTCGATTAAACCACATTGTCATCGCCACAAACGAAAATAATTATATTTAAAAAAAAAAGCACCGAAACATCCAAAAACTTTCTAAAAACACCTTATCCCTATTTCCGTGCGCGTCGATTACGCGCGGCGCCGTCTCGAAGACTGATCCGGCACTCGTACTATAAACAATACGAGCGACAGAGACGGCGATATTGTGCACCTGTGCACTTCAAATTGAATGATCGCAAAGCGAAACAGATATAAAACATTCCACTAATTAAAAAGAGACAAAACATCGGCGAACCCTTCTGCAGCTCAGTGTGACAACGTTGTAAATGCAATATGAAGGAAATTAAATTATAACTTTTGCTGCTGTTAAATAGAGTTTATATTTGTAATTTAGGGATAACGTTAAGAGTTGCGGAGTGAGTCAGCCGGTTGATTGCCAGGGTCAACATATGGCAAAAAGGTACGTGTTGGCCAAATTCCTTAGCCTATCGATGTTAGTACAATGCGTTTTGTAAATTTATCGATTGTTTAAATTTAACGGCTAGTTATCGATCATCGTCATCATCATCATGCTGGAACATAGGCATCTCCCAAGACACGCTACTCAGCCTGATCTTAGGCTTTTCGCTTCCATCGACCGCATGACCGCAGTCCATCGAATCTCAGGGCGTCCTGCGCTACGTTTCCCAATTCGCAGTCTTCACTCTACAGCTTCTGCGACAGATATATGTATAAGCCATATCTGTCATGTCTGTGACTAGTTCTTTAGCGACTCACTTCGTTCCGGGTACGATCCTTTACTTAGAGAAATGTCAAGCATAGCTCTTTCCATAGCTCATATCAGCTTATACTTGGTGGTAGATCTCCTTGGCAGGAGGTCGTCTAGGTAGGTACCACCGCAGTACCAGATATTCTGCCGCTAAGCAGTAGTGTGTAAACATTACTGTGTTCCGGTTCGAAGGGTACTGCAGCTAGCGAAATTACTGGGCTGTTGAGACTAACCATCGAAAGTCTCAAAGTAATGAGCGTCAAAGCAGTGATGCCCCGGACTTTTGTTACTCAAAGTTCTGTGTATCGTTGCAATGGTCATGGACAGGCGTTATCTCTTACCATCAGGAGAGCGTCTCGTTCGTCTCATAAATTTTTACATAACTAAAAAAGCTCGCTGAGCGACTTTGAGCTTGTGGATCATTCCCGCTGTGAGTGTCCACGTTTCGGCTCCGTAGGTCATGGCAGGTAAGCCCCCTGGTTGATTTATCTTGAGACTTTGCGGGATAGGTGACGAGAATCGAATACATCGAAAATAAACAGTCCAACTAAAATAAGGAAATCCACAGGTTAAGGGCCGTCATACCAAAATACTAATGTATTTTGGTTTTTCTATATTGACCAGGTCATTTTATTACATTGACAATATTTTTTTGCTAATGACATATTTTTATGATATTGACATTTTTGTGTTGATATGGTAATCAGTGTTAAAACTCATTTATTTTTGAAGAGCCTTGTAACATTGGTGTTATCAATAAAATATTAGTTTTTTGTATTTGTATTTTTCTTGCACAAATGACTATTAATTTAATTTTACGTTAATGTTAACTGGCTTGCAGCCGTTTAGATTGGTTAATTAACTAAATAAAATAGCTCCAATATATGATTCTGAAAATGGTTATGGATCACCGGCTAGAATACATCTAGGTGCCAAACTGCCAACACAATAAGAACATACGTCAATCCGCTAAGAAGAAAACGATGACGTCATTTTAAGGTAGGTACCTAATTAATATTTTTCCTGGTCAATCAAGCACATTTCGCTTTGATCTTGAACATAACGCCGTGCCAAAAGTTCTTTTTACTGAAATTAGTCTCCAACGTTTAGTTAAATGTTTAAAAGAAGCTTTATCAGTTAAAGCTGTAACTTGTTTTGCAGCGATGACGATCTTTCACGCGAAAACTACTGAACGGATTTGGATGAAATTTGGCATGGAGGTAGCTGAGACCCTGAATAAATACATAGGCTACTTTTTATCCCGAAAACATGTAGCGGGTAACACCGCGGGGCGCAGCTAGACACACTAATATTATAAATGTGAAAAATTGGATGGATGGATGTTTGTTATTTTTTCAGGAAAAAATTACGTTAAAAAAGTAGCCTATGTTGTAATCAAGGGTCTCGGCTACCTCCATGCCAAATTTTATCTAAATACATGGGCTACTTTTTATCCCGAAAAAATGTTTTTTTTTTTTTAATGTAAAAAGTAATGAGACGAACGAGACGCTCTCCTGATGGTAAGAGATAACGCCTGTCCATGACCATTGTAGCGATACACAGAACTTTGAGTAACAAAACAAAGTCCGGGGCATCGCTACTTTGAGACTTTCGATGGTTAGTCTTAACAGCCCTGTAATTTCGCTAGCTGCAGTACCCTTCAAACCGATACACAGTAATGTCTACACACTACTGCTTGGCGGCAGAAGAACTGGTACTGCGGTGGTACCTACCTAGACGATCCCCTGCTAAGGAAATCTACCACTAAGTGTAGCGGGTAACACCGCGGGGAGCAGCTAGTTTTTAATAATTATTATCTCTTATCATAGTGAGACGTTCCTAAATGGAAAATTGTGGATAAAATGAAACGAGAAATCGAAATTATGAAATTCCCACGGCGCCAGGACGCCGAAGCGTTTCTCGGAACGTTTGGAACCGACTTACTTCATTGAACACCTCCCCTGAGATTGAAACTGTAAATACTACGAATTGTTCCGTTTGTCGCAAATGAGAAACGACACAAAAAACAAAATCTTAAACTATTTCCGTTACAAACGACCTCTGAATAATTGTTTAGTAAACTGTATCAGAAAGAAATGGTTTTGTTTGTAGAAACAAAATTGTTAGTTGAAATTTTTTTTTTTTCTTTGGTTTTGGCGTCACATTTTGAGCATTTACCAGTGTCAAATATTTATATATTGTCAAGTTTCAAATGTTAAATAACTGTCGTCGTAGCTAAAGTTATAGTCAAAGCCCAGTCTTGGTCAGTCAAGTCCGCTCATGCTTTAGTAAACTTTACTATAAGCTTCGATGGAGTTTTGGAAGCAACACAAAAAAATCATATCATTTTCCCACACTCGCGCTTGTGATTCGACACTTTATGAATAAAACACCACCACCAAAGTAAATAAATCTTTATGCATAAACACTCGACAAAACACTAGTTTTGGAAAAAATACAACGGGGCGACACAACTCTTTCCGAGTTCCCGCCAAAAACCCCTTGAAATGTTGTGAGTACATTGTTTATGTTCTGCTATCTTATATTACAAAATAAAGAATATTACAACAAAATTGTTATCCCACTATCTATATCTTCTTATATATACTGTTATAAAAAAGATATGATTGTTTGTTTGTATTGAATAGGCTCCGAAACTACTGGACCGATTTCAAATATTCTTTCACCGTTGGGAAGCTACACTATCCTCGGGTGTACTTTTATCTGTATTCCCATGGGAACGAGACCTACGCGGGTGAAACCGCGAGGCGTCCGCTAGTAATATTATAAATGTGAAAGTTTGGATGGGTGTTTGTTACTCTCACGCAAAAAACACTGAATGGATTTGGATGAAATCCATCCGTCCGTCTGTCTGTCTGCCCGTCTGTTACCAGGCTAAATCTCATGAACCGTAATAGTTAAACAGTTGAAATTTGCACAGATGATGTATTTCTGTTGCCGCCATAACAACAAATACTAAAAATGAGAATCAAATAAATATTTAAGGGCGGCTCCCATACAACAAACGTGATTTTGTGCCGTTTTCATAGATAATGGTACGGAACCCTTCGTGCGCGAGTCCGACTCGCACTTGGCCAGTTTTTTTTAACTCTATACCTACTCATTAATCGACTGCCCTGTTAGCTCGGTTGTTTTAGCAAATATCGTTGTTTCTAACTTGCGACAAACGGTACCTTTGAACTCGTGGTGCTGTGTATTGGCGAAATGTTTACAATCGGTTATTTCGGCGGCAACCAGCGCGGTTCTCGTGAATGGGCGTGCAATACGTTCCTCCGTGACGGACGTGATGTATACAGAACGTGTCGAAAAGTTTGTAGTAGTGATTCAACATCGATACAAGCCCCACTGAGTTAATTCATTTAAATGGAATTAAATTAGAAAAGCTTTTATGATGAAAAAAAAAACGAATAAATAAACAAATATCGCATCTTAGTTTTTTAAATCTTCGTTCTAGTATTCTATCAGTTATCTGACTTCCATAGTACAAGCTTTGCTTAGTTTGGGGGCAGATGGCGCTGTGTGTAATGCCCTACGATATTTATTTATTTATTTGCTATGGGGGAGTTCCAATCCCTACATTCAAGAACCTTTATCATATTATCTCAAAGGTATCATTTTAAAATATCATGGATAATTATTTTTTCCCTTAATTTTTGAATTTTTTACATTAAATATAAAACATAAATAATGTAAAAACTTAAAAACTAGGGTGCCGCCGGCAGCGAGTAGTCGCTGCCGGAGGTTAGGGCTGCAGTGAGGAACCTCCTCACAATGCGCGCCGTGTCAAGGATAACTGCCCTTAAAGCTGATCCTTGACCCAACTGTCTAGCAAGAGTCTCTTAAGATGTTATATTATACTATTATTATTTTACTATTCTACATAATTTCCGTAATACGCTATTAATTTTATGAATTATTATCGGTATTCGGTATTTTTTTAGTATCCTAAAAAAACAATTAAAACGCAACCTTATAAGATTAAGAATATTTTATAAAAGTCTGTGGCTGGCTGTGGAAACAATGACACATCGAATGGACATTTCGAAGCGGCTGGTCCTCGCTTCGGGGAATCCCAGAGCTGGCGCCTACCTACGTCAAAGGCTAAGCTTAGCCATACAACGGGGCAATGCCGCCAGCGTGCTGGGAACCCTACCGCGCGGCAGCGAGCTCGACGGCGTGTTCATTTTATAGTAGGTAGTATAGTTTATTTATGATTTTGTTTTATTTGTTAACCTTGTTTTCTGTATTAATCTCAATAAAATTCGATTATATTATTAGTATAGAATTATTACAAAATTAATATACAATAAGTAGTTAATACCTAAATAAAAGTATCTTGTGATTGTAAAAGAATATTTTAAATATATTACAATTACAAATAAATATATATCTTTTATCTTTAAGTAGATGAAATTACACATCAGGCATCGCTCCCCTAAACCACTTCTACACCCCCCATTTTTTCTACACCGCCTTTCAACGCCCACAACGTTATCGCTAACTTTGAGGAAAACTGTTTGAGAGTAATCATTTAATAGCTCCCCAGAATATCAGTAGTCAAATGTATGATGAATCTGTTCGTTCTACAATAGACATCTGTCGCGCGCTGTCCGTATATCCGGTGCCCGTGCCAAACAGTTTTGTTTCAAGTATTTCAGTACATTCTCTTTGTGGTACATATCGAGAATGATTTATATTTTTCCGGATTGCGGCAGTTGAGATTACGCGCGCGATTTTAAATAGATTTCGACTTTAAGAATAGTCGTGATTTTGTTTATTTTGAATTTAACGCATTTGCATTCTGGCGTGGCGACATAATACATTGTTCGTTCAGTTATTATTAGACGAAATAGTTTTAGAATTAATCATAGACCAGTACCGTATGTTCTCATTTAGTTTTTACTACAAATATTTTATTGAAAACACCAATGTTACAAGTCAAATTTTAGTAAAATCATGTGTCATTAAAAAAAAGTTATAAAAACTGATTACATGTCAATGAATACAGAATAGAGGTAGATCACAATTAAACAAGATAAGCCTTAGACAGCCCTGTTGGTTCATTGGTAGAATGTTTGCTTCAAGAGCCGAAAGGCGTGGGTTCGATTCCCACCCAGGACAAACAGTTTGTGAAACAAATGTTTATTCTGTGTCTGGGTGTACTGTATGTATTTGCAAAAAAAAAAGTATTTATCTGACTTCCATCACACAAGCTCTGCTTAGTTTGGGGTCAGTTATATGTTTATAACCACCGTTCCGCGTAACCCTAGCATTACGTATTACAATAACATCGATTCTGAGTACAGACTTCTCTAAAGTCAAAAATATCTAGTTAGTTCTCGGTAAATTTGCAGGAAAACTTTATGTTAAATGAAAACGAAGGCTAAATATTAATAATCTATTTGTCTGCGTACAAATGATGAGTTTCGTAACACAGTAATAATGTAGAAATAACCGGTATCAATTGCATAGGTGGTAACGCGTCCGCCTTAATAGCAGCCGATTCCGGGTTCGATACCTAGCCGGTCAAAATATTTTTTTTTTATACAGGCTAGGTCTTTGACCACATCTCACCTGACGTTATATGACGGTGTGGTCGAAGATGGTAAAGCAAACCTAGCCTGGAGTGAATAATATAAAAATAAATAAATAAATGTCATCGGACATTACACACAGCGCCATCTGGACCCAAACTAAGCAAAGCTTGTGCTATGGAAGACAGATAACCGATAGAATACGTAAATAGTTTTTTTTTTGTAAATACATACTTATAATAAATACAGTACACCCAGACACAGAACAAACATTTGTTTAAATATCACAAAATGCTTGTCCTGGGTGGGAATCGAACCCACGCCCTTCGGCTCTTGAAGCAGACATACTACCAATGAACCAACAGGGCTGTCGAAAAGAGAAATATTAATACTTTTGATAAAGATTTGACTGCCGTGTTAGCTTACTTACCTATTTGGTAGAAAATCTGCTTCAAGAGTTATGTGGCGTGGAATCGATTCCCACCAGGACAATAACTATAAAATGTTTGGTTCTGTGTCCAGGTATGTATTTACATGAAAAAAAAGTACATTTCCCATAGTACAAGCTTTGCTTAGTTTGGGGTCAGATGACGCTGTGTGTAATGGTCCTATGATATTTATTTCTTTTAAAATCAGGCAAACCCTATTCCGTATAAAAAAAATATAGGTATCTGACTGACCACAACTTTTTCTCTGCTTAAACGTACAACAAATAAATATAAATTTTATTTATTAGTTGTATGCATACCGTTCGATTCCCTTCAAAGGATGTCAAGGGCTATCTCTTATTATTTTTCTTCTGCGAATTCAAGTGATGTTTATTACATAAATCTTCACAATAACATGTAAGGTCTGAGATGGGTAATCGCCCGGTTTAAGGTGGTTCGATTTCCATACAAACAATTATTTTCCATTTATAGACAAATGGAGCATAATTTTACAGTGAAATCACAGCTACTGGCATTTATTTCGGTCTTTATTTGCGGTAAATCACAATTGCTTGAATAAAACAATAGATTAATAGCATAAAATCAAATTTATGATTTTTGAATAAAACAGTAGATTACTGTTTTATTCAAGCAATTGTGATTTGCCGCAAATAAAGACCAAAATAAACGCTAGTAGCTGTGATTTCACTGTAAAATTATGCTCCATTTGTCCATAAATGGAAAAAAAACATTTGTGGAAAAAACATGGAAATCGAAACACCTTAAACCCCACGTGTCAGTATAAACTTAACCCTTTATGCAATCAAACGGGTACAAAAACTTCTTTTCTAAAATTTCTATATGCAGGGCGTAACAATATGTACAGCATGTGATGATAACACAGTGGTAAGCGCCGAAGGGCGTCAGTTCAACCCCCAACAATGAGCTTGAGTTGCCGGTGATGAAAAACATCGTGACGAAACCATAGCATGATGGCAGGGTACTTTCTAGTACTCGACTGGCTAGCTACTCAAGTTGAAAAATCTGTGTGTTCCGGCAGCCTCACTTTTGGCCCAGTTCCATTCCGGGCTTGGTGTGCTTTACCATCTTCGATCACACCGTCACTTAACATCAGGCGAGCTGTGGTCAAACACCTAGCCTGTCAACCATTAAAAAAAAATCAATCACAAAAAAAGTAAAAATTTAAAATATCTGTATCTATTTTTTTTTTCTGTTTATGGTGTACATAATAACGAGTGTTATTTATCTATCCATCTATTTACCAAATGAGTTAACAGGGCAGTCAAATTAGTATTATTTCCTAGGCAAGCGTGCTCCATCTTCGGCTGCATCGTCGCTTTCCATCAGGTGAGATCATGGCCAAACGCTTCTTTAGTCTGACATAGAAATAATGATTTTGAACACTGATGTAGTATTATGCGGTGAACAACAAACAGCCCAATGAATTCTCGGCTAATTGCGCCGCCGACGGTGTAAATACTGCCTATTTATAGCTGCTCACCGCGTTGGCAGGACATATTTTTAGTCTTATTGTTTCGAACTTACTGCACACTACTGCCAGTAATCGCAAAATATAAAGAAAATTTTGGTTTCGGAACACGTAGTGTAGGACGCCCTGAGACTCGTTGGAGTGACGATATACGTAAGACAGTATGTAGGCTGTGGTTGGAAGATAGATAGATAGATAGATAGATATAACTCTTTATTGTGCACACCATAAATAGAAAAAAGTACAAAGAACCTTATGAGCTAGTGCCACAAGTGGCGGCCTTATCGCTAGCAGCGATCTCTTCCAGGCAACCAAGAAAAGAAAAACAAGATAGAAAATCTAAGAAACAGACGGGAGATGTAACACTAAAAAATAATCATAACAAAGTACCTATGTATTTAAATAAGCAAGCAAGCAAGCAAGCAAGCAAGCAAGCAAGCTCTGCAAGCTCTGCTTAGTTTGGGGTCAGATAGCGCTGTGTGTATAGTCCTACGATATTTATTTATTTATTTTATATATTTATTTAAATAAAACGAAATATTTACTTATATTAATATATACATATCAAGTATATAATATATCTATATATACTATATGTACCTACTTAAGTAGGTACTTGTAATACATACATAACACCCAGACACATAACGAACATTTATGCTCGTCACTCAAATAATTGTCCTGAGTGGAAATCGAACCCACGCACTACAGCTCTTGAAGCAGATACCATATGAGCTAAGAGGGCGTAGACCGCATTGTCGCAAAATGACGGTCAAGAGCAAACTAATATTTTCATTAAAAAAATAAAATCACTTATAATGCTACTTTTGAATGCAGACCTTGAGAGCCGAGATAGAGGCAGATATACGTGCAAGCAGCTGGTTGTGCTGGTGATCTCATATTCTGCGAGAAGTGGGAAGGTCTAGGTCATAATGATAATGCACTAAGCGTCCGCGGTACGTAATCTATCATCTGTTTTGGTTTCGCTGTTTTTTTAAATGGTTGACAGGCTGATTTGGATGAAATTTGATATGAAGGTAGCTGAGACCCTGGATTAACACATAGGCTTCTTTTTATCCCGAAAACATGTAGCAGGTAACACCGCGTTGACAGGCTTGATATTTGACCACAGCTCACCTGATGCTAAGTGAAGGTGTGGTCGAAGATGGTAAAGCACACCTAGCCTGGAATGGAACTGGCTCTCAAGTGAGGCTGCCGGAACACACCGTTGGATGCTTGGCGATAGATGTTCAACTTGAGGGTGGTAGCTAGCCAGCCGAGTACTAAAGTACCCTACCACCATGCAAAAATGCAATGCAATGCAAAAAAAAATGCAATGCGTGCCGTGGAATTCGAACCCAGGACACGAAAATTGGAAGCCAAACGGTCTCCCACTCATACTAGACTATCAGAACTTCTATCTTAATAATACTATAATAAAAATATTTGACTTAATTATTTGTCAACCCTAGCGATGAGGCGACAAACACTGCGCAGGTGATGTCACGTGCCACGGCCAGTTTACCAACACCATTGTTACACAGAGCGCAAGCAACAACTAAACATGTCATGAAGCATCTTACTGAACTAAACACAATGACATGGTGCTGACAACTACTCCAGTATTCGGGCTCACAAAGGTAACTAACTAACCTCCATTTTTTTTTCTTTGGTTTAAGCGCCGCATTTTTAGCATTTGCCAGTGTCAAGTATTTTATATTTTCAAGTTTCATAAGTTAAATAAGTTCCCTCGTAGCTATAGTTAAAGTCCAGTCTTGGTCAAGTACAGTCCGTGTCAGTCAAGTCTAGTCATGCTTTAGTAAAGTGGTAACTTTACTATAAATCTTCGATGGAGTTTTGGAAGCAACACGAAAACTCATGTTTCACCACATTATATCATTTTCCCCCACTCGCGCTTGTGATTTGGCACTTTATAAATAAAACGCCACCATTTTTATGCATAAACACTCGACAAAACACTAGTTTTGGAAAAAAATACAACGGGGCGACTCCTTCCGCGTTCCCGCCAAAACTTCCACGATCACGACCGAAGCGTCACCCGTACATGGTGGACGTTCCCCATGACCGCACTAAGCGTTTCGAATCCACATTCTTCAATCGCTCAGCGAGGATGTGGAACTTTTTGCCGGAGTCATGTTTTCCAAAAAGTACAATATGCGTGTCTTTAAATCAAGAGCAAAAAGGTTTCTTCCAGGTAAGCGTATTCCGTCTTTAACATCAGCAACACACATTTGCTTAACAACAGATAGGATGTGGTCAAACGCGAACCTATTACGTATTACAAAAAAAATCCCTAAAATTTATTGTGCATGATGCCAATCTCTAGTCACTACATAGTATGAAACAAAGTCGCTATTTTTGTCTGTTTGTTTGTCTGTATGCTTAAATCTTTAAAATTACGCAACGGATTTTGATGCGGTTTTTTGTAATAGGTAGAGTGATTCAAGAGGAAGGTTTTTATGTATAATAACATCTATTAAATAATGGAGAAATACTGTTATTTTCAGTTTCTAATGTGATGTCGTAAATTCTTACATTTCTTGCCGCTTACATTGCGTACGCAGGCTTAACCTTACAGGATTTATAAAAATAATGTACTAAGTATTGTACACCTTGAAAAGGTCTACAGAAAAGTCCGCGATGGTATATGTCTATCTCTTATCGATATCCCACAAAACCATTTTTTGTCATTTACTTTTTACGGCAAATAATAGCAAATTTTCGAAGTGATTTTAAGCACTACAGCATTATTCCTTATTTAATTAAATACCATAAATAGATTGTTGATTTAACATAGATTTATATGGCCTTTTACAGCACATAATTTCTTTGAATATTTTCGAAGATATTACAGATTTAAAAATACATTGCGTAGCGTTTGCGGCGGTACCTATCGGCCGGCAGCCGCCGACCGCAGCGCGACGCGATATGAAAAGAAGGCATACATATACATATAGGTATATGAGGCAGGTAAAGACTATGTAAATATTGACTATCAAAAAGTGATGTGGTGCATCCTATTTTGATAAATAAACATATTGTTTTTTTTCGAATTTTGCAGCCGTGCGAAGCCGGGGCGGGTCGCTAGTTCCTAAATAATAAACTCCATCCAAATAGATTTGTGCACAGCATCTTGCTAGTTCTAAGTCAATTAAAAAAAAAAAAAACTCGAATCAGGCCACTAGACAGCTAAACTAGGTTGGCACTAAGTGTTACTACTACAGATAATTAACCCAATAACTCTGCAAAAACAAGATTTTGTAATTTATAATCCGAAGCAATAAATTCATTGCAAAATATCTTGTTTCAAGATCACAGAAATTTCAATGGGCACAAGCAGTTAGTAAATGACGCAAGACCAGGAGTCGTAGGGATGGGACAGCTACACTCGAATTTTGATAAACAAATCGATAAAAAATGAAAGACCAATCACCTAGTTATCGATGCTAAACGAAATAAGTGTTTAAAGCGTAAAATTTATAAAAAGGTCTGTGTGAACTTGTATACACAGATATGTATGTGTGAAATGTGTAATGACCTTTTCATAGCCTTGTACATTACCAACGAACAGCTGTAAGTTGTACACAACTATATTTTGTACACGTTTTTTCGTGTACAAATGTTTGGATACCTACTCTAAAGTATATACTTATTCTGATTAATTATAAAATAAATTATCTTCTTCCCATAATACATAGCTTTGCTTAGTTTGCCACTAGATGGCGCTATTCGTAAATGTCTAAGATTATTTATTTTATTTATTGAAAGCAGTCTACTTACTTAATTATTTCATCATGTATGACAGACACATTTTCATCTCGTCAAAACAATAATTGGTTGTTGATGGATTGTAAGAATAAAACCATTAAACGTACCAAAAACCAATATTAATTTCGAAAACTACGCCGAAGCGCGTGTGTTCAAACGCCAACAATGAGCTTGGCTGGCTAGCTACCAGCTGTGAGTCAGTTCCATTCCAGGCTAGGTATACTTTAAACACTGTCACTTAACATGAGATGATGATGATGATGATGATGATAACATGAGATGAGCTGTAGTCATAACCTAAGCTTGTTAATTAAAAAAAAAGTACAGATATAAACGAACAAACTTTCTCTTACACAATACATTGGTAAACAAACATTGGCTAGCGTAGGAATATTGCATCGGGAAATAAAATCAAAGGTTATGTTCTAAAATTGTCGACCTTGTCCCATCACTATTGATCGATAGGGACGCGGCACAATAGTTGGAGACCGGCCAGACACGTCAGACTCTGTATGGTTCACTATTATTGTAATTTAGGTTGCGTATACTATGTTTGGAGAACTTATTTTTGTACTCGATACCATTAAATAATAATATAATTATATCTAGGTACCTAACATTATAAAGAAGAAAGATTTGATTGTTTGTTTGTATTGTAAACTAGTTTTGCAGTTTTATAGTAACGTGAAAAATTTGAGATTTTTTATTCTTATTTTTATTAACAATTAAATTTAAAATATGTATATATATATATATACCCTTCCCGTTCCGACAAAAGCCATGTGACAAGGACATAGAGAAGGGATATTGGTAGGATGGAAGGAAATAGCCAGACAGAACAAACATTTGTTTATTCACAAAGTGTTTGCCCTGAGTGGGAATCGAACCCACGCCCTACAGCTCTCAAGGCAGATATACTACCAATGAGCCAATGAGCCTTAAATAGATATGAAGGTATACGTATATCTTTACTTGGTAGTCGATCTCCTTAGCAGGAGGTCGTCTAGGTAGGTACCACCGCAGTACCAGTTATTCTGCCGCTAAGCAGTAGTGTGTAAGCATTACTGTGTTCCGGTTGGAAGGGTACTGCAGCTAGCGAAATTACTGGGCTGTCGAGACTAACTCTATCAAAAGTCTCAAAGCAATGAGCGCCAAAGCAGTAATGCCCTGGACTTTGTTTTGTTACCTAAAGTTCTGTGTATCGCTGCAATGGTCATGGACAGGCGTTATGTCTTACCATCAGGAGAGCGTCTCGTTCGTCTCATTATTTTTTACATAAAAAAAAAGAAAAAAAAAAGGTATGGACGTATACGACTATACGTATATCTCCAGAGATTTGTCCAAAAAGAGCAGCATTGCCGCGCGCCGGTACGCATCTGTCGGAAACATGTGCATCTGCTAAATATATTCGCACACCTGCTTCCTACAGATTTGCACGACTGATACAACCTTGTGCCAACAAACATTACAGATACACAACTTTTTTTTTAATGGTTGACAGGCTAGGTCTTTGACCACAGCTCACTTGATTTTAGGTGACGGTGTGGTCGAAGATGAGCACACCTAGCTTGAAATAGAAAATGGCTCACAAGTGAGGCTGCCGGCACACACCGTCAGATGCATCATGTCAGCTAGCTAGTCGTGTACTAGAAAGTAAACATAATGCTAATTTATTAGCCATGGACTGGATTTTACCGTGACTTACATTAATATGTTTTTGTCTGTGACTTATTCGAGTTAATTTAATTTTTTGGAGACACTTGAAAATCTCGGAATACTCAGTGGCAGTATTTTAGCGAAAATAGCTCAATAGTAAACTCGATTGGATCTCACGTTACATAGGTGGGTTCAAATCCCTAAAATGAGCATGAACCTGAGCTGAAAATCTGCTGCAGTGTGTTCCGGCAGCTACACCTGACAGCTTCCATGATGAACCAACGGGGTTGTCATCATTAAATTATTCATAAATTTGATTTTACGCTATTAATCTACTATTTTATTCAAGCAATTGTAATTTACCGCAAATAAAGACCAAAATAAATGCCAGTAGCTGTGATTTCACTGTAAAACTATGCTCCATTTGTCCATAAATGGCAAAAATGTATTTGTATTAATCTATTAAGTTTTGAATGCACACCGAGAGCAAAGCAGCGACCCGCAAGCAGCACCCGATCACGAGTATGACGCATGTGCCGCCACCGCCCTCCTCAACCATATCTGAGGGCAGAGCGGCCGACACACGACGCAAGAAGGAGCCTCCGATGGTAAGCAGGAATGCTCAAGGCATACACACAATCCTTAAATCCTCTTATTTTTTAAATCTTCATTCAAATCTTTCATTTGTGACAAGCAACGCTGGCAGATTCCCGTCATCATCTGCTCGTTTTCTGATCTGTGTTTTGTACGTCGATGAAATATTGAGGGTTTGGCCGTTTGAAGGTAGGTCATCGACTTCGGACATTTTGAAACTTTCCTTAAGGAAAACATTTGAAAGTCATTACCATTTTCAAGTCGTCCAAGTTATCATTGGCTACTTCCGAATTTTACCCACACGGTACTTGTTTTTGTCTATTTTAAGTGTTTGCAGCACGTGGAAACCCCACTAATCCCACTAGTATTATAAATTTAAAAGTTTAGATGGATGGATGTTTGCTACTCTTCCACGTAAAAACTACTGAACGGATTTTGATGAAATTTGGTATGGAGGTAGCTGACACCCTGGATTAACACAGGCTACTTTCTATCCCGAAAATATGTAGCGGGTAACACCGCGGGGCGCAGCTAGTATATGCCAAGTGATTGTTGAGTCGTACGAATTTAATTTGCGCACACTGACGGTGCTTGCGGAATCTTTTGTAAAAGTAATGAGACGATTGAGATGCTCTTCTTATGGTAAGAGATTAAGCCTGTCTATGACCATTGCAGCGATACACAGAACTTTGGGCAGCAAATTTCAGAATTTATTGTACACAACTATGAGCACAATGACCCCCTTTAGGCGTAGTACAGCCCAAGCGTATAACCCTGTATGACTTTTCCACTCCTGACAGGAGTGCGTCAAACACCAAGATAAGCTACAATACCACATAATATTATCGATGCTTCACTTCATCGGAGGATTTTCCAACAAAAGAGTGTAGGTACCAGTGTTGCCAACTCTACAGTTTTAGTTGTAAATCTAAAGTTTTTTTTGCCGTCCCAGTTTTTCTGTAGTAATGAAGTTACTCGTAGCAATGATAGTAGCAGTAGCTGGCGTGGTCGGATCACACGCCGAAGGACGAGGGTTCAAACCCCAACAATGAGCTTGAGCTGCCGGTGAAGAAAAACGTCGTGAGGAAACCATAGCATGGTGGTAGGGTACTCTCTAGTACTCAGTTGGATAGCTACCACACTCAAGTAAAAAACCTGCCACCAAGCACCTAACGGCGTGTTCCGTCAGCCTTACTTAAAAGCCAGTTCCATTCCAGGCTAAGTGTGTTTTGCCACCTTCGATCACACCGTCACTGAACATAGGCTGGTCAGTTGTTGTAAAAGACATAAACTGTAAAAAGTAAAAAAAAAAGTTCAGTTTTTCTCTAATTTATGGGTTGGCAACACTGGTACTTACTTTTAAAACATGAATGAATTCACGTCAAACCGTTTTTAATAATAGCCATGCGGCGGAGATGTATAAGCCATTATGAGACATTGTCCTGTGGCACCGCGATAAATTGTTTCAACGAACGCCTGATGCCGCACAAACATAAATTGTTTACTATTAATAAGTAAATGATGTAATTTATTTATGAACAACAATCCTTGGAAAAGCCAGTCTTATTAATGATACTAGTGCTGCCATCAAGTGACGAGTGGCAGAAACCACAACGAAATGTATTTAAATTCAGAAAACTCAAAACAGTATTAAAAAAATCAAATAAATAAAGTGTACGTAACTGTGTGCAATGACGTAATGTATTGAGTGTCATTTCATGTCATTTTCAAAACTCCGTAAATGCTTCTACTAAAGTCACCACTACTCTACTAGGGCATGGAGTATGTATACTTTGCTATAACATGACTGTAACTCACAGTTATTTTACTTAATTAATAAGTCGACGATATCGTCACCGTCGCGGGTCGAACCTGGACCAGATTGGCACAGGACCGAGGCAGATGGCATGTAAAGAGAGAGGCCTATACCCAGCAGTGGGATAAAGAAGGCTGTGGATGATGATGATGATGAATAAGTTAATTACTTAAAAAGAGATTTGAAAATTTGTATAATCTAAATAAACTACTCGACACTGGCACAAAGAATATACACAAAGTGTGATGCCAAGAATAGAGAAGAAAACATACCAGTTTTACAATTGCTAAAATAAAATAAGTTTTCTGTCAGTACTGAGGGTCTAAACAAAGTAACAATCAATAAGCGATAACGCCAATAGAAAAGCTATATATGTATAGCTGTGAGACCTATGTCAATGCCGTACAATTTAGACTTTTCTATTAGCATTATCGCTAATCGAATGTAACTTTGCTATAGTAGGTACTTATTAGTTATTTATCTTGCATAAAAAATAACAATCGGTATCGATATTAGCGATTCAGTGCCACCTAGCGTGAAGTAGTGAAACTACAACACCTTCAGGCGTCCCGAACCAACGCTGCTAAATAGTACGAAGTAACGATGACAGATGGCGTTGATACAAAAGTTTTAGTTTATCTTACCTCGTTTTAAAATAGGGAAGTAATGATATTATAAAAGATCCATTTACATTACCACAAAGATGTGTTGAACAGGCTTACCTGAAACAAAAACAAACAAGTTAAAATTATTAATTATTCTACACAAAAACCAACCAAATTACCTATTATCCGGCAGAGTTGTGTCATAAACAGACCGCGTTACCGCATTTAAGAAAGCCTAAATATATTCCTTTATTTCCATAGAGATGAGATAAAACAATCGGAAAGACAAAGCGCCGACCTACACAATAGAATTTCCGTTTAACTTCTGTTTGAAACAGAACTACTTTACCTGACAATAGAAGAGTTTCTATCTATACTGTTAAGGGGAGGTAACCTCACACTTGTACCTTCAATATAAAAAAAAAATGTCAAAACAATATGGAAAAAACTACTTGTGTAATTTTTGCTTAATTTTTATATAGGTAGGTGTCTTCTACACAAAAGAGACAAAAAGAAAAACCACTAATACAGGGTTATGACTTTAGAAGCCAAAAGGGTATTGTACTTTTCAATCGACTTTTAATATGGATCGTGATTAGCCGTTCTATAGTTTTTTAGGGTTCCGTACCCAACGAGTAAAACGGTACCTTATTACTAAGAATCCGCTGTCCATCTGTCTGTCCAGGCTGTATCTCATGAACCGTAATAGTAAGACAGTTAAAATTTTCTAACTAAAAAACAGAATAAAATAAATGTTTAAACTATTGTACATGTTTAACTATTTAACATGTTTAATGCTCTCATATTACAAACGTGATTTCTTTGCCATTTTTATAGATGGAATGGTACGGAACCCTTCGTGCGCGAGTCCGACTCGCCCCTTGGCCGGTTTTTTTTAATAAACTATCCCACTGCTAGATGAGGGTCTCATCTCATTGTGAGAAAGGTAAGACCGAAGCACACCTAGTTGCCTGGTAGAGATCGATAGCGTTTAGCGATAAGGGCGCCAGTTGTTACAGCCTGTTTAATTATATTCTTTCTGTATTGTATTTAAAATGTCAACTGTCTAACTATCACGGTTCATGAGATACAGCCTGGTGACAGACAGACAAACGGATGGCCCTTAAAAAGGCCTGATTCGGATGCCATAACAATTAATATAGAGTCGTAAGTGATACTTTTTTATTAATAAAAATAAATAGATCTCTCCATCGAGATAACGCTTCCTCTTAACAGTATAGGCTCTCCTTACAGATACCTACTATTGTTACCGAGTGAATACCACGTCGAGAGAAATGTTCTTCTACAAGCGACAGGTGCCGTGACTACTATGAGTTTCCGATTGAATATCGTACGAATTTTGTAGCGATGATAGCTCAGTGGTTAGTGCGGTCGGTTCGGATGATGTACATAGTCGTCGTGCTTTAAAAGGGATCAATCAAAAATCAATTCACAGGGAACGTTATTCCCGCAACCTTGGAGAACATCTGATCGAGTGAGATTTACAATTGTACGGTATATTTAGACGGTCCGTTTTACTCGTCCAGTACTATTCCATTTGATCCATCATGCTAGGCTATCTATTCTGTACTGGAAATCTGGGAGCAAGGGACTGGGGGCGTAGTCCTTTCAGTGACAGCATGTACAACAAAAATTACAAGGCTTGTGATCCACATGTGACAGCCCTGTTGGTTCAGTGGTAGAATGTCTGCTTCAAGAGCTGAAGGGCGTGGCTTCGATTCCCACCCAGGACAAACTTTGTGGTACAAACAAATGTTTGTTCTGTGTCTGGGTGTACTGTATGTATTTACAAAAAAAAAGTAAAGTATTCTATCAGTTATTTGTCTTCCATAGCACAAGCTTTGCTTAGTTTGGGATCAGATGGCGTTGTGTGTAATGTCCTGCAATATTTATTTATTTTATTTAGTTGTATAGTGTTTTCCAGGCTTGATTGCCTGAAAGAAATAACTCTTAGCGATAAGGCCGCCACTTGTAGCTAGCTCATAAGATTCTTGTGTTGTCTGTACTTTTGCGTTACGTACTCCTATGATATTTATTTATTTATTCAATAACCGTAATTTACAAGAAATACCATAGTACCATGTGTTCTATAGAATTGGGCAGGATAACGTTATTAAATACATCAGCTGTTCTTTTAAAAAAAGTCATTCAAACAAAATTCACCCTTGACTTAGCGATTTCAAGGTTGGTGCCGTACCATACAATGACACGGCTTGCGTCAATATAAGTTCATGGCAAGCAATTTTGCCTTACGATCGCGAATCGAGGGGGTTCGATCTTTGGCCCGTGCCTATGACTTAATTAGAATTTACGTACGGATTAAAACACTTACTTCTTAGTTAAGGAAAACATCGTGACTTGTCGCCTGGGAAAGATTTTTAATTATTTTTTCAATGTAAAAAGTAACGAGACGAGCGAGGCGCTCTCCTGATGGAAAGAGATAACGCCTGTTCATGACCATCGCAGCGATACACAGAACTTTGAGTGATGAAACAAAGCCCAGGGCATCACTGCTTCGGCGCTCATTACTTTGAGATTTTCGATAGTAAGTCTCAACAGCCCAGTAATTTCGCTAGCTGCAGTACCCTTCAAACCGGAACACAGTAATGTTTACACACTACTGCTTAGCGGCAGAATTACTGGTATTGCGGTGATACCTACCTAGACGTCCTGCTAAGGAGATTTACCACCAAGTAAAGTTCGAGTCAGCACTGTTTTTTTATAAACTGTGTTGAGCGCTGGTCTCTTCTCATTGTAAGCAGGTTAAGGCATAGGCAGCCCGTACACGTAGCGCGCGATCCGCGATCCGCGATCCGCGATCAATGATCGCGATCCAGACTGATCGTGTACGAAGCGGATTGACGGACTGATGCTCCGGATCGCATAATATCTAGAAATTTTGAAATCATGATCGCGGATCGCGGATCGCGGATCGTGATCATGATTGAACGTGTAAGGCGGCCCATACGTCCACCACACCGGCCAAATGCTGGTTGGCAGGCTTCACACATCTTGAAGAACTTTTTTTTAAAACTCTCAGGCATGTAGATCTCCTCACAATGTTTTCCTTCGCCGTTTGAAGCGATCGGCAATACGCACATAACTTGTGAGAACAGCGGTGCGTGCCGTACGATCTGGTCTCCCAAAAAAGGAAGATACTAACGTAACATTCACCGGCTCATATAGAAATGGTATATCGCCCACTCGCCCTTCGAGAGTAAACAGAAGCAATGGGATATGATGTAGATGCAGTGCAGTACAATGATATCTCAGATCCGTGGACTAGTGTAACAGCTTGGACAACCATATACGGCACCTGTCTGCAGCTTGTCTGCAGTGAGACTGCGCAGGAGTCGCTTGATGCTGCGACGGCGCCGCACGCCGCCATCCTCACCGCTCATCGCTCACATGCCAGCGCCAACTCTTGACAAACAGCCACAACACTCACTAACTCTCCTCTCAAGTCCAGCACCACTTTTTGAAGCTTTACCAACACTAACTCCTTCTATTGATCTATTGTGATCACTAATCGAAGATTAGTCAAGTTCAACTGAGATAAGCAAGCAAGAACATAATGTAATTAACTTTCTGATAATTGAAATATGTTCTTACAAAACAAACAGTGACTTTTTGTGATCATTACTAGCGAAGCCCGCCTCATACATGGTGGGCGTATCTTAATTCGAACCTGTCACCGCGTCCCCTTCTGCAGACCACATCAGTGTCAGGCAGGGTGTGCGACATTTTGATTCTTATCTATTTTCACAGCATCTCAATCTATTTTACCCTTAACATAGCATACTATTATTTTGAAAAAAATCTATCGATACTTATAATAAAATTTATATTATAGTGATTAGTGGAGGTCTAATCCTGTACATTGAAAACATTGGGATGGAACTCTTTATAATAATCGATACTGAAGCAATAAATATAATTTAATTAAGTTTTGTCTATCTGTCTGTCTGTCTATCTATATCTTGAAAGAGCATCTCGTCGTAACTACTGAAGGGGTTTGAATAAAAGTTGGCATGATTATAGTACATACTATGATTTCTATAAATAAAGAACCTTTATTTATAGAAGCATTTTATCACGAAATCTGACATAGCTCCCGTGGGAGGGGGGGTGAAAGTCAAAATGTTAAACGATAATTAATTCTTTAACACAAAGCCTTCTCGTGTCGCGAACGATGTCGCAGGTACAGCTAGTTATTAATAAAATATACAATGTAATATCTCATTTAGTGAATACAGAATAGACTCCGCGACTTTTTTGCACTCAATCAACAAAAACGATTATGGCAGAACCCCAGGTAAAATGTCACGTAATATGTCAGGGCTCCAAGCAAAATAATTGAAGTTGGTCCTTCAAGCCGTCACGTAGAGGGTTTCCTAGCTCGCAGCGAAATTGCAACCCTTGAACATCAATCACGAGGGATTATGCAACCCCTGCTACCCCTAGCGGTTTAGGGGCTGAATGCTTGTGTGTTAAGTTTCAGGTATTGGAGATTCAATGTAAAGTAAAACTGCGAGTTCGTAATCTGGCCAGCCCTAATACCAAAACGTTCGGCTTATCTGAAAAATTCGCGTAGCATTTTTGCAATAAATTTTCGATTATTATCAATTGAATCGGAGTTTATCGCAGTCCTTTATAAAAAGATTTTTTGTAGCGATGATAGCTCAGTGGGTAGCGCGGTAGGTTCGCATGCCGAAGGGGTTCAAACCCCAAAGCTTGAGCTGCCGGCGAAGGAAAACATCGTGAGGAAACCATAGCATGGTGGTAGGGTACTTTAGTACTTGGCTGGCTAGCTACTACCCTCAAATTGAAAATCTGCCGCCAAGCACCTGACGGTGTGTTCCGGCAGCCTCACTCGAGTGCCAGTTCCATTCCAAGCTAGGTATGCTTTACCATCTTCGACCACACCTTCACTTAACATCAGGTGAGCTGTGGTCAAACACCTAGCCTGTCAACCATAAAAAAAAATAAAAGAAATTATTTCTAAAAATATATCCGACGCGAAGGCGTAGTAGTACTTGGGTTATATAAGATAATTTATGGTAATAAGCACTTTGTTTTATATATAGAACAAGAATAAAATAATTATCGTAGGACATTACACACAGCGCCATCTGACCCTAAACTAAGCAAAGCTTGTACTATGGAAGTCAGATAACTGATAGAATACTTGAATACTTTTTTTTTTGTAAATACATACTTATAATACATAAAAGTTATCGAAGTTTTTTGGCTTACAGATTAAAGAAGACATGGTGTGGTGACGCGACGTTGGTATGAGTCCAACAATTTCCACCCAAAAATAGTAATCGGTAATGTCGTACAATGTTAATTTGTTTATGATGTTTCATAAATTTCTAAACAAAGCAGAAGCTAAATGCTATTCCCGAAGACGGCGGTCTAATTCCGTAGTTAGTACAAGTTGCACTAGCTTAATCCGTCATAGAAAGTTTGATTACGCGATGCAGGCTCTCGTCGCTGATTGGCTATCACGGACGGTGGATGTTGTAAGTGTCGTTAGAAAGATGGCGCTGTACGATACAAACCCACCTACATAATATTAAATCCATAAAAAATAATGTTCATTGGTCTACCAGTGGGCATAAAAACGTAACAACAAATACGGTAAATGTCAGAGAAAGGTTGAGACGGCATTTTTAGAACGAGGCTTGGGGACATCATATGCTTATTTAGGTAAATATCGTTATTGAAGGTTTTATAGGAACAGACTGTCAACAAAATGGCATCGACTTTTATGGGTATAGAGAAAGGGACTCTGTTTTGCAAATGAGTTACAAAAGTCAAATCTAACCGAAGGCAGCTTTTTTTTTCTTCGGTTTTGGCGTCGCATTTTGAGTATTTGCCAGTGTCAAGTTGCCTCGTAGCTATAGTTATATACGAAGTCTTGGTCAAGTACAGTCCGTGTCAGTCATGTCCAGTCATGATTTAGCAAAGTGGTGGCGAATTTACTATAAAGCTTTGATGGAGTTTTGGAAGCAACACGAAAAGTCATGTTTTACCACATTATATCATTTTCCCACACTAGCGCTTGTGATTCGGCACTTTATGAATAAAACACCACCATTTTTATGCATAAACACTCGACAAAACACAAGTTTTGAAAAAAAAATATAACGGGGTGACACGACTCTTTCCGCGTTCCTGCCAAAACTCGAAGGCAGCTTTTCAAGCCTACTACATCCATATTTTTTTTATTGATATTAGGCATATCATTGACGTCCATATTGCCAGATGCTAAGCAAAGACATGATCTATAACGGGAGCACGTTTGCCTAGCTTCTAAAATCAAGCTCCTCGATTAATCCTTGATTATTTTGAAGCTTCCATCTCCCCGGTGGTTTGTTAAATCGCTGAATGTGTCAATTTTTCCCCTGCTCGTTTGAATGGCCACGATGTCTTTGATGTCCCGCCAATCGGACCACCCCGTCCCCTGGGTGCATTGACCTCCAGGTAATAACGTCTAGGTATACCTATTATATTACGTCTGTATTATACCGAGTTTAATAATGTCTTTTATTACAGTGTGTCGGTGAAATGTTATTCGAAGCATTAATAGATCAGAGTATACTCGATTGTTGAGCTGCCACCCTCGACTAAATTGTTATCTTGTGTTCCGGCAACCTCACTTGAGAGCCTGTTCTAATCAAAGTGTTTTATGTTTCCTGTTAGCTCCTTTGGTAGAATATCTGCTTCAAGAGCTGTAGGGTGTGGTTTCGATTTCCACTAGAACCAACATTTATGTGACGATAAATGCTATTTATTTTAACCGACTCAAGAAAGAGAAGGTTCTCAATTCGGCTGTTTTTTTTTGTGTTTGTGTTACGGTGATTCTTTTTTTGCTTAGTAGATCATACTTCAGAGGTGGTCCATCATCGATTAAGCTGTTTTAAAAAAAATGTTTACATCGATAATATTTTCGTTTACTCCGAAACCTGTTTCATTGGAGCGATGCGTTTAGTTGGCCTAAGGGTCGTGGAGTTGGTTTTTTAAATTGTAAATTTGTATATTATTATTTAGTCTTTACACAGAGATAAGATACAAAAGCGTTTCGGCACAAAAGAGACAAAAGAAACATCGACCGTTCTCTCCCAAAGTTTAATGTTTACAATTTATAGACGGGCATCATAAAATCTCGTTTGTTCGCGTTCATTGTTTACAAGTAACGTTACATTGTTGAATTCTCGACAAATGTATGTACTCTTTGAAATATTATTATATCTAATCATAGGTCATCAAATCTTCCCGTGGGCTGTCCGTCTGTCGTTATTTCTGACACGAATATAAATCACTATGAAATATAATAGATAACTGCGGTGTTACCCGCTACATGTTTTCGGAATAAAAAGTAGCCTATGTGTTCCATATGTGTTGCTTATGTGATCCAGGGTTTCAGCTACCTCCACACCAAATTTCATCAAAATCCATTCAGTAGTTTTTGAAAGAGTACCTAACAAATATCCAACCGTTCATCTATCCGTCCATCCATCGGTCCATTCATCAAAACTTTCACATTTATAACATTAGTGGGATGAAGACGAAGGAAACGCTTGATGGTAAGGGGCATGGGCGGCCTTAGCCATTGCGAGAATCTGGGCGATTAGACCTTTGCGCGACCGTTGTCATTGTAAAAATAGTTTAGATTGAAAGTAACATTCATTGGAATGAACGAGACAGATATCGGCGCTATAACTACTTTTTGCCACGCAAGAGAACGTGAGCGTTTACTTGTGAGAATCGTACATTTTGAAAAGCGCGAAATTGTCAATTAATAAAAAAAAAATAGGCTTGCTTTAGAACGGCCTTATCGCCTGATGTTGAGCGAAGATACGATCTATGCTGAAGCACACTTGCCTAGAAGATAGCGATTCACTCTCGACTCCAGCAGTGGACGTCCTACGGCTGAGATGATGATATTTAGTGTGCAAATTGGATTTATTTGCTCATCATTGTATTTTTTCATTGTAATTTCTATTTGTTTTTTTTTTAGAAAATCAGAAGTGGGATAAGCTCTGGCCGTAGCGACGGGTGTTTCAATAGAATAGGAGCGTTGTGCTAAACGTAATGCCATCGCAACCGTTACAGCAGGCCGCGTGTGTGTAGAGCAGACTTTGAAGTAGTGTACCCACGGATACAGGGTTCGAACGCGGTCCAAGCAGCGTGCGACAGCTAACAACGATCATAATTTTAAAGAGACGTGGGCGAGAGAGAACGCGGAATCGTGAATAATAACGAATACTTTAGATATGTACCAACGGCGCGGAGAAAATCAAACCATTTGTCAAACATTTTATAATCAAAACAAATTGGAGGGGTTGTGTCATATTTTGTGTCAAAAAAAATTCATAACACTTTTTACTTTTGCTTACTAATATTTTGTAGCGATGATATTTAGCTTGAAATAGCGAAAATAACATTACTGTGTATCTGTTTTATCTGGGTCCTAACACTCTAAAGTAATTTAATAAAAACATTAAACAAGCTGAAAACTTTAAAAGAAACCATTACTCGACTGAACATAATATATAAATTTACAAAATAAAAAACCGACTCCATGGACCCTTAGGCCAGCTAAACGCACTGCTCCAATGAAACAGGGAGGTTTCAGCGTAAACGAAAATATCGATTTTTTTAAATCGACCGATCGATTTCGATATAATTTATATGGAACCTCTGAAGTATGATCTACCGAGACAAATAAAAATCGATTCCTAATTGGCGGAATGATCGTGAACATATATTAAAAAAAAAACATACAGTCGAACTGAGAAATTCCTCCTTTAAGCTGTCTTGGACTTTGTTTTTGTTACTAAAGTTCTGAGTATCGCTGCAATGGTCAATTGGTCATAGACATGGATATATTTTACTTTCAGAAGAACATCTCGTTCGTCTCATTACTTCTAAAACAAAGCCGCTTCCCGCCGTCTGTACGCTTAGATCTTTGAAACTACGCAACGGATTTTAATGCGGTTTCCATCAATAGACAGCGTGATTCAAAAGGAAGGTTTATATGAATAAAACATGCATATGCAATGTTATCTAAATTGCACGCGTGCAAAGCCGAGGCGGGTCGCTAGTGTTACTATTAAAAACGTAGCTTTGTAGCGATGATAGCTCAGTGGTTAACGCGATCGGAGTTCTCGCCACAAGGCACGGCAAGGAGTGCCTACATACTCGTATAATATGGTCGAGGTTAGGAATGTGATAGCTAAGTTATTATTTCGACACAACAATAAACGCATCGACGGCAATTTGGCATTGATGACGTAGTTCCGCTGGCTTACCGCCAGGCTACTTCCATCCGGGATGTATTCGCTAGTATTTATCCTGTTTTCTATCCGTATTCATGTTTGTGGTTATTGATGTTGTTTACTTATTGATGTGCGATGCTAGAGCGCTTTCCTTGTATCATAGCTTCATAATTCTGATTCGACTATAACTGCGCATCGCAGCAGATTCCAGAGGTTTTATCATACAGATTTGCAAATAAAAACCGGCCAAGTGCGAGTCGGACTCGCGCACGAAGGGTTCCGTACCATTATTTATAAAAATCAAGTTTGTTGTATGGGAGCCTCCCTTAAATATTTATTTTATTTTTAGTAGTTTTGTTACAGCGGCAATAGAAATACATCATCTGTGAAAATTTCAACTGTCTAGCTATCACCGTTCTTGAGATACAGCCTGGTGACAGACGGACGGACGGACAGCGAAGTCTCAGTAAGAGGGTCCCGTTTTTACTCTTTGGGTACGGAACCCAAAAAATACGTAATACTTTTACACGACTGCCAAAAAAAGGAGTTTAATATTTTTCGGGATGCACCTTCCATCGCGTGCTTTAAAAGGTTCAAGAAATCTTGTTTTATGACTAGGGCATGGACTGGACTTGACCGTGACTTACTTCATTGGTTAATATGTACTTATTTTACTTCATTTTGACTCGACACAATTGATAATATATACCTACTACTTGACAAAAAATCTATCCTACTTATATTATGAACTAGCTGCGGCCCGCGGTGATCTGGTGGTGAGTAATAGCGGTAGTGCCTTTGAACGTTTTTGATAATTCCACAGAAACCTAAAATTTTTCTGAGAGAAAAAGTATCCCATATCTTAATCCCGATGATAACCTATTATATGTGTGCGAAATTTCATCCAAAACTACTTAACGGATTTGGATGACATTTGGTATGGAGGTAACTAAGACCTTAGATAACAAATAGGCTACTTTTTATCCCGAAAACGTGTAGCGGGTAACACCGTGGGGCGAAGCTAGTGTAAAAAAAAGCCCGAGATAGTGCAGTCAAAGCTGGTAGTGCGAGCCCACACTACTGCATGTATGTTTACAGATGTCGACAAGTGGCGACCTGCGGGGCACGCGATCGTCTGTGCATTTCTTAGCACAATTAAATTTTAGGATTTCTTTCATTCGTCTAACTAAATTATCTCAGCGAAGATCTGATTTATGGCATTGCAGATAAATTGGTGAAAAAAAATCCCAACGGTGAAATAATTTTTGAAATCGGTCCAGTAGTTTCGGAGCCTGGTCAATATAAACAAACAAACAATCAAATCTTTCCTCTTTATAATAGTATAGATAGATATCATTATATAGATTACACGTCTGTGACGCGTACTTATAACCCTTGCCGCTACCAAAAATCGCTCAAACCTTCTGTAGCTTTTACTTTTTTAAAGTCCTAGGCGCTAGATTCCCGTGCCTTTTTTTTCTTTAATTTTGGCGTCGCATTTTGAGCATTTGCCAGTGTCATGTTTTATATTTTCAAGTTTTATAAGTTAAATAATAAGTTGCCTCGTAGCTATAGTTATAGTCAAGTCCAGTCATGATTTAGTAAAGTAGTGGCGACTTTACTATAAGCTTCGATGGAATTTTGGAAGCAACACGAAAAGTCATGTTTCACCACATTATATCATTATCCCATACTCGCGCTTGTGATTCGGCACTTTATGAATAAATCACCAACATTTTTATGCATAAACACTCGAAAAAAAACTAGTTTTGGAAAAAAATACAATGGGCCGACACGACTCTTTCCGCGTTCCCGCCAATACCCCTTACCGTGCCTTGAACGCGATAGACTCGCCACCCGAACAAGGATGTATAACCATAGGCTGTGTTTAACAGAGCCGTCAGAGTCCTCTTTGTTTGCCCACGCCTGTCTAGACCGTGCGAGGGTGATTCCCCGCTTTCATCGCGTAAAGCACAGGACGTGAATAGAGACGCTGTATCATAACTTTCTATTTATCTGCAATGAGAGGAGACTTCCCGAGAAAATTGACACTTCACGTTAAATGACATCATTCATGACGTAATTTTAATGAAATTAGCGTACAAATTTTAACAAGCATAAATTAACAATTTAAAAATATTGTACAGCATCTGCAAAGTCCAGGGCATCGCTGCTTTGGCGCTCATTACTTTGAGACATTCGATGGTCAGTTCCCCATTCCAGGCTAGATGTGCGTTACCATTTTCGACCACACCGTCACTTAATATCAGGTGAGCTGTCGTCAATCAGGTGAGCTGTCGTCAAACATCTAGCCTGTCAACATTTAAAAAAAATAGGTCAGTCAGCAGCTATGTAATTTCGCTAGCCGTAGCACCCCTCAAACAGGAATACAGCAATGTTTACGCACTACTGCTTGGCGGCAGAATCTCTGGTACTGCGCTGGTATCTAACCAGACGACCTGCTGCTATCTTTGCAGCACGCAGTAAGTAGAACATCTTCTCTACTAGCGTTGATTCACGCAGGTTTACCGCGAGACGCGTGTGGGGATATTTATTTTTTTACTTTTATTGATTTAAATTACTATGCAAACATTATTGTAAATAACTTGTCAAATGTTATAAGCTCAATAAATCATTCTATTCTATGGAACAAAAATTTAAATACAAGACTAAACAAATTGTGGCAGAATGTACAAAGCGCGATATCAAAAAAAAGAAAAAGAAAAAAAGGTGTACATGTATGACAAATGGTACGCAGTGTTTGCGCAACCGCCGTCTCGCACACTTGAACTAAATAAACGAGGAGAGCTGCCAACTGAGTCACAGGGATCCCTCTGACTCAGCACCTTACAGCTCTGAGTTGTCGCCTCTCGACTCCCGCGGAGATTATGTGCCGATAGCCGTCACTACCTCGCCTGCTATATAACTTAGCTATGCCTCTAGCAGGGTTGCCATTGCTTCGGCAATTGCCGTGTTTTACGGAAATGAGACACAATTAAAAGGAAATCTACGGCCTACGGTAATGAATCTATTACCGTAGCAAAACCACGGCAATTTTGAAAGGTTGCGTTTTGATAAGTGCCAAGCCAATAAAAAAAAAACAAATGCTAGTAGGATCATGTCATTAGATATTGAAATTCTATAGTTCCTTTTTTATGATAAGCTTTAATCTTCTTTCTTTGGTTTTGGCGTCGCGTTTTAGCATTTGCCAGTGTCAAGTAATTATATATTTTCAAGTTTCAAAAGTTCAATAAGTGCCATCGTAGCTAGTTTTAGTCAAAGTCGTCTTTGTCAAGTCCAGTTCGTGTCAGTTAATTCCAGCCATGCTTTAGTAAAGTAGTGGCAACTTTACTACAAAGCTTCGATGGAGTTTTGGAAGCAACACGAAAACTCATGTTTCACCACATTATATCATTTTCCCACACTCGCGCTTGTAATTCGGCACTTTATGAATAAAACACCACCATTTTTATGCATAAACACTCGACAAAACACTAGTTTTGGAAAAAAATACAACGGAGCGACACGACTCTTCCCGCGTTCCCGCCAAAACTCCAAAGCTTTAATCATGGACTCTGAAAGTTAAGTGACGCTGGGTACACCAAAAAGGAAAGTGTCATGGAAACTTATGCACGAAATTATGTTATGTTACTCTGAAGAACCTGAAGAATGCTTGAAAATTTCATCAAAATAGGTCACGACCCACGGTCACGATTAAGATTTTGAGAGATTTTAATTTAACTTGATCGATTTTTTTTTGTTATTTAATTGTGAATGTTACAATAACTTGTTTTTAAACTACGAAGTAGGTACGACCTGCATTCAACTTGTATAACATATCTGCGTAACCCAGCACATAATTATTATGAGCTCCCGTACATTGATGTAACCTATTTCGTTATTTATAGTGCAAAACACCGCGTATGTCTTGATTCTCCACTTTATACCGTAAATAAATATAACCACGTGTTTTTATAATACCTTCCGAGATGTACAGATAGCAATCGAAGCGCGGACTGGTGAACTTTTTTTTTAAATTGTCGATAGGTTAGGTGTTTGACTACAGCTCACTGTTTTACTTGGTGGTAGATTTCCTTAGCAGGAAGTCGTCTAGGTAGGTACCAAATTTCGCAAATCAGTCTTTTTTTGTTTTTCTATGTAAAAGTAATGAGACGAACGAGACGCTCTGCTGATGGTAAGAGATAACGCGTGTCCATGACCATTGCAACAATACACAGAACTTTGAGTAGCAAAACAATGGGCATCGCTGCTTTGGCGCTCATTACTATGAGACTTTCGATGGTTAATCTCAACAGTCCTGTAATTTCGCTAGCTGCAGTACCCTTCGAACCGGAACACAGTAATGTTTACACACTACCGCTTGGCGACAGAATATTTGGTACTGCGGTGGTACTTACCTAGACGATTTCTGCCTTTATGAACTACTAGCCTCGCGGTTTCACCCGCGTAGTTCCCGTTCCCGTGGGAATACAGGGATAAAAGTAGCCTATGTCACCCGGGGATAGTGTAGCTTCCCAACATTGAAATAATTTTTGAAATCGGTCCAGTAGTTTCGGAGCCTATTCAATTGAAACAAACAAACAAACAATCAAATCTTTCCTCTTTATAATAGTATACTCGTAAATAGATAGATGTTAGTGCTAAACGTCAACTTTTCTGCCAGCTGTACTGCGCACGTCAACAATCATTTCACAATCCGCGTACGTCCGCCCGCGGGGCGACTGTCCGATTACAAACAACACTATTTTTGGTTCAGCTTTCGACATCCATCAATAGGCAAGCGTGCTGCATCGTAGATCTACGAGATAGACGTCGAACGCAAGACTATCTATTAATAACACTATAATTATGTTAATATTTGTTTGCTCCGAAACCTCGCTGTTTCATTGGAGCAGTGCGTTTAGTTGGTCTAAAGGTCAGTTTTTTAAATTGTAAATTTGTATAAATTATTTTGAGAATCTCATAATGTTTCGTAATAAATATTACCCATTTCATTAAAATTAATCTTCCCGTTTATAGCTGGCACGGTACACACTAGGGCTGTCCACGATACGAGATTGTTTACTTAAGTGACATTGTCCAGCCGATCAGTCCGCTGATTGTAGCCAGAGGCGGTTACGTTCCGCCGTAAACATCAGTTTATGGACACCCTGACCTGGATCGATCGGAATTCGGTCGGAATTTTACTCCCATGTATAATAAAGGAGGTTTTGGGAAAGAATTATCCGTAGAATTCACTGTGATACTGCTCTGATGACGTTGCAGCGCGAATAGCAAACGTTTCTGTCGAAATACTCACAAAATAATTAAAGAAAATTATATTAGGTAATATAAAATTGGCGTTTACGCGTACGCGAGGAATATAAAGTCAATTTTTTTTGGAAAATATATTTAATTAATCAAAGTATGCACCGTTGTTATCTATGCACTTTTGCCATCTCATTGGTAGTTCATTGATCCCTTTACTAAAAAAACCATGGGGGCGAGAATCAATCTCTTTGAAGGCGGTTTGGACTGCCGCCTCAGAGTTGAAATTTTTCCCTTGTAAGAAGTTGTCCAAATGTAATCTGTTGGAGCAAGGTCCGGAGAGTACGGTGGATGTCGCAGACATTCCAATTGTAGCCCGTCTAACTTAAGGACCTCTTATTTCTAGATTTTTCTTTTGAGAAAATCGAGGAATGATATAAAAAAGACAACTTAAAGTTTTGTGTGTTATTTATTTTTACCAGACTGCCCGTTAAGTTTGGTAATGGATGTGAAGGCCATTTTCGTCTCAGGGACGGTATGCTAACTCAATGGATTAAAGGTCAGAAGAGGATAGAATGCTTAATGTCTCCTGTCTCATTCTCAAGGATTCTTTAGTTTCTTAGGTATTATCGACTCTGGGGTTCCGCACGATAACCATTTTATGTATTCTATTCTCTGTTAGTTCAAATTAATCATTGAATAAATTTTTTATCTGACATTGTATTTGAATCTGACATTCTATTTTTTTCTACGGATAAGTCCGCATTTGACCACCAACTCGCCTGATGGTAAGCGACGATGTGGTCAAAGATAAAGCACGCTGACCAAACGTGTGTAATCCCGTAAAAGTAAGTGTTTTTTTATGGTTGACAGGCTAGGTGTTTGACCACAGCTGATATTAAGTGACGTTGTGGTCAACGATGGTAAAGCCCACTTAACCTGGAATCAAAATGGCTTTCAAGTGAGGCTACCGGAACACATTGTAGATGCTTGGTGACAGATTTTCAACTCTCGTGTGGTAGCTAGCCAGCTGAGTACTAGAAAGTACCCTACCACCATGCTGTGGTTTTCTCACGATATTTTCCTTTATCAACAGTTCAAGCTCATTGTTGGGGTTTGAACCCACGCCCTTCGTCATGCGAACCGACCGCGCTAACCACTGAGCTGTCATTTATTCTGTCTAATCGGCCTGACAAAGCCGGAAACTTGGAGAATTTACAAAGTTAGCTACATGGTTATTGATGCCGTGCCAATACTCGTAACAGTTTCCGGCTGAAGACTTCCGGTGCGGGAAATTACGTTTTATGGCATGGTAGTACATAAATATGATATATGGCGACTTTCAGCTTAAGGTCATTGTATAAGAGAAAAAGCATGCGTACAGTTATATGATTATTTATGTTTATACTGTGTCTAAGTGTTCTGAATTATAATATGTAAGTTTTTACAAAAAAAAAGTATATATACCTACCTAAGTTTGTCATTTTTTATTTTATATCCTTTTTGACATTTTATTAATTAACTTTGACATATTGAATATTGTATTTGATTGACTTTTTTTAATTCTAATTTTATTATGTAAACGTAATCAATCGTTTTTGTTGAAAGTGTTTTGTTTATTTAGTAGTAGTTTTAACTTTATTTGCATGCCGTAAGGTCAAATATGGAAGTGTTCTATAATATACCCTTTCCATCAAATTATTTGTATACCCATATTTATGCAATAAATTAATTATGAATTACTAGCTACGCGGCGTTACGCGCTACATGTTATCGGGATAAAATGCCTATGTGATAATCCAGGGTCTCAGCTACCTCTATATTTTATCATCTCAAAATTTTATCCAAATCCGTTCAGTCGTTTTTGCGTGAAAGAGAAACACCCATCCATCCATCCAAACTTTCACATTAATTATCACGGTTCATGAGATACAGACTGGTGACAGACGGACAGATATACAGACGGGCGGACAGCGGAGTCTTAGTAATAGGGTCCCGTTTTACCCTTAGGGTACGGAACCCTAACAAATTATTAATTATTTATTAATTTAATAAGTTCCATTCCAGGCTAGGTGTGCTTTACCATCTTCGACCACACCGTCACTTAACATCAGGTGAGCTGTGGTCTAACAACTAGCCTGTCAACAATTAAAAAAAAAAAAAAAAAATTGTTTTATTCACGGACCGCACGCATCTAAAAAGGAGAGCCAACCCGTTACGTTACTTTAATATCATAATTGAGAAATGTAGACACATAATATTACTGGCAACTTTAATCAACAAATACTTAATTAAAAAGCCCTGTCGGTTCATTGCTAATGTCTGCTTCCATTCCCGCTCAGGACTAACATTTGTGTGACTAACATCGATGTTTGTTCTGTGTCTGGGTGTACTGTATGTATTATAAGTATGTATTTACAACAAAAAAAGTATTTAAGTATTATGCTATCTGGTTCCCAACTAGGTACAAGCATTGCTTAGTTTGGGGCTAGATGGCGCTCTGTTAAATGTCCTACAATATTTATTTATTTATTTATTAAAAATCAATTTCCGTACGGAAAAATAAACGACTACTGTTTACATGACTTAAAATTTTCAAGACAAACAAACCGGCCGTTCCTAACATTTTCTAAGGAAGAGCAAATTTATCTTTCGCCTCGAATTAAAAAAGTAGTAGAACAAAAGTTGTTTATTATGACGAACAGAAGTTGATCTTGAGTAATCGTTAGTTGATTAGTCCAGTGATATTGCTAATCAACTAATGATTACTTTAAGGTGGTTCGATTTCCATACAAACAGATTTTTGCTATTTATGGACAAATGGAGCATAATTTTACAGTGAAATCACAGCTACTGGCATTTATTTTGGTCTTTATTTGCGGTAAATCACAATTGCTTGAATAAAACAGTAAATTCTATAAGAATAATCTATTGTTTTATTAAAAAATCATAAATTTTTTAAATGCAATTAGCTGTGATTTCACTGTAAAATTTTGCTCCATTTGTTTATAAATGGCAAAAAACTATTTGTATGGAAATCGAACCACCTGTGCCGTATAAAATCTTCAGAAGTTTCATGCAGCATTTTACGTGACCTTGGAGATGAATCATGTAGTTTCGAGTATCAAATGACCTGTTTGTACGAACCTTCGTCCAAAACACATGCCCTACGTATACAATATCTATTTTTAACATTTTTACAAGACAAACGCAGTCTACTGCCAACGACTAAATACGCGATAGATGCTCTTGGATTGATATACATAATTATGCAAAGGATACACTAAACATAAACGCGGTTAATGATCGATTTATACGCGACCCTAGTTAGTAAATTAAAACACTTATTTTCATCTAAAACTTGTGTTGCTTATTTTTTTTTATGGTCAGGTGTTTGACTACAGCTCACCTGATGTTAAATGACTGTTTGCCCGAAAATGCTAAACATACTTAGCCTGGAATGGAATCATCAAAATGGCATAGGAAATTATCCCATTTTGAATAGCTGAATCTAAATTAGCCAAAACTAAACGCAGGGCGCTTTCTTGAGTCACATTTACACGGTACTTTTGTTCATTATCATGGTTTTACGGGCGTAGGCCTCTCCACTACGCCACTGTCTCAGCTTTCTGCTTCAGGTTTTTGCACGCAGCTCGTCACTACACCTGGCCGCAGGGTGTCCTACACTACGCTGTCCAACACGTGGTCTCCACTCTAACCCCACCGGTTGTATATTATGATTTTTACTTAATTATATTATTGAAATCGTAATACTAAACGTACTAGGGTAAGATACATAAAATATGTAGTTATAAGACCAATAAACTATTGTGTTCCTCGGGAAACGTGAAATTTTATAAGACGAAAATGAGGGTAGGAGATTGCAAAACCTTCATTTTTTTCACAGAAACGACCTCAACAACTCATGACCACGGCTATTGTAACATGGCCGAAACGACGAGGTAAATAAACAAAACTAATTTCATAGTATTTTGTGTTCAAGTCACAAAGTTTTAAAAATTACAAACTCGTGAAACTTTTGAATACGTAACATAATTATAATTATTCCGTTTGAGTACGAAATTAGTTTGGCGAAGGCAGAGATTTTGCATTAATTTAAATTAGCTCTATTCATTTATTTAATTACTTATTGTACACTTACAAAACGACATGCATTCAACCATCAGCTAACGTTAGGTGAATTATGACTTGTTGTATGAACCTAACATGCGAAATCCACTAGTGTTTAGTTCCACGGCCGACAGTTATGTTCTTTCGAGTTTTATTTCGTTGTTATTTATCTGCAGTAAAGTCTTGTAGTCGATCTGGAGTGTGTACACGTCCAGCTAATGGGAACCTGCCGGCGCGTGTTTGTATCTTCGATCACTGTGCTCCGATTACTCAGTTACACATAACATGGGCGGTTTTTATTACCTTGAACCGACTGTTAAAAATATTCGACTGTTTTTTTTTTTTTTTTTTATAGTAGATAGGCTTGCGTTTGACCGCCATCCCGCCTGATGTTAAGCGAAGATGCGGTCTACGGTGGAGCACGCTTGCCTAGAAGAAACCGATTCACTCGCGACTTGAAGGTACCCAGACTATATTCATTGGGGAACACCCACTCGGGCAGCTGATTCCAATGTCTAGCGGTACGCATGAAAAAGGTGGAATCAAACCGCTTAGTTCGAGCTTAGTTTTATACTTCGTTAATAATAATACAAAAATACTGTCAAAAGAGGGCCGTTCGAGTATTACGTAAGCCGAATTTCAGTCATTTTTAACCCTTTCCCCCTCGTCAGCAGTACCTACTGACGTAAGCAGTGGTTTATAAATAAGAATAGTAGTATTGCTGACGTAATTTCAGAACCGCTAAATGTCACCAAAGTTAAGCATAACAATGACGCCCACACCTTTTTGGTGCTTAAGTAAAACTTGAACGGGCCCCAAGTTACAGAACTTAAGTAACATGATGCGCACTGATAACTGCCGACCTCTAGTAGAAAAGAAAATGTTTAACTGCCTTACTAATATGTTTTTAGGAAAGAAAGGTGGGACGGGACTAATCTATGCAGAACCCTACAGCTCGGCTTCTCTATATGTCTGCCCGTTCAGTCTAAGGTCACAGAACAAAGCCTTAAAAAAATCAATACGGGCTTTTTCTAAAGTAACTCTTGCGAATTATATTAAAAATCGTTTTGGTGACATTATAATTTTAAATATTTATATGAAATACTAATGTAACTTGATAACAAATTTTAAACATTTATTCGAAATAAAATTAGTACACAAAACTAAACCCCAGTTGTAGGCAACCGGTTACTGCAGCGAGAACAATTTTAATTCAATATTTTGAATTTATTTCAGACATACGTTATCTCTTACTATCAGAAGAGCGTCTCATTCAACTCATTACTTTTACATAAAATAAAAAAAAGAAACAACCCCACTAATATTACAAATGTAAAAGTTTGGATGGATGGATGTTTGTTAGTCTTACACGCAAAAACTACAGAACGGATTTGAATGAAATTTGGTATGGAGGTAGCTGAGATCCTGGATTAAAACATAGGCTACTTTTCATACCGAAAACCTGTAGCAGGTAACACCGCGGGCGCCGCTTATCAATTACAAAAGTGTAAAACAAAATGTAACAAAAATATCCGAGTATAATTTGAGTCACAAAGCGTATCATAACTAGTGACACAGACGAATGCACGCCGAGAAAATAGAAAACTCTGCAACATTCTTTCTACGTGAGCTTCCAGACTATATGCAGAGCTCGTAAAAACTCTAACGGCATGTTCACATGCGTTCTGTTTCTGAAATGATTTTACCCGACTGCCCAACGAGGGTAATGTAGCGCGGTCGGTTCACATGCCGAAGGGCGTGGGTTTAAATCCCAACAACGAGCTTGAGCTGTGGGGAGCGGCATGGTGATTGGGTACTTTATAAGAAAGAAAGAAAACATTTATTTTGACACACACAACACTACAAATAAAAGATTAAAAAAAAGACAATAACACTAATAATAAGTAGAAAGTTGTCGCTGTAGTGTCCAGTGCAACAAAAAAGGTTAGTTCTCAGCATCAGTGCTGCCAATTTCTCAGTAGCGCTGGTTTTCAGAACTAACCTTTTGGGACGCACGAGACTTTTTTTTTTTTTTAAATCGTTAACAGGCTTTGTGTTTGACCACAGCTCACCTGATATCAAGTGTAGATGTGGTCGAAGATGGTGAAGCACACCTAGCCTGGAATGCAACTGGCTCTCAAGTGAGGCTGCCGGAACACACCGTTAGGTGCTTGGTGGCAGATTTCCAACTTGAGGGTGGTAGCTAGCCAGCCGAGTACTAAAGTACCCTACCACCATGCTATGGTTTCCTCATGATGTTTTTCCTTCACCGGCAGCTCAAGCTCATTGTTGGGGTTTGAGCCCACGCCCTTCAGCATGCAAACCTACCGCGCTAACCACTGAGCTATCATAAATACATACGCGAATATATAATGGAATAAATAAATTATAAATTTATTGTGCACGGATGGCTAGCTCGACCTCAAGAACCCATTGCTGTGTTCCGACAGCTTCATCTAAGAGCCAATTCCATTTCTGGTGTGCTTACTATCTACAACTAGACCGTAACTTAGCATTAGGTGAGCTGTGGTCAAACACAAAGACTGTCTATAAAAATACACACATAACTTAGAAAAGACAGTGGTGCATGCCGTGGGATTAGACTTCAAATTGGAAAACCAAACAGCCTTCCAAAACGATCACCTAATTAAGCTGTCGAAACATACCCCAAATTATATTTATCGGGGAATACCGAGAAAGCGCTTTTAGTCATCTATCGGTTCGCCCAATGAACATACAACCGAAACGTTTGTTTGCGCAGCATGTCGCGTCCTAGCATTTCTGTAATAACTACGAAACACGTGTTGCCGGAAACACGCGAATAAACGTCGAGTCACAGCAGCAGTCACCGCCCCCGACCGCGCCTGCACTGGAGAGCAATCCATCTGAAGGTTTTTTTTTATTTTTATGTAAAAGTAATGAGACGAACGAGACGCTCTCCTGATGTTAAGAGATAACGCATGTCCATGACCATTGCAGCGATACACAGAACTTTGAGTAACAAAACAACGTCCAGGGCATCGCTGCTTTGGCGCTCTCTACTTTGAGACTAGATGGTTAGTCTCAACAGCCCAGTAATTTCGCTAGCTGCAGTACCCTTCAAACCGGAACATAGTAATGTTTGCACACTACTGCTTGGCGGCAGAATGTCTGGTACTGCGGTGGTACCTAACTAGACGATCTCCTGCTAAGGAAATCTACCACCAAGTAACGTATAACAGCATTGGCGTAACTAGGTCTCCAAGACTGGGTGCTTAGGTTTTATAGATGAAGGGACTTAGAATCTCCAAGAGCTGGAAGTCAATCATCATAATCTCAGCTATAGGATGCCCCCCGCTGCACATAGACCTCCTCCAATGATTTCTATAAAGACCGGTAGGAAGTGGATCGCATCTAGCGCGATCCTGCTTCTTTAGGTCATCTGTCCACCTTATATGGACGTCCTACGCTGCTCTTGCCGGTCCGTGGTCTCCACTCCAGAACTTTGCAGCCCCATCGGCCATCAGTTCTGCGTGCTATGTGCCCTGCCCACCGCTATTGCAACTAGCTAATCCCCGAACGGATGTCGGTAAGTTTAGTTTATCTACAAATCTCTTCATTTCTGATTCGATCTCGTTGAGAAACCCCCAGCATAGTCTTCTTCATAGCTCGTTGTGCTACTTTGAGCTTACCAAGAAGACATTTAGTCACGAGACCGCGTTTCATAAGTCAATACTTGACACAAAATATTTCAAGATCGAGAAAGATGTCGCTTTTTAGTCGCTAGGGTCGTTGTGCCAGCAAAGCTGAATTCCCTGCAAGTTTCAATTGCTTTTAACTGAATTGCAACCTGTTATATTTATATATTTAAGGTGGGAGAAATTACAGCAATTTCCGCTTGTTTGGTGGTCACGAAACCCTCGATCGCGAGGTCTCCGGTGCATGGCACCGCCTAGCCCCTCAGTAGCTACGCCACTGGATGTGGTTTAATTACGACAGAACTCTAAAGAAAGCGATTCATTCCTTACCGTAAGGAGCTCGTCCAGTCCCTATTGCTCTTAATACTAATTCATTAAAGTTAAAAACAAAGTTCCCAAAAATGTTCAAGGTAAATGCAAACAACGCGAACTGATTTCAATAATTCACAAGTCCGCATTAACTTCATTGAAAATCCTTGAGTCCAGGACACCCGTTTTGCATTGGGTATTACGAAGTGAAAACTCATTAATTAGTAGATTTCAGACAAGGTATTCTGCAACGATATCGTCAGTCATCAAGTGCGCTTAAATCAATTTCCAGATAAATATCCAGCAGAGGACTTCGATAGGCTTATAATGAATGATGAACATAAAGATCTAAGAATCAACCTCACACTCTGACCATTATGACATCTATGTAAGCAGTAATAAAGCATGTATAAAACTGCAGTCGTTATGGGTCGTGTCCCGGCCAATTAAGGCGCTGACCTTGACCCTGTGCCATATACGGAGCGCTATCTACTCTACTACTACTCGCAAATCAGTACGAAGTTTTGGTGTCTGCGATCATTAGCCTATGTCAGACATAGCGCTTCTAATCTACATGCTTTATTCGCACAGCGAAGATGTGGAACTCTTTGCCGGAGTCTGTGTTTCCCGAAAACTACAATATAAGTGACTTCAAATCAAAAGTAAACAGGTTCCTTTTAGATAAGCGTTTACCATCCTAGACCACATTGCTTAACATCCGGCAGGATGTGGTTAAACGCGAACCTGTTAGGTATGGATAAAAATAATAATAGGCGTTTGAAAAATGTTTTCACACGAGGTACTTTTTTTTGGCCAAATATAGATAGAGAGAGTATGGTAGAAAATAGAAAATTACAAAAAGCAAACGGGTACCCTTGATTTTGCACTAGGAAAACCAAAATCATGAGAACGATATCAATATAACATTGACCGATAGAAAAAATAACTTAAAAGAATATTAGCTACATTTACTGTGACAACTTTATTCAAAAACATAAGTTTGATTTAAAAAAACACGCATGTCTACTAATAAAAGATTTTTTTCAATAAATTGTCGTCAATGTCTCTCGGGATGATGTAAGGATTCTAACGATACCCCATGAATCCAAATATGTTGAGGCATTTAAAAGTTACTTCGCACTGAGTGAGACAAGGCCGCGCGCACGATGTACTCAGCTTTGTCTCCTTGAAAAAGGCCACCGGAAATGGCCGAAACTATAGCCGGAGCGTCCGATATAATTCAACAAAAATGTGTCAAAACCACGTCAGTTTCCATAGTAAAATAGTCATCTCACTAATATTATAAACGTGAAAGTTTGGATGGATGGATGTTTGTTATTCTTTCACACAAAAACTACATAACGGATTTGGATGAAACTTGGTATGGAGGTAGCTGACACCCTGGATTAACACATAGGCTACTTTTTATCCCGAAAACATTTAGCGGGTAACACCGCGGGGCGCAACTAGTATTTCATATATCAGAGATCTAAGTGCACACAATAACGTAAGATTATGTACTGTATGTGCGTCTATTGTAGGTACGTGGTTTAGAGGAATGGCGAGTGAGAATGGCAGCTACTCTGAGAATGCCTTTGGACGCAGAACAGACAAGAACAGACTGATATCTCCTAGAACTACAAACCGGGGTAGATCTACCCCCAGGGTCCCCAGGTAAATCTTGAACTACGATTCTAAGTCAGTCAGTAACATTGTTGACTGAAGACTCAACATTGATAATTTCCTCTTTGGCATGAAAACCCGAAAAAATTCATGTACTTTCGAGTATAATTTAGATCACTGCTTTCAGAACAATTTCTGTCATACTATTTTTATTGTTTATAGTTCAGCGATGCGCGTCCCTTGTGAGCCGGGCGCGGGTGCGGGCCAGCCCCAACGTCGTCCTGACTATGATATCCGACAGGCTTGACTGCATATAATATAGTATAACGCGTGGCTGCGACAGACATGCCGCTGTCCCGATGCCGGTGAGGAAACAATAGTTTCCTAACTGACATTTGTGGCACACGCTCTATGTCTATGTTTATTTTATTGTCATTTTTATTTTATTCTTTGTGCTATGTATGAGTCCATGTAGTTACTTGAAACAAATAAAATTATTTTATTATTATTTGAGTCTGGAGAAAAATTTAACGTGTTCGTGAATTGAATAGTTTTGAGCTTTGCCCAGCAGAGTGGGATGTTAAACCCTAACGCAATGCACTTTATCAAATAGAATGTTACCACTTCTGCTCTTGTTAAATGCAAGTTGGACCAACAGCAAATCGGACTTTTCGCCTCGCGGTTCCACCTGCGTAGTTCCCGTTCCCGTGGGAATACAGGGATAAAAAGTAGACTATGTTACCCGGGGATAGTGTAGCTTGCGATCGGTGAAATTTTTAAAATTGGTCCAGTAGTTTCGGAGCCTATTCAATACAAACACTTAAATCTTTCCTTTTTATAATGGTATAGATAATAATGAATCTTAAATGTTTTTATGTTATGCCTCTGTTCTTTCATTGTCTGTGCTTTGAACTATCGCTAGACAAAGCGAGTCATGGTGAGGACGTCGGGGGTTCGTTATTCGTTAGCGTTGGCTTCCCTTGCCGAGGCCTTTCAGTTATTTCGAACAAAAAAGAATCCTTAGTATTAGTTCGGAATCGAACCCACAACTTTAAGAAAATAGAGCCCATATTCTTCTTGTCTAATACAATTATCTATCTATACTATTATAAAGACGAAAGATTTGATTGTTTGTTTGTTTGTATTGTATAGGCTCGGAAACTACTAGACCGATCTAAATAATTCTTTCATTATTAGAATGCTACATTATCCGTGATGGTCATAGGCAATATTTTATTTAAAAAGCAGTTAGGGATCCGTATGGAAACTTTAATAAAGTAACCCAAGCTGTGAAACATTTACCGAAAAACCCTTACTTAGCATGCGCAGCGAAAACTTTTGACAATAGAATAAAGTGATGTTTTGTAAAGCAAATTGACAGCTACAAATAAGTCCGCAATATCATATGTCTAACTATTACATAGTTGTCATCTACACTAATTATAAAGAGGAAAGATTTGATTTTTACCCACGACGGAACGGAGACGGTATATGCGTTTGGGGTGGGAGGATGTTTGTTTGTGCAAATACATGTTGCCATTTTTCTCCAAAACTACTAGTCCGATTTTGATGCAGTTTTCAGTTATGGGTTCGGGTTTGATTGTTGCATGTTCTTATATAGGTGGTACGGTGACAACTCACCAGGGGGCGCTGCAGCAAACATTTTTTGTGCAAATCCATGTTGCCATTTTTCTCTAAAACTACTAGTCCGATTTTGATGCAGTTTTCAGTTATGGTTCGGGTTTCATCGGTGCATTACCTTAGATAGGTGACAATTACTTTTTCTTTTTATTGTTTGTATTGAATAGGCTCCGAAACTACTGGACCGATCTGAATGATTCTTTCATCATTAGAAAGCTACATGATCTGAGTGACATAGGCTATTTTGTTTTTTTTTATGGTTGACAGGCTAGGTGTTTGACCACAGCTCACCTGATGTCAAGTGAAGGTGTGGTCGAAGATGGTAAAGCACACCTAGCCTGGAATGGAACTGGCTCTCGAGTGAGGCTGCCCGAACACACCGTTAGATGCTTGGCGGCAGATTTTCAACTTGAGGGTGGTAGCTAGCCAGCCGAGTACTAGAAAGTACCCTACCACCATGCTATGGTTTCCTCACGATGTTTTCCTTCACCGGCAGCTCAAGCCCATTGTTGGGGTTTGAACCCACGCCCTTCGGCATGCGAACCTACCGCGCTAACCACTGAGCTATCATCGCTACAAATATTAAGCTATATTGTTAATCGAGTTTTGTGTACCCGTGCGCAGCCGGGCCGGCCCGCCAGTGTTACATATTTTTCGTTTTTGAATATGAATTTTAATGTGACCGTTACAAGTGTAGAGTATAGGTAGAGCAGCGGATGACACCGAGTATCGCGACAGGATGCGATATAGACGTTTCGCACGCATATTATATCGCTGTCGCTTTACACTGTTACGCGCATAGTTTTTGATCAAACTAATAACTATAAAATGTAATAGCATTTCGCATGTGTCTGATTAACTTATTTAAGTTACTCATCGGATTTTGATACGGTTTTCAGTGTCGTTTAGAGAATTTCCTCTTTGTGGTTTCGACAAACCACTTGTTGGTTGGTTTTGGCAAACTTTATTTATTTATTTATTAAGATACGCCAACAGCACACATATTGTTAAATTTACAAACACATTGCGTAAAGTTATGTTCCGATACATGCGCCAGTTATAGGCATACACAGCTTGATGGACATATTGCTTGTTTATGGAAATAAACCTACTCTTAAAGACATTCTAAACATTCTTTTTTTTTTACTAATTTTTTTTTTTAATGAACTTTGTGTAGGGCGCTCGATGGAGTGACGAAATACGTCACTCCATCGAGTCTCACGACGACAGCTGGCGGTGGATGGAAGCGAAAAGCCGAAGATCGGGGTGTGTGGCGTGTCTTGGGAGAGGCCTATGTCCAGCAGTGGACTACAAAAGGCTGATGATGATGATGAAGTGGTTTCGAGTAGTAGTAGGAGCCAAGTCGGTCTAGGGATTGTACCTACACATAAATTCTGTAGCGATGATAGCTCGGTTGTTAGCGCGGTAGGTTCGCATGCCGAAGAACGTGGGTTCAAACCCCAACAATCAGCTTGAGCTGCCGGTGAAGGAAAATTGAAAATTTGCCGCCAAGCATCTAACGGTGTGTTCCGGCAACCTCACTTGAGAGCCAGCTCCATTCCAGGCTAGGTGTGCTTTACCATTTTCGACCACACCGTCACCTAACATCAGGTGAGCTGTGGTCAAACATCACGCCTGTTAACCATAAAAAAAAAAAAACAAAAAAATATGGCTCGAGGTCTCAGTTTGGGTTGAACTACCAGCTGTTATTAATAATTACTCAGTGTTCCCCGGGGGTTTACAAGTTTCACCTTGAATCCCATTTGGGTAATGAAATCAGAGCATGTTGTTAGTCTATGTTAATATTAAACATTATCTGTTACGATGAAGTATATTATGTTTTCGTTGTTCTGGGATCGGATCCGAAACGAAGTAATTCGTCAGAGAACTAAAGTCGTAGACATAGCTCAGCGTATTAGCAAGCTGAAGTTAATAAATAAATATCGTAGGACATTATATACACAGCGCCATCTGGCCCCAAACTAAGCAGAGCTTGTGTGATGGAAGTCAGATAACTGATAGAATACATAAATACTTTCTTTTTTTTTGTTATAAATATGTTATAAATATCATACAGAACACCCAGACACAGAACAAAAATTGGTTTATTCACAAAATGTTTGCCCTGAGTGGGAATCGAACCCACACCCTACAGCTCACAAGGCAGATATACTACCAATGAGCCAACGGGGAGTAGCAAAACAAAGTCTAGGGCATCACTGCTTTGGCGCTCATTACTTTGAGACTTTCGATGGTTAGTCTCAATAGCCCAGTAATTTCGCTAGCTGCAGTACCCTGCACAGTAATGTTTACACACTACTGCTTAGCGGCAGAATATCTGGTACTGCGGTGGTACCTACCTAGACGAACTCCTGCTAAGGAGATCTACCACCAAGTATAATCTGATATGAGAAATGATTTACTTGGTGGTAGATCCCCTTAGCAGGAGGTCGTCTAGGTAGGTACCACCGCAGTACCAGATATTCTGCCGCTAAGCAGTAGTGTATAAACATTACTGTGTTCCGGTTTGAAGAGTACTACAGCTAGCGAAATTACTGGGCTGTTGAGACTAACCATCGAAAGTCTCAAAGTAATGCGCGCCAAAGCGGCGATGCCCTGGACTTTGTTTTGTTACTCAAAGTTCTGTGTATCGCTGCAATGGTCATAGACGGGCGATATCTCTTACCTTCAGGAGAGCGTCTCGTTCGTGTCATTACTATTTACATAAAAAAAAAAGTTATGGAAAGAGCTATGCTTGACATTTCTCTAAGTAAAGGATCGTACCCGGAACGAAGTGAGTCGCTAAAGAACTAGTCACAGACATGACATATGGCTCAGCGTATATCTGTCGCAGAACCGATAACCGCTGGGGTAGACGTGCTCTGGAGTATTCATTCAATTCCTTACGATGAAGAAAATGTCTTGTTCGTCTCATTGGCAATAATTTTTTAACCATGACAATTATTATATCATAGCGGGTATAGAAATCATCTATCAGTTCAGTGATAGGCGTCGTTATGTCGAAGGGCGCGGGCTGTGACGACGCGAGACGGAGGCGCGGCGAGGTCGCCCGCGCGAGGGACAGAAGAAAACTTCTACAGTTACTTTTACGGCGCTCGCATAGAATTATACGATGCCTACTAAAATTAACATGAAAACAGAAATTTACATGTTGGCGGCGGATTTTGAAGTTGTGCTAGCTAACCAGCAGCACTCTACAACAAATACATTTTTTTTTTTTTACATTACACACAGCGATCCCAAACTAAGCAAAGCTTGTGTGATGGAAGTCAGATAACTGATAGAATACATAAATAGTTTTTTTTTTTTGTAAATACATACAGGACACCCAGACACAGAGCAAACATTTGTTTATACCACAAACTGTTTGTCCTTGGTGGGAATCGAACCCACGCCCTTCGGCTCTTGAAGCAAACGTTCTACCAATGAACAGGACTGTCAAAAATACAAATATTTTATTGATATCACCAATGTTACAAGCCACTTCAAAATTTTAAACATGTCATTAAATGAGTTTTAAAACGCTGATTACATGTCAAAATAAGGTATGTCAATATACAAATATGTCAATTTAAAAAATATTGTCAACATAAAATATACCAAAAAAGTGATGATAGCTCAGTGATAGCGGTAGGTTCGCGCGCAAGACGAAGGGAGTGGGTTCAAAAAAAAACATAAATTCATAAATTTGATTTTATGCTAACAATAATCTACCGTTTCATTCAAGCAATTGTGATTTATTGCAAATAAAGACCAAAATAAATACCAGTTGCTATGATTTCACTGTAAAATTATGCTCCATTTGTCCTTATATGGCAAAAATATATTTGTATGGAAATCGTACCACCTTAAGTTTCGAAACATGAAAATATATAAATACTTGTCACTGGCAAATACTCAAAACGCGACGCCAAAACAAAAAAAAAAAAAAGTCAACTAAAAAATCGTCCTCAAAATTGATTGTCATAAAAACGGAGTTAGTTAAGTACGACAGAAGTGTTATTTGTGTCGAACCACTTCGGAATTTGTTGTGAAACTTTCTCTCATTTCGTTTGACATTGAACTCGGAGCGGGAGCCGCTTGCCGAGTGATGTAATCTTCGCAGAGGACTGCTTTTATTAGGTAGCCATGACGGAGGCAAAACAAGTGTGGATTTATTTTTTATGATACAGCTAGCTGCGCCCCGCGGCGTCACCCGCTGTTCCCATACATTTTTTTCGGAATAAAACGTGGCATGTGATATGTAATCCAGGGCTAGGCCTTCCCCACTGTCTTCTATAAAGACAGGTTAGAAGCGGCTCGCATCCAGCGCGTTCCTGCTTCTTCATTAGGTCGTCTGTTCACCTTGTGGGTGGACGTTCTACGCTGCGCTTTGCAGCCCCAAAAAAATTTATACCAATCGGGATGAATAGGGATTCTATCGATACCCCGTACATCTAAATATGTTCAGGCATTTAAAAGTTACAGCGGAATATGAAACTCACATAAATACAAAAAAAATTTTTTTTTTTTAAATCGTGATAAAATATTTCTAACGACTACTACTATTCAGATACTAAGAATTGACCCGCACTAAATTATAAAGGCGAATGTTTGTGAGTGGACCAAAATAGGCTAAACCAATTTTGATGAAATTTGATATGGAGGTAGCTGACACCCTGAGTACTGGCTACTTTTTATCCCGAAAACATGTAGCGGGTAACACAGCGGAGCGCACCTAGTTTTTTTGAAAAAAAAAATCAAATATTTGTGTTTTGTAGGCCTGTGAACTTTTTCAACTACCAAACTGTACTGTGAACATATTGAATGCCATATAGTGACCTTTTCTCCTTTTGACCCCCAGCACGCGCTGGGGACAAAATTGTCTTCCCGTGCGGAAACGAAACAAAATTAGAATATAGATAAGTCTGTCACGTTTTATCTTTGCTTGGTGGTACAACTCGTTAGCCACCACGTCATCGGTAATGACGTTGTCGGTGGCGATAAAATTTTTTTTTTTCTTTGGTTTTGTCGTCGCGTTTAGCATTTGCCAGTGTCAAGTATATATAAATTTTCAAGTTTCAAAAGTTAAATAAGTGTCATCGTAGCTAGTTTTAGTCAAAGTCCAGTCTTAGTCAAGTCCAGTTCGTGTCAGTCAAGTCCAGTCATGCTTTAGTAAAGTAGTGGCGAAATTTACTACAAAGCTTCGATGGAGTTTTGGAAGCAACACGAAAAGTCATGTTTCACCACATTATATCATTTTCCCACACTCGCGCTTGTGATTCGGCACTTTATGAATAAAACACCACCATTTTTATGCATAAACACTCGACAAAACACAAGTACTAACACTTTATTTTTAGTATTTGTTGTTATAGCGGCAATAGAAATACATCATCTGTGAATATTTCAACTGTCTAGCTATCACCGTTCTTGAGATACAGCCTGGTGACAGACGGACGGACACGGACGGACGGACAGCGAAGTCTCAGTAATAGGGTCCCGTTTTTACCCTTTGGGTACGGAACCCTAACAAACGAAATACACCTACTTCTTATTAAATACTCCTTTTGTTACAGAATCCGTGAAATTTTACTTAACAATAGTACCTAGTTGAAGGGCATATAAAATTGTATTCTAAGTAAACGATTGGAAACTTTGGGAAAATTGTTTGGTTCGGTATTTTTGTTACGCTGAAAATGGAAATTCCGTATCTACTCAGTATTCTTTTCATCTTGAATTTTTATGTAAACTAAGTTTTAAGCACTCTGAGACTTACAATATGGGCTCGCGAGCCCGAATCAATTTAAATTAATTCAAACTTTATTTAAATATTTTTTTAATACAATTTCTACGAAAAGCCCCGGTTTCTTGTATGAAGAATTAAGGCTCCGTGTTTTAGGGTTCCGTACATCAAAAGGAAAAAAGGTACCCTTTTAAGATCTTCTTAAAACTTCGTTGTGTCCGTCTGTCTATCAAGATTCTTTTTTACCCGCGACGGAACGGAGACGGTATATATGCGTTTGGGGTGAGAGGATGTTTGTTTGTACAAATACATGTTGCGATTTTTCTCCAAAACTACTAGTCCGATTTTGATGCAGTATTCAGTTATGGGTTCGGGTTTGATTGGTGCATGTTCTTAGATAGGTGTTACGGTGACAACTCACCAGGAGGCGCTGCAGCAAAACATTTTTTGTGCAAATCCATGTTGCCATTTTTCTCCAAAACTACTTATCCGATTTTGATGCAGTTTTCAGTTATGGGTTTGGGTTTCATTGGTGCATTACAATTTCATTGTTTTTTCAAAATTTTAATTTTGCTGTTTATATCGTCTAAGGACTGCGCGGAGGTATAGATGTAATTACCGCAAATAAAGACCAAAATAAATGCCAGTATCTGTGATTTCACTGCAGCCAAAAGATACGGCCGTTAATACCGCGCATTTTCACACTCGGGAGGGAATCAAAACCTATAGGATACTTTCCTTTAGCCAAGTATCATTAAATTTGGCAAGAAGCAACATGGCACAAGTAAATGAAAAGATCCGAAAACCATTTGTAATTACATTTTTTTTTGCTATTGCAAACTTATTTATTTTTGTTTAATTTTTTTTTTGACTGGCCTGTTCGTTCATTGGTAGTATGTCTGCTTCGAGAGCTGAAGGGCGTGGGTTCGCTTCCCACTCAGAACTAACATTTGTGTGACTAACGTTGATGTTTGTTCTGTGCCTGGGTGTACTGTATGCCAGCTGTCTGGTGAGGTTAGGCGAGTTAAATGTCCTCCAATATTTATTTATACATTATTTGCAGTTGGTAAACTGACCGCGACCTATATCGACGTATCGGAACTTTCCAACGGCATAGTTAAGTTTGTCGTTGAAGTTACGGAACCGTCGGTGCGCGAGTTCGACTCGCGCTTGACCGATTTTTTTTATGTTACGAAATATTTCATAAGATTTCTTTTTTTCTATTTTTGGTGTCCAAGTAAAGAGTTTTTATCTATCTAAATCCGTCTAGTCAGTGATAGTAACGGATACTCTACTTTCAACTGGCTACTTATTACGACTCAAAAGACAGTCTACTAAAGATCGGACTGACATCCAAATGACTTGACAGCCCCGTTGGCTCATTGGTAGTATATCTGCCTTGAGAGCTGTAGGGCGTGGGTTCGATTCCCACTCAGGGCAAACATTTTGTGAATAAACAAAATGTTTGTTCTGTGTCTGGGTGTTCTGTATGTATTATAAGTATGTATTTACAAAAAAAAAGTATTTATGTATTCTATCAGTTATCTGACTTCCATCACACAAGCTCTGCTTAGTTTGGGGCCAGATGGCGCTGTGTATAGTCCTATGATATTTATTTATTTATTCAATAGGCTAAATCTATCTATACTTATTATAAAGAGGAAAGATTTTATTTTTGTTTGATTGTTTGTATTGAATAGGCTCCGAAACTACTGGACCGATCTTAATAATTCTTTTATTATTAGAATGCTACATTATCCGTGATGAGCATAGGCATTAGCATTTTATTTAAAAAACAGGGATCTGTATGGAAACTTCAATAATGTAAGCCAAGCTGTGAAAATTTTACCGAAAAAACCCATACTCAGCATGGGCTGCGAAAACCATTGACAATAGAATAAAATGACGTTTTATAGAGCAAAACTGACAGCTACAAATAAGTCCGCAATATTATATGTCTGACTATTACAGTTGTCATCTACATCTACACTAATTATAAAGAGGAAAGATTTGACTTTTTGTTTGTATTGAATAGGATCCGCAACTACTGGACCGATCTGAACAATTTATCATTAGAATGCTACATTATCACTGAGCGACATGGGCTATATTTATATTGTTAACCGAGTTTTGTTTTGCCCGTGCGAAGCCGGGGCGAGCTGCTAGTCTTTTATATACGTCCGCTAGACATACTTCATGTTTTCGACTTGGAAACCTAATCAAGAGACACCGTCTAGATAAATGAATAGACTAATAGAACCTAGACAAGAAACAGCGGTACCCACCACAGAACCTACTTTTCTGTCCACAGAAAATGTCGCGTAATCTACAAAGAAAATAGTCCCACTGGGTAGTACGCCTCCCTGGAGGTCAAATACGTGCTTCCCTTTTCTATACTTTATCTATAGCAGATTGTCAGTAGTGATTCTGCCATGGAGTAGGTTAGGAAGTAGAGGTGGCTTAAGGTGGTACGATTTCCATACAAATAAATTTTTGCCATATAAGGACAAATGGAGCATAGTTTTACAGTGAAATCGCAGCTACTAGCATTTGCATTGGTCTTTATTTTCGGTAAATCACAATTGCTTGAATAAAACAGTAGGTACGTGGGTTCAAACCCCAACAATGCTGCCGGTAAAGGAAAACATCGTGAGAAAATCATAACGAAGTGGTAGGGTATACTCGGCTAGCTAGCTACCACACTCAAGTTGAAAATCTGCCGCCAAGCATCTAATGGTGTGTTACGGCAGCTTCACTAGAGCCAGTTCCATTGCAAGCTAGGTGTGTTAACGATCTTTGATCACACCGCCACTTAACAACAGTTGAGCTGTGGTCATACACCTAGCCTGTCAAACACAAAAAAAAATTATGTTACTTTGCTTATTTTTGATTAATGGGGGGAACTGAATGGTGATAACGTCAGCATATAACTTGTCTACGGTTGCCTGGAAGAAATCGCTCTTGGCGATATGGCCGCCACTTGTGGCACGAGCTCATACGATTATTTTGTTCTCTGTAGTTATTTACTGTTTATGGTGTGCACAATAAAGAATTTATATATATCGATCCATCTATACTTACCTACTTGGATACCAAAGCGTTGAGCACAATTAAAAAAAATATCGTTAACTAACATCAGGATGTAATCGAACAACCATCAAAAGCGAATTTCTACGCTAATCAATTTTAAATTCTTAATCAGACTGAGAGATGAAATTCACACGACTAGACACAGTAACTAGTTGAGAAATGCCATCTCCACCCCGAATCTACTCTGCGACAGCTCCCTACAGTCGCCAACTTGACATTGGAAATGTTTTTTCCCGTACGATTGTTTACGTTGACTTGTTTGTTTAATTAAAGTTTATTATTTTCCTACATGTTCCGTATCTATTGTAAATCTTTACAACTTTCTCGTTAGCTTTTATTTAAAAGACATTTCGCTTTTGTGGCCAATCAGCATTAATGATGAGGTCCTATAGGACATAAGATGTTTTTTCTTCTGTCTGTGCGTATTGTGTCGAATAAAATGATTATATCTTTCTTTTTAAGCTATTGCATAGCTTCTATCGCGGATCTTGAGCGTGGAGACCGAATCCAGAAATTCCGTAACGAAAATAACCTAACACCCCCCACTCCCACCGGCACAGCGGTGATACTTTTTAGTTTTGCCATCTATCGATGAATAGCAGAACTTTTAATGACTTTTTTGAAATATCACGCTTGTCTCTTTAGTTCAACAACTCGCCTCTAGGTAGCATTGGTTGTATCGGCGTAAAAATGCTATGCAATAGCTTTACCGCGGCAGTCCCCGAGCGCCACACGTCTTTTTTTTTGTATAACATTTTACACAGCGCCATCTAGCCCCAAACTAAGCAAAGCTCGTACTATGGGACACCAGATGACTAATAGAAAACTTATTTACAATTTTTTTGTAAATACATACATAACACTCAGACACAGAACAAACATTTATCGTCACAGATATGTTTGTCCCGGTGGGAATCGAACCCACGCCCTACAGCTCTTGAAGCGGATATTCTACCAAATGAACCAACAGCGTAATATAAATATGACATCTACATCATAGAAGTATACATTATCTGTACTATTATAAAGAGGAAAGATTTGATTGTTTGTTTGTTTGTTTCACCTGATGTTAAGTGAAGGTGTGGTCGAAGATGGTAAAGCACACCTAGCCTGGAATGCAACTGGCTCTCAAGTGAGGCTGCCGGAACACACCGTTAGGTGCTTGGCGGCAGATTTTCAACTCTCGCGTGGTAGCTAGCCAGCCGAGTACTAGAAAGTACTCTACCACCATGCTATGGTTTCCTCACGATGTTTTTCCTTCACCGGCCGCTCAAGCTCATTGTTGGGGTTTGAACCCACGCCCTTCGGCATGCGAACCTACCGCGCTAACGACTGAGTTACTCCACTTACTTTATTATGGCGGTATTTAGACTTCCGTCCCATTTCTACAATACACCTATTTGTTAGTTGTTTCGACGGCTGATTCTGACTATTGGGCTGGCTACTGGGCCTCTATACAAACATACCCGTACCGCATCCATAACAGATACGTGACCATAGTTCATCGTAAAGAATCGTCGTCAAGTTTTTCGTTTCTGAAAGGTCTAAGGTAGCAAAGTTTTGGTCATTGATCTACTTTCAAGGGCATAAAGTTCCTACTATTTGTCGTACGACTTCAGGATGTTTCTCTCCGAAGAGGTACAAAAAGTTTAATAAAGTTAGAAGATCCCAAAAGTAAGGATATGTCTTTCCTTATTACCCAATTGTTTTATTCATATGCACGAGTTTTCGCATAACGTTATGACCCGACTTTCAAAAGATAGTTCATGCAAAAACCATTCGAATTAACCGAAAATTAAGCATCTTGTATTAACTGTTATTTGGTAGTAAGTAGTAAGTAGGTAGTTTCTTTATATACTATTTATTAAATAATAATAAATTAAAAAAAATATCCTAGGACAAATCACACAGAACCATCTAGATGATAAGCCAAAACCCCAAACTAAGCAAAGCCTGCACTTTGGGTACCAGATAACTGACATAATTTTTTTTTGTAAATACATACTTATAACAGAACACCCAGACACAGAACAAACATTTACCATCATATAAATTATGTTTGTCCTAGTGGGATATCGAACCCACATCCTACAGATTTTCTACCAAATGAACTAACAGGACACTCAATCAGTCAGAATATACTCGTCTACACTCCACTAATTTTTTACCATCGAAAATTTTCCATTGCGTCTATCCTCACGAAGAAACATAATATAAGTCAATAGGTAAGTATTCTATTTTGAAAGTGGATTTAAGAGAGTTCTGCATGTTACCTATAAACCTAGTCTAAGTTTCTCTACACAGACAGTATTTCTTCTATAACTATTGGTCTTAACTGAATGTTTTTTTAGGCTTGATGCGTAGATATATGTCTAAATTTTAGTGCAACAAATGTGTGCAACAATTTATTTTTAATTGCATTTTGTGAACAAATCCCAAAACAAAAAAAAAATATGTCAAGTAGGTACCTAGATAACCTTACTAAATCAACATTTAAAATCCCTCGATTGACGGTGTAAGATTTTTAGTAATTAGAACTGCTTAAAAACTTAAACCATCAAAGATATTATTTTAATAATAATGATCACAAAAAGACTGTCAGAAAGATTAGCAATTGTTTAAACCGTTCATAAACTTCTCTACAAACCAATCGGCTAATTAATATCGATAAAAACTGAAATGTAAACCTCTTCTATATACTACGAACATCGACAAAAACAAAACTCGAACACTGCACTATTTAAAGTAAACACGAAATTTTAATAATCGAATACAAAAAAAATTTGACTTATGTCTGCGTTCCCAATTACTTTCAATTCATAAAAAGAACAATACACAAAAAAATAATACAATCTCAAAACAAATCATTCAAAATTAGAACACGAACACTGGCCACTATCACTTGAGAAAGTAAATCTTTCGATTTCGGCGATTCGTATTTGGAACGCGTTTTATTTTCACTCCTGAAAGCGCGCGAAACGTCCGCCGCTGGCGGGAATCCGCCTACACTTGAGCTTTCAGTTTTCAGGGGCGCTACTGTGAACCAAAGCTTATCGCAAACTGTACTAACTCGGAATTCGATAAAGTTAGTTCATTTAAACAGAATAGACAGCCCTATTAACAGATTCAAATCTATGCTAATTTCAAATACCAAGACGGGAGAGTTTTTTGTAATAAAACATTTAGTAGAACTGAATATTTCGAATTAACGGTTTCTCATAATTGTACGCGCACAATATAAAAAAATAATGATAAAGTTATAAAATATAAAACAATTTGCCTCTAATCACAATGGGGCAGAACCCAAAAAAGGAAAAATATATATTATGTTGAAATTTTGGCGCCTTTTTAAGTTTGACGTTGACAATGACGCAAGCAAAGCTTTCTCGGTCGATTTTTTTTGTACCTTCTCTAATGGACTTGTATAAAAGTGTATTTCTCAGTATTTTACCCAATAAAATTTACTATCGTAAACAAACATTCGTTTCAGTTAACAATCATATTTTTATTTTATTTAAAAGAGGTCACAACTCAATAAGGAATAAACCTTTTTTCTGTTTTTTTTTTCCTTTGTTTAGGCTTCTCATTAGCAACTAGACACCAAATTATATTCATGACAAAAAATAACGAGACTATGGGCCGCCTTACACGTTCAATCATGATCACGATCCGCGATCCGCGATCATGATTTCAAAATTTCTAGATATTATGCGATCCGGAGCATCAGTCCGTCAATCCGCTTCGTACACGATCAGTCTGGATCGCGATCATTGATCGCGGATCGCGGATCGCGGATCGCGCGCTACGTGTACGGGCTGCCTAACATAACGTTCTCGTGTAAGAGATAACGTCTGGGCATGACCACTGCGTTCGTGCTCATTGTGATATTATGAGTTTCACGAGCAAAATTTCTGTTACAAAATACAAAATTTTTACTGATAACACCAAAGTTACAAGTCAATCCAATTTAAAATTTATCATTAAATAAGTCAAAAATAGGAATTGTTCTGTCATGAGCACAATGACCCCATTCCGCTTAGCTATACCCCAAAGCTTATAGCCCTGTATGTCCGACGGGTTGCAAGTTCACATTAACCCCGCGGCGCAAGGGTAGAAGCGCCCCATAGGGCGGGACGAAGCATTCTACCGGAACGACCGCTTTGCCGTTTAATTTGACGCTAACTTTGTGTTCAACAAGGTTAAATCTTAAATTTTTGCATTACTTTTAAATAAATAACGAAAAAATATGACTGACTAGGTATTTTTGACCACAGCTCACATGATGTCAAGTGACTGTGTGGTCGAAGATTGTAAACATACCTAGCCAGGGATGAGACTGGCTCTCGAGTAAGGCTGCCGGAACATACCATGCTTGGCGGCAGATTTTTTGGGCTTGGGGAGATTTGCTTACTTTCGCTGACAGGGGAGGGGGATTAACAAGTACGAAAATTGTACTTACGTAATACTTGAAAGGACCTAGGTTACTGGGTTGGTACTGCAGCGAAAATTACTCGCCTATTGAGACTAACCATCGGAAAGTCAAAAAGTAATGAGCACCAAAGCAGCGTTTACAAGACTTTGTTTCACTATTTAAAGCAATAGTCATCGACAGACGTCAGGAGACCATAGACTTAACAGTATAAAGCTCGCATCTAGGCTGAGTGGCCGGCCCTAACGTCAACTTCTCCGTAAGACATACAACCGTGCCCTAAAACGTAATGCGTCATCCAACGCAGAATATCAGTGTAAAATATACATTAACTTTTTTTTCTACAGCAAAAACATGTAATCGAGCTAAATATTCAAGAGTTCGTTGAAATGTTTCCCAAAACAAAATAACAAAATACCCTTAGCAAGTTCTGTACCAAGAATTCATTAAAATATCCGTTTGAGCAAAAATTCAACAAATTATTCATTAAAATACCTGCTGCCATTAAAATTGTGAAAGCACGACCAAACAACATTTTATTTTTTATTTAAAAACGTTTTTGTTTGTTATAGGTCGTCTAGGTAAGTACCACCGCAGTACCAGTTATTCTGCCGCCAAGCAGTAGTGTGCAAACATTACTGTGTTCCGGTTTGAAGGGTACTGCAGCTAGCGAAATTACTGGGCTGTTGAGACTAACCATGGAAAGTCTCAAAGTAATGCGCGCCAAAGGTGTGATGCCCTGGACTTTGTTTTGTTACTCGAAGTTCTGTGTATCGCTGCGATGGTCATGGACAGGCGTTATCTCTTACCATTAGGAGAGCGTCTCGGTCGTCTCATTACTTTTTATACATAAAAAAAAACAGCCCGTTATAGGATGGAAAACACCTCAGAATGGAAATAGAATAACAATCAATATATATATATATGTACATGTACAATTGAACGTGCGTTCATTGCAAAGGAACGACTCCGTTTATTCACAAAGTAGCGATAACTTTCTGAAATTAGTTGGTTAAACGAAATTACATGCTTCGTTGCAATTTTGTTTTAAATAATATTTATAGGTAACGGCACGGATTTAAACGTTTGACCTTGAATGCGCAAAACTCATTTACTTTGACGATTATATAATACTAGCGGGCGCCTCGCGGTTTCACCCGCGTAGTTCCCGTTCCCGTGGGAATACAGGGATAAAAAGTAGCCTATATCACGCGGGGATAGTGTAGCTTCCCAACGGTGAAAGAATTTTTGAAATCAGTCCAGTAGTTTCGGAGCCTATTCAATACAAAGGCATCAAGTGCAATTTCAAATTTCAAGTATGTAACTTGAAATTTTTGCAGTTGATGCCTTGTTTGTTACCCGACTGCCAAGGAAGGGTTATGTATTTCACGCGTATCTTGTAGATCGTTACATTCGTTTCAATAACCCAAACGTTTTGAAGAGGTGGTTTTAAAAAAAATCAAGATGGTGGACTTTTGGCGCGAAATGGCTACGTCAATAAAAAAAAAGTTGTAGGTATTTAACCAAACGAAAATAAAATGGGAATACAATTTTTTTAATTGGTTCACAGGCTAGATGTTTGACCACAGCTCACCTGTTGTTAATTGACGGTGTAGTCTAAGATGGGTACACTTGAAACTTGGTATTTTCTAGAAAATTATTAGAAGTATTAATAGAAATATTAGAAGTAGTTTTTTTTTCTTGATTGGTTTCCTCACGATGTTTTCTTTTATCGGCAGCTCGAGTTCACTATTGGGGTTCGAACCCCCGCCCTAGTTTTGCATAACAATACAATATGGCGACATGAATTTTCCGCATTCCCGCTCAAAACCAATGCAAACTTTTCTTCGTGTTGATACTTCGCTTCCCGTTGACGTCTACTCTGACGTTACTCCAATGACGTCAGACTTACGAGCCGAGCGCTATTTTCATTCTGTGTACGTAGAACGTTTGCAAACGTGCGTGTATTCCGTACTTTAGCTCTTAAGAGCGTGACAATTGCGTTTGAAATCAGAGGCATATTTTTAATTACTCAAAACTTTTACATTAAATTTAAAAAAACCTGCTAAGTGCGAGTCTGACACGCGCACGAAAGGTTCCGTATCATTATCTATAAAAAAAAACAAGTTTGTTGTATGGGAGCCCCCCTTAAATATTTATTTTATTTGTTGTTATAGCGGCAATAGAAACACATAATCTGTGAAAATTTCAACTGTCTAGCTATCACCGTTCTTGAGATACAGCCTGGTGACAGACGGACGGACGAACAGCGGAGTCTTAGTAATAGGGTCCCGTTTTTACCCTTTGGGTACGGAACACTAAAAAGTAATAGGTGACCTTACTAAAAACATAAGTGTAACCGTTGTATATTTTTTTCAAAACTAATGTTTTGTCGAGTGTTTATACATAAAAATGGTGGTGTTTTATTCTGACGAATTCTTATTTTTACGAATTTTTAAATTATGATAATATTTATCTATACTAATTAGAAAGAGGAAAGACTTGTTTGTTTGTTTGTATTATATAGGCTCCGAAACTACTGGACCGATCTTAATAATTCTTTAATTGCAATGCTACATTTTTTTTAATGTAAAAAGTAATGAGACGAACGAGACGCTCATCGGCAAGAGATAACGCATGACCATGACCATCGCAGCGATACACAGAACTTTGAGTAACAAAACAAAGTCCAGGGCATCGCTGCTTCGGCGCTCATTACTTTGGAGACTTTTGATCGAGTAGTATGAGATTTACATTATCCGTGATGGACATAGGCTATATTAAAAGCGACACGGGCATAGTCAACTGTATATACATTCATCGCTAGATGCGAGACACTGTTTATATAGACAGACACACATTTGGACACAATATTACACCTGTATATAATTCACACTTAATAACACCAGACAGCCAAGCTCAGGCAGGTGTGTTCTCGAAGACGACTAGGAGCCAAGGGACTGCTAGCGGTCGGACCATCACGAACGAAGAGAAGCGAAAGCGCCTCGGTTCCCGTTACGGTGATAGCCATCAACAGCTGGCACGTAGTTTCCGGTATAGACTTTGATTGTTTTGCATTCGGAAAGGCGGCAAATACAAGTGGCGACAACAATATTTTATTTAAAAAAAAATTAGGGATCCGTATGGAAAATTCAATAATGTAAGCCAAGCTGTGAAAAATTTGAAAAAATCCTTACTTAGCATGCGCAGCGAAAACTATTAACAATAGAATCATTATACATTTCACTGCACAATATCTCATTCTACTACTAACTACAATAATAAAAAATTATATTAACTTGGCTAAATACATTTGATTATGATAGATTGGAACTTATGCTTACTGACCTAGAAACATCATAAAATGTAGAATGCACTAGCATACACACACTCACACAAACACACACGCTACATGCATACGTACACATACCCGTGTGCGCTCACACATACACACACTCACACAAACACACACACACCCATACAAATATATATTTATATATAAATGCAGGTTATTTTTTTTTTGTTTACTTTAATTTTTAATTGTTTAGTTTTTTTTGTCTGCATTTGGCATTCTGTATAAAAATATCGGGAGAAGCCATTGGTTCCCGAAACACAGTACTATTACTAGTTCGGAGTGAATGGGTTCATTTTTATGTAACTATGAATTGTGCCAAATAAATAATTTGAATTTGAATAATAATTATCATTGTGTATATAAGAAAAGAATGGAATAGAAGAATTCTGTAGAATAAAGTGACGTTTCAAATTGACAGTTACAAATAAGTCAATATTATATGCCTAACTATTACAGTTGTCATCTACATCTCTGCACAGATTATGTTGCAATCAAGTATTGAGTATTGACACAGTAACATAATTATGAAGATAGTACGATAACTTCTAAGTACTTACCTATCGTCGAATCTGGTTTGAGGGTTTGGTCCCAACCCTCGTCCTCAGCCTTGCGAAAGCTTCGCTCCACTGCAAGCAGACAAACAAACATGAACATACAATCTTACGAACAATGACAATAGTAGCTTTATTAATAAATTTATATTATAGTAATATCGTAGGGCATTACACCCGGGCCATCTGACGCCAAACTACTTGTACTATGGAAGGCAGATAACTGATAGAATACTTTATCTTTTTTTTTTAAATACATACAGAACACCCAGACACTGAACAAACATTTTTGTTTATACCACAAAGTATTTGTCCTGGTTGGGAATCGAACCCACGCCCTTCAGCTCTTGGAGCAGACATACCTCCAATGAGCCAACAGGGCTGTCAATAGCAAAAATGTTTCTTTTTTTTGTTGATAGACTAGTTGTTTGACCACAGCTCACCGGATGTTAAGTAACGGTGTGGTCGAAGATGGTAAAGCACACCTAGCCTGGAATGGAACTAGCTCTCAAGTGAGGCTGCCGAAACACACCGTTAGATGCTTGGCGGCAGATTTTTAAATCTCGTGTGGTAGCTAGCCAGCCGAGTACTACCGAGAGTACGCTACCACCATGCTATGGTTTCCTCACGATGTTTTCCTTCACCGGGGCGGCTCAAACTCATTGTTGGGGTTTGAATCTACGGCCTTCAGCGTGTGAACCGACCACGCTAACCACTGAGCTATCATCGCTGCGAGTTATTTTTAATACTTTTCTTTTCTTTAGCAGAGTAAAGTAAATTCAAGACTCACTGTTGAGAAAGTGCCCCGTGCCCGACGCCTTCCGGGATTTCTTGTCTGTCGAGTCTTGAGCTGCAATATAATCATATTTATTAAATATCGTTCATAATCAATGTTGTTAGCCTGCACACGGGGTTACGCAGAACGGTAGCACTAAGTCGCAATATGTTCATTGTATCGTCACAGAGTAATAATTGGTAAATTCACTCGAAAACTCTTCTAATATTATAAATGTGAAAGTTTGTGTTTAGCTGTTTGGATATTTGTTCCTCGATCACGCAAAGACGGCTAAACGGATTTGGATGAAATTTAGCTCACATATAGTTCATTATCTGGATTTACATGTGCCTGTGGGATTATCAAAAAACAAACTACTAGACGTATCCACTTGAAATTTGGTATTGGTGGACCACAGCTCACCTGATGTTATGTGACGGTGTGGTTGATGATGGTAAAGCACACCTAGCCTGGAATGGAACTGGCTCTACACACACCGTTAGATGCTTGGCGGCAGATTTTCAACTTGAGGGTGGTAGCTAGCCAGCCAAGTACTAGAAAGTATCCTACCACCATGCTATGGTTTCCTCACGATGTTTTCCTTCACCGGCAGCTCAAGCTCATTCTTGGGGTTTGAACCCACGCCCTTCGGCATGCGAACCGACCGCGCTAACCACTGAGCTATCATCGCTACAATTGAAGTAGCGCTATGAAATGAACTAGATGCGTCCTATGGAACATTATTCATGTACAAAAGGTATCCTATATCTTTATCCTATTTCCTACTAATATTAGAAATGCAAAAGTTTGTGAGTATGTTTGTTACTCTTTCACGCAAAAACTACGGAACGGATTTGGATGAAATTTGGTATGGAGGTAGCTGACACCCTGAATTAACACATAGGCTACTTTTTATCCCGAAAACATGCAGCGGGTAACACCGCGGGAGCGCTCACCGGTAAGGTTGTTGTGGTGTATGCGCTCCATGAAGCGCGAGATCCTGTTGTTGTGGTGCTCGCCGTCGAGGCAGCAGCCCTCCTCGATCGCGCGAGCGCACGACCGGTGCACGCGGAGCTTGCAGTCTGCGAACATTTATAAATAAATATCGTAAGTTACACCCAAACTAAGCAAAGCTTGTGTGATGGAAGTCAGATAACTCAGATAAATGATTGGATACATCAATACTATTTTGTTTAAATTTTTTTCCGCGCAATATGTGACGAAAACGCAGTAAAAGTCGTATCGCTCCATTGTATTTTTTCGAGTGCTTAAGTATAAAATTTTTATTCATAAAGCGCGAGTTCGGGAAAGAGATATTATCTGGTGAAAAAAAACTCTTTATGCTGCTTCCAAAACTCCATCGAAGCTTATAGTAAAGTCGCCACTACTATACTAAGACATGACTGGACGGCAGGGACTGGACTTGCCCAAGACTGGAATTTGACATAAATTGCAAAAACCGAAGTACATATTATAATAGGCATTAAGGACTCCGTATATTTATGCCAAAGAAATTTAAAAAAAAGCATACCTGTGCAGACATAAGCTTGCGGCGCGAGACCCCAGATGACGTGGTCGCAGCGGTGGCAATGTCCCACGGACGTCAGCGCCTGCAGCTGTAGGTGGTGACCGCGCACTACGAACTACATGAGGAAAAAAAAATATAGATGACAACAAAAGATACAGATGAAAGTACGCTACACGAGTGAAAGAGAGTGCGGTCAGGTGGCTGGGGGCCAGTCAAAAAGACGTGCGTTCCTTAAATTAAATTTGATTATTAAGAAAAAACGGATACACACAGTTACAATAATCTCAAAATTATTTCAAATACATTATATTAAAAATTTCAAACTATATAAAAGCATTTTAATTAATCAAAATGTCAAAATTTACAAAAATATAAAAAAGAAATCTAATTATTCATTAAATTAAATGTCATAAGGTGTCGTCAAATAAATGTTACAAAAAAATGATATTTAAAAAAATTAGTGATCATCCATAATTTTATGAAAACCTTAACCGGCAAGAGTGCCACCGGCAGCCGCTCTAGCTGCCGGAGGTTAGGGCTGCAGAGTGAGGAACCTCCTCACAATGCGCGCCGTGTCAAGGATCACTGCCTTTAGGTTCTGACCCAACCGTCTAACCAGAGTCTCTTAAGATGTTGTTCGAGACTCTTCGCTATAAGACTGTAACTTAATGATAATGCAGATCATCCTACTAACATTATAAATGCGAAAGTTTGTGAGTATGTTTGTTATATCTCTCTTGTTTCGCAAAAACTCAGTAGTTTTTGCGTGAAAGTAACAAAAAACAAGAGAGTCAGAAACATCCATCCATCCATCCAAACTTTCAAGTTTATAATATAAGTGGGATTCGTAAGGCAAGATGGCAATCAAACGCATGTTTATAACCGTTTCAAAGTTTAAATAAAGGGGAATTACCGGCTGCGGATGCTGTTTCGTGATCTGCTTGACGCGTTGCTTGTACAGCTTGTCGCGCTGCAGGAAGGAGGCTCGCTGGCCGCCCACCGCCGCCGCCACGCTCGCAGGCCTGCGCACCACAACACACATTATACACAACAATGACACTAGCCTACCTTACACGCGGCCATGCACCTTCCACAGCGCGCTTCAGAACCAAGCTGATCTTGGCTTTAAGGCTTCTATGACATTGTCGATTATTTAAAGATAAGATATTATTCAATGAATAGTCATCATCATCATCTTCTCAGGCGTAGGACGTCCACTGTTGGACATAGGCTTCCCCCATTGACTTCCACATAGACCGGTTGGAAGCGGCTCGCATCCAGTGCGTTCCTGCGGTCTTCATTAGATCGTCAGTCCAGTAGCTAGTGTGTACCAGTGGTAGCTAGCCAGCCGAGCACTAGAAAGTACCTTACCACCATGCTATGGTTTCCTCACGATGGTTTCCTTCACCGGCACCTGGGGTTTGAACCCACGCCCTTCGGCATGCGAACCGACCGCGCAAACTCAGCTATCATCGCTGCTATAATGTGCTAAACCTTACTTCGGCTTAGATATCTTGTTCTGTTCAAGCTTCTTCTTCTTGGCGGACTTGGGGGATTGCCACCACTTCCTCCGCACTTGGAGAGCTTCCGTCTCACTTATTTCCTTTACAATGTTCACCATTGCACACTAATTAATTTAAACTTGTTATTGAACGTAACCTTGTTACACGCCTGTTTTAAAACGGAATAGAATAGAATAGAATATAATATAACTTTATTGTACACCAAAAATGAAACACAGATCACAATTAATACAAATAGGAAACAAATAAAAAAAGAAGATATATAACAAAACAATAGAATAGATACATGATGTATAAGGGCAGTCTTATCGCCTAGAGCGATTTCTTCCAGACAACCTTTGTGAAACGGAGTGTATTGTTTTCAGTGTTCATGTATGTAAGTTTTTATTCCACCATAACTTTTAAATGCCTGAACAGATTTGGTTGTATGAGGAAAGAGTGACACCAGATGCAAGTATTTTGGGAAAAAAAAACTTTTTTTAATTTTATTAATTAAGCTTGTTTACTCACGTGATGGTAAAAGATAACATTAGCATAATCTACTGTTTTATTAAAAAATCATAAATTCATCAATCATTCATGAATTTGATTTTATGCTAATAATCTACTGTTTTACTCAAGCAATTGTGATTTACTGCAAATAAAGACTAAAATAAATGCCAGTAGCTGTGATTTCACTGTAAAATTATGCTCCATTTGTCCATAAATGGCAAAAAATTGTTTGCATGGAAATCGAACCAACTTAAGAGAGAAGAGGATAAAACATTGCGCTATCGTTTTCAACATTACACGTATACCACAAAGAGGTTATATTATAAACATATTTAGTACAAGCGGACGCCTCGCGGTTTCACCCGCGTAGTTCCCGTTCCCGTGAGAATACAGGAATAAAAGTAGCCTATGTCACCCGGAGATAGTGTATCTTCCCAACGGTGAAAGAATTTTTGAAATCGATCCAGTAGTTTCGGACCCTATTCAATACAAACAAAACTTTCCTCTTTATAATAGTATAAACAAAAAGGTCACTTTGCTCAAATCACAATTTACACAAAACACTTAAAATTTATCAAAATTCACATTTTAAGAAATCTACTTAAATACAATACGTATAACAACGAAACTAATTCAACACAACACTATGCTAACACCAATTTTCCTTAAACACAACTTTAATGAGTTTGTAAGGCTTGTGTTACAACGTATTATTATATAAGTTTTAATATAAGTTTTTTTAAGCTAAAACATCAACTTAAAATGCTCTATACTTGTATTGTACATTGTCACATGTGTAATGGAATGATAAGACTCCCACGTAGATATGTACTCGTCGAGTACATTGCTACGAGGAAGTTTGTCCAATTGATAGTGTTTGCTGCAATTTATAAATAGCACTCGATGAATCATTCGCTTTTGGTACGAATAATCGAATACTAAATTTATTGATAGACAATTTTTTATGAGCTGTTGGCTGTGGGTTCGAGTCCCACCCAGGATAAACATTTGTCGTGATAAATAAATGTTTGTTCTGTGTCTGGGTGTTCTGTATCTATATATCTATACTATTATAATTGATAGTTTATATTGAATAGGCTCCGAAACTACTGGACCGATTTCAAAAATTCTTTCACCGTTGGGAAGCTACACTATCATTATGACATAGGCTACTTTTTATCCCTGTATTCCCACGGGAACGGGAACTACGCGGGTGAAACCGCGAGTCCCAGTTACAAGGATAATAATGATATTGCACGTAGTGTGGTATTAGCCTTATATCGAATAAGCGACGTGTACATTTATAAATAAATAATCATTCGCAGGAAATTGATGAAGGAAAAAGTTATACAGTACACTTAGAATTGAAGATTTCTCTTATGTTTGCATTATTTTAATTTAAAAAATACTGATCTCGGATCACATTCCTGCCATGAAAACATACAAGAACACGAGACCGTGGAAACTCAAAATTTATTCCGTTACTAGCTACGCCCCGCGGTGTTACCCGCTATGTTTTTTTCAGAATTAAAAGTAGGCTATGTGTTAATCCAGGGTAACAGCTACCACCATACCAAATTTCATCAAAATTGGTCCAGCCGTTTGAGCGTGAAGAGGCAAAAAACATACAAACACACTCACAAACTTACGCCTTTCTAATAATATACTAGCGTGATGACAAAAAACCATAATGCTCAAAATCTGTTGTTGAGCACCTAACGGTGTTCCAGCAGCCGCACTTGAGAGCTAGTTCCATTCCAGGCTAGGTGTGCTTTACCATCTTCGATCACACCGTCACGTAACATCAGGTGAGCTGTGGTCAAACACCTAGCCTGTAAACGATAAAAAACCTGGAAAAAAAAAAGATATTTTTACCTGCAGTGTAGAGCGCCGGCGGCCGCGGTGAGCGCGGCGAGCAGCGTGCCGCCGGAGTCCCCGCCCCCCGCGCCGCACGGCGCGCCCCCGCCCCCGCCCCCGCTCACGCTCATACTGCGCAGCAGCTCGGACATCACTCGCTCCACAACCAGTTGTTCCTACACAACACAGATCATGGTTAAACATTTTAATCACAATCGGTTAGGTACTTCTATGCGAGCGTGTTCCACCGTAGACCGCATCTTCGCTTAACACCAGGCGAGTTGGCGGTCAAATAAAAACCTATTTGTAGTTTAAAAAAATATATTCCTAACTTCAAAATGAGCTTTTTTTTTTTTTTTTTTTTTTATGTAAAAGTAATGAGACGGTCGAGGCGCTCTCCTGATGTTAAGAGATAACGCCTGTCCATGACCATTGCAGCGATGCACAAGAACTTTGAGTAACAAAACAACGTCCAGGGCATCGCCAGCCAGCTTAGAACAGCGGCAGGCAAAACGCGGCCCGAGGGCCACATTTTATTTGAAAAATTGAGCATTAATATATAGGTAGGTTTAGATTGACCTTCAAATACAAACACACATACAAATGTTTTATTAATAACACCAAAGTTACAGGTCATTTTTTATTCATATTTAACAATATCAAAATCATAACATAATAATATGTCAAAGCAATGAATTATTTTTTTTTATGTGAAAAATAATGAGATGCACGAGACGCTCTCCTGATGGTAAGAGATAACGCTTATCCATGACCTTTGCAGCGATACACAGAACTTTGAGTTGCAAAACAACGTCCAGCGCATCACTGCTTTGGTGCTCATTACTTTGAGACTTTCGATGGTTAGTTTTTTTTTAATGGTTGACAGGCTAGTTGTTTGACCACAGCTCACCTGATGTTAAGTGAAGGTGTGGTCGAAGATGGTAAAGCACACCTAGCCTGGAATGGAACTGGCTCTCAAGTGAGGCTGCCGGAACACACCGTTAGATGCTTGGCGACAGATTTTCAACTCTCGTGTGGTAGCTAGCCAGCCGAGTACTAGAAAGTACCCTACCACCATGCTATGGTTTCCTCACGATGTTTTCCTACACCGGCAGCTCAAGCTCATTGTTGGGGTTTGAACCCACGCCCTTCGGCATGCGAACCTACCGCGCTAACCACTGAGCTATCATCGCTACAAACAGCCCAGTAATTTCGCTAGCTGCAGTACCCTGCACAGTAATGTTTACACACTACTGCTTAGCGGCAGAATAACTGGTACTGCGGTGGTACCTACCTAGATGACCTCCTGCTAAGGAGATCTACCACCAAGTTGTAAATATCAATGAAATAATCAATAAATAAATAATCAATCAAAATATGTCAATAAATAATCTTCCAATGTGATTGTATTATTATAATACATCTTCACTAATATTATAAAGAGGAAAGATTTTTGTATTTTTGTAACGAATAAACACAAAAACTTCTAAACCGATTTCAAAAATTCTTTCACTATTAGAATGCTACATTCTTCTTGAGTCATCATCATCATCATCATCATTTCAGCCGCAGGACGTCCACTGCTGGACATAGGCCTCCCCCATTGACTTCCACAAAGACCGGTTGGAAGCGGCTCGCATCCAGCGCGTTCCTGCGGTCTTTACTAAGTCGTCTGTCCACCTTGTGGGTGGACGTCCTACGCTGCGCTTGCCGGTCCGTGGTCTCCACTCCAGAACTTTGCAGCCCCATCGGCCATCAGTTCTGCGTGCTATGTGCCCTGCCGACTGCCACTTCAACTTGCTAATCCGTTGGGCTATGTCGGTAACTTTGGTTCGTCTACGGATCTCTACTTCTTGAGTAACATAGGCTATATTTATTACTAGAATTTAATAATTAAATAAATGTCCACCCATGCGAAGCCGGGACGGGCCGCTGGTATAATACGCACAAGCTCTGCTCAGTTTGGGGCCAGATGGCTCTGTGTGTATTGTCCAACGATATTTATTTTTATTTGTGTAAAATTTACAATTTCAAGAAACGGTCTCCATGGGCAACTAAACGTACTGCTCCAATGAAACAGCGAGGTTTCGGAGCAAACGAAAATATCATGGATGTATACAATTTTTAGATTTTTTTAAAACCGTTGGACAAATTTCGATAAAAAAAATTTGGGATTTTTTTTTAATTTATGATCTATCGACCAAGCAAAAAAGAATCATCAGAATTGATTCATAATTCGGTATGTAAAGTTTTTTTTTTGTATTTATTTTATATTTTTTACTGATAGTAAACTTTATTTTATAAAACTAATTTGAATATTTTGGCTTTCTATGCGGTAGTTTAATTCTAATACATTTTCAAACTTTTTATAGTTATGACGTCATAACATTGGCTGAATATGTAAAATATGTACCTTTTTCGGCATTGAAAGAATCCTTATAATACAGCCAAGGACATGACGTCATTAGAAGTTAATTGAAAGTCAAATTTATTTTATGTATTTTATTAAAATAAACCCCGTCTCATAGTTTAAAGAGTTTTAAACGGAAAAATCATGTACAGGAATGTAATATTTCGAAATGGTTTTGGAATCAGCAAAGTATTTTTTTTCTTTACATACCGAATTGGAGTAATGATCGCGTAACATCATGTACAGTCAAACAAAACATAGTCGAATTTTCGAGTCAATAAAAAACACTACTATTTTTATTTTATACATAAACTCTGGAAAAATCACGAGTTTGGTGACGATTTTTTTGCGTTCCCTCCAAAATTCAATACTCAATTATTTATTGCAGCATATTATGCACAGAAAAAAATATAACATTGCTATATCCCATTAATCATAAATAAATAAATATCGTAGGGCATTACACACAGCGCCATCTGTCCCCAAACTAAGCAAAGCTTGTACTATGGGAATCAGATAACTGATAAAATACTTAAATACTTTTTTTTTTTGTAAATAAATACTTATAATACATACAGTACACCCAGACACAGAACAAACATTTGTTTTATATCACAAAATGCTTGTCCTGGGTGGGAATCGAACCCACGCCCTACAGCTCTTGAAGCAGACATACTACCAATGAACCAACAGGGCTGTCATCATCATCATCATCCACAGCCTTCTTTATCCCACTGCTGGGTATAGGCCTCTCTCTTTACATGCCATCTGCCTCGGTCCTGTGCCATCATTTGTCACATTTGTGTGACTAACATCGATGTTTGTTCTGTGTCTGGGTGTACTGTATGTATTATAAGTATGTATTTACAAAAAAAAAAAAAAGTATTTAAGTTTTCTATCAGTTATTTGTCTTCCATAGCACAAGCTCTGCTTAGTTTGGGGTCAGATGGCGCTGTGTGTAATGTCCTATGATATTTATTATTTTATTTAATCTGGTCCAGGTTCGACCCGCGACGGTGACGATATCGTCGACCCATCTCGCGGCTGGACGACCGACGCTCAGCTTATCTCATTAGGGCATGGCAAAAAATAATAATTTGAAATGACATTTCACCTGTATCTTGTCGACGTGACATTTGAGTATGACGTCATCCTCCGGGCCGTACAGCGTGCCCAGCCCCACCTGCCGCTTCACCTGGAACTCGCTCAGCTGCTGCGTCAGCTCCTCCTTCGCTTTCTGTCTCGCTTTCCGGAACACGTTTCGAAGAAGTTCCTCTTTATCGAACTCTGCCAAGGAAAAAAAACAATAATTTAATTTCCAAGATTTAGAATACACTCCCCGGTTTTTTTTATGATTGACAAGCTCGGTATTTGACCACAGCTTTTCTGATGTTAATTGTTAAAAAGCGTGGTCGAAGATGACAAGCACACTTAGCCTGGAACGGAACTGACTCTCAAGTGAGGCTGCCCGTTAGACAGTTAGTTAGGCGCTTGGCGACAGATTTTCAACTTGAGGATGGAAGCTACTTGAAAGTACCCTACCACCATGCCATAGTTTTCCTTTACTGGCAGCTCAAGTTGGGGTTTGAACCCATGCCCTTCGACGTATAAACCCCCGGAATAGGAAACAACTTGATCTCTGTTCCGTGTATAAACTGATCGCGCTCCATCGTAGACCGTATCTTCTTTGACATCTCGCAAGATAGCGGTCGCAAGCGTATTTATTAACGAGAAAAGCATGCTTACCATTTACTAGGACATGTTCGATTTCATTCGCCATATTTTCGTCGACACCATTCAATTGTAATACCTGAAATCAAAATCACAACAATATAAATAAGAGAAACGGAAAACTAACGGACTGAGTTGAAAAACTGAAACCCGTCTACTTCTTTAAGCCACGCACATTTGTCACTGTAACTTACACTACGCACATTTAAGACTGTAACTTACATTAAGCACATTTGTGACTGTAACTTACATTAAGCTCATTTGAGACTATAACTTACATTAAGCACATTTGTGACTGTAACTTATATTAAGCTCATTTGCGACAGTAACTTACGCCACGCACATTTAAGACTGTAACTTACACTACGCACATTTGTGACTGTAACTTACATTAAGCACATTTGTGACTGTAACTTACATTAAGCTAATTTTCGATACTAACTTACGCCACGATAGACCAAAATGACAGTGGATTTGGAAGCACGTTTTTCCGTCATTGTGTTGTGTCACAGATAATAAAAAAATAGCACTACGGTAAATAGATCTATTCATCATCCTATTTTATATTTATAGTAAGACAAGAGTGCAATATGAGTGTCTTCACATGAAGAGTAAACAGGTTTCTTCTAGGTAAGCGTGTTCCATCCTAGACCACATAGTTGCTTAATATCAGGCACGATGTGTTCAAACGCAAACCTATTCCGTATTAAAAAAAATAGTATCATGCGGGGGGTTTAGATGGCGCCCGTTTCGTGCTATATCGACTTTGCGATCGCCACTTCATCGTAACGACGCGTCAAATCAACAGATGGCGCTTTTCTTTTTCTTATCATACCCGTGGTCCTAGTTTTTTTTTTTTTTATAGTAGATAGGCTTGCGTTTGACCGCCATCCCGCCTGATGTTAAGTGAAGATGCGGTCTACGGTGGAGCACGCTCGCCTAGAAGAAACCGATTCCCTCGCAACTTGAAGGTACCCAGACTATATTCATTGGGGAACACCCACTCGGGCAGCTGATTCCAATGTCTACGGTACGCATGAAAAAGGCGGAATCAAACCGCTTAGTTCGAATTTAGGGTCACTGTTAGCAGAACTACTTAAACTAGAGTCAATTTGTGATCTACTTATATTTAGGCTAAGTAGTGAACACTGACCGCGTGTGGCATTAGAAATGCTGAATGTATCTCGTACGCCCAGCGCCGTAGCGTCGCCGTAGTGACGCCGCTCGCGCTGCGATACGCGTCTGTCAGGATCAACAGCAGACACGCGCACGCGCATCTGCAACAATAACAGGTTATAGGCCCAGACGAAAATTATTTTGCCTTTTTAGGTTCTTACAATTTTTTTTTATGCTTGACAGGCTAGGTGTTTGACCACAGCTCACCTGATGTTAAGTGAAGGTGTGGTCGAAGATGGTAAAGCACACTTAGCCTGGAATGGAACTGGCTCTCAAGTGAGGCTGCCGGAACACACCGTTAGATGCTTGGCGGCAGATTTCCAACTAGAGGGTGGTAGCTAGCCAGCCGAGTACTAGAGAGTACCCTACCACCATGCTATGGTTTCCTCACGATGTTTTCCTTCACCGGCAGCTCAAGCTCATTGTTGGGGTTTGAACCCACGCCCTTCGGCATGCGAACCTACCGCGCTAACCACTGAGCTATCATCGCTACAGAAGCTACAGTCTTTTATAAACTTGCACGTACTTTATACTTAGTAGGTGGTGGATCTCTTTAGCTGAAGTTTATCAGGGTACGAGTAAGACCCACCGCAGATATTTTTACTATATTTTTTAAGGCAGGTGTTTTGACCATAGCTCACCTGAGGTTAAGTGACGGTGAGGTCTAAAATGATAAGCACATCTAGCCTGGAATGGAATTGGCTCTTAAGTGTTTAGGATCCCGAAACACACCGTTAGATTTTTGACGGGAATTGAGGGTGGTAGCTACTCAGCCGAGTAGCCAGCCTACTAAAAATTGCCCTACCACCGTGCTATGGTTTTCTCGCGTGTTTTTGTTACACAATACTGCTATATGCATTTTAGTGATGATAGCTAAGTGGTTAGCGCGGTCGGATCACACGCCGAAGGGCAGGGCTTCAAACTCTAACAATGAGCTTGAGCTGCCATTGAAGGAAAACACCGTGAGGAAACCTTTACATGGCGGTAGGGTACTCTCTAGTAGTCTAGTAGGTATTCGGCTGTCTAGCTACCACCCTCAAGCTAAAAATCTGCCGTCAAGCGTCTAACGGGGTATTCCAGCAGCTGCACTTGAGAGCCACTTCCATTCAAGGCAATGCTTTAATATCGTCGACGACACCGTCACTTAATATCAGGTGAGCTGTGTCAGCGTATTAGTAAGCTAAGTGGCAATGGGCTGGACATATCTGCCGCAGAACCGATAACCGCTGGGGTAGACGTGTTCTAGAGTGGAGACCGCGTATTGGCAATCGTAGCATAGGACGCCCTGAGACTCGATGGAGTGACGATATACGTAGGACAGCTGGCGGTGGATGGAAGCGAAAAGCCGAAGATCGGGCTGAGTGGCGTGTCTTGGGAGAGGCCTATGTCCAGCAGTGGACTAATATAGGCTGATGATGATGATGATGATGAGCTGTGGTCAATTGGCTAGCTTGTTAACGATAAAAAAAGAATCAAATTATTGCAACTCATCGTCCCGTTTAGAACATTTTTTTACATAATCTATTACCATTATCAGATATAAAAAAAAAAAATACAGCCAACGTACCGTCTTTCTGCCAGCAGCCAGTTGAGAAGCACGGCCGTCCGCGCCTTCGAGTCTCGCACGCTGCGCAGATTCGAAAACAAACCCGAGTACGAAGAGTTCTCCTGAAATACAAAAAATATTTGTACTGTTAGACTTTTTTTTTTTTTTTTTTTTAATGTAAAATGTAATGAGACGAACGAGACGTTCTCCTGATGGTAAGAGATAACGCCTGTCCACGACCATTGCAGCGATACAAAGAACTTTGAGTAGCAAAATAAAGTCCAGGCCATCGCTGCTTTGGCGCTCATTACTTTGAGACTTTCGTTGGTTAGTCTCAACAGCCCAGTAATTTCGCTAGCTACAGTACCATTCAAACCGGAACACAGTAATGTCTACACACTACTGCTTAGCGGCATAATAACTGGTACTGCGGTGGTACCTACCTAGACGACTTCCTGCTAAGGAGATCTACCACCAAGTAAAACGTGACAGAGTGAAGGTAATAAATTAGCAATTTGTTCTTTTTAAAATCATCTTATGACGTCACAGGCTTAGCACCGTCTGCTTCGAAACAAGGATTGCTTATCCTAACTACTCTCATACAAACTACTAAATAATCTATGGCGTAGGAAACTGCCACTACTTATTAATCACGTCTTACAGGGTAGGTACATGACGTCACAATAAATCTATCTATCTATCGGATATCATCATCACCATCATCTCAGGCGCAGGACGTCCACTGATGGGCATAGGCCTCCCCCATTGTTTTCCATCAAGACCGGTTAGAAGCGGCTCGCATCCAGCGCGTTCCTGCGGTCTTTACTAAGTCGTCTGTCCACCTTGTGGGTAGACGTCCTACGCTGCGCTTGCCGGTCCGTGGTCTCCACTCCAGAACTTTGCAGCCCCATCGGCCATCAGTTCTGCGTGCTATGTGCCCTGCCCACTGCCACTTCAACTTGCTAATCCGTTGGGCTATGTCGGTAACTTTGGTTCTTCTACGGATCTCCTCATTTCTGAATCGAGTGGGGAAACTCCGAGCATAGGCCTCTCCATAGCGCGTTGTACTACTTTGAGCTTACCAAGAAAGCACAGTCTCATAGCCATAAGTCATCACCGGTAACACACACAGAGGCGACTATTGGCGGTTATGTAAACCTAAATTTGCACTTTAAAAACTTTGAGATTTTAATTTGTTTGTTTGTATTGAATAGGCTCCGAAACTCCTGCACCAATCTGAATGATTGTTTCATCATTAGAATGCTACATGATCACTAAGTGATATAGGCTATATTTATTTGGGGTCAGATGGCGCTGTGTGTAATGTCCTATGATATTTATTTATTTATTATTGTTAATCAAGTTTTGTTTTCCCGTGCGGAGCCGGGACGGCCCGCTAGTCAGTTGATATTTTGCAAAACAAGAGTGTGGAGGAACAGGAGTGTGGCGTAAACTTACGGAGGGCGGAGAGTCGTCTTCCTCCATTGATATGATAGCTCTTTGCGGATCTGCGCACGGCTGAAACACGAAAATATGAAATTACGTATGCAATTGTATTTAAGAGTATCAATATGTTTTACTTTTTTTTTTATGGTTACCAGGCTAGGTGTTTGACCACAGCTCACCTGATGTTAGGTGACGGTGTGGTTGAAGATGGTAAAGCACACCAAGCCTGGAATGGAACTGGCTCTCAAGTGAGGCTGCCGGAACACATCGTTAGATGCTTGGCGGCAGATTTTCAACTTGAGGGTGGTAGCTAGCCAGCCGAGTACTAAGTACTATACTACTACTATACTACTAGTAACCTACCACCATGCTATGGTTTCCTCACGATGTTTTCCTTCACCGGCAGCTCAAGCTCATTGTTGGGGTTTGAACCCACGCCCTTCGGCATGCGAACCGACCGCGCTAACCACTGAGCTATCATCGCTACTTATGCGTGTAATCATATCGGAAACTCCGAGTCTAGTTTCGGAGACATCCGGTGGCCTTCATCACGGAGACAAAGCTGAGTACAACGCGCGCGCGGCCTCCTCTTACTTCGCACATCGTCAACATTTAGGGTTCCGTACCCAAAGAGTAAAACGGGACCCCTTTACTAAGACTCTGCTGTCCGTACGTCTGCCCGTCTGTCACCAGGCTGTATTTCATGAACCGTGATAGTTAGACAGTTGAAATTTTGTCAAATTATGTATTTCTGTTGCCGCTATAACAACAAATACAAAAAATTAATAATTATTAATTTTTTGTATTTGTTACAAAAAAACATGATTTTTATGTAAATAATGGTACGGAACCCTTCGTGTGCGAGTCGCACTCGCACTTGGCCGGTTTTTATTTAGCTATTAAACGGAGGATGCTTTAGGTATAGTGCTAACAAAGAAAAAAATATGTATGTCGCGAGCGCGTGAGGGTGACGCCACGAAGAAACAAATAAAAAGAAACGCCATCTATTGATTGGACGCTTAACTACTATGAAACGGTCAACGTAAAGCCAAAATAGCGTGAAACACGCATAGAAAGTGGTGCCATCTAGATCCTCCGCACGACACTAGAATACAAAAAAATCGGGCTACCAAACAGTACTCCGATTTACCGTATCGGTATTAAATTTTCTGTGGTGATGGTAAAGATAACAAGATGTAAGCGAGCTCATTACCTGTGTGTTGGTGTGGTAGGGCGGCGGCGGCGTGCCGGGTGGGGGCGTGTCTCTTGCACACCACTCGCCCCCTGCCCCCGTGCCGGCGCCCGCACCCGCGCCCCCGCACACGCCCGCGACGCCCACGCCCAAACCTGGAAACATATCACACCACGAATAATACAAACGAGTCACTATTGTGTGGGTTTAAAAAACTCATGAAACTGAATACTACAAGTTTTCAGTTTCATAATAATTTCATTTCAAAAATCTGCTTCACACTGAGGCGGGCTGCGGTAGCTGCAGCGATGGGTTGTACATTGAATGTTGCCCGCCCACTGCCACAAACTGCGGCAGGTTAAGCCTACCCAAATAGTATAAATACAAAAAGTGAAATTTAGTTCAGTTGACTTACATTTGGACAGGTCGTGGTCGAGCTGCTCCGGCGAAGATCTGCTCCTCACATGCAGGACCGGCACGCCAGTTCTGTTGTCTGTCTGTATGTACAACTACACATTACTGCACTGCTTTTTTATATATGTATGTAGCTATTCGGTTTTTGAACGGATATCTGCTTGATCATCACTTGAATTTACGGTATAAATGCGGGTAGATAGCAAAATAAAGAGACAATTTATCGATCGATAAAGGAAGGTAGAACACAAGGAAGTATGAATTGTCCGTCAGTGCAATGACAGCAAATTCTTATACATATTTTATACAGTATCTTATCGACAGCCACATCAAAAAGTTTAACTGAATTGTTTACATTTTTTTGATATTAAGTATCAAAAAAAATATTTAAAAAGTCAAATTTTGAAAAAGTCTACAGTGCTTACAGTATTCAATAAGATTTTAAATTTGGTATAATTTTATTTTTGCCAAACTTGGACAAATTGTGTTTAAACTTTTTTGATAAGGTTAATGATGTATGTTATTTTCAACTGAAATTAATATTAATTAGTAAGTAATTTAATCATGATCAAACGTTTAGAGGAGGCTTCAGGTGACCAAAATGCTGGTATCTACTTTGGTCAAAAGCTAAGCATTGCCATCCAGCGTGGCAATGCTGCCAGCATTCTGGCCACATATCCCTCCTCTGACGGTTTTTTAGACTAAGTTTTTTGTATACATTTTGTAAATAGTATAATTTAAGGTCTTTTTTATTTTGTTTAATAAATAAATCACATCATGATTAAATCAAGCAGATATCCTTTGTTCAAATAAGTTTGTATATGTATGTATTTACATAATGAGCACAAATATAATAGAAAGTTAGTTACATTTGGAAGAAGTTAAGACATAGCAAGGCTGATTTGAAACCTTTCACTAACGCCACAAGAAGCGAACCCTTGAAAAAATTACAAAATGTTACCTCTGAAATACGTCATGTAGTGAACTTTGTTTTACAAAAACTAGAGGGACAAGCAGGCTTGCCTCCTGATGGTAAGAGGTCACCAACATCAAAACCAGAAGCATTGCCGTTTCGTTGGCTATTCTTCAGTTTGAGGATCCTGTTAACATTTTTCTTGCCGTGACCTAGGTCTTAGCTTCGCGTGCCTCCCGAGAAGTAATTCCTCAGATTTTAATTCTAACTATAGAAGACACAAATTAACAAAAAGAGACGGAATTATGTTATATTATGTTACATACATATCTCTTCTAATTTTTACTTAAGTTCATAGATTTAATCAAACCCTAAAATATACCATAGTTTAAACCTAAAAAATATTATGCTTAGTAGAACTTTGTATTTAAGTAAGTCGATTAAGGAGGTAATAAGATGTATAGACCTTCCCCCTCCCCTTATTAAAAGGGAACTCCTTCCGGAAACATATTTTTAAATATTCTAAATTTGCCAATACATAAATCTAAATTCAGGCTACATTGTTTTCACTCCATGAAAAAGGTCATCGAATGTATCAGACATAATTAAACGTAACCTTAAAAAAACAACAGTATATCAAAATTTGCATTACTGGTTTGTATTTCGCAAATAATTTTGAATTTCATAGGCAATTTAGAATTTAAAAAAATATATCCCAGATGGTATAAAACCTATTTTAAAACGACTTTAATCCAGAGTGAAGACTTAACGACTCACCACCGATACAGAAGCGGAATGATCAAAAATTAAGATGAACAGCGTGGTATTAACTACATGTCTAAAAAGCTGCGTGATTGAAATATTTATTAAAATAAGTCATTATATTACCGACAGCTCAGAGCAAAGCGATGTTCCACCTTAGCATAAAAACTAGATGAACGAGACGCTTTCCTGATGTTAAGATATAAAGCATGACCATTGCAGCGATACACAGAACTTTGAGTAGCAAAACAAAATCCGGGGCATCGCTGCTTTGGCGTTCATTACTTTCGATGGCTAGTCTCAACAGCCCTGTAATTTCCCTAGCTGCAGTACCTTTCAAACCGGAACACAGTAATGTTTACACACTACTGCTTGGCGGCAGAATATCTGCTGGAAAAATTTGTAAGTACGTTTGTCCTTTTTACTGAAAGTGCCAATTACTTACTTTAAATTATACCATTTTTTTTTCTATTGAGTACGTATTTATCCATAGTTTTTGTGCTAGAGGGGCAACATAGTACGATATTACCGATCGATAAGTATGTCATGCGCCAGACGAAAAGTAATTTTATCGATTTCTTGAAGTACTTCATCGACAAAATACTCTTTTGTCGAATATAAATTAAACTTGCTGTGCTGTTTGGAGTAATTTAACATTTGGTTGAGTTGTTAGAAAATTTACGTTTTACCCGTTTTAAGCGTAGCAAAAGTCAAGTCACGTCGTTTAAACTAAAAAAAAAACAACGAAAGTACCTATACTATAGTTGCCTATTTTGTATGTATACAGGGTGTGGAAAGTCTATAGGGGCTTTAATTTCTCATACATACATAATTATGTAGTGATAGTGGTCAGTAAATGTTTGCAAAATAACAATTAGATACAAATCACGACATTATTTGAAAAAAAAAAAACTCGCAATTTTTTAGTTAGGTAATACAAAATCGGCCATATTGGATTTACTGTGAATATTCAAATGATATCCAATGACTTCACAGAGTGCAATCTTCGGTTCTTTCACGCTATCGTTTTGAAATTACGAATGAACAAATAAACATAATATGGACTGCTTTTTTAACACATATAAGTTCTACTTTAACCACCCATTCGTCTAATAGTAACTAATAATGATAATGTGGTAAAAATTGAAGTAAACATACTTGAGAGATAACTGATCACTCTACGCTTGAAAAGATTTAGTCTACATCCGACAGATGGCAGCCGGAAGCTTGTTCAATTCCTCGCTAAAACCTGCGCAGTCGGGTAATAATATCGTTCTAACAACTCAACCGTAGACTTACCAGCAATGGCGGCGGCGGAACGTTCACCAACGGATAGCTCATCTGCAGCGCGATGGAATTCGGCTGCGGCCCGTCCAGGTCCCCATCCAACGAGTGCGAGGAGCGTCGCAGCTGTCTATCCTCTTTATACGTCGGCTTCTCCGGCAATCTCTTATTGTAGTACTTCGAAGGCATCGACTGGCCGGGCATCCCCAGCGGATTCATCAAGGCTGTCGGTGATGTCGGACTTAATGGGTTGCGTTTAACAGGACGCTCGATCGATCGCGGCGGCAGCGGTGGCGGTGAAACGTTATCCAAGCACGTGGTTGGAACCATCGGCACCGTATTGTTGTGGCGGCGTTTGTTGTTCGACTCGTCCGAGTTCTGCCTCACAAGGGGGGGCTGGTTCTCCTGCTGGTTCTTTTGTCTCGCTTGCCGGAGATTCCGCAAGCTCTGTCCGGTGAGGTTGGAGAGTGACCTGGGCAGCCCGCTGAGGAATCCGGTGTTGACCATCGGCGAGCTGGTCGGTTTCTCGATGACGGTCTTGGTGCGCGTGTTCCGCGGCGTGGACGGCAGTTGGCGTATTTCCACGGGCTAAAAGCGGGTTACGTCAAGCGTCACTCACCACGTACCGTCGAGACGAAAGTGTCGATTGTTTTGTGCCTGGTTCTATGCATTTTGATGTACCTTTCATGAATTGATGTCCCGATCGAATTTTGATGGTCAACATTTTTTTTTTGTGGCATACTGATCAGTGTTGTGTATTTGAAGTGCAAATAAATAAATGTGTGTGTGCTAATTATTTTTTTCTTATTTTGACGTAGTAACGCTGTACATAAATATAAGCATCGATATACACGTCACAAAAAATAAAACAAATGACTACCCGAGGGTAGTTCGAGAGAACCAATGAGCCCACGATGACGTCACAAACATGCACAGAAGCAGACAAAAAAACATGAAAGTTATACCCACGGCTGGTCCCGTGTTAGACTGGTTAGTGGAATTAACGGACGTATTAATGTGATGGACACGAATGTAGTTCAATAACACGGCCACTTTCGCCTCTTTTGCTGTTTGAGATTCGGAAAATTGGTGAAATAGAGACTTATACTTATAAGTCAACAGTACTATGGGAACTGACGTGGTTTTGACACATTTTTTTTTGACTTATGCGGAATTCTCACGTTTAATTTTACCGGAAAACAATTTTACCGCATAAGTAAAACAAAAAATAAGTCAACGGTATAGATTGGTACCTAATTAATATTAATTAAACGCACATCTAAAACTCTTTACAAAACTAAGGCACGCGTACTGACCGCTTACCAAAATATGGAATTACACGCCAGAACTCTCAGACGTGTAGATTTTTTTGATATGCGTTTTTAAATTATAATCTTCTTAAATAAACATCGTATTTTTACATTTAGATCTATTTCATTTCACCAATAATCCGAAGTCCAAACATGATCAAACTTGAAAATATGTAGTAATAAAACAAAAGACAGTGAGGAAACAATCAAAAACTAAGTACATATTTAAAAAAAAAAAATCTGCAACATAGTAAAACTGTTTCGCAAATAATACTATGTGCGAGATGAACGCTTCACTGTGATAATGGGGAGGAATAACTGTAACTATGCTAATTATTTATTTAAAATATCTACGACTACACTCGAGTCACTCTGGTACCACATTTGACAGCTACATTAGATTATAAAAAGATTTAAATAAAACTTTTGCTACTTGAACAAATTTATACACCACTATTGTTTAATTAATACATTTTTTTTTAATGGGTAATACAGACCGAGTAGGACATCGTAAATGTGCAATCAGAATTTTCGTTTACTTCATAATGACAAAGTTATTACTAGTTAAAATTTTCGGAAGTCCTGCCTAAAATTATGGGCATAGCACTCATTTACTACAAAAGAATACTATCACCGGACCAGCTGGCGGTAACCAATGGCGGCTTACATTGCAATATTGCAAAAACATTTTCTTTCTCTATCGCACTCGCGACCGCGGCCTCCCGATCCAGTCGCACGAGCTTGCCGCGTGATTTATGAATGAAATTGCGACGGACTAGGTTTAGATAAATGCCTACGGGTAGTATAACCAGGAATCACCTTTTTTTGTGGATATTTTTTCGGACAGGAGATCGATTTTTCAAGTATTTTTTACCAGGGTCAGTTATAGCAGTAGATAACGTTTTTTTTTTTTTATAGTAAATCACAAAATTGTGTGTATTCAAGTATTCAGTCAAGTCGTGACCACGGCTATTGCAATACGGCCGAAAGTCGAAGTAAATAAAGAAAACTAATTTCATGGTATTCTGTGCGCGATTAAAACCTGGTGACATTTTTTTTTTTTTGCTGACAGGCTGTTTTTTGACCACAGCTCACCTGAAGGGGTGGTCGAAGTTGGTAAAGCACACTTAGCCTGGAATGGAACTGAAGTGAGTCTGCCGGAACACACAGTTAGATGCTTGGCGGCAGATTTCCAACTTGAGGGTGGCAGTGGCGGATTTACCAGCAGGCTGAGTAGGCTTGAGCCTAGGGCGGCAGATTTTTGGGCGGCAAATTTGAGGACCGAATTTTTTTTGCTACCTCATAGAAATCAAAAAGATTTTTGCATGACGGTTTTCTGATGTCTCACAGATACTTCTATCTGCAACAAATTTTGCTAATGACTTTCCTCTCTCACTTGTCATTGCACACTCCGAGAGTAGAAACATTTTTGGATTGTAAAAATAATGTAGGAGATGACAATTGTAGAGGCAAGGGCGGCAAAAACTGTGAAGCCTACGGCTTGAAAATTTGTAAATCCGCCACTGTGAGGGTGGTAGCTAGCCAGCAGAGTACTAGAAAGTACCCTACCACCATGCTATGGTTACCTCACGATGATATAAAAAACATATGTGTTAAAATCGCAAAAGTTTAATAATTACAAATTACAAGTATATTTTTGTTTTAGTTTATAAATGTAACCAATATTACGGTTACCAAAAAAGTTTTTATAATCTACAAAGTCAAATAGTCCCAGTATGAACCGAGTATAGTTTTATGTATTCGATATCTACGATACAGTGTGACATAGCTCATAATTATTGTGAATGATAGAACTAACGGTCGATGTACTACTGACAATGTAATTATGCCTCTACAGCGCAAATGAGAAAACAGAACGTAATTGAATTTAAAAACTTCATTATAAACCGTGTCACATGGTATTCATATATTTCGTGAAACGGTAATCCTAAGCCAAAACGAGGTACACAGATAAAAAACCTTGAAATGTATTTAAAAAAAAAAAAATTTCATAGAAAAATAATATTCGCTCTAAAGTTTTTTTTAGTATTTATTTTATATTTTTCTAATGATAGTTAATTTATTTTATGAAACCAATTTGAATATTTTGGCTTTCTATGCGGTAGTCTATTTTTAATATGTTTTCAAACTTTTTATAGTGATGACGTCATGAGGTAGGTTGAATATATATAATATGACCTACTGCCTAAGCCATGTAAAACAAGAAGTATACAAAACTATTTTGCAGTAAAAACCAATAATAACAATAAGTACAATAACCTCCTTTCAACTTAGTACTACCTATACATGTAACCCTTTCTAAAGTTAATTAAGAGACATATCCCCTTGTATACTACAAGGAACCATATTCCATCAACAGACTCAAAGTCAACTCACACGACCTGACCAACGTGAGGAAGAGATGAAATGGACCTCTCTTTCTGATTTACAGACAGAGGTCCGAATACCACCCGTAATACTATTAAGTCTACGGTCTCCTCTGTACCAATATTCCTTATTGCTAAGGTCGTAGGATCGATATTCACCTGTCCGGCCATGATGCCGTCGATCTGATGCTGAAGCGTGGAACACCGTTGCTCCGCAGACTCGAGCTCCGCCTGCTTTCTCACGTCTGGTACCTTCAGGACCTCATCTGTAAATATGGGAAGTTTAAAATTTTAGACAATAGACAATAGACAACACTTTATTTGCGACATAAAACACATTTCAACATAATTTACAATACATGTACATGCAAAAAACTAAACAATAAACATAAAACATAGAAAAAAACTTAAAGGTATATAGGTAGTATAGTATACAATAAATAAAAATTAAACAAAAAACAAAAAGTTAAGAGAGTTAGTAGAGGCTTCTCTTCTTAGTCTATTCTTTCAAAGGTTCCAACTAGCCATTTTTTTTTTCCTCGTCAGGCTCAGCTCATCTGATGTTAAGTGACGGTGTGGTCGAAGATGGTACAGCACTTTTCACTTTTTTCTTTGTGTACAAAAGTAATTTAAACAAACCGAATGCTCTCCTTGTGATGAGAGCATTGATCAGTACCATTGCAGCGATACCCAGAACTTTGAATAACAAACCAAATTCCAGGGCATCGCTGCTGGTGCTCATTACTTTGAAACTTTTTTTTTAATTGTTGATAGTATTTGACCACAGCTCACCTTGTGTCAAGTGACGGTGTGGTCGAAGATGGTAAAGCATTGGCTCTCGAGTGAGGCAGCCGGAACACACCGTTAGGTGCTCGGCGGGAGATAATAGCCAGCCGAGTACTAGAAAGTACCCTACCACCATGCTGTGGTTACCACACGATGTTTTCCTTTACCGGCAGCTCAAGCTCATTGTTGGGGTTTGCGCCCCTTCGGCGTGCCAACTGACCGCGCTAACCTCTGAGCTATCAACGCTATAAAATCACTGTTCTTTCCTTTATGTAAAATCATCATGTTATAGTAACCATTTATGGTCAAATATCAATTTAGCTTTTGTCGTGTGGTTTTAAGAAATAAGTAAATAAGGATTGTGCTCACTTCTCAAATCCCTGATGTACTTTTGCTCCTGGTCCAACATCAATCTTATTGTTTTCACCTTGGACGCTTCGAACTGCCGCTGTTTCTCCAACTGGAAAAAAGTTGTAGATATTCTTTAGCGATTTTAATGTGATAAACGCGAGTAACCCCGCATAAGTAAAGCTTTTTTTTTATGGTTGACAGACAAGGTGTTTGACCACAGCTCACCTGATGTTAAGTGAAGGTGTTGTCGAAGATGGTAAAGCACACGTGGCCTGGAATGGAACTGGCTTTCAATTGAGGCTGCTGGAACACCGTTAGGTGCTCAACAACAACACGCCGATAGATGCTTGGCGGCAGATTTTCAACTTTAGGGTTGTAGCTAGCCAGCCGAGTACTAGAAAATACCTTACCACCATGCTATGGTTTCCTCACGATGTTTTCCTTCACCGGCGGTTAAGCGGAAATAAACTAGATATATACCTAGAAATATATATTTTTTTTATTGTTTACAAACGTAAATATCGCAATGTGCTAGCCTCTCTGAAAGTTTACACACGTTTAAGTGATATGCAATTTTTGTAAAGAAGACAATCGAAAGCCTTGAACAAAGCCGAGCAAATACGCAAACTGACCAGCTGTACTCGCACTATGAACCAAGGTCACTCGCTATTATATACAACTACATTACGTGGGACCATGACGGCGCTGCGTCTGATCGACGCGGGAAAAACAGATCTAGTCCAGTCATTATAGTAAGTTCACCTCGGAATTCGAGATACCCAGCTGTAAGTCTGTAAATACTTGCATATTGACACCCTAAAACTTGTCTCAAAACCTACATATGGTAGGGTGTACGCAACTATTAAATTTCAAGGTCGTCAAAAAATTTTGTTGAACAAAATTTGTAGAGAATTTTGTATTCTACAATATTGATAACAAATACATATAGCAAAAAACCCATACGAAATGAGATATTTATAAAAAAAAAGCGCAAAAAACAGATTTTTGTGATCTTTGACCTTGAAATTTAATAGTTGCGTACACCCTATCATATTGTAGGTTTGGAGACAAGTTTTAGGGTGTCAATATACAAGTATTTACAGACTTACAGCTGGGTATCTCGAATTCCGAGATTCTTACCTAATTTAAGCTTAAATGACTGGACTAATCGGCCGAATACCGTCAGTCGGATAAATATAGGGTAACAATTTTTAATTTTATTTATTGGGATCACCAGATCTACATACGTCACAACAATATCACAACGATGATGACCATTGTGATTGAAGACAAAAAAAAACAAAAACTAGATGTTACAGCATCTGTATAGGTGATGACGGCATGCATAAAGTTAACAATACAGTACAGTCCAGTGCAGCGCAGCATAAGCACTGATTTACTTTGAAATCCCACTAATATTATAAATGTGAAAGTTTGGATGGATGTTTGTTACTCTTTCACGCAAAAACTACCGAACGGATTTGGATGAAATTTGGTATGGAGGTAGCTGAGATCCTAGATTAACACATAGGCTACACATAACACATAGGCTTTTATCCCGAAAACATGTAGCTGGTAACACCGCAGGGGCGCAGCTAGTGATATTATAAAATGATGACAATCTTACGTTGGCAGGCACGGGCGAGGTGATAGGCGTTTTTAACCTGGACGTGTTCTGCTGTACCGTCAGCACGGTGGTTGGAGTCGCTGAAACACGGGAAGTACAAGAATTAATAAATTCGAAATGCTAAAGTTATAGTCAAAGTCCAGTTTACAGTCCGTGTCAGTCAAGTCCAGTCATGCTTTAGTAAGTAGTGGCGACTTTACTATAAAGCTTCGTTGGAGTTTTAGAAGCAACACAAAAAATCATGTTTCACCACATTATATCATTTTCCCACACTTTATGAATAAAACACCACCATTTTTATGCATAAACACTCGACAAAACACTAGTTTTGGAAAAAAATACAACGGGGCGACACGACTCTTTCCGTGTTCCCGCCAAAAACCCAACTATTACGTTGTTTACCTCCTCCAGAAGGTAAGGCGTGTGGTTTTTATCAATATTTACTAACATATATATTATTTATGTCACTAACACCGATAACATAACCAAGCTAACCTTGAAATCTGCCTGTCTTTAGGTTCACGCACAGCCGGTCGATTACGGCACTAATCATAATTATTTGCCGTTTAGTTTTAGCACCTTGTGTTATAGTACCTCTGATCATGTGCACGACCTGCTGGTGCGAGTGGTGCTCGACGGGCACGTTGTCGACGCGCAGGATGCGGTCGCCGGAGCGCAGGCCGGCGCGCCACGCCGCCCCGTGCTCCTTCACCGACTGCACGTACACGGGGTTGTCGCCTGCAACGCGAAACAACATCGAACGGTGTTGCTGTTTACGGTAACAGATGTATTTTTGCAACCATACTGGGGTTTTTATGGTCGACATGCTGACAGCCCTGTTGGTTCATTGGTAGAATGTCCGCTTCAAGAGCTGTAGGGCGTGGGTTCGATTTCCACCCAGGATAAACAATTATTTAAAATTAAATAAACAATTATTTATTTAATTACATCGTGAGGAAACCATAGCATGGTGGTAGGGTACTTTCTAGTACTCGGCTGGCTAGCTACCACCCTCAAGTTGAAAATCTGTCGCCAAGCATCTAACGGTGTGTTCCGGCAGCCTCACTTGAGAGCCAGTTCCATTCCAGGCTAGGTGTGCTTTACCATCTTCGACCACACCTTCACTTAACATCAGGTGAGCTGTGGTCAAACACCTAGTCTGTCAACCATAAACCATAAAAAAAATAATAATAATTTGTAGTATGCAAAAAAAATGTTTGTTCTGTGTCTGGGTGTTCTATATGTATTTACAAAAAAGTATTTAAGTATTCTATCAGTTATCTGACTTCCATCAAAAAAATAAATAAATATTTTGAGGTAGCATTGATCCACACAGCAATTATAGTCCTTACCGGAGACCTTCATCCCGTAGCCATGCTCGTCCCGGACCACGGTGACCGTGAGCAAGTCGTCGCCGCCAGGCGACGCTGCCCCGCCCAGCATCACCTGCAAGAATACAACAATACAATTACGGCTATTGCAACATGGGATATGGAAAAAAATAAACAAAACTAATTTTGTGCGCGATTAATACCCGGTGATAAACATAATTTTAGGTTACCTAGTTAGCTAATCCTATTAATATTATAAATGTGAAAGTTTGTGAGGATGGATGGATGTTTGTTACTCTTTCACGCAGAACAGAATCGGATGAAGTTTGGCATACATATAGTTCATAGTCTCGATTAACTATTATACTGCAAACTGAACAAACATTTTGTTAAATTCCAGGCAGCTGAAGTCGCGGGTAACAGCTAGTTGTAATGTAAATATTGTATTTAAAAACTTAGGTTACGATGAAGCAATCTAAACGCTCCGATGATTTAAAAATTTCAAAAATCCCCGACAGATTTGTATAGTATTCTACAAGTCAAGCCCTTTCATTTGTTGAGGGAGTTGTGAAAAAAATGTAATCCGCCATTTTGTGGCGGTGGCCATCTTGGGTTTAAAACTTATTATAGTGTATAGTATTCTACTAGTCAAGCCCTTTCATATGATACCCTTATTGAGGGAGATGTGAAAAAAATATGTAATCCGCCATTTTGTGGCGGCGGCCATCTCGGACCGATTTTCATTAAATATGGCTAAGAACACTCCCGACTAATTCACCTTTCAAACAAAATCAAAATCGGTTCATCCGTTCGGGAGCCACGATACCACACACACGTCAAACTTATAACACATCGTTTTTGCAAAGATCAATATAAGATCCTTCTCCTTTTTTTGAAAAGCAAGCTTTCTGTAGATTCCTTACTCCCAACATTGGCGACATGGCCGTGACAGTTTCACGTTATCTAATGGAGCGAGCGTGCGAGGAAGGAAGTAGTAACAGCAGATAAAGTGGTGATATCACGCGCGCCCGAGCCGGCCGCCCCGTCATCTGCTACCAGCTCACAGGTTAAATAAAACTTACTATGTAGGTACTACGGAGTGACGTGTTATGACGGGAAACAACGGCCAAAACTCAAGAAGAGCGAGTCGATTCGTTTTTTATTCAATTAGCCGACTATAAAACAAGCTGTGTAGTATCTATATTCATTTGTTTCCATAAATCGTATTTTGGCAAATAAACAATTAATGATAGATACTTGTTTTATCACTTTTTTTGTCGCACTGGACACTACAGCGACAACTTTCCACTCATTATTATTGTTATTTTTATTCTTCTAATCTTTTATTTGTAGTGTGTTTTTGTTGTTGTAGTGTTGTGTGTGGCAAAATAAATGTTTTCTTTCTTTCTTTCTTTCTATCATAATGCATAATGGCCTTTTTTAACAGACTCAAAAAAGAACGAGGTTCTCAATTCGATTGTATGTTTTTTTTTATGTATGTTATGCGATCATTCCGCCAATTATGAATCGATTTTGATGATTCTTTTTTTTATTTGGTAGAGCATACTTCAGAGGTGGTCCCATATAATTTTTATCGAAATCGATTGTGCGGTTTTAAAAAAATCAACATAAATCTAAAAATTGTATATATCTATGATATTTTTATTTACTCCGAAACTTCGCTGTGCCATTGGAGCAATGCGTTAAGTTGGTTTAAGGGAGTCTGTTTTTGTTAATTTAAAAATTATTTCAACGACCTCTAACTGGTCTTCATATAAATTTATTGGGGTTATAGTGAAATTTATCTATGGACGTCTTACGGCTGAGATGATGATGTAACGACTTTTTTTATGGTTGGCAGGCAAGTGACGATGTAGTCGAATATGGTAAACACACCGAAATGGAATGGAAACTGACTCTCAAGTGAGGCTGCCGGTACACGCTGTTAGGTGCTTAGCGGCAGATTTTCAACATGAAGGTGTTAACTAGCCAGTCGTATAATAAAACGTAGGGTACCAAGTACCAACCACGATATCGAATAATAGAACGCACCCTACGATGATATACTTTCATCATGAATTCATCCACCGGCAACTTATTGGGAACCCACGCCCTCCGATGAGCGACACAACCGTGCTAACCACAGAGTTATTAGCGTTACAACGCAACAAGGTTGATGTAACATACATATTATATGTATTGTATAGACGTCAAAGAAAGATTGAGTTTGGCCCAAATCGCCTAATGGATTGAGTTAGATCGGATTGGCCTAAACTTGGCCAAATATTTCGACTTGTATCTCCAAAGATAGAACGGCGTTTTTTTTAAACAATAAAAATTGTTAACTTACTATGGCAAGATAGAATCCAACCCTTTTTAACAAGGAAGAAATCTTCAAAAGATATCCATCAGGATGCAGTCATATTTTATAGGACATGGGATTGAATTCCTCGGTCGGCCTTTGTGCTCCATAAAGATCTACGGGATCATCAGTATGGGGTCAACACACTGGGGTCCTAAACACTGCGCGTTCCGCCCCGGCTTGTGCTAAAAACACATTCGCCTAACATTTCCGTAAGTTACTACTACTTACAAAGATGGTCCGAAACTCAGATCTCGAGCCATACAGAGATTTGAAGGTCCGATTTAGAAGATTTTTAACTGTAGGCAGGGGATACCGATAACACAATAAATGTGTATAGTATCTAAGTTAGGGCGAAAGGAAAGTTAAAACAAGGATCTGATCCGAAATATTGCCGGCTCGAAGGACCAGAAATGTTGCGTTTTTTGCTGAGACGCAACACGCGGCCTGTCAAAACGCACATCAAGCCACGTTTTTTTACCTCTTATTATCTTGAGATGTATTTAGCGGTAGACCACCAACATTCCGGTGATCGTTCCACGTCACCGCGTCCTCGGTAAATCTGTCCAAAGGCCACGTTAGCATGTGGGACTGCCTATCAAACGGTCCACGTAATAAATGTTTTGTCGATAGAACCTTCGTGAATACAACTATAGCGGTGATTTGCATTTCAGAATATACCTTATCGGCAGACTTATTATCCTACATAATTAGACAATACCATTGGCGTTTCCGTAAAGGAAAACATGACGCAAGCTGCCTATTTTGGGAGAACTTGACGAAATTATTGAAGCAATAACTAAGTAATGAGACGAACGAAAAGCTTCCTTGATGGTAAGAGATAACGCTTATCCATGACCATCGCAGTGGTACCCAGAATCTTTAATAACAAATCAAAGTCCAGGGCATCGCTGCTATGTCGTACTATGATCGCCAGTTAAGTAATGAGACAAACAAGACACTCTCGTGAATGTGAGATAACGTCTGCCCACATTGTCATGGCAATCAAAAAGTTGGCTCTGTACCCGGAGACTACTCCAAGATCTTTATAACTCGTATTAGTTAGCCGGCTACAGAATCCTTCAAACCGGAATACAGCATGGTACAGCAAACGTAAAGTTTTAACTATGCCAAATTGGTAATTTGAAAAATTACAGCGTATATATTACCCCCGTTGGATTTTTTGAGGGAGCTTGTTCCTAATATGTTGTTTCTCGAACTTGCCAACTCATGTCAGCTTAGAAGCAAGCCATCCTGAATTCTATGACGGCACAGAAATCTGAAAACCATGCATCAGCTAACATGTCCGATCGCAACAAAGTGCTTTCACACGTGTTTTGGGTCCTTCAAAAGGCGTGTTAATAGTATCTCAGACAGCCCTGTTGGGTCATTGGTAGTATGTCTGTTCCAAGAGCTGTAAGGCGTAGGTTAGATTCACACTCAGGACAAGCGTTTTGTAAACAAATGTTTGTTCTGTGTCTGGGTGTATTGTATGTATTGTAAAAAAAAAAAACTATTCATGTATTCTACTGGTTATCTGTCTTCCATAGCACAAGCTTTGCTTAGTTTGGGGTCAGATGGTCAGATATTGACATAATTATTTTATATGTGACATATTATTTCATTGACATTTTCATATGTTATGATTTTGATATTTTTAAATATGAATGGGAAAAATGACCTGTAACTTTGGTGTTATTAATAAATGATTTGTATTTGCATTTGAATATCTGGTACTGCGGTGGTACCTACCTAGACGACTTCCTGCTAAGGAGATCTACCACCAAGTAAAATAAGAAGATAATACGTAAGATAGCTCTGGAACGCTAAAACCGTACATGAATGGACGCGTGAACCCACTCGTTACACTAACTAGATGCGTATACAAGAGTTCAAAAGCGAGCTCGGTAAACAGGAAACGGCGTATGTTACTGTAGGAAATAAAACTCTACTAAAAATATACCTTTACTAGCTTTAGGCTCGATTCACATCACACTGGACCCGGACGTTGGTGCACTAATTATTTTTATTAACATCATAGAAATGTGGTAGTCACTTGATGGTACCACCGCAGTACCTACCAGATATTCTGCCGCCAAGCAGTAGTGTGTAAACATTACTGTGTTCCGGTTAGAAGGGTACTGCAGCTAGCGAAATTACTGGGCTGTTGAGTCTAACCTTCTAATGTCTTTTTTTTTTATGGTTGACAGGCTAGGTGTTTGACCACAGCTCGCCTGATGTCAAGTGAAGGTGTGTTCGAAGATGTTAAAGCACGCCTAGTCTGGAATGGAACTGGCTCTCAAGTGAGGCTGCCGGAACACACCGTTAGATGCTTGGCGGCAGATTTTCAACTTGAGGGTGGTAGCTAGCCAGCAGAGTACTAGGAAGTACCCTACCACCATGTTATGGTTTCCTCACGATGTTTTCCTTCACCGGCGGCTCAAGCTCATTGTTGGGGGTTAAACCCACGCGCTTTGGCATGCGAACCTACCATGCTAACCACTGAGCTATCATCGCTACAAATTAATGAGCAAATCTGTCTCAAAATAATGAGCGCCAAAGCAGCATTGCCTGGACTTTGTTTTGCTACTCAAAGTTGTGTATCGCTGCAATGGTCATGGGCATGCGTTATCTTTTACCATCGGGAGAGCGCATCGTTCGACTCATTACTAATACATAAAAAAGGCCTACCATGGAATGGTTATAGAAAATGCAACGCTATTGGAAAACCGCATCATCTTAAAGTCTCATAATAACACACCGACGTAAAGTTCTCGCCAGAGAAGTCCGATCGAGCAGTGTACGAGCACCGATAAATATTATTTTTATTCTGTTTATTGATTCAGATCAGAATCGTAATCTGTCGGTGAGTTATGTATCGTATATCTTACGGCAAATGGACTTCCTCCGTTATGAAATAATATAGTAGAAAATAATGAAACTTTACTACAACATTTATTGGCGTTTAATCATATTGAGAACTTGATCATTTATATTTATACCCCGATTTTTATGAATCACTTCGAATGTTTCAGTTTCAGTCGAAATGCACACAAGACAATACTATTTTTCTAATTTGGGTATTACTTAGTAATAATTTTTTTTATAACGCCAGTCCATGAGTTGCAGCGATACACAGAACTTTGAGTACAAAGCCAGGGCGTCGCTGCTTTGGCGATATATATACCTAAGAACTTTGCGAAAGAAAAAACGTTTAATTCTGTAACAAACACAAAAACAAACAAAAACAGACAAAAGTTACAAAATAGGGGCTCACCTCAGCATAATGCTGGTCATACTAAGTGGTATGACCAGCGCTGGTCTTCCGGTGAACCCTTGTAGTTTATACAACACCAAAAAAAAAAGTACGATGTACGGCTTACAATATATCCTTCTAGTTTCAATTATAATTATTTATATCATCATATACGAGGTTTTTTTTGAGGTACGGTAACCAAAAAGGAGAAAGAGAGCTTCCGAAGTTCACGGTCAATGTAGAAGACAGCTGATGGACAACAAGTTAATGATAAACGACAACAAGAAACCATGTTTACAACGACTTCCTACACTGTAGACTGTAGACAATTCATCCGCAGTTTCAGTCAACACATTCGCACCAACTGTGCCTATGAAATTAGTTGTATTCATCATCTTATGCCTAAATAAATGCCCGATAAATCTATACAATAATCGGTCAACTTGTTACTAATGGCAAAATGTCACTCGTGAATGAAACAAATATTTTTTTGTCTAGCTTTAAAAGAGCTACTTATAAACATATCTCCGGGTTCACACAACAAATATTACAAGCGTCCATAAATAAATGGTTGCTTAACATCAGAAGAACCGTCTGCATATTTGACACACGTTTTATTTAAAAAAAAAAACGAAGCCTATGTGTAGGTCTATAACTACACAAATCTTCGCATCCCTAATTTCGCGCATTCCAGGCGCAACAAAACAACGCGATTCCGGGTAAAATTTTATAGACGCGAGAATTAGTGGAACATAAATTACAAATGTCTGCGTCGCCAACGGTAAAGAGACCACATACACGCTAGGAAGCCCACGGCGGATTGTTTTATGGGCCATCAAATCGAACCAACTAGGCGGCACGCACTGTGTCATGTGTAGATGTAGAATGGAAGACCCAAGTGTGATTTTGCACTGATAATATTCTAATAAAACGCTACAAATGTTTTTATACATTTTAAACGATGATTAAAATCTTATCTATGCTTAATGATGATTCACGCGTGAAAAGTCAAGAGCTCGCACATTTTCTACGCTGATACTTTACGCTAGGATACTTGAATGCGCGATGCAGGCTTTCGACGCTGATTGGCTATCGCGGCGCGTGGTAACAGGCGTGGTCGTATAGATGGCGCTACTTGCAGTAAAGAAAGAAGAAAGAAAGAAAGAAAATAATTTTTATTTTGCAACAAAACAAAAAAAAACAAAAATAACAACAAATAGAGACAAACAGTTACAAAATAGGGGCTCACCACAGCATTATACTGGTCATACTAATTAGTATGACCAGCGCTGGTCTTCCGGTGAGCCCTTGTCGGTCAAACAAAACAAACATAACAAATAAACAAAACGAAATAAAAAATTCAAACAAACAAACTACTATGCAAATAACTCTGTACGATCTGATACTGATGTCAGTACGATCGCTAGTGACCTGTTCATTCTAGTCTTATGCTGTTCGCTGCTAAACATTTACATAACGATATATTTCCTGGAACGACTCATTTGGCAAGTAGACGGCGTGAAGTCACGGTTTCTTTATAAAGGACACGAAACACGGGAGGTGGGACATGACCTGCCGGTGCGTTTACGTTTGTTGTCGAATTTAATCACGTGCCTAAAGAATAACGTACTCTCCTTAGACAGTTGGTGAAAGACCGTGGAAACTCTTAATAGGTTCGAGGTACATAACTTAGAAATATATCACTGAGCGTATCGTGTGTTTTTGTAACGCCTATCAGTGATCAGTGATCTAACGCCATTTAGGCTACACAGGACGAGAACCGGCGATGAAAAAATCTGAAAGGCGACTGGGCGCCTATTAGGCTACTTCAGAGGCAAGCTCTTTAAATTTGCCAAACTACAAATGAACATAAGCTTTTAACAATCTTGGACATGCTGGGGCCGTAGGGTCGAGTTATGCATGGGACAACACGTTTTCAGACTCATACTAAATTATAAATTCGAGTGTTTTCAAGTGTAAACGTTTAGGTTACTTTAGGCTACAGAAGCAGAAATTCTAATTCGGCTACATTAGGCTACTCATGCTGAGAAAAATGGCAACATTAAGCCCGGCGTTGTTGGCAACACTGACGCCTATAAGTCTGCCGTTAACCACAAATTGTTATTCGTGTGCTTTAGAAGCTTGGTTAGTTAGTATTCCACGATTGCTTTCTGTATGGAAAATTTAATTTATGTTTGGCTAGCCAAAATTGGAAAGGATACATTTTTCTATTCAATTCACAATGCAGCCACCACATGCATCGTCACACGTGGTCGCGTAACTACGTAGACATATCGATGGCGAATATGAAATTATTTTTCTTATAGCATAATTTTGAAATATGTCACAGTTCCAATACATTTGGCACCGTGCCATATACAATTATACAGTGTTGCCAAATTCTGATTTTTGCTAACGTTAAGAAATAATGTAACGTAATTTGTTTCGCGACATGATCTAATAGTAAAATGGGATCTTTTTGAATGGCACGCTTATTTTTTTATTTTTTTTTAATGTAAGTAGTAATGAGAGGAACGGGACGCTCGCCTGATGGTAAGAGATGACGCCTGTCCATGACCATTGCAGCGATACACAGAACTTTGAGTAACAAAACAAAGTCCAGGGCAACTGCTTTGGCGCTCATTACTTTGAGACATTCGATGGTTAGTCTCAACAGCCCAGTAATTTCGCTAACTGCAGTACCCTTCAAACCGGAACACAGTAAGTGACATAGCAAAAATATTTTTAATATAGCTTTATTTAATATTTGATAAATAAATCATAATTTTGTAAGTAAATAAACATTTAACGTTAATTATATTTGACAGCCCTGTTGGTTCATTGGTAGTATGTCTGCTCCAAGAGCTGAAGGACGTGGGTTCGATTCCCACCCAGGACAAGCATTTTATGATATAAACAAATGTTTGTTCTGTGTCTGGGTGTAGTACGTATGTATTAAAAGTATATATTTACAAAAAAAAACTATTAAAGTATTCCATCAGTTATCTGTCTTCCATAGCACTAGCTTTGCTTAGTTTGGGGTCAGATGGCGCTGTGTAATGTCAAAAAAAAAGTCATTTTTAAAACGTGATCAGGCTTGGTTATAAATATCGCCAGCATAGGAAAAAGAACTTTTGAAGTATTTTTCTGGCAACACTGTAATGACGGACGCATCACCAGAGATTACCCTGTTTAAATTATAGTTGACAGGAGACGCGAGTGACGAAACGCATGGGGGAGCGTAAACATGTCAAAATATTTTAGTTTCAATGATATACCTATTCGTGGAGATGACGATCGATGACCGTCGCTGGACCGTTTTTGTCGCCAAAAGATCTACAGTTTCATCTAGTCCTTGATGTGTCATTTTTAGCTTACCTGCTATCAGATTGATTGTTAGCTGGCAACTCTGCTACGATTTTTGTAACAGCCTCAGTTTTATTGAGTATGAGTAAGACTTTAAATAATAGATTTAACCACAAAATGATACTAAATAAAAAATATTGCATGTTGTTTTATCATAAAAATACCTCTTTAAGAACCCGTTTTACATGATTGAATTCCAATCCGTCCCTACTAGCATTATACATTAATTGACCTAAATAAATATACGCATTTAGCTGCCCCTAGTTATTCAGGTCAGGTGGAAACGGTTATGCTAGGAAAATCTAAAGCTTACACACAATATTATCGTCAGGCCATATTAACAATATAAACAGTGTATCTCGATCATCAATCCAGAAAGTAGTCTTATCAACTTCTTACTACGTTCCAAATATAACGAAAAGTATTAAAAATAAAGTAGGACACTTTATTTTAAATCCATTAAATGTGCGTGAATCACGAGTGTTCTCTCCGTATCAACATCGTAAAATTGATCATAATATATAAAAACATAAATGTCTAAGATATGATGGCACTTACGTTGAAAGCGGGGATCAGCAAACCTTCACGTGATCTGCAATATAATATTTAAGGGATTGGATTTTTTCAATTGCTGTCTTAAAATCCACTGCCGAGGTACCATAAGGAGTATTTCTTTTCTACAGTAAGTCGCAAATGGGGTCATAATCGTTACAGCTAACGTTAGCAAATAACCAAAATAGCGAACGGTAGACAAAACAATTTGGACAATATTTCAAGATACCTGGGTCTATAACCTAGTCTTTAATAAGTAAATAATTTTTGTAATATTATTATCAAACTCAAATAGGATAGAATTTTTATATAATAATACCCCATTATTAAACAATACTTGTCTCGATTGTTTAATGAAAAAAATCTTCAAACTAAAGAACGGTCAACATTTTCATCCCTTATAAGACTGGAGAGCTGTGCCAAATCTAGCCAATGAAATAAAAAAAAACTAAAGCTTATAGTAGACAATAAGGCGGTACAGCCGCCAATTCTAAAAGCCTGTACTTCTTGCCAGGAAGCCAAACATGGATGCGGCGCCAGTCAAAGCGGCACAATGCATCGATTCGGCAGACTCGCCGACGCCGCCAGACAGCTAAATAAAGATCTTATCCAACTGCCGCAGTCCATTCCACCGCGGTACAGTAACACTGCAGTAATCGAAACAACGACTTAATGCCCTATAGACATTACACCAGAAAATAATTTATTTTTTAATAAAATACTTCAGTGGCAAAGAACAGCTCCCCGAGGGTAGAAATCGCCGCCGTATAAACAACTTTTTTGTTGACGCAATCCTGAAAAAATGATGGAAAGAACTTGTACCTCTCAGCACTGCGCTTCCACTCTTCATCACACCCATGACAACAAGGGCTAATCGACGTAATCGTCCTACATAAACTCTTTTGACAGATGGAGCCTCAACTCTGACCATCCTGAAACTATTTTTTGTTTAGCGGGGTATCTGTATGCCGTACTCTCTGGTACAAGACGACTTCTATACATTTAATAACTATGCCACGTCAATCTTGAGACATATCTAGACGCTTTATTAAAAGCTCCCGACATCATTTTTGACAAAACGAAGGAAGTTTTAGTATGCGTGGATGCAAAGAGCGACAACACTCAATTGAAGAGTTTATTCAAACATGATTATCATAAAGCCACCTTGTGGTCTCTAAAACAGTACATCCCGTGCTATTTGAAGTGATAAGCTTACTCATCAGATGTAAGAATCTATTCAGCGGAATGTGACCGGACCGAAGCCTCACGACCGTTACAAAGTCCGCCTTACTCATATCTCCGCTGCGATTCAGGTTTGGTTGTATCGTTTTATACTAAACGCCTTTTGATACCGAGATTCCTTTCACACTGGGTATGATTTCCAGTTTATTGAAATTAAAAATTTGTAACAGGGAGAGTTTTTGTACAGCATATATATGGTGTAGTGGAACTTTGACGCAGAAAAAAAAGCTGAAAAGGTCAAGCTAATCAAAGTATACCCTGAAAACGAGCGGTAACATACAAACAGGACACGTGTCTCCAAAGCTGAAGCTACTGAAGGTTTGGGTGAGAGATTATGACGGTCTACGCAGACTACGTAGACAACGCAGTCCACCGCAGTACAGTGTGCTCGCAATGCGGAAAATCGCCACAAGTGGAGAGACATTGCACGACGTGCAGCTGCCCTGGGAACCAGCAGTGACGATGGGACGTAACCCTCTCCATCTACAGCCACGACCACTCTGCCTAGTGTCCGATTAAGAAGAAGATTATATCGGTAGGAAGTAATACGAGTCAGAGAACTACAACCGAACGAGACATGTAGGACGCTTAGTGGTCATATCAAGGTCACTCGCATCGAGACTGACTGACGAGAGATTGGTAAACGGCATTTCATAGGCACATTTTGTGCCAATGCGTGGACTGAACAATCGAAAGTCCCTATTTACTTCATGCACGTCTATTAGATAATTTTAGGGAGGCAGTGTTCCTTACTTTCGTTTGAAAACTTTTTGCTGAATTATATTTTTGGCTAGTGTTAATGTCCGTCACTGTAGCCATACTGCGTTAAATTAAAACTCTGATGGAAGTATTTCTGATTTCTGTATTATGCTGCCACATGAGTTTTTTATGTCAAACCTTGTGCCAAGTTCGTCGGCTCCCGGCGACAGAATATAACTATGATCGATGAAGTGTTGAGAATCTGAATGGGAACGCATGGATTACACGCTGTTTTGTAGGTTTGCCACATTTTCCATGACGACAAAAGTATCTTATTTATGTTTGCCCTTCTAAGTACGACATTTTTACACCTTCGCTTACTTGCTATACTGCCGTCGTCAGGAAAAAAGACGTATCTGCACTGCCGTCATAAGGAATAAAAAGCAAAATTAAATACTTTGAAAGAACGCACAACGGTTAAAAAGTAATTTTTACCTATCTAAGATAATGTACCAATCAGACACGAACCCATAACTTTTTTTTTTAATGTAAATGTTATGAGACGAACGATGCGCTCTCCTGATGGTAAGAGATAACGCAAGTCCATGACCATTGCAGCATTACACAGAACTTTGAGTAGCAAAACAAAGTCCGGGGCATCGCTGCTTTGGCACTCATTACTTTGAGACTTTCGATGGTTAGTCTCAACAGAACAACTGAAAACTGCATCAAAATCGGACTAGTAGTTTTGGAGAAAAATGGCAACATGGATTTTCACAAACAATGTTTGCTGCAGCGCCCCTTGGCGGGTTGCCACCGTAACACCTATCTAAGAACATGCACCAATTAAACCTGCACCCATAACTGAAAACTGTATCAAAATCGGACTAGTAGTTTTGGAGAAAAATGGCAACATGTATTTGCACAAACAAACATCCTCTCACCCGAAACGCGTCTCCGTTCCGTCGTGGGGAAAAAGACGTATTTGACATTTTTCCGTTTTAATAAAAAAATACTGGTAGCCGAGTCTTTTTTTTACTACTAATTACGATGATGTATATAACTCAGTTATGGAATTCTTTCCTTACAAACGTCTTCTTTCCTTACGACGGCAGTATATTACTGAGGATGTGATGAATAGTTATGTACCTACAGAGGTTGTGAACTGGGTATTGTTTATTCTGCGGTGCGAGTTTATTTTGAATTCTTTCACGTCCCTAGCTAGCGCCAGTTGACCCCTTTTACTGCAAGTCGTGATGCTATATCGTATGTTTGTAGCAACACTAATATATTACAAATAAGAAACTTTGATTTATATGCATGTATATCAGTTACTTTTTAGGGTTCCGTATCCAAAGAGTAAAAACGGGACCCTATTACTGAGACTTCGCTATCCGTCCTTCCGTCCGTCCACCTTCACTTACTACCATGTGAGCTGTGGTCAAACACCTAGCCTGTCAAGCATAAAAATAATAAAAAGCAAAATTAAAAATTTTGAAAAAACCCACGACGTTTAAAAAGTTATCGAAAAAGGATAAAATAATTTAAAAAACCCCCGATTTAAAACTACATATAAACTTAATAAAAAAAACCCAAGAATATCCGTCGGGGGCTGCCATTAAATGAACTAGTTTTGCAATTTTATAGTAACGTGAATAATTTGAGACTTTTTATTTACAATGAAATTTAAAATAGTGATATATACCTATATAATATATATCTACCTAGCTCCTTTCAGTCGTATTTTTGCAATCAACTGCAGCAGCCGTTTGCATTCGTCTGATAGCGAAACTGAACACACGTTGCGATCTCCTACAAAACATCACAACTACGTAAGTATATTTTGATTTCATATTGCTAAGCACATAAAAAAAATTATCTCATATCTTGGCAACTGATTGCGCGTGGGCTGATCACTTTTACCAACCGCTGGGGCCTGATTCTACCTCACTCGAGAATATCTCGGCTCCCACTCCCATCATCATCATCATCACCATCACCATGTTAATTACTTAAGCAAAACAGTGTACACTACACTGCTGCCATTTCCATCTAGAGCATCCTGCGTTTCGCTTCCCCGGGATCCTACCTTCACGGATCAACCTTGGTAAGTCATATAAGGTTGTCCGGAAGAAATCGCTCTAAGTTATAAGACCGCCGTTATACACCCTGTATTTATTATTTCGTTTTGTTATAATGTATACGTTTATTTTTATCTCTTTTTTTATCCCACTAAGTATGTAATGTTATAAATGTAAAAGTTTGGATGGATGGATGTATGTTTGTGACTCTTTCACGCAAAAACTGATTTCGATGAAATTTGGTATGGAGGTAGCAGACACCCTGGATTAACACATAGGCAACTTTTAATCCCGAAAACATGTATGAATAGAATATTATATATAACTTTATTACACACCAAAACAAAACACAACAACATACAAATATGAAACATAACAAAAGAGAAAAATAACATTACAAAACAATATAAACTAATACATTTGAAATAATTGTGTTACAAACAGACATTATGTTTAACTTAATTTAAGATAACCACACGACACATACATGTGTCATGTATCCGTCGGCATATACCTATAATCTGTTAAGCGCGTGAGAATCGCCCCCCTGGTCCAATTAGAGCATATGACACTTATCTATCACTTTCATCACTGCTGTAATACCTTCACGTATATTCGGGTTTGGATATTTTAATGAATCAAGTGCTAGGAAAGTTCCTCGTCATCATACAAAACTGTGTTCCGGTTTGAAGGGTACTGCAGCTAGCGAAATTACTGGGCTGTTGAGACTAACTCTATCAAAAGTCTCAAAGTAATGAGCGCCAAAGCAGTGATGCCCTGGACTTTGTTTTGTTACTTAAAGTTCTGTGCATCGCTGCGATGGTCATGAACAGGCGTTATCTCTTACCATCAGGAGAGCGTCTCGTTCGTCTCATTACTTTTTAAATTAAAAAAAAAAAAAAACTGTAGCTAGCGAAATTACAGGATTATTGAGACTAACCATTGAATGTAACAAAGTTTTTTTTTAATGGTTGACTGTGTAAGTGTTTGACCACAGCCCACCTGATGTTAAGTGACGGTATGGTCGAAGATGGTACACCTAGCCTGAAATTGAACTGGCTCTCAAGTGAGGCTGTCGGATAACACAGTTAGATGCTTGGCGGCAGATTTTCAACTTGAGGGTGGTAGCTAGCCAGCCGTGTCCTAGAAAGTACCCTACCACCATGCTATGGTTTCCTCACGATGTTTTCCTTCACCGGCAGCTCAAGCTCATTGTTGGTGTTTGAACCCACGCCCTTCGGCATGCGAACCGACCACGCTAACCATTGAGCTATCATCGCTACAATGAGCATGAAAGCAGCGATGCCCTGGACTTCGCTTTGTTACTCAAAGTTCTGTGTATCGCTACAATGGTCATGGACAGACGTTATCTCTTACCATCCGGAGAGGTTTGTTCGTATCATTGTTTTTAAATATAACAAACCCTTCAGTTTAAGTCAGGGTTTAAAAGAAATGCTGAGTAACCAGCAAACAAGTAATTTAATCAAACACTAGATAGATAATTTTAATTTGAGAGACACCGATCCGAATGCGAAGATACAGTGGTCGCGAGGTCACAGTTCGAGCCGAACCAGTAATTAAACTAGTCTTAATTAACACCTATTAACCATACTTATTGTGTCGTTTTTATTTCGATGCGTCTTTGCTAGCTGTTATCAAACCATTTTCTCTTTCAAACATTTGCTTTTGTTGGTAATGATGTAATCGAAGATGAAGAACGCAGTTTTAAGAATCGGAAGATACTTTTTTGGTAAGACCTATTTTGTTTGTTTTATGATTGACAGGCTAGTTGTGTGACCACAGCTCACCTGATGTTAAGTGACGGTGTGGTCGAAGATGGTAGAGCACACCTAGCCTGGAATGGAACTGCCTCTCAAGTGAGGCTGCCGGAACACACCGTTAGATGCTTGGCGGCAGATTTTCAACTTGAGGGTGGTAGCTAGCCAGCCGAGTACTAAAAAGTACCCTACCACCATGCGAAAGGAACTAGATCCTTTAGGAAACAAAGAATCCGACACAATGTTCGATTCCTTTTATGTGCTGGTTTGGTTTAGAAACGTCGTATTGTGTCGAAATGTTTACTACGTAACCATGAAAAAATATATACGTATAGGCGATAGCAGACTGTCTTTCTACTCGTTAGTTAGAAAGAAGCACGTAAATCCGTTTACCAATGTCGCAGTAAGTAATTGGCAAACGATTACGTAAAAAAATACGTTTTCGTTTTACTTACTCCACGTTTCTTTTGTAGTTATGTTGGCCCAGTGGTTAGGGCATGGCATTGGTTCAATTTCTAACAATAATCTTGAGTTGCCGATGAAAGAAAACGTCGTGAGGAAACCGTAGCGTCTTACAACGTCAACCCATCTTACAACGGTTCCAGAGTAAAGCCCTCAAAACGATAACCAATGCACTTCTGTTTATCAAAACCAGTGACTTGCATGAGTACACAGAAGTGAAAACAGTCAAACAAGAAATCAAAGAAGGAACACAGACCAATAGCATAACAAAACTGAATAAACACACACACAAATGCGAACCGCTATGTGACAGAAGATTTAAAAGGCAACACATATGGGACTTTGTTCCCAAACAAAGCCGGAATTAAAATAAAAGACAGCTTCCTCACAGGAGGAGCAGTTCTTACCTGACAATAACCCTCAAACAAATCTACTAAGGTGTTGTAAAGCCGATCGCAAGATGAAACTGCTGTCTTTTCAAATTTGTTCTCTTTATGTTAATCTGTATCTGTTTATTTTTGTGTGTTGTTTGTACTTATCTGTTGTTGTGTCTAGTGTTTTGTAAGGAAAAAATAAATGTTTTTCTTTCTTTCTAAACAAGAGAAAAAAAAGGAAAGTATGGTGGTAGCCTACTCTCTAGTAATCATCTGGCTAGCTACCACTCTCTTGTTGTCCACACCAAAAATTATACTACACACAAGAAAAAGAAAATAAACTTAAGTAAATTGTTAGATGGTTACTGGCGATCTTATATCTAAAAGCGATTTCTTCCCGGTAACTGATGACCTCACTGAAATAACACTTTATAGTGCAACCCCAGCGTTAGTTGCCTATTACAAATACATATATTAAGTATACAATTACATACCCACACTACGTTATTGTGTTCAAATTTCCCACATAGCAGCTCTATAACTTTTTCACTCGATTAAGTAAACCTTATTCTTAACCGGCTCGCGATGTACGAGAGCTGTACTGGAAAGTGATTCCAAAAGCGAATCTAAGACGTAGGACCATCCGCTTTGTATTCTCAGTTGTAAACTCGATGTCCACTCAACCACGAAGATTTTAGAGATCCTTAATTAACTGATCAAAAGAAACCTTTGTTTTATTTTGAAAACGTTGTGTTCCAATATTTATCGATGTCTTATTTATGTGCGTATTGTCACCGACTAGAAAAGGTGATGGAAAAATCTCGAATATGTGTGAAATCTGTGAACTCGTACTTGGCCAGTGTGGTGGACTATGGGCCCTTCTTACAATGAGAAGAGGCCCACGCCCAGAAGTGGGGCAGTTTATAAAAATAGGGCAGATTCGGTAGTAGAAATTGAATTGAAACCTAAGAATAGAGTATAGAGTATTTAGATTGTAAGCTAAATAAAAACGATACATTGTTTTATGAATTTTATTGTATACTAGCAGGTCGCCCCGGCTTCGCACGGGAAAAAAACTCGATTAACAATATAAATATAGCCTGTCACTCAGTGATAATGCAGCATTCTAATGATGAAAGAATTGTTCAGACCGGTCCAGTAGTTTCGGAGCCTATTCAAAACAAACAAACAAAAAATCTAATTTAATAGTGTAGACATACAGAACACACATTTATTTATGCCACAAAATGTTTGTCCCGGATAGGAATCGAACTCACACCCTGCAGCTCTTAAAGCAGATATAATACCAATAAGGCAACAGGGCTGTCATGTTTGTAATCGAAGGAAAGAGAGTTGCACCGAAGCCGTCGATTTAGTAACCGGGTTACAGACACCCTTCGTTGGACACAAGAGCATTGTCGTCTTCCAGTCTCCCGAGATGGGAAATTTGTGCGCTATGAGTCAACAACTGGTAACAACGGACATTTCCGACCCAACAGTCAGGGTCATCGCCCTTGACCGGCGACTGTTACTTAATACTTACTGATATTGTTGAATCTCAATACCTAGGGTCGGTACTGAGACGCACTATCGAATACAAATACAAATGTTTTATTGATAACACTAATGTTACAAGTCAAATGAAAAATCATTTCAAATATGTAATAGGTATCACTTTAAAAAAATCACTGATTGCATGTCAATTAATAAAAACAAAATGTCTGTATTCATTCATAATTCATTTATTCCTTGCGAAATAGGTAAACAAAAAATTGTGGTCTTAAGTCTAGATAGTTAGTACTCTATTTTTGCTTTGAAAAGCATGCAAGTAGTTTTTAAAATCTAAAAAAAACAAAGGAGAACAAAATCTACTTGGATCAAGATCTAGGATAAATCTACTTTTGTCAGGGCATATAAAAAAAAAAAAAAACAATAAAGCAATAATAATATCAAAATAATAATAATATCATTTTTTTTTTCATTTAGAAAATCGTTATTTATTGTAATCTTAATAGTAGTTTTTTAATGTGAAAGTACCTAATGGGACGAACGAAATGTTGCGCTCTCCTAATGGTGAGACATTAGAAATTATCGTAAGGAGACATCCTAAATAAGTGTGGAAGAACTGTTCAAAAGCGACACTCGCACCTATTTTTGATCTGATGTCAAGCACACTGTTCGATCACAGTCATCTGTTAAGTTTTAATCTTTATGTAAAAGTAATGAGAGACACGATACGCTCTCCTGATGGTAAGAGACCGTGATCATTGCAGCGATACACAGAAGTTAGAATATTAGCAAAACAAAGTCCAGGGCATCGCTGCTTTGGCGCTCATTACTTAGACAGCCCTGTTGGTTCATTGGTAGTATGTCTGCTTCGAGAGCTGAAGGGCGTGGGTTCGATTCCCACTCAGGACCAACATTTGTGTGACTAACATCGATGTTTGTTCTGTGTCTGGGTGTACTGTATGTATTATAAGTATGTATTTACAAAAAAAAAGTATTTAAGTATTCTATCAGTTATCTGTCTTCCATAGCACAAGCTCTGCTTAGTTTGGGGTCAGATGGCGCTGTGTGTAATGTCCTGTGATATTTATTTATTATTTATTTATTTATTTACTTTGAGACATTAGATGGTTAGTCTCAACAGTAACTCCGCGAGCTGCAGTACCCTTCAGACCGAAACACAGTAATGTTTCTATCGTATCCATTGCAGCGAAACAGAGGAAGTTAGAGTCGCAAAGCAAAGTCCAGGGCATCGCTGCTTTGGCGCTCAGGTAAGTTCCGACAGCCCTAAAATTTATACCCTTAAAATCAGAACACAGTAATGTTAACACACTGCTTGGCGGCAGAGTATCTGGTACTGCGGTAGTACGTACCTAGATGACCTACTGCTGAGGTGATCTACCACCAAGTAGTTTTCTAGCCCCACGTCATCGCACCTTCGCTTTGGCCAGGCGAGGTCTTGCTCCAGTGACGGTAGTACGGTAAATTTCGTGAAGCATGTGTGAAAGGCCCATTAAAGATGCGAGAATGTTAAATGGACGACGTTACGCTGTGGGAGAGAATGCTGTGACTCATCATATCGGTCTTGTTTTGTTTTAAATAACTTGAATCAGGTACTAGGGTAAGGCGTGTTGGCACGCAGAGTGGTTCTAAATAGCAACGTATGATATCACTATGTTACTGATCAGTGGCATGGCTTACGTATTTAGGGAACTTCAGCTTTAGTCGACTTTTGGGGTAGATCTGTCCAAGGTGATCATCACAAATCGCATCACAGTCAGTGAAATGTCAATGAAAAATAAAAACTACCGTTGGATACTCCAGCAAACAGTCTTTTTTGTGAGACATGCAATGCAAAGTCCTTGCACAATAATAAATATCGTTGGACATTACACACAACGCCATCTGACCCCAAACTAAGCAAAGCTTGTACTATGGAAGTCAGATAACTGATAGAATACTTGAATATTTCTTTTTTTGTAAATACATACCGTACACACAGACATAACAAACATTTGTTTATATCACAAAATGCTTGCCCTGGGTGGGAATCGAACCCACGCCCTTCGGCTCTTGGAGCAGACATACCAATGAACCAACAGAGCTGTCAATAAGAAAAAATAGACCATCACAACCAGAGATATTATTAGGAAATTTACATGTATTTTATATAAATAAATATCGTAGGACATATACACACAGCGCTATCTGTCCATCATAAAAAAGGTATGATTCGTATAACCGTAATTGTTTTAAAAGTGATTAATTTGTCGTTTTAGAAAAATAAACTCCACAGTTCGACAACATACACAGGCACAGTTGACAGGCTTGGTGTTTGACCACAGCTCACCTGATGTTAAGTGAAGGTGTGGTCGAAGATGGTAAAGCACACCTAGCCTGGAATGGAACTGGCTCTCAAGTGAGGCTGCCGGAACACACCGTTAGGTGCTTGGCGACAGATTTTCAACTTGACGGTGGTAGCTAGCCAGCCGAGTACTAGAAAGTACCCTACCACCATGCTATGGTTTCCTCACGATGTTTTCCTTCACCGACAGGTCAAGCTCATTGTTGGGGTTTGAACCCACGCCCTTCGGCATGCGAACCTACCGCGCTTACCACTGAGCTATCATCGCTACAAAAGTGAGATGTTTCAACCCTTCCATGTCTAGAAACTTATTGATCATCCTAGATTTGGCAAATGGAGAGATCCTTATGTAATTGTTACGGCACATCGATCAAGTTTACTAAGTTACAATGTCACCGTAGCGGACAACTGAGCGCTTATCACGCACAATTATGCTAATCACCAACAGTCGGCGCCTACAAAGCTGTGAGAAATAAAAACAAATCATTACCGCGATAACCCGGTAAACGTCCAAATGGAACGAGACGTCCGCTCGCGATGACTCATCACGCGAGAATGACAAATATCGCGCGAATAGTTTAATGTCATTTTTTTTTTAATATATTTCTCTTTTTTAACCCTTTCACGACCATGGGAAACATTTTTCCCCATTGAAAAATAGGCAATTGTGATATTTAATTTAATCTATTACATATTTTTTTATACAAAATAACAAAATATAATGTATGCTGAACGCAATTACGTAAACAGGATTGCATAGAAGAAAAAAGTTCTTTCAAATAAATTGGCACCAAAATTAGCTTATTCGCGTGCTCTACTTTGTTTAGTTATGGATTATTGTGGGGTGTAATTATGTATATTTATTGTGTTTTCTCATATGTTTTACATTATTTGGTAAGTATATTATTGTGTTATAATGAAGTTTATTTGAATAAATGAAAACAAATGCCTTATAATGACAAATTATTGTATGGGAAAAATAATTCCCTGTGGTCCATATGTAAAACTTTTCTAAGCTATTGGTGTTTTGTTTCTTTGTGTCATAATGATTGTTGTTTATTTTATTTTTTTACCTATTTATTGTTTTTTTTTACTTTTTGGTAGTTTATTTTGATTGTTTGTTGCTGAAATGGCCAGAAAAGGGATATAATGAGATATTGCAGTAACTTTTGGCAGATAACATTGATTATAATGAGCTTCAGTTGAATGAAGCAGATCAACAGTTCATCGCTGACACCCTGAGTTTCAACATCCTGAGCTCCACGCAATTGTTGAAATAGAAGAATCTTTTCAGAAAACAAATCAAATTGCTGCTCCATGTACTTCATGTGAGAATTTGGAAGACTTTCCTAAATTTCGATGAAGAAAGAAATCTTATGTTGCTCATATAATCAACATCCTTCATAAAACTGGCCAACTGTAGTCACTGCAGAAAAGCAGCGGGTTGGTACAATAAAGATTCCTATAGATTTTAGAAAAAATTAAAAGATGTGCAATTTGCTGTAACTATCGCACAGAAAAAAGGACACATGACATATGTACCATATGCAATGTACATTTATGCTTTACAATAAAAAGAAATTGCTTCGCAAAGTATTATAATCAGCTTGATCTTGATACCTGTAACTGTATTTCAATATTTTGTATCCCTTTTTCAGCATAAAAACAAATAAATAAAACACATTTCAAAATAAGCCTTACTATTATTTGCGTTACCTTTATAGACCATTGGGAAAAATATTTCCCTTAAAATTCCAAAAAATCTAAAAGTCGTCATGTAAAATCCTGTTGATTTTTATTAATTTTACATCTAAACGAACTAAAAAAAACAATCACATATTACAATTTAGTCTTAGCAACCTTATGGTCCTGTAAGGGTTAAGAGCATTTGTGCAAGGTCGCCGCTACATAAGTTTGACGTAACTCTCGAATTCGAATGTAACGGTGTAGTCGGAATAACCTCGGCGGGGTTAGACAAACATGTCGTTTGTTTGCCGCGAGTTTACTGCGTTCTAGTTGAGGGGTAATTGATTTAATGATTATTGTTTTGGGTCGAAGTGGCATTGCGTCGCTGCAATAGAATTTGCACGTTTCCTCCAGTCACGCCCATTCGGCAATAACGGTTGATCTTTAAACTCGACATTTGTGGCGATACGTGTCTAAACATTCCTTGCGAAACGGAATATGAGACATTTGAATTTTAAACCTACATATAAGGACGTGTGTATAAGGGTAAATAGATGTATATATTACATATAAATTTTATTGAAAATTTGTTAATTCCTGTGTTATTTTGCTTTTCGAAAGATCGTGTATTTATTACTAGCGGTTTCACTCGCGTAGTTCCCGTTCCCGTGGGAATATAGGGATAAAAAGTAGCCTATATCACCAGGGGATAGTGTGCCTTCCCAACGGTGTAATAATTTTTGAAATCGGTCCATTAGTTTTTGAGTTTATATTCCTTACAAACATACCTACAAAAATACAAATCTTTCCTCTTTACAATATTAGTGTAGATTAATTTGAATTGTAATAATATACAAACTTTTTGTTATAAATGACGTTAACTAGACTACCACGTGAAACGACGACGGTGTGTGTGTGTTACGTTACTATCTATTCTCAATTGAAGCTTTTTGTGAAGTCAGCTGTCTGCCTTAATACCTACAGAAGTTAATCCTCGCTCGGTAGCAGCCTCTCATTTGTCTAAGAAAACTAATAAAAATTGGCTAAAATTTTTGTTCTCAAGACCCAAATTGAGCTATTGCTAAATGATTAATTGTAATTTATCAAAGTTATAAAGTGATTTGTACTTACTTTATTTTATTGTATAAACTAGAGAATTGATTGTGTAATTAATTAGATTGGAAAATATAAAGTTATAATTGTTTTATAATATATATTATATATAAGAGGGCATACATCTAACTATCCCACTAATATTATAAATGTGAAAGTTTGGATGAAATTTGGTATGGAGGTAGCCGACACCCTGGATTAACACATGGGCTACTTTTTATCCCGAAAACATGTAGCGGGTAACACCGCGGGGCGCAGCCAGTATGTACATACGTTCAACATAAATGCGTACAAATTACGCAAAACAAAAATAAGTATCTACTATCTAAACACATTCGAAACGGAATCTGAACCACCCGAATAATGTAACGCTAGATTACGTGAGCATACTACAGCTACCGTAATTACACTCATTAAAGGCGTACCTACTATAATCATTATGCATTTATGTATTCTAAAATAACTAACCAGCCAACTGTCAGCTCATGTTTCTAAAGGAACTAAGATATGGGTCAGACGAGTCAACACTACGTGAATATTAATTACGCAAACAAATTATGTTATTATATTTGTTTAGATCAAGGTAATCAGTCAAACGATTAGAATGTTACATAATAAGTATGAATTTATTATTATAAAAAACAGACTCGATGACCCTAAGACCAAACACGGCTAGGTTTTAGGTTAAAAGATCAAACTTCGGAATTGATTATAAAAATTATGGGGACCAATTTGCAAGATATTCTTTCAAATAACAAGGAGTTGTACCTTCCATCATCAGCTTACCTGAATTACTCAAAGGAGCATGTGTAGATGTCAATACGAGATTTAAAAAAAAAGAAGATTTTTAATACGAGCCTATAGTATTTAAAGAATTATCTACTAACTCCTAACAGTTATATTTTCCATCATCAGCTCAGTCACATGAGATGATGACTACCAGAAGCAAATACCTGAATAGATTTAGAAAATATATAATGTAATACATATTATGCGTCCCTACAAAATTTAGGGGTTGCTCTCGATTTTTCTGGGATCCCATCATCACATCCTGACTTGGATATGACCACTTGGAAACTATACTGTTTTAAACAAAAAATCTATTTTTGAATCGGTCCAGGCATCTTCGTATAATCGGGGAACATACATTCATAAAAAAGAGATTCCAACGAATTAAGAACTTCCTCCGTTTTTGAGGTCACCAACTGACTGTTGCTATTCAATACTATTTAACTAGGTATTCATATTTCTAAATGAACTAAAATATGGGTCAAACGAGTCAATATTAATTACGCAAACAAAATACATTATTATATTTGTTTTGATCAAGGTAATCAATCAAACGATTAGAATGTTACAAGATGGTGTTCAAAATTTGACGACATAATTATTATGTCATCCATGTACACAAACATTATCGCGCGAGCGCGTATCTTAATGATACGATCTTATTTCTTATTGATAAGAGTTATATTGGCAGTTTTAAACATTATCTTACAACTCACTCCTTCAATACAAGCACTCCTTATGCGAAATATGACAATTCACTTAACGTGAATGCGAAAGTGGGTTGCCGCAGCGCAGGTCGAGTAGAAAAGCGTGTGTAATTTTAGTTGGCATTAGTGAGCCAATAAATATAGAATGCCCCGTTATTGTAATTGATTTTAAGAAACACGTAAAAACGTAATAAAACCTGCGAGTAAATGGCAACTGTTAGGAATCAATGCCGGCTTAGTAAACGTGAGATCAGCATCCGAAATAAGTCATGGATTAAAAGTAACTACAAAGCAGGTGGACATCGAAGTTATGAAACACAAACTGCAAAAGATTTTCTTACGTAGTTTAGGTTAGCTTGCTTTTGGTTTATTTATGAAAAAAAAAACATAATTAGACCTTATCGCTAAATGCGATCTCTTCCAGGCAACCATAGGATGGAAAGGATTAAAGGAAGACGGGGTGTGTCAATAACGAGGATATGGGTGATTCTACGATAAGAGGTTTCAAGTTCATAGAGGATACGGCCAAGAAGAAAAGTTAGAGTTTTTTCTTGAAACCCTTATATTATGATTGTTGACCCGTTTATTTACCTTTTCACACAAGGGCAAGTCACTTTATACATATTTCATTACTTTTTCGAAGACCAGGGTAAATACATCGAGCAGGGGAGAGACATCAGGACCAGGGTAGATACTTATTTCACCAGGGGAGAGAATTTGACACAATAACATACTTAATAAAATCAATAAAATGAATTAAATCAACTTTTATTAAATATTGTTCTTAACATATAATCAGACTATTATATTAATCATTAATCAGACTATCATATTACAGCATTTTTTTCTAAAACAATAGTGTTTCACTTACAAAAATACACATGTAAATTATCTTGCCATTGTACCTCAACGATTATAAAATATTCTTATATTAATACTAATTAATACTAATAAAGCTCTTCTTAAGTGTTAATCAGACTTGGATAATCAGGTTAATTTTCATATTGCCTATACCTATGCGGTTCTGTCACATTCTGTATACGGCTCATTTAGTGAAAGATAGGAAGTAAATGTAAATTAGAAAATGAAAAATAACATAAATATTTAAAGGCACTCTCTTGCTTACATGAACAAAAAATAAAATCAAAATAACATAAAAAATTAAAGGCACTTTCTTACCTACATGAATAAAAAATATAATTAAAATGCTTAAGCTTTCTCAAACACATTTACCGACTTTTTAAAGGAGTAAAACATCCTCTGCCCTTTCAAAATAAGATTTGGCATAGGGAGTGTCTGGACAACCTGATCTTCTGAAATGAATGAAATATCTTGATCATCAACTTTAAATAATTTTCCGGTTTTGTATGCATTTTTTATATACATTATTTTAATCTTTTGATATCGTAGCCTGCTTCTCTACTTCACGTTTCTTCTGTAATCTTTCTTCACGTGTTAACTTTTTCCTTGGTGCCATAATCTGTAATAATGACCGTAATATATTAACAATATTTTTTTATCATAAAAATTTTCATTTGCCATAATTATTTAAGTCATTTAAAACTGACGTTGAAAGAAGTAACATTTAATTTAAGTTTTTTTATTGAAACAAAATAAAAAACCCTTAAATTAATACTACCTATTTACAAAATGTATACAAAAAAAATTGTCTAAAAATCTGTGACAGGAGGGATATGTGGTCAGAATGCTGGCAGCATTGCCACGCTGGATAGCAATGCTTAGCTTTTGTCCAAAGTAGATACCAGCATTCTGGTCACCTGAAGCTTCCTCTAAACGTTTGGCCAGGTCCCGATACAGTTCGAGAGCGGCCGGCCCCCACGAACCTAAAGTTTCAACCCCAAACGGTACAAAAAGATATATTCTATCCAAATAACTATATTTGTGCCGTTTGAGGTTTTCCGGCACCAGCTTGTCCCGAAGTCACAGGAAGATGAGACGGCGCCAAGGTGTCGACACAAGTGGCATCCCATACAAGAGGCCGTCCTATCTTCCAAGGGATAAGGGTCATCCCGTCGGGTCTCTTGCCTTCTTGTCGTCACGCATCAGTCCGTTTGGTTCTAAAACTGATGGGACGCCGGCACTGATAAAAGCCCGACGGATGACGTCTATTAAGCTGGCGTGCAGCGATATACGCCCAGCACTCTTAATGCATGAAAGCGCGTGGTGGCCGTGGCGATCCGCTATTTCACTGCACGAACTGCAATGAGGGGCCTGACATACTGCTCCTAATCTTAAAGATATGGCCACCCGGAAAGTGTTATCTAATAGATTACCAACGTTTTTTGAAGGAAGTGCATGTAACCAAAGCCCTGACTCCCAGCGAGATACTGCAAGTAGGCGAGCGCGTTCTGTAGAAGAAGTCGCAGAGTCAACTAAGCCTTGACTTTCTAACTTACACAGTGGCTCGTCCACTGCCTTTGAGAATTCGGACCTTTGGGTACGGACTGGCTTGGACAAGCAGCTTTCCAGCTTTCTAAAGCCTCAGTCAGACAGCTTATTTTAAAATTGAAGTTAGTTAAATCTGCGTTTGTTATAACATCTTATGATGAATATTATCTCCCCTGGTCAGGGACTCTCTCCCCTGGAAGTTATCTTGACAGGGGAAATACTCCAGGGGAGAGACGTTTTCATGACAAATTCAATTATTTTTACTGAATAAATTCTTTTTTGGGTTAATTGTATATCTCACTTATCATATTACTGTATTGATTAATTAGGGCAGTAAATGCAAATACATTAAATGAATATTATAAGTTTTATGACTTACCAGTGGAGAGACACATTCACCTTGCGAAAGCACTACACCGCACGGTCGCGTCGCAACAACTAGAAAATAGCGGCGCTTAGACGGCTCGCGCGTTTAGTAATGCTAACATCACGCCGATAGACGAGCTTGAGCGCTACTTCCAATATGGTTGTCCTTAAATTTATGTTTGTATTAGCGGAACAAAATTTGGCAGGGTAGATACACAAAAAAAGCGGGACAAAAGTTAATTTTAAAAATTATTTGAAATTAACAAAAGTATTTTATTTTTTATTTAATAATGTTTAAGTATAATTACTTAAATTCCATTTAAAAATGCTTTAGTTAAATAACTGATACAAAAAACATATGTATTGTTTGAAAGTTAAATTGAAACCACCAAGGGGACAGGCCAGGGTAGATACTTTTTTAGACTTTGTAAGGAATTTCAGAAAAATGTGTTTTAATTAGGCATTCAATTGTGATGTTATTTAATAAAGTATATTATGATGATGTGATTCATTGTAAGAAATAGCAACATATAGAATAAAAAAACTGTTATAAACGGATTGCCGCACAAGTTACCTCTTATCGTAGAACCACCCATATACAATATATAACATACTATAGAGGGGAATACATAAATATAATCTACATTCCAATAATAATATATTTCTTGTACATAGATTACGTAAAATTACTAAAAATACAGTTAAATAAAATCAATATTATGTAAAATATTTTTTTGTTTTTTTTTTTTATGTGAAAAATAATGAGACGAACGAGACGCTCTCCTGATGGTAAGAGATAACGCTTGTTCATGACCATTGCAGTGATACACAGAACTCTTGAGTAACAAAACAAAGTCCAGGGCATCACTGCTTTGATACTCATTACTTTGAGACTTTCGATGGTTAGTCTCAACAGCCCAGTAATTTCGTTAGCTGCAGTACCCTTCAATCCGGAACACAGTAATGTTTACACACTACTGCTTGGCGGCAGAATATCTGGTACTGCGATGGTACCTACTGAGATGACCTCCTGCTAAGGAGATCTACCACCAAGTAGTGATTGACGGGCTAGTTGTTTGACCACAGCTCACCTGATGTTAAGTGACTTGCCGGAACACACATAGATGCGTGGCGGTAGATTTTCAAATTGAGGGTGGTAGCTAGCCAGCCGAGTACTAGAAAGTACCCTACCACCATGCTATGGCTTCCTCACGAAGTTTTCGTCCACCGGCAGCTCAAGCCCGTTGCCGGGGTTTGAATCCAGGCCCTTCAGCATGCGAACCGACCGCGCTAACCACTGAGCTATCAACTGAAGGTGAGGTCTACGGTCGAGCACGCTCGCCTAAAAGAAACCGATTCACTCGCGACTTGAAGGCACCCAGATTGTATCTATCAGGGAACACCCACTCGAGCAGCAAAGCTTTTATAATATTAGTGTGATAAGAAGATAACATAATAAAACCCGCGATTGTCTAAATATATCGTCGAGCACAAGCAATTTAATTATTTTCTTTAAACTGGTCCCAAAATTTTCGATCCCTCGCAACAAAAACAAGTTGCATTAGCGAACCAATTCAGGTTTCTGGGAAAGCCGAACGAACGCCCACCAATTAGACTCCTTCTGTAGAATTATCATTCTGTGCTTATTATAGCTCATTTTGCTGTCACCGTCCAAAAATAACAGCGAAGCAGACGGACAAGAATTCCAGACATCTTTGAAAATATCTATTTACTTCGAAAATAATCATCGCGACTTTGATTTATTATAGTATGAAAGCGCTCATGTTTGATTTTTATAAAAACAAAGGTGTAGGTAGCCAATTACTTAGAAGAAAAATTCGCTAGGTGACCTACTTTATTATTTTTATATTCAACTAGCTACGCGCCGCTGTTTCACCCGCGCGGTGATGGATGTTGATAACGATGAAAGTATCCAGGGCCTAAAGTACCTACATGCAAAATTTCACCCAGATCCGTTGAGTAGATTACGCGTGAAAACGTAACAAACAAACAAACACACATTCGCATTTGTAATATTAGTTAGGATACACCTATAGCTCTAATTTGAAGATTAATAAAAAAAATCTATTCTATACTATTATAAAGAGGAAAGATTTGATTGTTTGTTTGTATTAAATAGACTCCGTAACTACTGGGCCGATTTTAAAAATTCCTTCACCGTTGGGAAGCTACACTATCCCCGGGTGACATAGGCTACTTATTATCCCTGTATTCCCACGGGAACGGGAACTACGCGGGTGAAACCGCGAGGCGTCCGCTAGTTAATAATAATAAGAGCATGTTACGGCAGCCTTGTTGCCTTGTATCATGTACCTACCTACCACAAAATTTAAAAAAAAATTATGCTTGATCTAGCATTAGGTGATATCTTAAAACGACTCTACAAAGAGAATGGAATGTAACTTAAACGTCTCAGAATTAGCAACAGCCATCAATTCGTTTACTTATGTAAAAGGCCTTGTACATTCTAATATGTACTTCCAAAGATAAAACCTCCATTTCTAACTGTTGCAGAGAATCGTTTCACATTTTTATAATATTGTAGATTGTAGGTTTAACTAGGTGTTTGACAATAGCTCACCTGATATTAAGTGTCGGTGTGGTCGGAGATGGTAAACCACACCTAGCCTAGAATAAAACTGGCTCTCAATGAAGCTGTGGGAACACACCGTTAGGTGCATGGCGGCAGATTTTTAACTTGAGGTTGATAGCTAGCCAGCCGAGTACTAGAAAATATCCTACCACCATGCTATAGTTTCCTAACGATATTTTTCCCTCACAGGCAGCTCAAGCTCATTATTGGAGTTTGAGCCCACGCCCTTCGGCGTGTAAACTGATTGCGCGATACCCGTTTCGTTAAGATTATGGAGAAAGCTTTATTTTTTACATGCCAGCCAACCGTAAATATTTAAAAAATAATTATTAAGATTTGGTCTGAATTACGTCAACAGCGCTCACGAGATCAAAACAACGATAATAACAATCAACAAGGCATATTTTTTTTACATCGGACTAGGCATGCGTTTGGCCATGATCTCACCTGGTGGAGAGCGACGATGTGGCCATGATCTCACCTGGTGGAGAGCGACGATGTGGCCGAAGATGGAGCACGTCCGCCTAGGAAATATCTACTCACGTTTTTCTTGAACAATCACGTGTTGTACTTAGTTGGAAACAGACGTGTTTCACACATAAGCGGTTCTTACGAGGAGCGTGGTCTGGAGGATGTCTTTTGGTCGAGCGTCTGGTCGTGTAGTTGTAAAACAACAAAATTAACAATTTACTAGTTGCCATGTTGATTTCGTTTAGAACTATAAAAAAAATTACATGCATATTGGTCAATATAGCTTCAGTCTGTGATAAATAGCACGAGCAGACAGATTTGTATGTATTGCAACAAACACCATCGCGTTGCCTCAATTTCTCCATTATAATTTTCGCGCACCCAATTTTCACCTCTACGTGAAGTCTCACAATCAAGTTATCACGATTGACCTGAATAAGCGTACAAGTCAAGACCCTGGTAACTGCAGTGGGACGCAGGTTCATATTTTTGAAGATCTGAATGGCTCTTTTAAGCAGATTTCAAAAAAACGAGGTTTTTTTTCACATCAGAATTTCGTCATTTATAAACCGATTAGCTGACTCGTAAGACGTTGCCCTGTCTTCTTCTTTTTGGCGTCGCATTTTGTGCATTTGCCAGTTGTCAAGTGTTTTAATATTTTCATACGTTAAAAAGTAGTCAAAGTCCAGTCCGTGTCAGTCAAATTCAGTCGTGCTTTAGTAAAGTTGTGACGACTTTACTATGAGCTTCGATGAAGTTTTGGAAGGACGTTGCCCTTCTTAACTCTTCTACACATATGTATTGAATTCGAACGACTGACAAACTAAAAACTATCTAACGCCATAAGGTTACATTAGAAAAAGTTAATACTGTGGTCGTTTAGTTTTCTTCAATTTTCCGCGCAACTTTTTTATTTTTTTCTTTCTTTACCTTCTCCAAACAATAATAAATAAAACAAAAAAAATTAGCTAAATCGGTCCAGCCATTCACGCGTGATGCCGTGACCAAGGGAAACAGGGTTCATTTCTATATCTTTCGAATATTTTTTATTTGAAAGGATATACTTTCCGATTGGTCCCATATTTAATTTTTGAAAATTGGTTCAGTAGTTTGATTTTGATTTAAGTTGCGCGATGTACGTGTATATGTCCCACTGTCCAGCCAGTTTCATTGAAAATTTAAAAACACGGGAATGTGCGATAGGAATTCATAATGTGCGTCTATAGAAATGTTGTAGGTACTTCTCCAGCGAGTCTTGACTGCGGTAGCCGTGTCAATTAAGTTGACCTCACGCGCTTATTTGCAAGCGAACCGTTGCAGTTTTTAATAAACACAATGGAATGGTCGCGAGCTGTAATATTCGTAATCAGAATCAGACTAACCAACCATCCATCTGCTAATACTTACTTACAAAAAATTCGCATCCATGCAGCCTCAACGTCAAAAGTTTCATGTGATCCAACGGTCTACAATTAAAGCTATTACCATCACTTGGTGGTAGATCTCCTTAGCAGGAGGTCGTCTAGGTAGGTACCACCGCAGTGCCAGATGTTCTGCCGCTAAGCAGTAGTGTGTAAACATTAGTGTGTTCCGGTGTGAAATTAGCTAGTGAAATTACAGGGCTGTTGTTGAGACTAAGAAAGTAATGAGCGCCAAAGCAGCGATGCCCTGGACTTTGTTTTGCTACTAAAATTTCTGAGTATCACTACAATGGTCATGGTCAGGCGTTATCCTTTACCATCAGGAAAGCGTCTCGTCTATACTATTACAAAGAGGAAAGATTTGATTGTTTGTTTATTTGTAATAAATAGGGTCCGAAACTACTGGACCGATTTCAAAAATTCTTTCACTGTTGGGAAGCTACGCTATCACCGGATGGCATAGGCTACTTTTTACCCCTGTATTCCCACGGGAACGGAAACTACTCGGGTGAAACCGCGAGGCGTACGCTAGTTTTACATTAAAAAAACCTATCTTGTCAACCTTAAAAAAATCTATTGGTTATTTTATTGTCTAGTCCGTCAGTCGCACAACATAGTGCGGTGATGTGCTTTCTAAACAATGATAAGTACGGAAGCAGAAACCGATCTGTTGCAGATGTGGTTGGTTGGTGCGGTAAAAACTGAAGTGTACTGTCGTTTACTGAACGTAACTCACGGAAACGTATAAGCATGCCACGCCACGCGAGCTTGTAATGGGAAGGAAGTCTTTAATTATGCCTTATTACCTGTGTACGAGACAGTGAGAATCTCTCATTCTACGATAACTACTTATAGCTTCTGCTAGTATATTGCATCCATTTTCGGACAGCCAGGAGCATTACAAGATTTTTTTTAATTAAACCGAATACACGGCAGCGTTAAAAAATCTTTTTTTTTTGCCAGTCGAGTACTAGAGAGAACCTAAGCTAGGGTTCCTTTAAAAACAGGTCAAGTTCATTTGAACCCATGCTCTTTGGCACATGAATTGAGCACGCTAACCAGTTAGCTATCATCGCTACAAAACCGAACCTAAACACCGCGTCTCATCGTAAACAACTATTCGTTAGCTTAATCATTTTCTATACAAATAAATATCGTACCACACATAGCGCCATCTGACCCCAAACTAAGCAAAGCTTGTACTATAGAAGTCAGATAACTGATAGAAAACATAAATACTTTTTTTTTGTAAATACATCACATCCAGACACAGAACAAACATTTGTTGAAATACCACAAAATGCTTAAGAGATTAACAAAGATCAGTTTGGTGAAGGTGGCCATATGCAACTCCCTGAGGGTTTCACTTTCCGCTTTTGACTATCTCGTCTCTGAATTAAATTTACATAATTATACAGTCGCAGTTTTATGCGCCTTCGGACTAAAAATTCGTCTCCATTGTCTGCTCTAAGCTTCATAACAAACCGCAATCAATTAGCAACAGAAATAACAGATACACGCGTTCTCAACTTGACCCAAAATCGGTTGTTGATCAAACGCTACGTTTACAGTCGCCAGTTAATTTCCACGCTTACCTACTCTTGCTCAACTGATGCAAACATCAAACGGCGTTACAGAATAATTTTATTAATTACATACGTTATATACTTACGTACAGTTTGCCACTCGTTTGTGTTGTGCCCTGTAGAAATGTTACACGAGATTTACAGAATTCAATCGGAACTAGACAATCGAGCAGATGCTGCGAAGACACATCTCATCCATTTAATTTTCATTGACATAACGGCAAAGGCACGGAAATCCCATGCTTTTGATACCGTTCAGTCTAATTCCCCTCATCTCAAGAACAGATGACAGACATTCGAATAAAATTCTAAGCTATACCTAAGGTTGGATTAAGATGATTTACTATAATTAGAAAAAATAACGGTAGGTTAATATAGGTTCTGTAGGTTAATGGGTTACACTTATCTCTACTGGAATCGCAAGAAACATTCCGTCTCACTTTTATGAAATATGAAATGGTCATGGACAGGCGTTATCTTTTACCGTCGGGAGAGCGCCCCGTTCGTCACCTTTTCAGTCAGTGAACACCTTACAGTATTTACCTACATAAATGTTTAGATTCTTGCGGTATCAGTAGTAACAGACGGAATAGAACTCCCGCACTAAGACCACGAAAAGAAACACACTACTACGACTCGACACTATTTATTCGATGTAAATCCAGAACTAAAAAAACAATCGAAGTACGGAAACTGGAAAGCTTACTATCCTCGATGCGACAAACGCTTGCGCGTGTTAGAGTTGAACAGAGCCATCTACAAATGATTGCAAACTAAAACGGTTCTAACACAAGACTTAAAAAGAGGGTAGGTATTTTTTAAGGTTCCCCATGTCTTTGATATAATTCTTCTCGATTCAGACAATACTAAATATATACTTACCTATAAATGTAAGATAGTTTAAATAAATGTTGGAAAACTGGATTTCTCTAGAACTCTATTAAAAGTTCCATAAAGAATACCTAAATGTTCCTCCTCATGTAGAGCTCCCCCGAAAGATTAACTTAATTCAATTACATTTTTTTTCCACGCATCTCCCTTTATTCGTTCTAAATCCGTTCCCGTAATCTGTTGCCAGATTAGAAGCCATTTACCTTGACGTTATCGATATGCACTGTTTCCCAGTAAAGTTGCGATAAAATTGCTGATTAAACCTTTGCTAGAGATTAACTCGTAAGCTCTGCATTCATTACTATAGCTATCGTTTTGTATCACAATCGTAGGAATAAAGGTAACGGTTGTGATAATACGGAGAATTATAACCCTTCCTTTATGGAGTACATTAGGTAGTTGAGTAAAAATATACAACCTAGAGCTGTCCTTCAGTGTGCAAAATTTGCACGTCTCGAGTGTCAGTTCCATTCCAGGCTAGGTGTGCTTTACAATTTTCGACCACACAATCACTTAATATTAGGCGAGTTGTAGCCAAACACCTAACGACTATAAAAAATGTCCCAAGTAGGTACATGATTCAAATCCTAACTATGAGCTTGAAGGTAAAACAACAAGAAGAAATCATAGCAGGGTGAAGGATAGCAGTCGGGCTAGCTACCACGCTCTGGTTAACAACCCGTCGCCATAATTGAATGCCAGTTCCATTCCAGGGCTGGCGGTTTACAATCTTCGACTTCCTCGTCGCTTCAACATTATTCAAACGATTGAAAAAGTCGTTTATTATCATACCCAGCCTGCCTATGCCGCTGCACACAGGGCTCCCCCAAGGTACGCCAATCAGACACGACCTCCAATTATTTTGCATTTTTTTTTATGGTTGACAGGTTAGGTGTTTGCTCACAGCTCACCTGATGTTAAGTGAAGCTGTGGTCGAAGATGGTAAAGCACACCTAGCCTGGAATGGAACTGACTCTCAAGTGAGGCCGCCGAAACACACCGTTAGATGCTTGGCGGCAGATTTTCAATTTGAGAGTGGTAGCTAGCCAGCCGAGTACTAGAAAGTACCCTACCACCATGCTATGGTTTCCTCACGATGTTTTCCTTCACCGGCAGCTCAAGCTCATTGTTAGGGTTTGAACCCACGCCCTTCGGCATGCGAACCTATCACTCCATTTAACCAATACCAACGTCATATTCTCTACTTTGGATAACGTCCACACCAACTGTTATCAGTTCTACGACGGGGAAAAATAGTTTTTCATGTGACTATGTTACGGTAGTCAGTACAATGTTCGCTGAGGCTTAGCTCATCGCGTGAACCGGTTCCAAGGCTCCCGTGACATTTGTTTACCATTGCCATCGACTATAGCCGACCGTGCAACCCGCCTGACAAGCGTGATAGTCTGGTAGACTGCAAAGTCACAAACATTGACGCAAAGTTGCTAGTCTGTCGATTCTCTATCGGATATGCTTCGAAGAATTTTACAGGCAAGCATGACCTAATTCCCCATACCCGTACTACAATCGGACTGCTAATAATTCGATAAAAAGACATCATTTTAAAAAATTGTGCGAAATGATTTGTTTCCAATTGTTTTATGCAAACCGCTAAACAGTTGATCGTGGTAAGCCAGTGAACAGTTGGAGGACGAGTGGGTGATTTCCAAAAGATACAATTTTAGTTTTTTTCATAGTTGACGTGCTAAGTGTTTCATCACAGCTCGCCTGATGTTAAGTGACGGTGTGGTCAAAGATGGTAAACACACCTATCCTATAATGGAACTAGCTCTCAAGTGAGACTGTCGAAGCACACCGTTTAGTGCTAGGCGACAGATTTTTAACTCTAGGGTGGTAGTTATCCAGTAGAGTACTAGAAAGCACCTTACTACCACCGGCAGCTTAACCTCATTGTTGGGGTTTGAACCCACGTCTTCTTCAGTGAACCGGCCGGGCTAACCACGGGGCTACCATCGCTAAAAATGTCCAATGTCTTCAAGTTCTTTTATCGAAGCGTGATCCACCATAGATTGCATCTTCGCACATCAATCGATACCGTTAAAGTCTCATAAAAAAAGTCCTCAAATTTGTAATGATATAGCGCGCAACCAGTTCCCTAATTATATTCCGTGACATCATGAGTTAGCCAAGTCTTCACCTGGCTAGTGAGATCACGACACGCATCCGACAAATCGTTTGTTTCTTTTGAAGGCTTTTGGCGCGCCGAGACGTTTGCATCTAGTTATCGCCATTGTGAAGAATTACGTATTGGACTTACAAGCACGTATCACACACATCGCAAACTTTTATAGCCAACACTGGTCTCCAAATAAATGTATAGGTCGATCAAATATATATATGCAGTCTGTATCAGTTTCTCCAAAAAAATACGCCTCAAATATACATCCGATACTACATGGCAGAAGTGTTCCAATCAACGTTGGTTAGTAATTGAAGTTGACATGTTGGGGATAGTGCCAGTTTTAGTTTAAGCAGAGCAGATATTCAAGTAATCAGTAAGATATCTGATTTAGAAAGTATCTTGGTCCATGTGTAAATTCGCGGACATTCGTACTTTCTTTGTACACAAATTGTTCTGCTCTCAAAGTTGGCACTGGTGTTGAGGCCACTGCGATTAGTCGATTAACGCGCTGGGCAAATAGTGTTGAATGCGGTGTGGTTAACGTGTGGAACCAGCCTTATCGAATTACACATGTGATTTGCATGTACCTACTCCGATCGCATCGCTCGATCGGATTTGACGAGAGAATCGGATCGTGTGCTGTGGATAATGTCCATTTTCGGTTGCAACTAAGTATGTTCAGAGCATTATTTTGGTTTCTACGCCTTGGCATAGAAATACACAGCGATTTGGTGATACATAGGTACCTACTTTACGTTCCATTTCCGCGTGCTACTAACTTATTACCGAGTAGAAATAATGGGTAATCCAGACTTTGTAAAGGTTAAATTGTTTACTTCATCATCCTCATACTTCTTTACCCCACTGCTGTGTATAGGACTCTTTTTTGTCATGCCATCTGCCTCGGTCCTGTGCCAAATTGGTCCAGGTTCGACCTGCGACGGTAACGATATCGTCGCATCATTTTGTGGCTGGACGACCAACGCTCTGCTTGCTTTGCCTAGAACACCACACTGTTGCAACCTTACGCCACTTTCCTTTACATTCGTTCAATACTAATGTATGTATTGAACTTTAGCTTTCGTGCGAGATAAAAGAAAAACTTAATTTCTACAAAAATTGTTTTCCAGCTCCAGTTTGGCCTTTAGTATCTTTTTATGGTAACTAATAAATGATGAGTAGAACAAGACCCTTTTGTAATAGTTACAGATAATATTTGACTATGACCATTGGCAGTGGTATCTAAAAAAGTAACAAATTAAGATGGTACATAATTTTACAGTGAAATCACAGCTACTGGCATTTATTTCGGTCCTTATTTGCGGTAAATCACAATTGCTTGAATAATGCCAGTAGCAGTGATTTCACTGTAAAATTATGCTCCATTTGTCCATAATTGGAAAAATATTGCTTGTATGGAAAACGAATCACCTTAAAGTCCACATCGTCATCCATAGTAAAAACACAACACAAAACACAATATGGCTTCAAACTTACAATAAAGGGTTTTATTTTACTACAGAACCCTAAATATAGTTAAAAGGTCAGCCGCACCAATTAATGATATTAGTGTAATTTACACGGATGCAGCTGATAGAAATTGTCCCAAATAGGTGAGCTAGACAGCCTTGGCTAGTTGTTTAGCTTTATTATTATGCTTTAGAACCCTTTATGCTTTAGTAACCTTCACTTTTTTGTAAGCAATAAAGCGATTCTTGATAAAAAGTAAACATTTGGACAATAGTTTAATAATGGTGGATCCATAGACAGCTGATTACTTTACCAATTTCTGGGTTTTGGCTATATTACACAGTCATTATAATGATGAGTGCAACCTTCTTTCGGTGTTGTACATACCAAGCGCGTCAGCACCCTATGTTAACGATTAATTCATAGTTCATATGTTGTACCTACTAGATTAATAAGTAGTAGCAGCTCCCTCTACCATAGATTACTTAGCAGTTCGTATAAGAGTTTAATGTAAGCATTCCTTATGTTTTGGAGGTAGACGGTGCCAAGCCTTAGGCGATTTTAAAAAGGACAAGTTGTTAATTTATTAAGTACCACCCTTCTGTCAAGCGTAAAAACTCTTTGGAATAATTAAAAATATCTGCCTGATAATGTCCCTGATGTCGGGAAGTACAGATGGAACAACAAAAATAGAGGCAAAGTGAATACGAACCGCGCGCCCGAGAAGCGTGAAGGGCACCGGGAACCGGTCGTCTGCTGAAGCTAACTGTACTCCCGCATTGTCTTACTCTAACTGCAGAGTAAATAGAAATACTTACTCTATCATAAGCATGTTTACAATTTTTATTAAAACTTCTACACCAATTGTACCCATAGTAAATATCAACACTGTGTGATATGGACTGCACACCATATGCTGGTAGCCCAAATAAATAAACAAATTGTAATTATAGCGCTCATGACTCACCAACAAACGTTTCATAGTATTGATCACCAAAGCAGTGATGTCTTCGACTTTGTTACTAAAAGTTCTGAGTAAAACTGCAATGGTCGTGGGAGGCAATATCTCATACTATCAGGATTGTCTACATTGTCTCACTTCATACTACAAAAAAACATCATGAGAAGATCAGGCTCACTTGAGAGCCAATTCCATTTCAAGCTAAGTGTGTTTACCATCTCGACCACAGTGTCACTTACCATCAACACCTTGTCTACTACATAAAAAAGAGAATGTAAATATTTTGGTTTAATAACTGCACTTTCTTATCACTTATCCATAGCTTGTTTCGCACTGATACAGGCTAGTGTAGTCAAACGCGAACCTATTATGTATAAAAAAAAAAAAAGTGCAGCCCATAAAATAACAATTTTTGAGTCACTATCACTGGTTTTTTCAGGGGTAGGCTTCAATGTTTGTAAATCAATGTGTTATTATTTTTTGCTCCCGTGTCTGCCACAATAAGTACATAGACTGACCTAGCCAAGGTTTCAGCTGGCCGCAGCTTTTTAGCCACTACTGTCTGGGGCAGCCAAGACGCAAAGGCAAAGAGATAGCTACTGATATTGAACTGTTAGAAAGTTCTTAGTTAATTTAAGTACTTAATTGAAAAAATTAAAGAGACATTTATATTTTGATTTTAATTGGCAGACAATACAAGTATTTAGCCAAAGCTAAAAACATGATTATATTATAGTGTATTTAAATAATTGGTATTCTATACTACTACTACTTTTTATAAGAACATTGTTTGTCACAATATTAATTGCTTTATGGACGTTCTAATACATTTTGTATAGATCAGTATATATATATTAATCTGATTAGATAGGTTAGGTCGTTGGTCGTCAAAATTGATGCAATAAAGGTACTTTGCTTGACCCTTATGGAGCAATTGCATTCTTGTTTTTATTTCGGAACTAGACATCTCTTAGTAACACTCACAATTTTCCTGCTGCTGCAAAAAGTAAATAATTTTAAGTCCACTCTCTCGATACATAATTATAAGCTTCCAAAAATGCATCAAAGCTAGCTTTGATAGTCGTAACAGGCAACAAACAGCCAGGCAGTTATTTCACATTTAAATATACGTAAGGAAATGTTGGCGAGTTGCCTAACCATACATACTAAACAGTAATAACAAACAATTTAAACTTATTGCTACAAATACACTGAGCATTATTATTTACTAGTTATAAACCTACTTCGTATGATATAACTACATTGCTGAGAGCAGACTGATCCGTCAAAAAGGTAGATTTAAGATTGATGGTCTTATTGAAGCGACTAAATGCAGTGAACTAACTAATGTACAACCAAATGTTTATTTATGTATGTAATGTAGGTAACATATTTTGCCACTGTAGGTGTCCAAAACTATAGTCAGAGTATCTGATATAATCAAACGAGAGTAATCAATCTCGCATAAATAAAACAAAAACAAAAATACTACAACGGAGCCATTTATTTTAACAACTACTGAGGAATGTTGACTACATTTTAATAAAATCTGTCTGTTTACTTTATTACTGCTGCCAAGTTAACACTGATGATTTTATGGCTGTACATAAAAAGTAACTGAATGTTGCATACATATGAATCACAAGCCGAGTTTGGATTTTTCTATGGAATGCCATCTCTATGATTAAACTTACAATGTCAAATTTAAAAAGTTGCACTGTTATTTCACATTTTTATACACAGTAGGTTGTAGAGATCTCTATAGGACTCGTATGTTTCCTGATAAGTACTATTTTTAACTTTTGCAATATGCACCCATAATACTTATTTATAACCAAAACTCAGTTGTACTATAAATGCTTTAAATTTATTTACCTCAAAGTTAAGCTCAAGTGCTAAACATAATTGTTAATATTAGCAAGATCAAATCTCAAACAGTTTCCTGCTAGGTAAGCAAGTTCAAGACCACAACATTGCTCAATCCCTAGCAAAGTTTGGTCAAATGAAAATCTACCTTAAACAACACCTCATGAAAAACGATCACATATGTACTATAAAATATCAGACTACACAATAGAGCTGCACTTAGTTTTTATGTGGTATAATTACATCTAGAATAGACAATTATTAAATATCAACTCAATATTCAAATGGTCTTAGATATGGAACTGCAAATACTGCATACTGCCATGTAATATAGCACAGCTGGAGGATCAAGCCGTGATAAGATATGCACTTTCAATATGTAATAAAAATAAAAAAAGAGCAAATATGATGTCACTTTAAGTGTCCCACGCGACTTATGGCGAGAAGAAATATAATTACTTACAACGGCAACTAGTGACTACGTGTGTGCTTCGGCAGTTATTTGGTCTAGAAATCACACATTTCGTAATGGGTCAGCATTATGTACCTATCACCAAAACACCACGGCATACTTTCTGGTTTCCAAGGGATTCAACAAGCAAAACTAACAAACAGCCATCTCTGTCACACGTACTGTAATACGACTATTTAGAAAGAGACGCGAATGTTTAAAACTTTACGATAGGCCACAATACATGTACCAAAAAAGTTAGAAAACTGTCTTACAACACTATTTTAAAAGCATATCGCTGTATTATCGGACGTGAGACTTACCGTAATCAAGTGTGCATAAATCCAAAAAACCAGTTATGTTATAGTTGTTGGCGAAAACACGACACAAAAACACTCACGAAACATCTTTATTCGTAAACGTATGATAGAATCACTAGCACTTCTATAAACACTGTATGCACAAGCATAGGACACTAGCAGAAACACAGCACCACTGTAGATTTGTTTATTTACAACGAATAACACGCGACATTACGCAAAACAAGACAGACGTCCAGCGTATCACAAGGCAATTCAGCCATTTTGGTTATTTAGTTAATTTTTTCTTTATTTTTGGCATCGCACTTTCTGTATTCTGCTAGTGTCAAGAATTCCATACTTTCAAGCTCAGATTAAACACTACTATTGTAGTGTTTAATCTGCGTTTTTAGGTTTACAGTGATGTAGTATAGGTAGAATGTGTCTATGCATTCTTTTGTCACATAGCCGGCACCATATTTTTTGTATTTGTCTTTTCTTCGTATTTGGCCGGAATATGATTTCATTGAATTTCAGGGTTCTGGAGTAATGAAATCAGATTGGCCATTATGTTATGATGTACACCTCACCCAGATGTCTATGAATTTCATAAAAGTGACAGACAGTAGATCTATGCTTAGGGTGATTGTTTTTATCTCAGACGAAAAATCAGGTTTTTCTAAAATGACTCGTTTTTACAAAAGTAAATTATGTTATTTATTTCTACTTCTGGTAAATAAACCTCAGACCATATTTTGACATGACTATTATTTATAGTAACAAAAGGGTTTTATGTTTTATTCCAGTTCAGATTTATGTTGCAGATTCAAAATGTGCGGATGATTTTCTTGAATTTACGACTGAAGGTAGGTGTACGCAATCGTAAGTATTGAAAGGAACTGATAAATGCTAGGTATCATAACATAGGTACATTACTTCGGTGTTACTGCTACATCCTAATAATGAGCTTGATCTGCCGGTGATGGCGTGAAGGACAGTATCGTAAGGAAACCGTAGTATAGTGGTACTCGTAGGGTACCCTCTAGTATCTAGTCTGCTGGCTGGCTACCACTCTCAGAAAGACTGCCGCTAAACAAATAACAACGATGTGTTCCGGCAGCCTTATTTGAGACCTTTTATATATTATATTCCTTTAAGCATCGTTTAATGACGTTAATAAGTTAAAACACATACTAACGCGACATGACTAAGCAGCTCTGTGGAATACTAAGCCTGCCATAGTTTTTGATGTTAGTGAAAAAAACAACACACTGAATTTCCTTTTCCATGGCATATGGTAGCGGGTGAATTTGCAGCTGACAATTACCGCAATAATAATGTAGGACACGCTTAAAGTATGATACCAAAGAGCAAGGTAGCCATGTTTAATGCTCTAGCAAGTCCAAGTAAAAAGGAAGTTGCTCCTAGGCGACCCATTTGAGCCTTATGCCTGTCATTCTCGTCATGCAATGCCTGGACACGAAGTCTTCCACTAGGTTTTCTCTTGGCTCTTCAATGTGTGAGATATAAAACAACAGTTCATTATAAAACATTGAATTTATCTACGTATGTATATAAAAAAAACATTAGGATGTATTCTACATTCAAAACTTGCATAAAAAACCTAAATGACAGAGCAAAACTGTATCAAAATCCGTTTTGTGGCTTATAAGAAGTAAGTAGACAGACAGACAGACGTGATCTGCGACTTTGTGAAATACTTTTCTAGTGAAATAGTTGTAGGCTTGAAACTACAGTAGGTATCAGTTGCATCAAATTCTATTTTGATTATTACTGCAATGCATAGAATTATTACCTATTCTATGCTGCAATGTTCAATTCAATTCAATTCTTGATGAATGGCCTTTGCGGAGGCTCTCCACAATTCCGCCAATGTCACGTAGAATGATAGACTGCCACACAAAGAGATTGGACTATGAATCGACTATTATTTTTGTATATGGTACAGTTTACAGAGTTTTGTGTTTTTCCTTTTCTGAAACAAAGTATTAAGATCTAACTATAGACAAACACAGGACGAACACAAATATAAACAAACATATATGTATATATGTATACAAACAAACATTCATTATAAATATCACATATTTACAGTTTTATTTTATTTTTTTTAATATATTTACATAAAATATGTACAAATGGGGTGAATGCAAGGGAAAGGAGACATTTAAGGGAAGTAGGACGGGGAATTTCAGGAGGGATAATATTGTATAAAGAAAACAGTTGAAGAGGACAATTGAAAAAAATATGATCCACATTTCCCTCATCTAAACCACATTCACAAATGGAATTATTCCTAATCCTTAGTTTGGCCAGAAACACTGGGGAGCATACATGGTTAAGGCGTAAACGACAAATCGTAGAAGTTGTTACCTTATCTGCACTTCGAAATTTAAAAAACCAGGGTTTTTGAGGGATTTCTGGTTGGAGGTCACCATAGAATTTACCTTTTTTGGTTTTGGAAACTTGCCATTTTTGGGACCAACATTTATACAGTAATGGCTTTAAAATAGTGCACAAATCATGGGAATATATGTTGGAGTATACAGGAGAGCCAGTTTGAGAAGCAGCCTTGGCGCATGAATCAGCATGCTCGTTACCAAGGATCCCTGAGTGTCCAGGTATCCAGGCCAGAACTATGCTGATGTCGCGATTGTGGCATTCTAATAAAGCTTCTCTAATTTTTAAAATTATAGGGAACCTGGTTTTTAATCGAAATGGGTTGGAGAGAATAGTTTGGAGGCAGCTCTTGGAGTCTGATAGAATTATGGAATTATTGATGTTATGAGATTTGATGAATAAGATGGCTTCTAGAATAGCTATTGACTCGCCTGTGAAGACTGAAGTTACTGAAGGGCATTTATAACTTAAAATTATTCTTGTGCTGGGGATCCAAACAGCAGCACCAACGGGACTCGAGGGGGATTTAGAAGCATCAGTAAAAATTTTCATCCAGTTTTGGTATTCTGTGTGAATTTTCTGACAAAAAATGTTATTAGCCTCTGGGGAATTCTTGTCCACCCCAAAGTCCAGTATGATGTTGGGTTGGAAAGTTAACGCCTCATATGGCGTAGAGTAGAGGGGAAATCTGGAAGATTGAAAAAGTGGGTTAGGAAACTGAGATAGAAGTAGGAAGCTACGAAGAAGACATGGGATATCATTGTCTGACAACCGCTGGGGATGGTATAATGAAGATAGATACTCTAACTTTAACATGAGAGGATGATTAACCTGTTGGGCTAACTTACAGAAAAACCGGTCTGAGAGAAACTGTCGCCTAAGTGCTGGAGGGGGATCACTACATTCTACCTGCATTGCATTAATAGGAGAAGACTTCATCGCACCCAGAATTATTCTTAGTGACTTTGCTTGGATTTTATTTAGTTTCTCTAAGCCAGACTTTTTGCCAGGGTCCAGAAGGAACAAACCATAATCCATGTGGCTGCGAACTATGGCATTGTACATCAGTTTTTGGGTAAAAGGGTGAGCACCCCACCACACTCCCGATAGGGATCGGAGGATATTTACGTTCCTTTCGCATTTCTGAACCACATAGTCAAAATGAGGGGAGCCTGTTAATTTACGATCAAGCCAAATACCAAGAAACTTCACTTTGAGGTCCTCAGGGACAACTTCGTTGTTAATCATAACAGAAACAGGGGGAAATACTCTTTTATTTGTAAACACTACTACGTTACTTTTAGAAGCCGACAAGGAAAGCCCATGCTGAGAGAGCCATTCTGAAAGATATTCAAGAGCGACGTTCAGTGTATCCACAGCATTATCTAATATTTTCCCAGAAGCATACAGTACTATGTCATCGGCGTATTGCAATATTTGACAGAAGGATAGTACTGTCTGCTCTAAGTCGTACGTATACAAGCTGTACAATATTGGGCTGATAACTGATCCTTGTGCCAATCCTTTCCAGACATATCTAGGGGGCATTACAGAATTTGGATCTTTAATGGATATGGATCTTTCTAGAAGCATGTTATTAATGAAACGTACCAACTTCTCTGGAATGCTCAGCTGTGTGAGTTTTCTCCTGAGCACCGGAAGAAGAACACTATCATATGCTGCCTCAATGTCTAGAAATACTCCTACCAGAAATTCTTTTTTAATAATCGCTGTCCGTATGTCGGTCGTTAGTATACTCAGACTATCCATTGTACTCATACCCTTCCTAAATCCATACTGAGTTTTTGCCAGCAAGTCGTTATTTTCTACAAACCATTCGAGTCGGTGTTTAACCATATGTTCAGTGGTTTTTGCTAAGGCTGAAGATAGAGCAATTGGCCTATAACTATTGGAATCAGCTGGGTTTTTCCCATGTTTCAGGATGGGGATTACAACTTGGGATTTCCACTGTGGAGGAATTATTCCATATTCAAAAAAGGAGTTAATTATGTCTAGGAGAATGTTTTTGCTCTTATCTGATGCATTCTTTAAAAATGAATATGGGATACCATCTGCTCCCGGAGAGGAATCTACCAGACCATTCAAAGCTAATTGGAGTTCGATAAACGAGAACGGGGATTCAAGGTTGTGGGCGGCTGGAAGCGCTCTCGGAGAGGAAGGGAGGCAATCTGAATTTGGGACTGAAGGGGGGGCCAATTTATCAGCAAAAGATTCAATCCAAGACAAAGGGTCCACATTTAAACTACAATCATTGCGCAATGATCCTCGAAATCGTTTTATTTGCTTCCAAACTAAAGAAGAGGGTGTTCTGGGAGACAGGTTTTCACAGAAATTAATCCATCCCTGTCTCTTCTTTTTTTGGAACAGTCTTGTGGCTATAGCTGCATTTTTTTTATATTCAAGGAATGATGTTAATGACATACATATGTTGTAGGCAGCTTCGGACTCTTTTCTTTTCTTAGCAGCAGTTGTACATTCAGCATCCCACCATGGGGTCGAAACTCTAAATTTATAGGGTTTTTTCAAAGGGAAGTTCTCGTCTGCACTAGCTATTATAGACTCTACTAACTTGTCATAAATTTGTGTGGCGTTAGTGTTGTCAGAAGGGGGCAAAGAGTCTATCCTGTTGTCAAGGGAGATGGAATAGGAAGACCAGTTGGGGTTGGATAATCTATGTTTAAGCAATGGGTTAAAGTTACGGGAAGGAAGAGCTCTGTTAGGAATAGAGATGATGATAGGGAAATGGTCACTGCCATAGGAATGGGGCAAAACTCGCCAGGAAATGAGAGAAGCTAAGGATGGAGAGCAAACGGAAAGATCAACAGCACTGAAAGGGTTTTGGAATGGAGTTACTCTGCGGGTAGGTGAACCATTATTGATGACACAGAGGTTGATATCATCAAAAATCTCTAAAAGGGAGCAAGCAAACTCATCGTCTGCACTACAGCCCCACGAAGAATGATGAGCATTGAAATCTCCCATCAAAATCATGGGAGGTGGGATTGCGGAGATTAAGAAAAGGATGTCTGCAATCATTGTAGAATTAGGATGGGGAATGTAAACAGAAACATATGAAGTGTCTAAAACTTTTACGGCTACAATATTAATTCCTGGAAGGGAGGTGGGTAAAGGGATTTGGGAAAAAGGAAGGGTACGTCTTATGAATAAGGCGCATCCGGCGCACCCATCAGCTCTATCATCCCGAAGACAAGCATAGCCAGGCACCCTGAACGAGGAACCTGGCACCAACCATGTCTCCGCGACAGCAATAACTGAAGGGTGGAATTTATTAATTAAATGAAGAAGACTAGGTTTCTTGGGGCGGATACTTCTGGTGTTCCACTGTAGAACAGTTTGGGCCATAGTTGGAGAGGGAAGAAATTTGGGCAAGTTTTTGGGCAACGTGGGACGGTAGGGTAGTGTTGTTTTTGGATATGATAGTAATGATCATGGATAGGAGTATTTCCAGGAGATTATCCTCCTGGTGGGGTGGTGGAGAGTTGGTCATCTGGGACAGAGCAAAACCATTAGACAGGACCGATGGCTCATCAGCTATGATTGCCTGATGAGAAGCCCTATCATATGATTTTCCTGGTGTGATTCTTGGTCTAGGAGAAGATAATACAGTTTTTCTGTATGAGGGATTGGGGAATGTGGAAGGGACTTGGCTCCTTTGAGATGGATAAGGGGTTTGAGATTGAGAGACTTGGGATGTTTGTACCACTTCAGCGTAAGGTCTGTTGACCCTTGGGAATCTGAATGAAGCGTCTTCATAAGACATATTCTCCTGCGACATTAAGATCTTAATCGACTTTTGCCTGCCCTGCTCCGGGCAATCCTTGTTGTTGGCAAAGTGATGTCCAGAACAGTGAAGGCAAGAAGCCTCACTCTCCTGTACAACACAAGCATCACCTGTATGAGGTTGTCCGCATCTATAGCATCTTGGTTTTGAACGGCACTGAGCTGCAATGTGACCAAATCGGCAACAACTCAGACACAAAATGGTGGGGAATTGGTATGCCTCTACTGGTAGGGAAGTATGAAATAGGAATATTCTTTGAGGAAGAATTTGACCTTGGAACGTTATCACTATTGTTTGGGTTGGCACCCAAGAGGGTTTACCATCGACCACTACTTTTCTATTTAATCTACGGGCTTTAAGTATAGTATTACATCCACTCGGAATTTTTAGAGAAGCCGCAAACTCGTCCATTGAGAGGTCCACAGGAACTTGACGAACTATACCCATCTTAGTAATGTTGTAGCTTGGGATCTGTGCTTGATATTTATTTATTTCCAAGAGAGGATTGTCCAAGAATTTGTTAGCTTCCTCCCCAGATGTGAACTCTACAGAAATCTTGTTCCTGCCCACTTTTTTAACTCCATCAGAGCAGATATTCTTTATTTTATTGTTATATAAGAATTGGCCAAACTTAATCGGCCTAATAGCAAGCCCTGCTGCAGGGTCTGGTTCGATGCGGGAAATGTGGATTATAAAAGGGCCCTTATCCATTGGTGAATATTGTTTTACGCCTACTACTAGGGATGGGTGTAGATACACATTTTGGATGGAGGCAGAAGCCAACTCCTGAGTAATAATTGTTTTCTTTGAATTAGAGGAAGAATCATCATTGAATTCCGCACGCCGTTTAGAACCTGCGGAGGAGGGAATCGGAATATCTGGGGGATCCGGCGGATCGGGTTCTTCAACATCCATGATGGATGCTTTCGGTTAGTGTTGTCTACAGAACTATGTTAAAACTACTATCCACTCACCGTATTAAATTATACCACCACCTAGGAGAAACACTTCTGTATTATATTTCGCACATATAGTGGGATAAAAGGCACTTTTTCAATATTTATTTCCGAAAATACGCGACTCCGATGTGATAGCTATCAGTTGCGACTGCTGCAATGTTATAATTTTATTAAAAGTCTCATTACTATCGGCAGCTGTAAATCACTTTCTTCTTTCTTTTTCTTGGTGGTAGATTTTCTTAGCAGGAGGTCGTCTAGGTAGGTACCCCCGCAGTACCAGATATTCTGCCGCCAAGCAGTAGTGTGCAAACATTACTGTGTTCTGGTTTGAAGGGTACTGCAGCTAACGAAATTACTGGGCTGTTGAGACTAACCATCTAGTCTCAAAGTAATGAGTGCCAAAGCAGCGATGCCCTGGACGTTGTTTTGTTACTCAAAGTTCTGTGTATCGCTGCAATGGTCATGGATAGGCGTTATCTCTTAACATCAGGAGAGCGCCTCGATCGTCTTATTACTTTTACATTAAAAAAAAAAGTTTTCTAAAAATTTAATTTGACCATGGGTTATAAAAAGCGCCATCCATGCTGATTTTCATTAGCAAAAGCAAAATTCCAGTGTACACCAAAGTGTTAGGTACTCATTCTATCTTACATACCCACTACCTAAAAAAACTTATAACACACTTTTAAATGCGACGCTTGAAGAAACTTTAAAAGTCTAAGGAACAAACTTTTGAGATACATCATCATTTTTCATAATAATAACGGTTTCTGTGATCGCAGATTCAGATGCCACATTGCCATTTGGACTAACGCAAGCACTTTATGACGCCCGCACCGTATTTATGAACTTCGTCAATAAAATGCTGGATTCTGGCTGGTATTGGTGAATGAGTTTTTTAGAATTATAATGATTTTTGCTTCTAAATGCTGTTTTTTAATTTAACTTAACCTTTTCAACTGTGACCTCGATCGTCGCCAGTTAGGTTTTATTTTAAACATACGGTTAAAAATAAAATACATACAATATGAAAATTGAAAATATATATTCCTGATAATACAATAGTGTATAAAACATACCCATTTTTTTATAAACACAATAAACTGGAAAATGGTACAATGCGGCGACATGATTATTTCTCGTTCCCGCCAAAATTCCTATAATCACTTGCATTCATGACCAGTGATATCATTGACATTGACAAATGACAAGTAAAGTCACCTGTTCGTCTGTTACTGTCATCGGACAGTATTCTATTTCGTTTTCGTATTTTGCCACGCCATATTTTTTAATGAAAATCTCATGAAAGTGTATAAACGAAACGACTGTTGATAAATTCTTGAACGAAAATTTTAAGGGCGCGTAGAACTAGAATCAATCAAAACTTTTATTTACTTCGACATGGATTTAGAATCTGAAATGAACTGGCTTGTGTCGGATATTCTGGATGGTAATAACTACAAACACTGCAGGTTATGTTTAGAACGTATCAAAAACAACCAATTTGCTAAGTTTCAAGACAGCATCGCTTATTCTCCGACTGAGGAATGTTTGGCACTTCATGAAGTTCTAATAAAAGTTTTTGGGAAAGAGGCAAGTGTAGTGTTGTACGGTGACAAAGAATACATTATACTTAGCCAATCATTTTCATTTGTCACATAATATCTTACATATTATTACAGGTAGCTAGTGAAATTGCAGGAATAAATGCAGTTTGCAGTGGTTGCCTAGATAAAACTTGGGAAACATATACATTCATACAAAAATTCGAAGCAGCTACACAGAAACTAAATAAAGTACTTGACAATCTTACTACAGCATTAGACAATAACATAGATGAGGTAAACCACGACAAAATGTACATTGTATGTAATGAAGATGAATCGCAACTAATTTTCTTGCAAGACAGAGAAAAAAAATCTGTTACAAAAATTTTAAAATGCGATAATTGCAAAGAAAAGTTTAGTGACATAGAAGTATTAGTAGAACATAATAAAGATTTTCACAATTCATTTACATGTCAGAAGTGTTTGTATAGTAGTAGAGATGAAGCTGTTGTGTTAGAACACAATTCGAGCCCGTTGTTCTACAAATGTGACATTTGTTCTCAGTTCCGATGTACAGAAGAAAGCTTAAAAGAACATGAAATGAGAACTCACAGTGAGCATGTGTGCAAAAAGTGTGGCAAATCATTCCGAGGTTTCGACAAGTTGCTGGCGCATGAACAAAAACATGTCGCTAAAAATGAATGCCCGAAATGCGGTAAAAATTATACAACCAAAGAATTCTTCGAAAAGCATGTAAAATTATGTTTGGTGGACCTAGTCGAGGCTCATCCAATGAGAAGCAGGATAGTGAAAACATATTTTTGCCAAAAATGTGGCAAAGGTTATAGCACTCAAGGAGGATTACGAGTTCACCAGAGATTCGTGCATGGTAATGCTGAGCACCATATTTGCAATGAATGCGGTAAAAAGTTTACAGCTCCATGTTACTTAAAAGTTCACATGGTCACGCACACCAAAGAAAAGAACTTTCCATGTGACATCTGTCAAGGCAAGTTTGTGTCGAAAGAGGCTCTTCTGTATCATAGACGGAGGCATACCGGGGAGAAGCCTTACTCCTGTGACGAATGTGGTGAAAGATTTGTAAATGCATCAGCTAGAGTGGAACATATAAAATTTAAACACATAGGACCGACTTTGAGTTGCGAGATCTGTTCTAGAAAATTTGTCACTAAAAATATTTTACGGATACATATGAAGAAACACTATGACCCGACAAACAAATTGTTTATGGGGAGAGCCGACGTGCCTCATAACATTTCTACCGAACAAAACACGAGAATCAAACTAACTGAGTAAAGACAAATATATATAGATATACTGACTGTTGTAATTATAATCTGCAGTAACAATCTGGCTTAATACAAATTTTACTAGACATAAATAAATTTACATAAACTAGAATAATAATTGTTTGAACTTAAGTTTTTAGTTTTTATTTGAACAGAACAAAATACTATTTATTTAAAAGGCTTTAAAATTTAGTTTCATTTTACTGCTTAATGTGCACAGGTACATAATAAAGTCCACAGTCGTGTAACCTTCCTTCTAACATTCTAATCAAGGCAACAAGCCATTTGATTCATTTTTTAACTAAACAAAACAATAGCTAGCACATTTGACACAAATACAAAATAAACTTTGTCTTTGTGAAAAATGTGCTCGTAATTTTTGAAGTTGCGACACTGGCGACCTCACTAAATACAGCGGCTATCAAAGGCAACATGCATCTCAATTGGCGACAAAAGTTTGCATCGTGAAAGCGAAATTCTAAAGCCTCATTACGATGCAAAAAAATTCTTGCGGCTGACACTCGCTCGCGTAATTATGTTTATTATACCGAGTTAAAATTCTTTATACTTACAAGGTCACAACTAAATTTCTCGTAATGGCAACCGCGCGGTTACTACGCGACCATCACGCGGCGACACCGAGTGGTGTCTCGTCTCGCGGTCGACTTCTCAACCCTCAAGACGAAAGAAGGGCTCAAGTCACAAATCCGTCACATGCTTTACTTTATTATTTATTTACGGCCACTATATGCGTAAGCGTATACAGTGAAACTTGATTAAGTGGGACCTGGATAAGTGAGAAACCTCCATAACTGGAACTGATGCTGAGCTCCCGCCACTTTGGCACTGAATTACCTCTGTTAGTAGGACGAAGCAAACCTCTATATCTGGGATTCGTTTTTTCGATTTTCTCGTCATAGTTACCTCTATAACTGTCGTTTTTTTGTTTACTTAACTGAAATAACCTGTATTCCGACCTCTATTAATGGAACCCTCTGTAAATGAGACATATATTTATTTATACCTGGATATCTGAGACACTGGGTTAGTGGAATACCTCTATAAGAGAGAAATGTGCAGGTCACTTGCGGTCTGACTTAACCAGGTTTCACTGTATTACTATAACAGCCAAAACATAGAACGCGGTAAACGCCCTGGCTTCACGGTGATCGCATTGTCAAATAAAATCGTCTGGAAGCGCTCTTACAGCCGAATTGCAGAAGAAGCGCTCTAACGAGTTCAATTAGTAATAAAATGCATCCTTTAAGAATGTCACTGAGCCTTTTAGAAATATCAAATAGTTTTGATGGAGGGAATTTCATCAAGGACTTCACTTTCCATTATAGGTATAAATATCTAATCCATATAAAACTACACAAAACTAGAAATAAAACCAAAATGTTTTAACAGCTCTTTTATTGTAACTTACATCAAGCGGTTTTAAATCACTAACAAAATAAATACAAAAGTTGAAACTGTTGCCATTAAATACATCTCAATGTTAAGTAAAAACAATGTCGATTATAACCAATTTTACAGCAAATTTCGACGGTTTTGTTTGATTCTCTATACATGACTTGCAAGTGACACATCTCGAGACGTACGAACATTCATAAAGACTTCATTTTATACTATTTTTTAGTCCATAAACTTTTACAAAAGTAGTACAGTACCTCTAGTATAGGTTTCGATAAAAAAAACTTTTATAGTTTTCAAATTGCTCTATACATTGCACACTAGCGTTCGTAGCGGAAACGTAGAGTAAACTAAACCGACAAATAAAACTTCATCGTTATCGAACACTTACAAAGTTTTTGATTAGTTTCCTTTCCTCATAGTTTTGGACATTTTGACAGTACCAGTGACCACTGTGTACAAATTAAATGTAAACGTAAAAAAATGGGTGAAAACTCCTTGTACATTTCGCTTGTCATACGGCGAATACATATAGGTAGATATATTTGATTATTTATATACTATTTATAGGTTAATATTCTATTAATTCTTTTAAAAAAACTTCTTAAATCTGTCTTTAGTTGTGTCAATAGTAAAAAGTTATTCATAACTATGAAAACAACAACCTCTTTATAGATACACAAAGCTAATAACCTTGTATATGTACGAGTACATAAACGCCACACTTAAGTATGTAAATATTCTATTATACATTATAATTTTGTCATGTGACTATTATACAAACATTTTTTTTAAAGCATAAAACATTTTTTTTTTTTTTACGAAATTTACACAACTCTTGCAAAGTTATATGCTAGACCTACAGGTCCCCGATTCTTTAACTCGCATGAGATTCCCGACCCAAAAAGCGTTTAGCGTTTATAACGTTATACGCTTGAAAATTATGTGTCGAATGTAGGTGCACAATAAAGTTGTATTCTATTCTAGAACTTTATTTTGACAATTCGAACGCGTTCTCAATTTTGACACTGGCATAGAGCATTTGACATTTCTCGCTAATAACTAATGTTATCTATCTATACTATTATAAAGAGGAAAGATTTGATTGTTTGTATTGAATAGGCTCTGAAACTACTGGACCGATTTCAAAAATTCTTTCACCGTTGGGAAGCTACACTACCTCCGGGTGTTATGTACTTTTTATCCCTGTATTCCCACGGGAACGGGAACTACGCGGGTGAAAACGTGAGGCGTCCGCTAGTTTAATGATAAACCTATCATAGCCTACTAAGGAGACAAAAAATAACAATTACTGTAAGAAACGCCTTTATATCAGACAGTCCTGTTAGCTCATTCGCTAGAATATCTGCTTCGAGAGCTGGGCGTGGGTTCGATTCCCACCAGGACAAACATTTGTGACGATGAATATTTGTTCTGTGTCTAAGTGTTCTGTATGTATTTACAAAAAAAAAAGTATATCAGTTATCTGGTTCTCATAGTACACGCTTTGCTTCGTTTAATACTAGATGAGGCGTTGTATGAAATGTCGCAACAATATTCATTTATTTGCTTAGGGAATATACTCATCAAAGAAACTACGTACTGTAGAATTGTAGTTAATCGATTAATGTATTTGCAGACCCTAATGGTTGACAATATACACAAAGAAATAAATTTAAGATCTTTTTGCACTGTTGTCATGTAAATAAAACCTTTGACTTTGACTTTTTGTTATGGGGCTAATGTACCGCATTCCTGATAAAAACACTTTTGTATGTTCTACTGTACAGCTCGAATATAATAGTAAAGCGCTTGAATAGCTATTATTAACACTCAGGCCGTTAAAAGCCTTTTTAAACAGCTAGTGTGCTTGTTGGGTGGGTTTGAATCCAAAAAAGACAAAAAAAAAACGAAACAATTTACTCGCGCTCGCCATGCGATACAAACGTCCCAACCACTGAGCCATCAACGTTCAACGTGAAATAATTATCAAAACCAGTTTTTAAAACCAATTAATAAAATGAACAGTCAGCTTAATCGACTTAAATTTATATCAACTAGATATATTTATTTTAAGACAGTGCATGTTAATAACAATTTTTAATTTATATATTTAATTTACATTTCATCGTGCCATTACCTATAAATATGTATTAAAATGTACAATTTTACAATATTATGAGTACAATGCAACATGGCTTATAACGAACGCGGACAAAAGTAGAACTATATATCTATCGTAAAATATTATTTTATCACACTAATATTTAAAATGAGAAGAAAACTATTATTTTTTGTGTGATTTTCTTATACAATGAATAGGCTTGCGTTTCGCCATTTCACCTGAAGTTAAGTGAAGACGCGATCTACGATGGAGCACGCTTATTTGTTTGTAATGCATGCTGTCTTCACCTATAATTGCTGCGACACTTATATTGACTTTTGTAATTTAGTAATTTAATTATTTATGTATTGGTGTACAATGTGTTGGCGGACTTTTTTTAATAATTAAGATATAGATTCACTCTCGACTTGAAGACGCCCAGATAACATCATGAGTATCATCTTCGAACTGCAACAGCTCAATGAATTTGGCCGAAATTTAGTATAGAGACACAAAAAACAAATACACGATTAAAAAACAAAACGGTTGAAAGACATACGGTAAATGATCATATAGGTTAAGTGACAAGCCCTTAATGTGAGTCAAGATGCCAGCTCTTTCTATTATACAAACAATAGAAATCGATAATTTAACATACGCATGTTATTGTACGCCACTCGCGGTCACCTAAACTAACTGAACCATCCGTTAATTTCTGTTACTGTTACGTATGACGCAGAAGTTACATCACAACATATATTTAAAGCCTTGTTGCACTGTAGGTAATTTTTAATGGCAACAGTGTCTCCATAGGTAAACAATATTATACAGGGTGGATCTTAAACTAACGAAAAACCTTTAGTACACAGCTTCCTAACATCGTACACATTTGTTCAAACAAAAATAAACTTTGAAGGGAATATAAAAAGTTATAAAAATACACATACAAGTACACAAATCCAAGATAAGTAAGAACGGTACGCTTTAAAACAGTCGTGAGTTTGATTCCGTGCCTGTACTAATGAGTTCTTTGGAATATACATACAGATTTAAATATTATACAAACGGCTAGACCAATTTTGATGAAATTTAGTATTGAGGTAGTTGACACCCTGGATTAGCACGGGCTACTTTTTATCTCGAAAAAGTTTAGTATTCACGTGGGATCGGCGGGTAACACCGCGGGGCACGGCTAATGTTAAATATTGATCAAATGTCATTAAACGAAAGTTTTTTTTAGTAAATAAGGAATCTACCACAAAAGGTTTGGCGTTTATAAAAACCACCCTGTAAACTATACAATACTCTAAACCTGACCTGACTTAACTGAACGTTTATAAATAAGGGTTATTTATAGACGTTCAGTTAAGTCAGGTGGTTATGTTCTCACCTTTTCTCTTGCGGGAAGTGTCGCACGCGAGAGCGAGACAAAACACATTATACCGGGTGTATTTTTTCTCGACAGGATTAGGAATAAACATGGCTGACTGCGGACCAATCAAAACTACTAATGATTTAAATTAAGAGTTGCGATTGGTCGAAAAATGCCATATGCGTTTACATAACTGAATCCTTAGGAAAACAATCATACCCTATACAGTATAGGGATATTAGGGATACAAGTTTACGATATACTTAGCTGAAAGGAGGTCGTAGTATTCATCATTATATAAACCAATTTCAGTATAAGCGTAACTTTAAAAAATCAGTTGTTGAATAAAAAAAATCATTAAACCTCGACAAAATTCATGGAGCAGCTATTTAGTTATTCATGATGATGAGTGCAATTCCCCCTTTCAGCTCAGTACAGCCTAAGCTTAAAACCCTGTAGATCTTAGAAGTTTCTGACCCAGATATATATTTATTTCTCCTTGTTCAGCGCTTCTATGAATTCTTCTAACCGTTCTTGCACTTGTCTTACTCTCTCTGAAAAGAAAATTAATAGTTTATCACGAACTGTGACCTCGTGATCGCGATATTTTTAACACGATCCGTATATTTACGTTATGTATTTCAAATTCTATGTCCTGTTGGAAACGCTAAGGAAAAATAATTAAAACACAAGAAACACTAAAAATACACACAAGTCTAAAGTGTTTTTCTTCCCTCAAGGTCTTACAATGTTTTACCTTGTGCCTTCCGGTTTTCATCATGTCATGATGAAGCCAGAAGGTAGATGGTTCAGTGGGACTATTCTAGTGATCGTAAACACCACTGACTTGAGGAATGCTAAGTACGCAATGTCCATTCTAGGCTAGGTGTGCTTTACCATCTTCGACCACACCGTCACTTAACATCAGGTGAGCTGTAGTCAAACACCTAGCCTGTCAAACATAAAAAAAAAAATGTCGTTTACTTGGATGACATATTTGTCCCATTTATTTTGGTTTGAAACTCAAACCATTAATTTGTACATACTCAAACGGATTTTGATGAAACGCCTATGGGACCGACCTGAAAGTATGTACATAGCCTTAGAAATAAAAAAAAAAAAACGAAATCCTACTAATATTATAAACGCGAAAGTTTGCAAGAATGTATGGACGTATGTTTGTCACTCTTTCACAAAAAAAACTACTGAACGGATTTGGATGAAATTTGTTATGGAGGTAGCTAAGACACTGTTTTTTTCTTTTCTTCCAGGGAAATCTTTAATGGATACCACCGGCTTCGGGGGAAGCACGGGACTCTACCCACTAAAAACCCTGGGGTGTTTCTGCCTGGCGCCTGTGCGCCGGGGCTACGGGAACGCTTTCGCACTCGTCCGCAGCCCAGGTAGCTAAGACCCTGCATTAACACATAGGCTACTTTATCCCGCAAACATGTAGCGGATAGCACCGCGGGGCGCAGCTAGTCGGTTCTGAGATAACAAATATAAAAATAACATACAATTGATTCCCGACCTCAGAATAGCAGTTTGTAGCTCAGTGGTTAGCGCGGTAGATTCGCATGCCGAAGGGCGTGGGTTCAAACCCCGACAATGAGCTTGAGCTGCCGGTGAAGGAAAACATCGTGAGGAAACCATAGCATGGTGGTAGGGTACTTTAGTACTCGGCTGGCTAGCTACCACCCTCAAGTTGAAAATCTGCCGCCAAGCATCTAACGGTGTGTTCCGGCAGCCTCACTTGAGAGCCAGTTCCATTCCAGGCTAGGTGTGCTTTACCATCTTCGACCACATCTTCACTTAACATCAGGTGAGCTGTGGTCAAACACCTAGCCTGTCAATAATTACAAAAAAAAAAAAAAAAAAGTTCGCAGGCCTTTATGTCCACCTGTGGGACGTTGAAAGCTTATGCGGCCTACATACTTAGTTACGCACAAAACACCCCAAGAAATAATACTTACTTAATTCTTCAGCCAATTCTATTCTTCTGCCCGCGAGCAGTTTCTTCTTGAGATCTGGGTCCGCTGACATCTGAAATGTTATACAAATGAAATAAATGTTGGAAGACGTTTCAGAAAGCGCCATCTAGCCCCGAACTAAGCAAAGCTTGTGCTATGGAAACGATAGAGTTGATACAAAACTTATAATTTTTTTTTGTAAATATAAAATCTCAAGTTGAAAATCTGCCGCCAAGAATTTAGCAGTGTGTTCCGGCAGCCTCACTTGAGAGCCTGTTCCATTCCAGGCCAGGTGTGCTTTACAATCTTCGACCACACCGTCACTTAACATCAGGCAAGTTGTGATGATATTTAAAACTAAGAGATTATTGAATTACTAGTAAGTAATTATAATATTTTGTTTTTATGGACATATATTTATATTGACATAATTTTTTTTTGTGACATATTACTTCATTGACATTTTCATTTTCATTGTTTTGACATATGTTATCATGGACCATATCTTCTTCAGTTGCCCCTTAAGACAGTTTTCATTGCACGATGTCATACTTCCTGAAATTCCCCATCCTACTTCCCTCAAATGTCTTCTATCCTTAGTTTTTACTCCCTTTGTATATATTTTATGTAAGTACATTAAAAAAAAAAAAATAAGGTTGTAAATATATAAATGTATAGGATTTCAACACTCACTCTGTCCCCTACTTATCTATATGTATATGTTTGTGTGTGTCTGGTAGCATGTTAAATGTTTTGGTTTCAGGGTGACAAACAAAAACCTCTGCTATACGAATTCACCGAACAACGAGGCTCTACACCGTACAAATTCCTGCGTTTGACGGTCTATCTTTCTACGTGACAGTGGCGGAATTGTGAAACGTTTTCACAAAAGCCATAAACCAAGAATTGAATTGAATTGACATATGTTATGATTTTGATATTTTTAAATATGAATGGGAAAAATGTCCTGTAACTTTGGTGTTATTAATAAATGATTTGTATTTGTATTTGATGGACCTAGCTTGTTAAAGAAAAAAAAAATACATACACAACACCCAAACACAGAAGAAACAAGAAGAAAGAAGGTCGTATCGCTAATGCGGAGTGCGGGGGAGTCACAACAGCAACCCAAGAACTGTGGCAGCCGATCCGCACGACATTAGACATTTTGTGCGAATAATAATTGGCATCTCATCTCATCATTATTTATCATCAAGACATAAAAAATACACTGCACTGCAGCGATAATCCTCAAACTGTTATTTAAATTTTTTTATGTCTATCTATACTATTATAAAGAGGAAAGATTTGATTGTTTGTTTGTATTGAATAGGCTCCGAAACTACTGGACCGATTCCAAAAATTCTTTCACCGTTGTGAAGCTACCCTATCCCCGGGTGACATAGGCTACTTATTATCCCTGTATTCCCACGTGAACGGGAACTACGCGGGTGAAACCGCGAGGCGTCCGCTACTATAGAATATCATCATCATCATCCACAGCCTTCTTTATCCCACTGCTGGGTATAGGCCTCTCTCTTTACATGCCATCTGCCTCGGTCCTGTGCCAATCTGGTCCAGGTTCGATAGAATGTAGACAATACTTAACTTGTAACGTAAAACATATTTCAACACAATTACCAACACATACAAAAAAACTTTAAGTACATATTTATTTTATTTAATCAGTGTGGGTTACCTCGTCTAGGACCTCCCGGAGGTCCCGGTCGAGGCGGGCGGCCTCCCGGTTGCCGATCTGTTGCCGCAGCGCGTTCGCCGTCGTGCGCAGCGTGGCCGCCACGCGCCAGAACATCACCACCTCGCAGCACTCCTTCTGGAACCACCACACAACAATTTTAAAACATTATAAATGTTTGGTTTAAGGTGGTTCGATTTCCATACAAATATTTTTTTTTGCCATTTATGGACAAACGGAGCATAATTTTACAGTGAAATCACAGCTACTGGCATTTATTTTGGTCTTTATTTGCGGTAAATCACAATTGCTTGAATAAAACAGTAGATTATTAGCATAAATCTGTTTTATTCAAAAATCATTCATAAATTCGATTTTATGCCAATAATCTACTGTTTTATTCAAGCAATTGTGATTTACCGCAAATAAAGACCAAAATAAATGCCAGTAGCTGTGATTTCACTGTAAAATTATGCTCCATTTGTCATAAATGGAAAAAAATTGTTTGTATGGAAATCGTACCACCTTAAGACATGGGTTACTTTTTATCCCGAAAACATGTAGCGGGTAACACCGCACGGCGCAGCTAGTTTTAAAATATATTTGTACAATTACTAGTGTGAGTAATGCTCACGCATTTTTGCCATCTCAATGACATCTGTCACCTGTCAAACTTCCGGCTCTGTTGATCTGGCTGACAGGCGTAATCCCACTAATATTATAAATGTGAAAGTTTGGATGGATGTTTGTTACTCTTTCACGCAAAAACTACTGAACGGATTTGGATGAAATTTGGTATGGAGGTAGCTGAGATCCTGGATTAAGACATGCTACTTTTTATCTTGAAAACATGTAGCGAGTAACACCGCACGGCGCAGCCAGTACATTGCTAAGTCGTGTAAATACAACGTCTCACCCCGTTTCCATTCTGCTGACTGTACAGGTAGAAGCTCTTCCTACAATCCCGCGCGCGAGTCAACGCCCTCTCTAGGAAGTTTCTGGAACAATGTGCACGACGTTAAGTCATTACATAAATAAAGATAATACAACATTTACAATTTAAAAAAACCAATACCATAACCCTGGATGGATGGATGTTTGTTACTCTTTCACGCAAATTCTACTGAACGGATTTGGATGAAATTTGAAAGATTCAGATCATTTATTCACCTTATAACAGAGTTTCGTTATACTAGGTAAGTCAATTCAATACAGTTGGTTAAATAATAATTAAAAAATAAATAAATGAAAATTATACTATTAGTCAAATAAAATTATATTAATAGATATATATGGAGTTAGCTGAGACCCTGGATTGACACGTAGGCTACTTTTTATCCCGAAACCTTGTAGGTACACCGCGGAGCGCAGCTAGTAACTACTAAATATTAATATAACCTATTAACCATGAAAAATAATAATTGCTTGTAGTCTTGTTAAACTTAATGATGTAATTATACATATAGATAGAATAATGTAATCGATGCTGTTGACTCACTTGAGATAGATGGGTTTCCACGTTTCCCGGATGTATTCGTTGTCGACCTCGATGCCCTTCCGTCTTAGGTTGTCCCGAACGGCTACCACCTACCACACAAACATTAAAAAAATATTGTAGGACATTACACACAGCGCCATCTGACCCCAAACTAAGCAAAGCTTGTGCTATGGAATTCAGATAACTGATAGTATACTTAACAACCATTTGTTTATGCAACACAATATTTGTCCTGTGTGGGAATCGAACCCACGCCATACAGCTCTTGAAGCAGACATTCTACCAATGAAACAACAGAGATTTGTCGAGATTACGCTACTGTTGAGAGTTGAGACTAACCATAAAAAGTCTCAAAGTAATGAACGACAAAACAGCGATATCCTGTCCATGACCATTGCAGCGATACAATTCTATATATCGCTGCAACGGTCATGGACATGCGTTACATTACTTTTATACAAAAATAGTTTGCCTGACAAGGCGTAGGACGCTCTGATACTCGATGGAGTGACGATATACGTAAAGCTTTTACTTGGTGGTAGATCTCCTTAGCAGGAGGTCATCTAGGTAGGTACCACCGCAGTACCAGTTATTCTGCCGCTAAGCAGTAGTGTGTAAGCATTACTGTGTTCCGGTTTGAAGGGTACTGCAGCGAAATTACTGGGCTGTTGAGACTAACCATCGAAAGTCTCAAAGTATTTTTTGTTACTCAGAGTTCTGTGTATCACTGCAATGGTCATGGACAAGCGTTATCTTTTACCATCAGGAGATCGTCTCGGTCATCTCATTATTTCTCACATAAAAAAAAAAAAAAGCTGGCGTTGGATGGAAGCGAAAAACCGAAGATCGGGCTGAATGGCGTGTCCTGGGCATCTATGTCCAGCAGTGGACTTCCGTAGATGATGATGATGGAAAATGGTTTACGCAAAGAGTAATGTACGAGTGAGAAAGACTTGCCTCGTCGTACATGAGGTTGGGTCGCGTGGCGCCGAGCCGCTCTAGCTCGGCGCTCACCTCCGCGCGGCGGCCCTGCTCGCCCGACGTCGACTGCCAGTACAACCAGCGCTCCTTGAACCCGGGACCTGACACAACAGTCATGAGTGACATCCAGGTGTAACAAAGAATTTTTTTCTAGGGCTTATAATTCATATATTTCTTACAAAATGGGTAAACAAAACTTAGCACTCTATTTTTGCTTTCAAAGCTTGCAACTATTTATAAAATACTAGCAGACGCCTCGCGGTTTCACCCGCGTAGTTGCCGACCCCGTGGGAATACAGGGATAAAAAGTAGCCTATGTCACCCGGGGATAGCGTAGCTTCCCAACGGTGAAAGAATTTTTGAAATCGGTCCAGTAGTTTGTGGCGGCGGCCATCTTGGATCGATTTTCATCAAACATAGCTAAGAGCACTCATGACTTTTCATGTTGTTTCCAAAACTCCATCGCAGCTTTATAGTAAAGTCACCACTACTTTACTAAAGCATGACTGGACTTGACTGACACAAACTGTGCTTGACCAAGACTGGACTTTGACTATAGCTTAGAGGCAACTTATTTAATTTTTGAAACTTGAAAATAGAAAACACTTGACGCTGGCACATGCTCAAAATGGGACGCCAAAACAAACACAAAGACTAATTTGAGATAGCACAACGGCAGCGTTATCGCCTAGAGCGATTTCTTTCAGACAACCTTTGGATGGATAGAACAGAGGACACGGCTAGGTGTTTGACCACAGCTCATCTGATACAAGTGATTTTTTATTTTTATTAAAGATAGGCTTGCGTTTGACCGCCATCCCGCCTGATGTAAAGCGAAGATGCGGATTCACTCGCGACTATATTCATGGTAGCGATTTTTTTTTTAATTTATAAAGAATTATGTAGGTTTTTGTTTCCCGACTTGCTTTAATTAGTGCTACTACTAACCGGTGAGTTGCTTGAGCTCCTGCCTGGTGCCGTCTAGCTTCTCTTTAAGCGCCGTCTCCATGAGCGACACGGCCGCGTCCCACTCCGCGCGCGACCCCACGCACCTGTCCTGCAGCGCATTCAGCTGCAGTACCCGCAGAACCTGCGATGAACAAACTTAATTAAAATCGATCTTTTTTACGTTTCCAAAAAATACATTTTAATACTCAAACAGATGTATAGATAGATCAACTTTTTATTGTTCACACTCATCATCATCATCATCATTTGAGCCGAAGGAAGTCCACTGCTGGACATGGGCCTCCCCCATTGACTTCCATAAAGACCGGTTATGGCTCGCATCCAGCGCGTTCCTGCGGTCTTTATTAGGTCGTCTGTCCTTGTGGGTGGACGTCCTACGCTGCGCTTGCCGGTCCGTGGTCTCCACTCCAGAACTTTGCAGCCCCATCGGCCATCAGTTCTGCGTGCTATGTGCCCTGCCCACTGCCACTTCAACTCGCTAATCCGTTGGGCTATGTCGGTAACTTTAATTCGCTTACGGATCTCATCATTTCTGATTGTTCACACTATATCTGTACAATAATACAATAAAAAATATAATCTTGAAAACTATTGGCGGTTATTTTATTGCTATCGATTATCGCTAAAAACTTCTTCCGGGCAACCTAGGATCCTATCAGGTTAACTCACATAAGTATAACATAGACAATAGAGAGAGAGAGAGAGAGATACATTTTATAAGGCGATGATAGCCGAGTGGTTAGTGCGATCACATATATAACAATGAGCTTGAGCTTGGTGAATGAAAACATCGAGAGGAAACCATAGCATGGTGGTAGGGTACTTGTCAGTACTCGGCTGGCTAGCCAACCTCAACCCTCAAGTTGAAAATCTGCCGCCAAACACGGTCTAGTATGGAATTGGCTCTCAAGTGAGGTTGTTGGAATACACCGTCACATAACATCAGGTAAGCTGTGATCAAACACGAAAAATCTGGCCAACGTAGTAGCCCAAAAGTCCCAATCACCCTTAAAAGAAAGAAAGAAAATATTTTTATTTTGTAACACAACCGAAAACAGAAACACAGAGATATACAGTAAGGAAAGGTATAAAGGTCTTTGACAGGTATATTGCCCAGCAGTGGGATGTAAAACGGTGAAGTAACTTACATCTTGAGCCCTTTCTTCCCACTGATGCCTGTTCAGCGCTTCTTCGACGGCTTCTTTCTTCACAGGCTCGTATATGAGGTCGGTATCGTTAGTTTTTCGCATGAGGTCGGTGAATTCCTCTCGCAGCGCCTCACGCCCCGCGCGGATAGAGGCAGTGGGCAATTCTGATTCAGCCCAATCGCGGAGTTTTATGTCCACTAGAGTGTTGAACTTGTCTGAAAAATGTTGTTTATAATATGAATCCTACTAAAATTGTAATGTGATGATTGGATGTTTGTTAATCAATCAGCAGGATTTGGATAAAATATGGCACACATATAGTTTATTACCTGAATTAACATATAGCATACTTTATGTTCCTGTGAGATTATCAAAAAACTAACTGCTGTATCCATTTAAAATTTGGCACAGATGCGTTTTATGGAACATTATTTAGGGATAAAAGGTATCTTAATATAATGATATGGTAAAGCAAATTTCGTGGCTATTGCTTATTTGTTACTTACATGGTTCAATTCTCTCCGAACCCAATTCTAAAGTTAACGCGAACGAAGTCCCGGGCGTAAGCTAGTATACTATGAGTTTCATTGCACAATTTTTTTCCATACCATTGGAGGACTTTTCATCCAACCATCTAGCCTTAAGCTTGTATTGGGAACCAAACTCAAACCCCAACTTGAGCTGCCGGTGAAGGAAAACATCTTGAGGAACCAATAGCATGGTGGTAGTGTACTTTCTGCTACTCGGCTGGCTAGAATCTATTGTCCAGTACCAAACGGTGTGTTCCGGCAGCGTCACTTAAGAGCCTGGCCAGAGAACGCTTGCCCAGAAGAAATCGATTCACTCGCGACTTGAAGGCACCCATCATTTATCGATGGACCCACTCTGGCAGCAAATTCCAATATCTAGCGGTTCGTACGGAAGAAAGTGGAATCAAACTGCTTAGTTGGGAAGTTTTGGAACATCAACCATGAAGAGGTGTCGCTTTTTAGAGCTCCTGGCTGTCCGATAGTAGAATGGCTGGGGGGCATTAGGTCATGCAGATCTGAAACGCACTCTCCAAAGTGCAACCGGTAGAAAACTGACAGACTAGCAACTTTGCGTCGATGTTCAAGACTTTTCTGAGCAAGCGAATCGTTATTGATGTGTTTCTTAGCGCGTTTCTCAATAGACACCACGCCTCAAGCTCCTCACATAACATAAGGAAGCAAACGATGCATGATGCATGATGTTTGTAGCGATGATAGCCCAGTGGTTAGCGCGGTCGGTTCGCATGCCGAAGGGCGTGGGTTCAAACCCCAACAATGAGCTTGAGCTGCCGGTGAAGGAAAACATCGTGAGGAAACCATAGCATGGTGGTAGGGTACTTTCTAGTACTCGGCTGGCTAGCTACCACCCTCAAGTTGAAATTCTGACGCCAAGCATCTAACGGTGTGTTCCGGCAGCCTCACTTGAGAGCCAGTTCCATTCCAGGCTTGGTGTGCTTTACCATCTTCGACCACACCTTCACTTAACATCAGGTGAGCTGTGGTCAAACAACTAGCCTGTCAACCATAAAAAAAAAAACGCACTCTCCAAAGTGCAACCGGTAGAAAACTGACAGACTAGCAACTTTGCGTCGATGTTCAAGACTTTTCTGAGCAAGCGAATCGTTATTGATGTGTTTCTTAGCGCGTTTCTCAATAGACACCACGCCTCAAGCTCCTCACATAACATAAGGAAGCAAACGATGCATGATGCATGATGTTTGTAGCGATGATAGCCCAGTGGTTAGCGCGGTCGGTTCGCATGCCGAAGGGCGTGGGTTCAAACCCCAACAATGAGCTTGAGCTGCCGGTGAAGGAAAACATCGTGAGGAAACCATAGCATGGTGGTAGGGTACTTTCTAGTACTCGGCTGGCTAGCTACCACCCTCAAGTTGAAATTCTGACGCCAAGCATCTAACGGTGTGTTCCGGCAGCCTCACTTGAGAGCCAGTTCCATTCCAGGCTTGGTGTGCTTTACCATCTTCGACCACACCTTCACTTAACATCAGGTGAGCTGTGGTCAAACAACTAGCCTGTCAACCATAAAAAAAAAAAACGCACTCTCCAAAGTGCAACCGGTAGAAAACTGACAGACTAGCAACTTTGCGTCGATGTTCAAGACTTTTCTGAGCAAGCGAATCGTTATTGATGTGTTTCTTAGCGCGTTTCTCAATAGACACCACGCCTCAAGCTCCTCACATAACATAAGGAAGCAAACGATGCATGATGCATGATGTTTGTAGCGATGATAGCCCAGTGGTTAGCGCGGTCGGTTCGCACGCCGAAGGGCGTGGGTTCAAACCCCAACAATGAGCTTGAGCTGCCACCACGCCTCAAGCTCCTCACATAACATAAGGAAGCAAACAGTAATGCTCACTGTAGTTAATATCGTAAGGATCGATCCATATCGTGGCAGCGTGCACCGTGCTGGTGGATCCGTTATTCTGTACCTTCACTTGCCGTGGGATACGCAACGCTGTGGATAAAGGATATGAGGATAGAGGACAAAGGACGGATGGTTAAAGGTATAGGATAAAATTTAGGGGTTCACGGATAGGTGATATAGGGGTTTTTTTAATGTAAAAGTGGTGAGACGAATGAGACGCTCTCGTCGAATTGTCGGGATGATAGCTCAGTGGTTAGCGCGGCCAATTTACATGCTGAAGGGTTTGGACTCAAACTCCAACGATAAGTTTGAGCTGCCAGGAAAAACATCGCGAGGAAACCATAGCATGGTGGTAGGGTAGGTTTCTAGTACTCGGCTGGCTAGTTACCACCCTCAAGTTGAAAATCTGCCGCCAATCACCTAACAGTGTGTTTCGACAGCCACAATTGTGAGCCAGTTCCATTCCAAGCTAGGTGTATTTACCATCTTTGACGACAACGTTATTTAACACCAGGCGAGCTATGGTCAAATACCAAGTCTGTTCAATGCCTGCATGACCATTGCAGCAGTACAGAACTTTTAGTAGCAAATAGTCCATGGCATCGCTGCTTTGGCGCTCATTACTTTGAGACTTTAAATGGTTAGTCTCAACATCCCTGTAATTTTTCAACTAGCAGTACCCTTCAAACCGTAACACAGTAATGTTTACACACTACTGCTTGGCGGCAGAATATCTGAATGTATTATATGTACGTTAAAGTAAATATTTGAAACCCTTGTAGTCTAAGTCTCGGAACAACTAGTATGTCTTCGGTAGAACCATAGTTTTGTCGTAGAAGCCAAATTTAAATAGTCTATAAGTACGAACCGACATCCTCTTGTGCGTTGGCGGCGGCTGGAAGGTATATCTTTTCGAAGACTTCATCAGCGGCCGCGTGCCAAAGCGCCTTGGAATATAGAGAAAATGTACATTAAACACACACTGCTAAAAACACATTATGCCGCCGCGGGGCACACTCGTGCACAGAATACATAATAGTACATGTACAGAAGATTCACTCTGCAAAATCAGTTAGAGAAATAGGGACTCTAGCTACGATAGAATTAATTGCAATTCAGATCGCTCAGCGCTAATTGCCTAGTTATATTCACCTAGAAGTTGCCTCTCTTACTATCGCGTAACTCTTACCTCTTCTGACGACATACCCAAGAAAAGAAATTTTTTGACAGCCCTGTTGGTTCATTGGTAGTATGTCTGCTACTAGAGCTGTAGGGCGTGGGTTCGATTCCAATCCAGGATAAACATTTTGTGGTATAAACAAATGTTTGTTCTGTATTTATTACAAGTAAAGTGTTTAAGTATAAGGACCTACCCATCTACTTAGGTACATTTTTGTTATAATAAACATCGCAGAATATCACACACAGTGCCATCTGACCCCAAACTAAGCAAAGCTTGTGCTATGGAAGCCAGATAACTGATAGAATACTTAAATACTTTTTGTGTTTAGTAAATACGTACAGTACATCCAGACTCAGAACAAACATGTCAAGTTGAAAATCTGTCGCCAAGCATCTCGGTGTGTTCCGGCAGCCTCACTTGAGAGCCAGTTCCATTCCAGGCTAGGTGTGCTTTACCATCTTCGACCACACCGTCATTTAACATCAGGTGAGCTGTGGTCAAACACCTAGCATGTCAGCTATAAAAAAAAAAAAAACATTTGTTTGTACCACAAAGTTTGTTCTGGGTGGGAATCGAACCCACGCCCTTTAGCTCATAAAGCAGACATTCTACCAATGAACCAACAGGGCTATATTTCTGGTGTACTGGACAAATAATTTGTATTTTTATATCTATAAGCGAGAATGCTTGTCGCACCTTGTTCAGGCGCTGCTCCCAGAGCGGCGCTGGCACGGCGGACAGCTCAGCGGACTGGTCGAGCAGTTCCGCGCGCGCTCGCTCGAATACTTCGTCTCGATCCAGCTCGCGTTGTCTACACACACGGTAACCAATAAATTTAACTCAACCGTTGAAGTACTGGAAAACACTGAAGAGATTCGTAAAAAAAAAAAATTGGGAGGAAAGTTATTGGCCCAGAAAAAAATATTTTCTTATAAACTTTTTTTTTTCTTTTTTTATGGTTGACAGGCTAGATGTTTGACCACAGCTCACCTGATGTTAAGTGAAGGTGTGGTCGAAGATGGTAAAGCGCACCTAGCCTGGAATGGAACTGGCTCTCAAGTGAGGCTGCCGGAACACACCGCTAGGTGCTTGGTGGCAGATTTTCAAATTGAGAGTGGTAGCTAGTCAGTCGAGTACTAGAAAGTACTCTACCACCATGCTATGGTTTCCTCACGATGTTTTTCCTTCACCGGCAGCTCAAGCTCATTATTGTGGGTTTGAACCCATGCCTTTCGGCATGCGAACTGACCGCGCTAACCACTGAGCTACAAGAAGTTACAGAATGTCACCTGGGGAAAGAGTTCTTCCACTCGGTTTCGAGGTTGAAACGCATGGCCTTGAAGGCGTCAGCCTGCTGCTCCACGGAGGCGCGCACCATGCGCCAGAAGCAGTCCGCCACCGCCAGCGACAGGTTGCGCGTCGTCACCTGCGACGGCGTCACCAGCCCGTCCCTAGCGGACATAATTTATATATATGTCAATGGGGAGCTTTGGCGGGAACGCGGAAAGAGTTGTCGCCCTCGTTGCATTTTTTTCCAAAACTAGTGTTTTATCGAGTGTTTATGCATAAAAATGGTGGTGTTTTATTCATAAAGTGTCGAATCACAAGCGCGAGTGTGGGAAAATGATATAATGTGGTGAAACAAGACTTTTCGTGTTGTTTCCAAAACTCCATCGAAAGTCGCCACTACTTTACTAAAGCATATCTGGACTTGACTCACAAGGACTGTACTTGACCAAGACTGGACTTTGACTGTAACTATAGCTACGAGGCAACTTATTTAAGTTATGAAAAAATTAAAACACTTGACACTGGCAAATGCTCAAAATGCGACGCCAAAACCATAGAGAAAAAAGGGTAGGTACTTGCGGGGTTTTCGCTAACAGAATAAATAAAGTAAAAACCCGTTTATTCCATATTTTTGAGTACATTTGAATTGTTATTACTTAATTATGAACCCCTTTTTGGGTAAAGGCCTCCTCCAGTTTTCCCCACAAATCCCTGTCCTCGCCTGCATTGATCCAGTCCTGACACCTGGATAATATCATCAGCCCACCTTCTTACAGGTCTACCAACATTCCTCTTTCCTTGTGGACCTTACCATTGTGCCGCTAAGAGAATACTAACTTGAAAAGTTTGGACGACCGGAAGAACCGCTCCTCGTACTCCCTGATGTTGGAGATGGAGTCGTCGCGACGGCTGCGCCCCGTCACCACGGCGTAGTACCCGAGCGCGCGCATTGGGAACAACTTGCCTTCCAGGATGCGACGGATCTGGAGACAACCATATTATTGTAATCAGATGGGCTAGAAGGAACACTTACACAATCTATGTAGCGATGATAGCTCAGTGGTTAGCGCGGTCGCTTCACACGCCGAAGGGCGCGGGTTCGAATCCCAACAATGAGCTTGAGCTGTCGGTGAAGGAAAACATCGCGAGGAAACCATAGCATGGTGGTAGCGTACTCTCTAGTACTCGGCTGGCTAGCTACCACACTTAAGAGCCAGTTCCATTCCAGGCTAAGTATGTTTACCATCTTCGACCACACCGTCACTTAACATCGGGTGAGCTGTGGTCAAACATCTAGCCTGTCAATCATAAAAAAAAGTATAAACGTGTGAAAACATGCTTAATTAAAAAAAAACACGATAGCCAAGTAACACAACGTCACTTAACAGATGAACTGTGGTCAAACACTTAGCCTGTCAAACTAAAAAAAAAAATATTCGTCTATAGTTTCATGAAATAGTCTAAAAAATATCGTAATAAACCGTTAATCAATGGCTGAACTAATTATGATTTGTCAAGTCCCGTGTGTTAGGATAGATAGACTCACCCGGTTAGGATTGGCGAGGTTTTCTTCCGCGAGGTCAACTTTGGTCAGCACAAATATGGTTCTCTTCCCGCCGGGGTCGCACGATGACACTAGGTCCGTCACGTTGCTGCGCTCCGCGTCCACTGACCCGTCCTGCAAGTATTACAGTTTTACGTTTTATAACTTACATCTAAAGATGCCCTCCTTTTTCTGAAGTCGGTTAAAATTATAATAAAACTATTTATATTATGTGTAGGTAATTGTAAATTTTAAGTATTTTTTAGCTATAGTAACAAAGAGTACGATTTCGTTACATAATTGTAACAAAGAGTAAGACATTATCACATTACCTGTATGCACAGAATGATGGCGTTGGGGTTGTCCATGTATTGCTTGGTCATTTGTTTGATCGCCTCTCGTGTGTCGGCTGCCATATCCACTGTTTGAGTCTGGGAAATGAAACAACAATGATTAAAGCGCTTGTGCTTCAATTTAGCTTTTAGCAATAAGGCTACTACTACTGGAATAAAAAGCAAAATTAAAAATTTTGAAAAAAACCCACAACGGTTAAAGAAGAATTGTCACCTATCTAAGAACATGCGCCAATAAAACCCGAACCTATAACTGAAAACTGCGTCAAAATCGGACTAGTAGTTTTGGAGAAAAATGGCAACATGGATTTACACAAACAATGTTTTGCTGCAGCGCCCCCTGGTGGGTTGTCACCGTAACACTTATCTAAGAACATGCACCAATCAAACCTGCACCCATAACTGAAAACTGTATCAAAATCGGACTTGTAGTTTTTGGAGAAAAATAGCAACATGTATTTGCACAAACAAACATTCTTTCACCACAAACGCATATACCGTCTCCGTTCCATCGTGGGTAACTAGCTTGAAAGGTTATTTTTTGTTTGCACATTTTCTGAAAAAGTATTCTCGTTCCCATATTATAAGCTTTGTTTAATTTGGGGCTAGATGGCGCTGTATAAAGTGACTCACGATATAAATATGATAGAATACTTTTTATTTCTAAATACATACCTACATATTTGTAAATACATACTTATTTGACAGCCCTGTTCGCTCATTGGTAGCATATCTGCCAAGAGCTGAAGGGCGTGGAATCGATTCCCGCTCAGGACAAGCATTTTATGTATCAACAAATGTTTGTTCTGTGACTGGGCGTTCTGTATGTATTATAAGTATGCATTAAAAAAAAAGTATATATGTATGTATTCTATTAGTTATCTGACTTCCATCACACAAGCTCTGCTTAGTTTGGGGCCAGATGGCGCTGTGTGTAATGTCCTACGATATTTATTTATTTATTTATACATAATATTTAAGATCTTCCGGTATGTATATATAATAAAAAAATTCTATACATCTACATATATATTTATTGAATACTACTTTTTCCACTCCTCATTTACTCTGCCACCACGCTATGGTTTCCTCACAAAAAAATGGGTACAATTACCCTTTTCGAATTAGTACACCCCACGATCGCAGCCCTGTATAATAGCGGGGTATACTCACGGAGATGACTCCGGGCAAATCGACGAGCACCATCCGGTGGAGGCCGGGGCCTTTCACGGACATCGAGATCACTTCCGAGGAGACGGTGCGCCCGCCGCGGACGCTGTTACGCATTCGCAACTCTACCTCCCTGAAAATACAAGCTCTTTTTATTTATAGTATTAGCAACACATATCTATTGGCGTGTCATTCAGTAAGTATGCATTATTTATCATCCCACTAATATTATCGGCATTATGCTGAGTCGAGGCCAGTTTGTGACATATTGTGTGTGTCTGTTTGTAGCGATGATAGCTCAGTGGTTAGCGCGGTAGGTTCGCATGCCGAAGGGCGTGGGTTCAATCCCCAACAATGAGCTTAAGCTGCCGGTGAAGGAAAACATCGTGAGGAAACCATAGCATGGTGGTAGGGTACTTTCTAGTACTCGGCTGGCTAGCTACCACCCTCAAGTTGAAAATCTGCCGCCAGCATCTAACGGTGTGTTCCGGCAGCCTCACTTGAGAGCCAGTTCCATTCCAGGCTAGGTGTGCTTTACCATCTTCGACCACACCTTCACTTAACATAAGGTGAGCTGTGGTCAAACAACTAGCCTGTCAACCATAAAAAAAATACATTTCTCCATTTTGTTTTTTGTTTATGTTTGTTTTTGTTCAAGTCAATTGTTTCAATCATCAATTTGTTTTATGTTTATTGTATGTATGTATTGTTAATTATGTTGAAATATGTTTTATGTCCCAAATAAAAGTGTTGTCTATTGTCTATTATAAATGTGAAAGTTTGGATGGATGTTTGTTACTCTTACACGCAAAAACTACGAAACAGATTTGGATGAAATTTGGTATGGAGGTAGCTGAGACCCTGGATTAACATATAGGCTACCTTTTATCCCGAAAACATGTAGCAGGTAAGACCGCGGGGCGCAGCTAGTACTTAGTAAAAAAGACACCGTTTCACTAAAATAATGGCACGTAAGTTTTAACAGAGCGTAAGATCTTGAATAAACCTAACAAACTGTAAGACGTTCTGGCAAAAAATAAGATGTATCACTAAATTTAACTAGCGGACTCGTCGCGGTTTCACCCGCGTAGTTCCCGTTCCCGTGGGAATACAAGGATAAAAAGTGCCCTAGGAGATAGGGTAGCTTCCCAACGGTGAAAGAATTTTTGAAATAGGTCCAGTAGTTTCGGAGCCTATTCGATACAAACAAACAAACAATCAAATCTTTCCTCTTTATAATAGTACAGATAGATGATTGAGGTTTCCACTCACTTCCTTAGATCGGCGAGGTCAGATTCCTTGTTGAGGTCGAATTCTCTGGAAGAGTCGCGGAACTGCGCCACGTGGTACGGCCCCTCTGACAGCGTCACTTTGACGGGCGCTCTGGAAACGAATACATGCCGTTTTTATAGAAACGGTACGGAACCCTTCATGCGCGAGTCCGACTCGCACTTGGCGGGGTTTTTTAAACTTTATAGAAAACTTAAAACTTTTTTTTTTATGGTTGACAGGCTAGTTGTTTGACCACAGCTCACCTGATGTTAAGTGAAGGTGTGGTCGAAGATGGTAAAGCACACCTAGCCTGGAATGGAACTGGGTCTCAAGTGAGGCTGCCGGAACACACCGTTAGATGCTTGGCGGCAGATTTTCAACTTGAGGGTGGTAGCTAGCCAGCCGAGTACTAGAAAGTACCCTACCACCATGCTATGGTTTCCTCACGATGTTTTCCTTCACCGGCAGCTCAAGCTCATTGTTGGGGTTTGAACCCACGCCCTTCGGCATGCGAACCTACCGCGCTAACCACTGAGCTATCATCGCTACAAACGCAATACAAGGAGAGGTAATGTAATTTTTTTATAGTTTGATTTTTAAACCATCCCACTAATAATACCATAAATGTGAAAGTTTGGATGGATGGATGGTTGTTACTCTTTCTCGCAAAAACTACCGAACGGATTTGGATGAAATTTGATATTGAGGTAGCTCAGACCCTGGATTAACACATAGGCTACTTTCCATCTCGAAAACCTGTAGCGGGTAACACCGCAGGTCGCAGCAAGTGGATTAAAACCTAGCTGTGTTCGAGATTACAGGCATGGAGTCGGTTTATTTCCCCCCACTGACCGTGTGCACATTTCGCCGGCGCCGCGCGGGAAGATCCTCGCCTGCGCGATCATCTCGAGCACGGACGTCTTGCCGGCAGACTGGTCGCCGACGACCACCACGCGCGGCAGCCGGTCCGTCTCGCCCGCGTCCCAGCCAGACAGCTCGTCCAGCACCGAGCTGTACATGTCGATCAACGAACGCTGGAACCATGACAAACGATCAATACATTAAAAAAAAGATAATAGGGCTTACGAGTAACAAAACAAAATCCAGGGCATCGCTGCTTTGGCGCTCATTACTTTCGGGACTTTCCATAGTTTTTTTTTCTCTTTCTTGTTGGTATCGCACTCTCTGCATTCTGTGAGTATAATAATTTATTATTACTCTCTGCATTCTGTGAGTATAATAATTTATTATTATACTCACAGAATGCAGAGAGTGCGATACCAACAAGAAAGAGAAAAAAAAACAAAAATAAATAAATAAATATCGTAAGACATTACGCACAGCGCCATCTGACCCCAAACCAAATAAAGCTTGTGGAACTATGGAATTCAGATAACTGATAGAATACTTAAATACTTTTTTTTTGTAAATACATATAGTACACCCAGACTCAAAACAAACATTTGTTTATACCACAAAATGTTTATCCTGGGTGGGAATCGATCCCACGCACTTCAGCTCTTGGAGCAGACATACTACCAATGAACCAACAGGGCTGGCAAATTAGTTAAACAGAGACGATCCAATCGCGCTTCCTTGCGGAAGGCCGTTCTTACCTTGACTTTTCTAGCTGGAGGGGTCCTGCCCTGGCGCAACAACATGTTCTGCTGCCTCAGTTCCCTGTTCTCCTGCTCGAGCCGCTGCAGCTCCCGCTGGTACCGAGCCTGTAGCGCCAGCACTTCCTCTTGTAATGCGTGCACACGCTTCTCTGAAATATCGTAGGACATTACACACACCGCCACCTGACCCTAAACCAAGCGAATCTTATACAATTGAAGTCAAATAACTGAAAGAACTAAATGCTACTAAGCTGCACGAAGCTGCTTCGCTATCATTCATGTCTTCATCATTGAACTTTCCCCCCAACTCGCTGGTGCTGCTATGCCAGCGGCCCAGAGCCTCGCTCCGGTGCTTCAAGGAGCTGGGTTGTCTCGGGTAGACGCTGGCAGGGGGAAATGCACACCAAGCGGGATGTCAGTGCAGGAATTATCTATAATAACTAATTTATAATACATAAAGAACAAACATTTGTATATACCACAAAATATTTGTCCTGGGTGGGAATTGAACCCACGCCCTTAACACAGCTCTTAAAGCAGATTTCTTTTCACTTGGTGATTTTCAGATTTTCTTTCATTTGGTGGTAGATCTCCTTAGCAGGAAGTCGTCTAGGTGGGTACCACCGCAGTACCAGTTATTCTGCCGCTAAGCAGTAGTGTGTAAACATTACTGTGTTCCGGTTTGAAGGGTACTGCAGCTAGCATGTAGGATGTTGAGACTAACCATCGAAAGTCTTAAAGTAATGAGCGCCAAAGCAGTGATACGCTGCAATGGTCGTGGACAGGCGTTATCTCTTACCATCAGGAGAGCGTCTCGTTTGTCTCATTACTTTTTACATTAAAAAAAACCAGTTTTCTTACGTGTTAATTCTTTATATACTAGTGTTACAAGCGTCGATTAGACTGACCGTATATGCTGGAGTCTTCCTTGCCCGTGCGCTCGGGCGGCGGCGGAGGTTTGCTCTTCAGGTTGTTGACAATGGGCGCGGACTCTGCAGAGCAATGCACTAACACTGTTATGGTAACGCGTCCAACAACTAACTTACAAACGCCACGTGCATCCAAGCTAACAATCAAAGATTATAGTATATGTATACATCGATGTACTATGCCAGCGGCCCAGAGCTCCGGTACTTTAAGGAGCTGGGTTGGCTCGGGTAGACACTGGCAATGCATGCGGGGGAAATGCACAATACACCCCAAGCGGGACGTCAGTGCAGGACTCATCGCCCCCACTTTCAATAAGAATATATGACGCGATCTCAGTTGGGGAAGAACTGCTAGCACAGTTACAAAGCGTAAGACTTTGTTTACAATCAGTAAGATATTTTTTTAAAGGAAGTAAGACGTTTTTTTACAAGGAGTTAGACGATTTTTTACAAATAGTAAGATGTGCAGCGAATGCTGATTTGCCTACATTACATATTGTAAAAATTATTTTGCGAAAAGTAATATGTTTGAAGTCAATTTTATCAAGAGTAAGACTACTTTTTACATAAGAGCAAAACTACACAATATGTAATGTCGTGTAGCGATTTACCGATATGTCCCTGGTTGCTGGCGGCAGCGGCTGCGACGGCATCCTCGTATCGCTGCTGAAGCCAGGACTGGAGCTCCAGTGCTCGAGCCATGCCTGCTTCCTTCAAACGGGGATCTAAAGACAAACAAACGATTTTAAAACCAGCTCATTTCCATCCACTGCAGGTTATACGCTTTCTTTCGTTCATGCTCACGCTCTGTAACAGCATAACAGATACGAAATTTGGTATGCTGGTAGGTAATATGCTAATTAACACTTTTTTTTTCACTAATTTATCTGCAATCGGCTATTAGCCATAATCAGATCTTCTCTTGGATAATTTAGTGTGTATGTAGTTAGTTTATTTCTTCTGTTTTCTGTGTTTTAGTGTAGTAATCAAGCACTCAATCAAGTGGATAAGGTCTCATTTTCCTTACACACTGGACAACTGGGTTAATTTTGATTCACAAAAAAGTTATTTATTTTAATTTAAACGATTTCCAAAATGGGGAAAGCCTATTTGACCTAGGTTTACTACAAATAATTACAAAAAAAAAAATGTAAACTAAAGTTGATAAAGGTCACGGACCCCAGTGCCTGTGGAGCATATAATTATAAATAAATAATAAAAAAATAATTTACAAACCCATCTGCAGCTGATCGCTGATCTTGTCTTTGGCGTCGATGAGTGTAGCAGTGAATCGACCCCACTGCTCATTGTCCGGGAGTAATTCATTCACCCAACCCATATCTGGGAGGCCGTCCTTCCATTCTACATATTTCTAGAATGATACAAAATAAGCATCTCAATAGATATAGATAGATAGATATAACTCTTTATGGTGCACATCATATCTAGTAAAGAGTACAGAGAGATATCTGCTTCATTTATGAACAATCATTAGTGAGCATTTATTATAACTGTACCTTCTCTCAATCCCTTATCAATAAGTATAGAATTTAGCTAATTTTGAAGTCCATTAACAGATGACACACATCCTTAGCTAAACTGTTCTAACATTATATATATTTATTATATTACTAGCTGCGCCCCGCGGTGTTACCCGCTACATGTTTACAGGATAAAAGTAGCCTATGTTCTAATCCAGGGTCTCGGCTACACCCATACTAAATTTCATCCAAATCCGTTCAGTAGTTTTCGTGTGATAGAGTAACAAACATCCATCCATCCTAACTTTCATATTTATAATATTAGTGGGATGAGTAGGATTGGAGATAAGTAAATAGCTCACCTTATTAAGCGTCATGCCGCCTCCCACAGCACCTCCGAGCAGTAGGTACCGTATTTTCAGCACACCTCGCACCGCCCGCGCTACTAACATACCATACTGCCGCCGCTGCACCCAGCTTGGATCGGGCCGGTGGAGGATGACGCGCCGGCCCGTGTATACGCAGAAAGCAACCGCTCGTGTCTCTAGGATACTCCATGACGTGCGCTTGTATGTTATTCTGAAAGTCGAAATTATAAAATTATCATCTGCAGGTTATATGCGGTTTTCTAACTATTAATAAATAAATACTAACAATTAGATAACAATAGAAAATAATTAGATATAGATAACTAATAAAATGAAATAAAAATACTGGAGGACATATTCACACAGCGCCATCTAGCCCCAAACTAAGCAAAGTTTGTACTATGCGAACCAGACAACCAGCAGAATACTTAAATACTTTTTTTTTTAAATACATACAGAACACTCGTAACCTAACAAACATCTATCTTAGTCATACAAATATTAGTCCTGATTGGGAATTGAACCCACACCCTTCAGCTCTCAAGCAGAACTTTACCAAATGAGCTAACAAATCAGTCAAAAAATTATTATATTTTATTTTTAACAACCTAACCAGATTTGACTATTGTTAGATACACTAACAGGCTATTGCAACATGTAGCTAGGTACTTGCCTAGTAACTGATTAATTAGTTTTATCTCAAAATCAGACCTACAGATAATGTTTGTGCTGAGATTGTCTACTAGAAAACAAGTTATACAATATGTGATACTATACTGCAAGACCACAGAAAACATACAATAAGTCCAGTCAATTAAATCTGATATGTAAAGTTTTTTAACATTTTATAGCCAAATGAAGATCTATTTAAAGTAAAAAATAAAAAAGCTTATTGAAAAACAAGTTTTGTCTAGATATTTATGTTTTAAAGATTACTGCTTAAGCCGCAGCTATATAGCAATGTTGATAGTGAAGTGAATCTTTGTTGTTTTGTATTGAACAGATTTTCTCATTTGATTGTAAATCAAGTCACATGCCATAATCAAGGTCATTGCCAGCAATACGTACAGTATTTTAATAAATCTCCGAAGACGTGAAAATGTTCAATACCGGTTAAATAAGTTAGGAATAGTTAAAAAGTTGGGCAAGTTCAATGATCAATGTTGAAGTCCAAAAGTAAAGTAGCGTGAATTGATCATGTTTTTTTTATTGAGACGCTCACCTCATACGGTTGTGCAGTATCCTCGACATTGTTTACGTAATTTTCTTCAATTAAGTCAAGTATTTCATAACCAACCGAGATGACTTCAGTAGAACATAAACAGGGAAAATTTTTATTTCATAACCTCTACCGGTTATCTTTATTAATCTCTCAAAAACTTAACCATGCAATTCAATACACCACAAACAAATGGCTACACAATTAACTTGTAAATAAATCTAAATCATCTCATTTTTTCATTTTTTTCTACTCTGACAAAATTCATGATTCTTTTTTCTTTACAGACTGACGGAGAAAGAAGCAAGAGTTATCAGTCACGTCAAAACAGACAAAATGATATTTTTTTTCTTTTTTTGACATAGTAAATTGATATTTTGAAGTATTTGATGAAAAATTAAGTTCACGCTGGAAGCCATAACAAGCAAATGAAGGTTAATTATTCAATTTATTAACGTTATAAAAAGTTCAAAACCTAAAAACATTCTCAGAAACATCAAGCCGTTACTTTAGTTTTGCCCTTAACCAGAAGAATAATAAAAAAAATAGATTGCTAAACTAAAAAAAAAAAACTGACGTCAAAATGTTGTCAATTTACCCAATTTCATGAAGTAGCAATTTTATTAAAAATATCACACTAAAAAATAATTTTCTATCGGGGTTGTATTCGCGACAGCTTTTATCGTCAATAATTATTGTATTTTGTGATAAACAACAAGTGTGGACAGGTGCAATGATCCGATTTCATTAATGTTGACCGTCTCCGTGCGTCGATACTCTTCAAGTCCTCAAGTGAGTGTTATTTTTTTCGATACTTGTGATGGTTCAGATTAATTAACTATTCCAAGAGGAAGCGAACCGATGATATCAGAGTTTGTTGTGTAGTGATGTAATGAGGTCGTTTGCTTCTGGGGTTTCTTTGCAGGAATAATCAGTGTTATTTTTAGACTTAAGTGCGCTTATGTCTGTTTGTTTGTCTGCTTCCCATAAAGCAACATTATTTTGTGGATATATTGTGGATAACGTTTTCTCCATTCAAACAAATGGAGACATACAAGATAGATTACAAAGTTGATTTTGTAAGGAACTTTATATTGGTTATGGTTATTTTGCAGTCTCAAATTTAGGAAACCAAGTCTGAGGCCATGCCCATTAGACAGCAAGGGCATGCCACTTTTGCTTTGTTATTTTCTCTTGTATAAAACAACTATTATTCATTTATAAAACAAAAATATGAGAAGTATTACCCTGCCTAAAGCTATTTACCTATTGCTCCATTACTTAAGCATATTTTTTTGAAACCCTGATATAAAATGTGAAACCATCTGAAATATCTCCAGACTTGTGGTCTTAGAGGAAGTTTAAGTCTACTCACAGGAGTGTTGGCACATTGGTAGCATATCTGATTTAAGAGTTATAGGGTGTGGGTCCTGTCTGGGTATTTTGTATGTAATAAAAGTATGTCATGTATATACAAAAAAAATGTTTTTAAGTATTCTATTAGTTATTTGACTTCCATCATACAAGCTTGATGATGCTGCTTGAACCTACAATATTTATTTATCTCGTTGAATGTCACACAAACAAGGAACTGTAGCTAGCTTATATCTATGCTGTGTAATTTCAGACCTTGAAATTCTTAATTTAGATCAATTTATTGTTTGCATGATGAGGTATAAAATGAGTATTTATCCTTGTGAATATATACAATAAATGTGAAAGAGTTTGTTGGCCTTTCTTTCTCGCAGCAAGGGTACAACATATTCATATGATTTTTGGTATTGATGTAGATTAAAAAATAAAATAAATATTGTTATGTGACCCCGAACTTAGCAAAGCTATAAAAGTCAGATAACAGTCTGTTTCTTATGTTATCTATTTATTTTTTGGTTGCCTGGAAGAGATTGCTGTTAGCGATAACACCACCACTTGTGACATTCGTTCATAAGGTTATTTTGTTTTATGTATTTTTTCTGTTTATGGTGCCAATGACCCACAGGGCTGTAGAATGGTGGTTAGAGACTGATAGTTAAGCAAGATTTATTTATTAAACAAAATAAAAAATACCTTAAATCATACTATTTACAAAATGTATACAAAAAATTTAGTTTAAAAAACCGTCAGAGGAGGGATATGTGGCCAGAATGCTGGCAACATATCAGATGGCAGATCTTGTCGTATATAAATAAATAAATAAAATAAATATCGTAGGACGATAAACACAGCGCCATCTGGCCCCAAACTAAGCAGAGCTTGTGTGATGGAAGTCAGATAACTGATAAAATACATAAATACTTTTTTTTTTGTAAATACATACTTATAATACATACAGAACACCCAGACACAGAACAAACATTTGTTTATTCACAAAATGTTTTGCCCTGAGTGGGAATCGAACCCACGCCCTACAGATCTCAAGGCAGATATACTACCAATGAGCCAACGGGGCTGTCTACAATATATAGAACATTATTGTGAGTGAAACGGCAGGTTGGAGCTAGTTAACTATATTAGTTTTATCACTGATTATGTGAGTAAGGTCAGAATGCAGTGGAATGATGCAATGACAATTTACTTCATTTCAAATGAGTCATATACATAAAAATAAGCTAGCTATGATATGATGCTATATAATTTCACTCTGTTACTTTTTTAAATGTTTCCTCTAACATAAATCCAAATATGTGTTTGTTGGTTTATTTGAGCTTTCACACTGTAGTACATATTAGTAAATTAGTAATATTTATTGGTCATGCATAAAATGTTACAGGCATGTCACTTGTAACAAAAAAATTATACAATTACACTTTGAATAATTCAGTAACTTAACTTAACTTTTTATCATCATTTACATTAATAATCATAGATATAATACAATATACATAATTATATTATGCAGTGTAGTATTTCTGCTGTGGACCTCTGAAATGGAGAAGCCTTTCAGACTTCATCTGAGGTGACCAAACTCCTGACTCTGAAAAGTAGAAAAACATACCAGGAACATCTTTGGAGTTGCAAATATTCATAGGTATTGGTGATAATTTACCATCAGGCCTGCTATACTTTATTATTTAAATAAAGTGACATTCATTGTTATTTATAAACCGAAATACCGAAGTCATACACAATTATACAAGTGGCAGATATGGTTAGTGGTCAGTGGCACAATGCTATCATTCTGTTATCACCTTACAGCTTCCAATGCACTCAAGGAAAACAGTATTTTTGTATTATAATTATTTACACTTTATATGTATTTATTTCTAATAGGATAATATACATGTATATACACTTATCGATGTAGAGATGATAGCCCAGTGGTTAGCGCGGTAGGTTCGCATGCCGAAGGCCGTGGGTTCAACAATGAGCTTGAGCTGCCGGTGAAAGAATACATCGTGAGGAAACCATAGCATTGGTGGTAGGGTACTTTAGTACTAAGCTGGCTAGTTACCATCGTCAAGTTGAAAATCTGCCGCCAAGCACCTAACTGAGTGGAGACCTGCGTAAAAACACTAGATGCTGAAAGCTGTTGACCGTGCTCAGTCGCGTGCATTGGGAGAGGCCTACGTTCAGCAGTGGACAGGGAAGGGCTGATAATGATAATGAAAGTCACTTAAGGTTAATGGTTTTTTGAGTTTTTTTTTTTTTTAGGGTTGACAGGCTAGTTGTTTTGACCACAGCTCACCTGATGTTAAGTGAAGGTGTGGTCGAAGATGGTAAAGCACACCTAGCCTGGAATGGAGTTTTGGTAAATGGTTTTTTACAGTTGAAAGAGTTTTTTTTTCTACAGCTCACCTGATGTTAAGGGAAGCCAAGAGCTATATTATATTCCTTTTTAGTCTCGTTGCATAAATTCATAAAAGAAAAATTTCATTTAATTTGCTTTTAAGTGTATGAATAAGAACTTGTAAAAAGTTTAATAACCTATTATTGCTGTGGAGGTAAAACCTGATATTCAGAGGTCAGAGAAGGTTAAGCCGATGACTGTTTACATGTTCAATGCGAGGATAAATATTTTACTTCCTGACTCTCTCTGCTAGAGGCTCTACTGTTTTTGCAAGGATTTTATTTCACTTGGAGCACGCTAACCTAGAAGATCGATTCACTCGCGACTTGAAGACATCCAGATTGTATCTATCGGGGAATCCACTCGGGCATCGAATTCCATTGTTTAGCGGTTCGTTCGTTTGCTGAAGATGCGGTCTACAAAAAATGTCATTGAAAAATTTGTTTCACGAAATCTGCTGTGAGATTTCGTAATAAAAAAATGTAAATTTAAATGTATTTAGCAATAGATAATAATTAACCTTTTTTTTAATTTTCGAGTAACGTGAGAAATACCTCAGAAATCGAAGTTGTGACGCGCACGATTTCGCGTATCCGCCATATTTTTGCTTTGTTTTATGTGACCTTAGCGAGTATAGTATTAGACTGACAATCGACTGCAGTAATAAAAGAAACATCACCTTATTTGTATTAAACTCCATTCCACTAAGCCGAAACACTTTATTACAAGTTACATTGTTTTCTCGTCATCTCATGATGAAGCGAGAAGGTAGGTAGTTCATTGGGACTATTCTTGTGACCGGAAACGCTACTGAAATGTAATAGGATAGCAAAATACGTAGTTTTGTAAGTTTTATAGTTGTTTTGGATTTGAAATCAAACTTCCAAACCGATTTTGATGAAATTATTATGGGAACACTCTGAAAGTGAAGAAAGATACCTCTTTTCACTTCTCTCCTCTCTACTCTTTCAAATAAAAAAAATAAAATGTCTTATAATAAATTGCACAATTAAATTTTATTTGTATTTGTATTAAGTGATTATTGTATGCCTCAATGGGCGCAGCATGTTAAGACGTTTCATCATAAATAATATCCCATGTCCTATGTATATCTTATCCTGTGTGGATATTAAGCGGAAATAAACTTAATATATACCTTGAATATTCAAAATTAACTTCCGCAAAGTAACGCCTGAATCGATCAATATCATATGTTACATAGACTCTGACAAAAAAAAAACAATTGAATACAAGGAAACTAAATCTGTTGTTAATGTCAGAGTTGCAAGGAAACAACCAAAAATATAACCTAACCGAATTGAGACCCTTTCTTTTTTGAAGTCGGTTAAAAAGTGCTAAGAACTAGGACGATCATGTTATCGTATGTAGAGCATAGGGATGTAACATTGTGAAATCTTATTATCGCAGTGATTTAATTGATAGCAATCAAAGATACAACTATATCTTTTAATTGATAAGCAATTGGTTCGAATTGTTATTGTAATTCTGTGGACATCATCCACAGTGTGATGTAATTTATATTTCAAAAATAGAAAATTAAAAAAAGAACAATTTTAATAAGAATAGTTACAGAATATCTGACTCGATCACACCTGAAGAAGATGTCCCATTTATAAACTAGAAATGAGATCATAATCTTTAATAATCTTTTTTCTTTAGAGTCCTTAAAGGAGGCAACACACTGAAAATGCCCCGGGTACTGTTTGTTTGCCATTTATCAAATTAAAAAAAAACGGCAAAACTTGATTAATAATTTTTATTTATTTCATAATACACAACAGAATGTAATAGTATTAATTTTCATGAGTTATAGCTAAAAGATTCCCAATTAAAAGCCCTAAGAGTAATAAAAATACAACGTCCTAAAAATTGTGATCAGAGTTTTGGCGGGAACGCAGAAAGAGTCGTGTCGTCGCCCCATTGTATTTTTTTTTCTAAAAATAGTGGTGTTTTATTCATTTATGGTACCGAATTGCGAACGCCAGTGTGGGAAAGTGATATAATGTGGTGAAACATGATTTTTCGTGTTGCTTCCAAAGCTCCATCGAGCTTATAGTTAGTCGTCACTACTTTACTAAAGCATGACTGGATTTGATTTACACGGACTTGACCAACACTGGACTATGACTACGTTTTAACTTATGAAACTTGAAAATATCAAAACGCTTGACACTGGCAAATGCACAAAATGAGACGCCAAAATCAAAGAAGAAGAAATCGTGATCAATTTATTTGTAAAAAATTTGAATTTGTTTCGTGCGTTTTTTGTAATTTTGTCATTGTTCAAAGCGGCTAAAAAGATCGGCGTCTACTATACGATCATCTCCAAAATAGTGCAGAGTGCTTTGCCCCATATAGAATAATTAACACATCTCTGATACAAAATCACCTTTGTTATCTTAACTAGTAAGGTCAAATTCCAATGCCACGAGATGAGGTCATCAGGATCCAAATGCATATAGGTGGATGCTATGTTAGGAAGCACTTATGAATCAATCTCAAGTGTGGGATGAGTCAAGAATGTAGACTCACCGTTGACTTGTATACCACATTGTAAGGACATTACATGGGAAATATTCTCAACAGTATCAACTTGGAGAGGTTTTTTTTAAAATGTAAAAGTAATTAGACGAACGAGGCACTCTCCTGATGGTAAGAGATAACGCCTGTCCATGACCATTGCAACGATACACAGAAGAGCAACAAAACAAAGTCCAGGGCTTGTTTTTTTAAATCAAAACATACAATTTTGATAATTCTTCAATCTTTCGTACTGGAATACAGTAATGTTTATACACTACTGCTTGGCGGTAGAATGTCTTATACTGCAGTGGTACCTACCCAGACGACCTTCAGCCGAGGAGATCTGTATTCCGTCAGTTACCAAACTAGCATGTATTTAAGAGTATTTGATTGTTTCAAGCGTTTGCGGAAGTTTATTTTTAGTATTTAAGGTAAATATTTAGTTTATTTCCGCTTAAGGTGGTTCGATTTCCATAAAAATAATTTTTTGCCATTTATAGACAAATGGAGCATAATTTTACAGTGAAATCGCAGCTGCTGGCATTTATTTTGGTCTTTATTTGCGGGAAATCACAATTGCTTGAATAAATAATTTTAGTTTTTTTTCTCTTTCAATTATCATCCAGTAAGTTAGACTTTAAATTAAACCCTCATTACTGTTGTAACCGAAACGACTGTTAAGCGGAAATAAACTAAATATTTACCTTAAACACTCATGTATATAAAATTACCAGTAATTTTAATGTTATTAATAAGGTTTGTTGTTATTGTTTTGTTGTTGTTGTTGTTGTTGTTGTTATGTTGTTTAGGTTTGTATTTTTAGATTTAATTTGTGTTAAATATACACATATTTGTATATGCCCTGTGTGCAGTCGGCCTTAAACCACAAAAGCTTTGTATGTAACAATAGATAACAATAATCCTATTTCCGTTTATTGCAGGGACGCTGATAATGCTGCGGTAGTCACGCACACACTGGCAAATACTACACTGTAAGTTAATCTATTTTTACCCGACTACACAAAAAAGAGACCTCTAGACTCCTAGACCACTTGGATATTATATTTTGCATGACTACCGACGCGCCTTAACATTCCGCGTGTCTTAGGATATTTGACGTACCCAAATTAAGTTGAAAATCGACCGCTAAGCACCTAACGGTGTGTTCCAGCGGTCTCCCATTCCAGGCTAGGTGTGCTTTACCATTTTCGATCAAACCGTCACTTAGCACTTAGTTTGTTAACCATAAAAATAAAATTAGGCGATACCTATCTTATTGCTTTTCCTCCGGCAGCCGGCATGGCGTCCGTGTGGAAGCGGTTGCAGCGGGTCAACAAGCGGGCCGCCAAGTTCCAGTACACCGCCTCCTACCACCGCATCGAACTCGAAACCTCGCCTAAATGGTAACTCGACTCATATATGTATATACTTCATCATTGTCATCCCCTCGCTGTCCACTGCTGAACGTGGGCCTCTCCTAATGCAAGCAACTGAGCTCGGTCGACAGCTTTCTGTAGCCAGAATTTGGTGGCCGCTTTATGCAGGTCGTCCTACACTGCGCTTGTCTGCACGCGGTCTCCACTCAAAACTAGTCTACTCCACCGGTTATCGGTTCTTTGAGATCGATCGGTCCACTGCCACTTCAGCTTACTAATTATTTGAGCTATGTCTGTGACTTTAGTTCTATATTAAATTACTTTCCCACAATCGCGCTTGTAATTCGGTACTTTATGAATAAAACACTACTATTTTTATACATAAACACTCGAAAAAACAAAAAAAATCTGCCGCCAAGCATCTAACGGTGTGTTCCGGCAGCCTCACTTGAGAGCCAGTTGCATTCCAGGCTAGGTGTGCTGTACCATCTTCGACCACACCTTCACTTGACATCAGGTTAGCTGTGATCAAACACCTAACCTGTCAACCATAAAAAAAAATTACAATGGGGCGACACGACTCCTTTCGCGTTCCCGCCAAAACTCCAGTTCAGGGCACTATCTGTGGCTGAAGTTATCTGTGGTATGCTTTAGTTGGTGCTGTACGTTACAGGAAGCCTAACAAGCTCAGTGTGGTGTGGACACGTCGTTCGCGGCGGGTCGTCACGGAGCCGCTGGAATGGGAGCCCTCACTCAAAGACCCTCTCAAGTAAGTACTCCGGGTCAGACCTGTTTTTTAGGGTTTCGTACCCAAAGGGTAAAAACGGGACCCGATTACTGAGACTTCGCTGTCCGTCCGTCCGTCCGTCTGTCACCAGGCTGTATCTCAAGAACGGTGATAGCTAGACAGTTGAAATTTTCACAGATGATGTATTTCTATTGCCGCTATAACAACAAATACTAAAAATAAAATAAATAATTAAGGGGGCTCCCATACAATAAAAGAGGTTTTCGCCGTTTATTATAGATAATGGTACAGAACCCTCCGTGTGCGAGTTCGACTCGCACGTGACTGGTTTTTTTAACGACACACTCGCCAAGAAGATACCGATTCACTCTCGACTTGAAGACACCCAGATTATATCCAACGGGGAACACCCACTCAGGTAGCGCATTCCACTGTCTAGCAGTCCGCACAATGAACGAAGATTGAAAACGTTTCGTTTGAGTTTTTGGAACGTCGACCGAGAAACGATGTCGCCGTTTTGAGCTTCTGGCTGTCCGAAAGAAAAAAGGGCTTGGGGGAATTATACCATGTAGTTCTGTTTCTATAAACTGTCCCACTGCTGGGCGTGGGTCTCTTCTCACGGTGAGGAGGGTAAGGCCATAGCCCACCACGCTGGCCAAGTGCAAGTTGGTATACTTCTTACATCGTCAAAAACTTAAAGAACCTCTGGAACATTTAGGTGTTTTCACGATGTTTTCCTTCACCGTTTGAAGTAATCGCCAATACGCGCGTAACTTAGACAACAGAGGTGCGTCGCTGTAATGGTTATGGACAAGCGTTATCTCTTACCATCAGGAGAGCGTCTCGTTCGTCTTATCATCTTACCGTCCCGATTACCATCTCTACATAGTATATAACAAAGTCGCTTCCCGCCGTCTGTACGCTTAGATCTTTTAAACTACGCAACGGATTTTAATGCGGTTTCCATCAATAGACTGAGTGATTCAAGTTGAAAATCTACCGCCAAACAAGTAACGGTGTGTTCCGGCAGCGTCACTTGAAAGCCAGATCCATTCCAGACTTGGTGTGCTTTACCATCTTCGACCACACCGTCACTTAACATCAGGTGAACTGTGGTCAAACACCTACCCTGTCAACAGAAAAAAAGACCGGTGTAGATAATGTTGCACCCGTGCGAAGCCGGGGCGGGTCGCTAGTAATTATTAAAAATATTTTTTTATCGGACCATCACTCTTACCTACATCAGTGATGATGAACCAGTTGGCACGTGTTTGTGATGGTGGTGTGTTGCAGGGGCTCGGTGATATTCTCGGTGCCGGAGAACCAGACGGTGACCGTGACGCTGTTCAAGGACTCGCGCACCAACGAGCTCGAGGACAAGGACTGGACCTTCGTGCTTGAAGACGTTAGTATCACGCAACACCATGTGGGAATTCTGGCAGAAATGTGGAAATGACAGAATAAATGTCGTAGGACACATACAGCGCCATCTGACGCCAAACTAAGCAAAGCTTGTACTATGGGAACCGGATACCTTATAATACTTATAATACACAAACACACACGAACACACACACACCCACACAAATATATTTTATGTCACTCGACTCAGCATAATGCCGACTGCAACCAGCCAGCGCTGGTCTTCCGTCGGTACAGGTATTAAGTATTCTATCAGTTATCTGTCATAGTACAAGCTTTGCTTAGTTTGGGGTCAGATGGCGCTGTGTGTAATGTCCTAAGATACTTATTTATTTGATCATGATACACTTAAATACATACTAAATATTTTGAAGTAACTTGTAACATTGGTGTTATCAACAAAATACAGTGTAAACTCCATGTAACGTCACTCGATTTAACGTCAAACTCCTTAAAACGTCGGAATTACTCGACTTTGGTTGGTTTGCCTTGTTGTCCATACAATGATGTACTCTATGTAGCATCACGCACACTCTACATAACGACCACAATATATCGTTATAAAGCAAGTAATTTCGGGAACTAATAAAGCACCTACTGTTTGTTTGTTTCTAAGTTGCCGAAATTGATAAGAACAGCAGTTAAGTACGTTCTTTTGTTTGTCATTTTGTTGTTTTATTGTCTGGCCCGTATTCACCTCGACTGTCGGCATCATACGAACCAGAGATTCTAAGAAATTCGTTCTTTTGTTACTTTGCACGTGTTTGCCTCAGTTGCTAGACTGTCGTTAGGTTATTATTATGCATTTTCAACACGTTATCATATTCTTAGTTTCTCACAAACTTTCTTCTCCATATAACGACAACTCTCTATAACGCCAGAAAATACGCAGTCGCTATATAGAGTTTACACTGTATTTGTATTTAATGCTGAAAGTGCGTTGCCGAAACGCAAGAAAAAAAAAGTAAAAATGTTGGTGAACTCTGGCCAGGTATCGATAACGGGCAAGCGGCGCCGCCTGGCGGTGGCTTCCATCAACATGCGCAAGTACGCGAGCCTCGAGCCGAGCGCGCGGCCCGTGTCCGTGCCGCTCGACCCCACCACGCACAAGGTGGCCGCCGCCGCCGTGCACCTCACGCTGCACTGCGTGCTGCTCCGGGAGGGGCAGGCCACGTCAGTATCCTGTACCTTACACTTTAAAAAAAAAATCATATTAAAAAAAGTTGTGACACTTTTTTCAGGGTTCCGTATACAAAGTATAAAACGTGACCCTATTACTAAGACTCCGCTGTCCGTCTGTCACCAGGCTGTGTCTCATGATCCGTGATAGTTGGACAGTTGAAATTTTCACAGATTATGTATTTCTGTTGCTGCTATAACAACAAATACTTTACACATACTTTATATATACGTTCTACATATTATTATTGTTATTTTCTAATATTTATTTGTAGTGTTTTTTGTTGTTGTAGTGTTGTGTGTGTCAAAATAAATGTTTTATTTCTTTCTTTCTAAATAATAAAAAAACAATAAAATAAATATTTAAGGGAGCTCCCATACAACAAACGTGATTTTTTTGCCGTTTTTATAGATAATGGTACGGAACCCTCCGTGCGCGAGTCCGACTCGCACCTGGCCGGCTTTTTTAAAAACCGGGAAGTGTTCATTTCCCAGGTGGTCCCTTTGAAACAATAAAATAATTTTACAAACCGGTTCAGGCGTCTTCCGAGTAATCATGTGAGTGTGATCTACCAAGTTGTTCAGCTGTCAATGTAGTCATAGTCATAGTCATAGTGTATTATTGTAGGGATGAAGACATGCAGTCGCTCGCGTCTCTTCTCTCGGTGAACAACAACTCCGACATCGCTGTACTCGAAGACCTGGAGGAAGACGACACCTACACGCTCTCCGACCACTCCACCAGGCAGGTCAGGCTACTTGAACGCTATTACGGCGAAACTACTTATCTGAAAGGGGGTTTTTAAACACGCCATTGTTAAACCCACTAATATTATAAATGTGGAAGTTTGGATGGATGGATGTTTGTTACTCTTTCACGCAAAAACGGATTTGGATAAAATATAGTATGGAGGTAGCTGAGACCCTTGATTAAGAAATAGGCTACTTTTTGTACATGTAGCGGGTACCACCGCGGGGCGCAGCTAGTAACTGATAAACTAAATAGTTCCTTTCCAGGCGACGGTGTGGTCGAAGATGGTAAAGCACACCTACCCTGGAATGAAACTGGCTCTCAAGTGAGGCTGGTGGAATACACCGTTAGATGCTTGGCGGCACATTTTCAACTTGAGTGTGGTAGCTAGCCAGCCTAGTACTAGAAAGTACCCTACCACCATGCTATGGTTTCCTCACGATGTTTTCCTTCACCGGCAGCTCAAGCTCATTGTTGGGGTTAGCGCGTGCGAACCGACCGCGCTAACCACTGAGCTATCATCGCTATAAATATATACGCTAGTTTACATTTTACCGATAACCCTAGTCGCAGTCTTAGGTTGTTTGAGAGCTTGGTATTCGGCGTGTAGCTGTAGGGGACCCGTTACTGCCGCAGATGTTCGACCTCCGGCAGCAGATGGAGGAGATGACGCAGAGCCTGACGAACAGCGATATGGCGGCCACGCCCAACAGCGTTCAGAGCCTGAAGCTGGACTCGCGGGGCAGCCTCACGCCCACCGCGACCTCCCCCGGCACGCCCACGCCCGCGCACGACGAGGTAACCTACTCGCTCTTATCTGTCACATGTACGCGTGACCTGACTGTCACACGTACGCTCATAAAGATCACGCGTGTCACACACGCCTCTACCTGTCACATACACCCTCCTTTTAGATACACACGACCCTATCAGTCACACGTACACCCCTACCTGTCACACGTACGCCCCTACCCGTCACACACTCCTCTACCCGTCACATGCACATCCCTACCAGATACATATGACCCTATTCGTCACACGTAGGCCTCACCTGCTACACGTTCGTCCCTACGTGGCACGCATACATCCCTACCCGTCACACACACGCCCCTACCCGTCACACACAGGCCACTACTCGTCACATACACACAGAGACAATATAAGTGCTACAGAAGTACATTTATTGTTAAGGGAAGATATGCCAATGTTAACAGCTTGAAAAATATGAAACATGTTTTTATGTCATACATGTGATGTCTTCTCAAGATTCTTTTTTTTCCACATTGGAAGTTTTTTTTTTATGCAAAAATTAATGAGACGAACGAGATGCTCTCCTGATGGTAAGAGATAACGCCTGTCCATGACCATTGCAGCGATACACAGAGCTTGGACAGCCCCGTTGGCTCATTGGTAGTATATCTGCCTTGAGAGCTGTAGGGCGTGGGTTCGATTCCCACTCAGGGCAAACATTTTGTGAATAAACACAATCATGTTTGTTCTGTGTCTGGGTGTTCTGTATGTATTTACAAAAAAAAAGTATTTAAGTATTCTATCAGTTATCTGACTTCCATAGCACACACTCTGCTTAGTTTGGGGTTAGATGGCGCTGTGTGTAATGTCCTATGATATTTATTATTTGTTTATTTATATCCTGAAAACATGTAGCGGGTAACACCGCGGGGCGCAGCTAGTTATTAATCTAACCTATTTGTTCAGTTTCAGTTTGAAAACACGCCTAAATTCGACTTTAAAAAATATGAATTAAAAACATCTACACCCGTAGAGAAAATAGACAACTTCAAAGAAGTCATATTTAAACCTAAAACCGTTGCGAAAAGGAACCTTAAGCCGCTAGAATTAAAGACCAATTTGAACATCGCGTTGGATCGGAACGACAACGAGAAAGACGAAGACGTGGATAAAACGCCGACAGCGGACATGGAAAAGCTTTTCCCGGGGAAATTCGACAAGGATAAAACTCCGGTAAGTTGTGTTTGTTTTAAAATAACCAAATAATCTAAAAATGTCTGCAATTAGCCGAAAAAGTCTGCAATTGACCGAAAAAGTCTGAAATTGACCGAAAATACTGAATTTATCGAAAAAGTCTGAAATTGATCGAAAAAGTCTGAAATTGACCGAAAATACTGAATTTATCGAAAAAGTCTGAAATTGACCGAAAAAGTCTGAAATTGACCGAAAATACTGAATTTATCGAAAAAGTCTGAAATTGATCGAAAAAGTCTGAAATTGACCGAAAATACTGAATTTATCGAAAAAGTGAAATTGACCGAAAAAGTCTATGCTGAAATGAGCCCCTATTTTGTAACTCCCTGAACTCTGTCTCTATTTTTTTTTGTGTTCGTGTTACAGAATATAAACTTTCTTTCCTATTTTTACGGTTGACAGGCTAGGCGTTTGACCATAGCTCGCCTGATGTTAACTGATGGTGTGGTCATCCTTTCATGGTTAGTAATACTAAAAATAGAAATACACCAAATGTGCCAATTATTATAATTGAAATTCAATTAATTGTAATAAACTCAGTTGTTTTAAGATTAATAACTGTTGTTTTAATTTAACAAATTGTTCACATTTATAGGTACAAGACTTACTGGAGTGGTGTCAGTATATCACTCGCGAGTACAAATCGTGCAAGATTACCAACCTCACGACCAGCTTCCGGAGCGGGCTGGCGTTCTGCGCCATCATACACCACTACCGGCCCGACCTCATGTGAGTACAATACAACCTCAGATAGGAGTTTTGGCGGGAACGCGGGAGGAGTCGTGTCGCTCCGTTGTATTTTTTTCCAAAACTAGTGTTTTGTCGAGTGTTTATGCATAAAAATGGTGGTGTTTTATTCATAAAGTGCCGAATTACAAGCGTGAGTGTGGGAAAATGATATAATGTGGTGAAACATGAGTTTTCGTGTTGCTTCCAAAACTCCATCGAAGCTTTATAGTAAAGTCGCCACTACTTTACTAAAGCATGACTGGACTTGACTGAGACTGGACTTTGACTATAACTAGCTACGAGGACACTTATTTAACTTTTGTAACTTGAAAATATATAAATACTTGGCACTGGCAAATGCTATAACGCGACGCCAAAACCAAAGAAAAAAAAAACCTCAGATAATTGATTGATTCAGGCGTTTTAAACTTTGCGGAAGTTCATTTTGAATATTCAAGGTATTTAGTTTATTTCCGCTTAACACTCGTTTCAGTTACAACAGTGGTGAGGACTTAAATTTATATAATTTGACAACTATTTATTAAATTAAAACTTAATCGTAGGACATTAGGACATTACACACAGCGCCATCTGACCCCAAACTAAGCAGAGCTTGTGCGATGAAAGTCAGATAACTGATAGAATACATAAATACTTTTCTTTTGTAAATACATACTTATAATACATACAGAACACCCAGACACAGAACAAACATTTGTTTATTCACAAAATGATTGCCCTGAGTGGGAATCGAACCCACGCCCTACAGGTCTCAAGGCAGATATACTACCAATGAGCCAATGGGGCTGTCGCTTTATTATAGGTCTATATAATTCCTTCCTGAGATATTATATTATCTACGACTATGGTGACAACTGAAATTGTTTTCTCGTTTGTAGTGATTTCTCCGGTCTGCAACCGGAGTCCGCAGAGAAGAACGTGCGTTGCGCGCTGGACGCGAGCGCCGCTCTCGGCATCTCGCAGGTGCTCACCGTCGGCGACGTGTGCGCGCCGCCCGCGCCCGACCGCCTCGCCGTGAGTACACACTAAACTGTACACACTACACACTACACACTACACTTTACATACTACACTCTACTTTTTAATGGTTGACAGGCTAGTTGTTTGACCACAGCTCACCTGATGTTAAGTGAAGGTGTGGTCGAAGATGGTAAAGCACACCTAGCCTGGAATGGAACTAGGTCTCAAGTGAGGCTGCCGGAACACACCGTTAGATGCTTGGCGGCAGATTTCCAACTCTCGTGTGGTAGCTAGCCAGCCGAGTACTAGAAAGTACGCTACCACCATGCTGTGGTTTCCTCACGATGTTTTCCTTCACCGGCAGTTCAAGCTCATTGTTGGGGTTTGAACCCACGCCCTTCGGCATGTGAACCTACCGCGCTAACCACTGAGCTATCATCGCTACGTACTACACACTGCACTCTACACATTACACATTACATATGGATATATGTATTTTTAATTTATAGTGTGTTTTCCTGTTCATTATTATGCTATTTACTTTTTATTAAGTTTTTTTTTTTAAATATTCACCAACCTGACATCTGTTTCTGTGTTTCTTTGCATCCAAAGGTTGTCTGGAAGAAATCGCTCTAGGCGATAAGACCGCCGTTATACACCTTTTATGTATTATTTTGTTTTGTTATGTTCTTTATCTCTTTTTATGTTTAATATTTGTATAAAAAAAAAGAAATATTGTTGGACATTACACACAGCGCCATCTGACCCCAAACTAAACAAAGCTTGTACTATGGAAGTCGGATAACTTATAGAATACTTAACTAGTTTTTTTTTTAAATACATAGTTATAATAAATACTACAGTACACCCAATGAAAGATGTAATTACAAATCAGCCATCGCCCCCCTAAACCACTTCAACACCCCCATTCTGTCTGGGCCCTTTAGTCCTCCAGCGCTCACAAGGGGGTGTTATCGCCCACTTTGAGAAAGACTGCCATAGCACAAGCTTTGAGACTGGGACTAATATGACATCCCTGTTGGTTCATTGGTAGTATTGTCTGCTACAAGAGCTGAAGGGCGTGGGTTCCATTCCCACCCAGGGCAAGCATTTTGTGATATAAACAAAAGTTTGTTCTGTGTCTGGGTATTCTGTATGTATTTACAGCAAAAAAGTATTTATGTATTCTATCAGTTATCTGACTTCCATCACACAAGCTTTGTTTAGTTTGGGGCCAGATGGCGCTGTGTGTAATCTTGTATGATATTTATAACTTTCTTTGAACAAGAACTTTCTCTTTTAATTTCAGATCATGACGTATTTGTTTCAACTTCGCGCTCATTTTACGGGCAGCGAATTGCAAGTCGAGCAGTTAGGTAAGTATCTACATCTCTCACATAAGATTCCCTTTTCCACCACGGTTTCCTTTTGCAACAGGCGAATTTATAATTGGTTGATTCGGGCGTTACTTTGAGAAAGTTATATATATATATATATATATATATATATATATTTTTAATGTAAAAGGAAATGAGACGAACGAGACGCTCTCCTGGTGTTAAGAGATAACGCCTGTCCATGACCATTGCAGCGATACACAGAACTTTGAGTAACAAAACAAAGTCCAGAGCATCGCTGCTTTGGGGCTCATTACTTTGAGACTTGCGATGGTTAGTCTCAACAGCCCAGTAATTTCGCTAGCTGCAGTACCCTTCAAACCGGTACACAGTAATGTCTATACACTACTGCTTGGCGGCACAATAACTGGTACTGCGGTGGTACCTACCTAGACGACCTCCTGCTGAGTAAATCTACCACCAAGTAGAAGTAGTATTAGTAGTATATATATTAGCGGACGCCTCGCGTAGTTCCCGTTCCCGCGGGAATACAGGGATAAAAAGTAGCCTATGTCATCCGGGGATAGCGTAGCTTCACGACGGTGAAAGAATTTTTTAAATCGGTCCAGTAGTTTTTGAGTTTATTCGTTACAAACATAAAAATACAAATATACAAATCTTTCCTCTTTATAATATTAGTGTACTAGCTTGTCGACCATAAAAAAGAAACGTTTTGGTGACCTTTTCGTATCGATCTGGTGCAGTGATACGATTTTAACTAAACCTTGTGAAGAAACATCAAAAGTGCATAATGTGTGTGTGTGTTTTATGTTAGAAATAAAGTATTGTCTATATTCAGGTAACGACGAGACGGAGTCGTCGTACCTGGTGGGGCGGCACGACACGGACAGCGCGCTGTCCCGCGACCTGTTCTCCCGGGAGGTGGTCACACGCCGCTCGCGCCACATGCCCGACCGGCCGCGCCCCAGGTCTCAACACAACTTTACATCACCCTTAACACGATAGCGACCTCACGTCGCACAGCGCCATCTATCCAGTGACACGTGTCAACATGCATAGCTACAATTTTTTTTATTGATAACACCAATGTTACAAGTCAAATTCCTTAATATAATTTCAAATAAGTAATTTAAATTGTTTTAAAACACTGATTACATATCAATGGATAAAAAATAAAAAGTCAAAATAAAGTATGTCAATTTAAAAAAAAAAACTTTTTTGACATTTTATTATACATTTAATATTTTTTATATTTTCATAATTATTTAATATTAACAGTATATTTATATTGACATAATCTACTTGTATTTATTTTATTAAATACCTTGAATAAAACATAATCAAAGTAAAAACGTATATAACTACTTTTCCTTTCTATATTTATATTTATTATAGTAATTCTTTAGTAATCAATGTTAAAAAGTTTATTATTTTTTTATTATGGTTATTTAGTTCAATGGAGTCAGCTCCCGTGGCCCCGCCCATCGCGCCAGTGCAGGGCCGGCGCCGCTCGCCCGAGGGCGCTCTACGCGGCATCCTGACCCGCGTTCTGCCACCCTCGACCACTCAGCCAACGCCCACTGCGCACTGGTTCACAGATCCCGAGGTATGTTACAATCATGGATACTAATCACGAAAGTTAAACATATTTATAAATAAATTAAAAAAAAAATTATTGTTAAAGTATAGTGAATTTAATTCTTATTTTTATAATATCAAAATAATGAAATCATATGAAGATTAATGCGAAATAAACGTAAAGAAGCGGTCTTAAAAAAAATTACAAAATATGTCAAGTTATTTAACTTGATGTTTGTCATAAAGAAAATAATATGTTAATTATTTTCTTTCTTTCAAATAAATAACTTGGTGGTAGATCTCCTTAGCAGGAGGTCGTCTAGGTAGGTACCACCTCAGTACCAGATATTCTGCCGCCAAGCAGTAGTGTGTAAACATTACTGTGTTCCGGTTTGAAGGGTAGTGCAGCGAAATTACTGGGCTGTTGAGACTAACCATCGAAAGTCTCAAAGTAATGAGCGCCAAAGCAGTGATGCCCTGCAGGCGTACCATGAGGTGTTAGAGCAGTTCAGTATAGGCCCTAAACTGAACCGTTTGGCAAATTCGTACCATGAGGTCCTTATAGCAGGACAGTTTAGGTCGCCGCCATCTTTGTCCGCCGAAACCTAAACATCATCGCAAACTTGTCAGAAAACGGCATTTCGTTCATTCAATTCGTACCATGAGGTGTTATTTGACGTTAGTTGCACCTAAACTGTACCGCCGAGTTGTCAAAATAACGATTCAATAAAAAGTTAATAAATACCGACCGTTTGGTCTGCTTTTATTTAATTTGTGAATTTTCTTGATATTATATCTTTAATAGCCCCATGCCCATGGGAGTTTAAACGTGATGCTGCTTCCTCCCAAGAGCGGCGGGTGCGCTGCCTCAACTGTAGGCGCTTGTTGAACCCTAAAGCAATTACTTGATTTCTATGGAGTAATTCCCACAGCTGCTCTAACTGAGCGTAATTTACCCTTCATAAGCGTTCTGAGGGCTGTCTGTAAGAACAATTTTGATTTACAATAACAACAAACTATTCGAAAAAAAAACGCATGAAATACATAGGTACATAAGTAATATAAAACTATAAATATACTAACGACATTATTATTGACAATGCCAATAATATAAATTTGTAACCACAAAACAGTTTTGTTTGGTTTATTTCGACCTTTGAGTTATATTATATTATTAGAAATCTAAATTTTTGAATTTTGGCGGGAACGCGGAAAGAGTCGTGTCGCCCCGTTGTATTTTTTTTTCAAAACTTGTGTTTTGACGAGTGTTTATGCATAAAAATGGTGGTGTTTTATTCATAAAGTGCTGAATTACAAGCGCGAGTGTGGGAAAATGATATAATGTGGTGAAACATGACTTTTCGTGTTGCTTCCAAAACTCCATCGAAGCTTTATAGTAAAGTCACCACTACTTTACTAAAGCATGACTGGACTTGACTGACGCGGACTATACTTGACCAAGACTGGACTTTTTTGACTATAACTTTAGCTACGAGGACACTTATTCAAACTTGAAAATATATAAATATTTGACACTGGCAAATGCTAAAACGCAACGCCAAAACCAAAGAAAAAAGATCTGAACAACCTTTTTGCTGTCATTCGCAGATGAATAATGAAAAAAAAGTATTTATTAGGTGCGTTCCGAAACAAAGAGTCGTAATTGTTTCTCTGTTTAGAATAATGTTTTTTTTTGGAATTTAAGTAAATGATAGGGTAATCGTAAAAATAAAACTTGTTAATAATTATGCTGTAGTGCAATATAGTATTAAGTAATATTTCACCTTAAAATATCATATCATTATAAAACATTAAGAAAACCGATACTTCCCGACAATCACAATTTCGGAACAGATTTTTCACACGAGATACAATTATACTTTTGTATAGCGTTGTCCTTTTCTTCGGTAGCGGGACAGTATTGGAGCCAGAGACAAGTATCGTTGGTTCTTTGAAGAGCTAGCGATGCAGTTGCGATCCAATTTTAACATGCTCATGGTATGAAATAAAGCGGGACAGTTTAGGTACCTAAACTGAACTGCCCCGCAATTGGATGGAAACGTAAAACCTCATGGTACGCCTGCTGGACTTTGTTTTGCTACTCAAAGTTCTGTGTATCGCTGCAATGGTCATGGACGGGCGTTATCTCTACCATCAGGAGAGCGTCTCGTCAGTCTCATTACTTTTTACAATTAAAAAAAAATATATATCGCAGGACATAACACAGCGCCATCTGGTCCCAAACTAAGCAAAGCTTGTTTGATGGAAGTCGGATAACTGATAGAATACATAAATGCTTTTTTTTGTAAATGCATACTTATAATACATACAGAACACCCAGACACAGAACAAACATGATTGTGTTTATTCACAAAATGTTGGCCCTGAGTGGGAATCAAACCCACGCCCTATAGCTCTCAAGGCAGATATACTACCAATGAGCTAACAGGGCTGTCAACTACTTTTTATTTGTAAATACATACTTATAAGGGTGTTCTGTATGTATTATAAGTATGTATGTATTTACAAAAAAAAAAGTATTTATGTATTCTATCAGTTATCTGACTTCCATCACACAAGCTCTGCTTAGTTTGGGGCCAGATGGCGCTATATTTATTTATTTATTTATTTTTTATAATAAATACAAAAACATTTTTACGTGCAGAATTGTGGTGATTGTGTACTTGCAGCCGCTGCCGGCGCGCCCCGAGAAGCTGATGACGCGCAAGGAGCTGACGGACCCGTTCGGCTCCGACGACGACGACGAGGAGAAGCTCCCGCCGCCGGCCGCCGACAGCGACGCCGGCCACACAGGTGGGTCACACCATCAAATGCACATAGTACGTTGCCAAAAACAAACAACGAGAATAACTTGATGCGAGAAGTTTTGGCGGGAACGCGGAAAGACTCGTGTCACTCCGTTGTATTTTTTTCCAAACCTAGTGTTTTGTCGAGTGTTTATGCATAAAAATGGTGGTGTTTTATTCATAAAGTGCCGAATTACAAGCGCGAGTGTGGGAAAATGATATAATGTGGTGAGACATGAGTTTTCGTGTTGCTTCCAAAACTCCATCAAAGCTTTATAGTAAAGTCGCCACTACTTTACGAAAGCATGACTGGACTTGACTGACACGGACTGGACTTGACTTTGACCATAACTATAGCTAAGAGACAGCAGAAATAAGACTTAAAACAAGGCAGTATGGCTTTACAGCTTTAACCTGCCCGATGGGGCAAAATAATAAAAAAAAATATATATAATACTAGTAGCTCGCCCCGGCTTCGCACGGGAAAACAAAACTCGATTAACAATATAAATTGATCGATCCAGTAGTTTCGGAGTCTATTCAATATAAACAAACAAAAAAATTAATCTTTCCTCTTTATAGTTAGTAAAGATGACAACTGTAATAGTTAGACATATGATATTGCGGACTTATTTGTAGCTGTCAATTTGAAACGTCACTTTATTCTATTGTCAATAGTTTTCGCTGCGCATGCTAAGTAATGGTTTTTTAAAAATTTTCACAGCTTGGCTTACATTTTATTGAAGTTTCCATACGAATTAGGGATTGTTTTTTAAATAAAATATAGTCTATGCCCATCACGGATAATGTAGCATTCTAATAATGAAAGAATTATTAATATCGGTCCAGTAGTTTCGGAGTCTATTCAATACAAACAAACAAACAATCAAATCTTTCCTCTTTATAATAGTATAGATAGACTAGCGGACGGACGCCTTGTGGTTTCACTCGCGTAGTTTCAGTTTCCGTGTGAATGCAGGGATAAAAAGCCTACATCACCCGGGGGTAGTGCAGCTTCCCAAAGGTGAAAGAGTTTTTTAAATCGGTCTTGTAGTTTCGGAGCCTATTCAATACAAACAAACAATCAAATCTTTCCTCTTTATAATAGTATAAATAGATTATAAAATACTCAGTAGTTTAGAAAAAAATATCAATTGAGTCATCATAGGTTTACGTTTGACCGTATCTTGACCGATTATAAGCAACGAAGCAGTGTAGTACAGATAACGCTCGTTTTAGACAATAGACAATATACAACACTTTATTTGGGACATAAAACACATTTTAACATAATGAACAATACATACATACAAAATAATAAACAATTAACATAAAACAAAGAAAAAACTTATAGGTATATAGTATATATAAATAAAAATTAAACAAAAGGTTGAAATATATTTTATGTCACAAACCGGCCTCGACTCAGCATAATGCCGACTGCAGCCAGCCGGCGCTGGTCTTCCGTCGAAGCCGTCGTATTTTAATAATTAATGTGTTTAATCTCTATTTAAAGACCATCCAAATTCCCAACAAGAATTTTCTGTACCCATAATGTGTACACAAAAAAAAATCTAATTGTATGTCATAAATTCAGCTAAAACGGAGTCGAAACCGTCAATAGAGCCGGCTACGACCGACCCGCTGATCGCGCCGCAAACGGAACCAACCATCAAAAAACCAGCCGACCCGCAACCAGCTGATCAGCAACCAACTGACAAGAAAGAAAGTGACAGCAAACCAGTGGAGAGACAACCGAGTGAGTATCCGTGAGATTTGGAACGCTCGTCTGCTTTTCCAGGATAACCTGCCCCCTCTCACATGTCAAAACTAGAATATGGATGTCTGTCTGTGACAATAATGACTAGGATTTAATACAACTTAACGGGCAAGTCTTGTGAAATAAGGCAATCGATGTGTTTTTGTCAACATTTTTGTGCCGTTATACATCATGTGGAAGTTTGAAATTAATGAATACTATAGTACATATCCTGAATTATTATGCTTGGAGAAAAAATAGTTTCAAACGCTTTTCGTTTCTTGAAATTATGAAATAGAATATGGCCAAATTATTTTTAATCCGTAATCTTGACATCAAAATAATTATAGGAAAGGCGCAATTTTATAGATGCTAACTTTGATGCAGATACATTTAAGGCTTAGATCTTTTATTGTACGTTTTGTTTATTCTATTAGCAGATAAGTACGGATAGTTTGATGAAAATTTCTGATAGTGCCTGCTGAAAATCTCTTTTCTGCGTTACGTCTGTTGCTGTTTTATTTTGGTAGGCGTTACAAACCATCGAGAATCTCTGAATCTGACAATCTAACGTCACGAGTCTCGTGGTCGTGTATAGCACGTCACGAGAGGGCGCGCGGTGGCGGCGGTACCGAGCACCGCGCGCATGCTTCCCGCCCGTTTTGTATTTGACACTTGACACTGGCAAATATTCAAAACGCGATGCCAAAACAAAAAAAAAACTTCTGTCATAATGTAACAGATAATCAATGTAAAATCCGCTTCCGGCAATAGGAATAAACATTCTGTCTCCTTCTTGCTCGTGGCTATAGTAATTTAACTCTCCTTATCTATTTTAGCGTGACGTCAATGTATTCAAATCTAACGTCAGACGTATATACGTCTGTGTGAGTGGAAAATATCAATGTAGGTGTTCAAGCAGAAGTTCCCACGGTCGAGGACTTGGCCCTTAAACAATATAAATAATAATCCGAAATCTAAATTAATTTACATACAAGTATTTAACGATAGATCCTTCTGAAACCAAAATCCAATCTTAAACCAGGCGATCAACCAACCAACCAGTCGATCGAAACCAGAAACCAACCAGTCGAGAAACCAGTTCAACCGAAACCAATCACTCCGGAGCTGCCGAAACCAACCCCGGTAAGTTTCAAACCGTTCGTTCAGGAGTTTGTGTTGTGGCTGTCAGTTTGAAACGCTAGTATTCGTTTGATTTTTTTTTTATGTAGCCGCGTAGCAACTACTACATAAATAACACCAAGTTTTAGTTTAGGTTTTCAGTCCACAGTTTCTCGCTTATAGACGCGAGATAACGTTCGTCCATGACCATTGCAGCGATACACAGAACTTAGAGTAGCAAACAAAGTCCAGCGCATCGCTGCTTTGGCGCGCATTACTTTCAGATTGTAGTAGGTATTAGATGGTTAATCTCAACAGCCCTGTAATATCGCTAGTTGCAGTACCTTTCAAACCGGAACTGTAATGTTTTCACACTACTGCTTGGCGGCAGAATATCTGGTACTGCAGTGGTACCTAGCTAGACGACCTCCTGCCAAGGAGATCTACCACCAAGTGAAGTAATGATTCTTAAATGAAATACGTAAAATATTTTTTTAAACTGTCTCGCGCCCATACTGTTTTCTTTTTATTGCGTTTCCTATTAGGCGCTCACGATAAGGCTACGCGATTGTGAACCTTATCACGCAATCATATGATATGCGGTCGCATAACTTTATCGTCAGCTCAAAACTTGAATGGCTAGCGATCACAGTACGAGCTGGACTGTATCTGTTTACACAAAAATTTGAAACTATTCCGTTATCAATAAACGAAATAAAACCTTAGTTAGTATTTATAATTACCCTTAAGGTAGACAGAGAGCGAAGTCGCTATTAGTAAACTAGTTTTATTTAATTTAGAATGATTAGAAATTACTCTAGATATCATTTCCATTATTAAACCATGCATTGTAACTGTTGTACCTACATGAGAATTTATTTCTTTTCATTGTACGCTCCAAAACATGGCTTATCGTGTGACGTCACAACGCTTCTCAACCCGCTTGCTATTGGACCGTTGTTACAACGCTTGGCTGTGATTGGGCCGAATGTCGGCGCGCTGACTACTCATTGGTTGAATAAATTGACGCTGCCCTCTCATTGGTTGAAAATTTCGTGTGATGTTCTCATTGGTTGATTTTATCACGTCTCATTGGTCGAATAGCAATTGTTGTCTCGTCACGATGAGCTGAAAGAGAGAGCGAGACAGTTGCTAGAGGCCACGAAAAGGGAAGCGAGGGAAAAGGACAGAATAAAAAGGCAGAATTCGAAGGAAAGAGAGGAGAAAGAAAACGGACTTCGTAACGGAGATTTGAGTCCTAAGAAGGTATGTATTAATTGCATAAATCTAGTTTTGATCGTAAAATGATTTAAAATATTGGACATCAATAAAAGTGTACCGAAGTTATTTAAAAAAGGAAAAAGTCACAAAATAATTTGAACGTTAAGTCATTATTTTAATTATTACAGGCGTCTTTGACCACCGCTCAGCTGATTTTAAGGGGTTTGCTTATAAACATGGTTTAAAGTTAATCATTGCCTAAAATAACCGGTCTCTTTTCCACGCTTAACGACAACGAAAAGTTTACGGATCAATTAAAGCTTTGGTTAACTTTAAATTGAGATGGGTAAGAGTAAGAGTGTGTTTAAAGAAGATCAAATTTTTTGGTAAATAAATCTAATTCTTAATGTTTTGTATTTGCAGCCTATGACGGAGGAAGAGAGACAGGCAATGCTTCGCGAGAGAGCGAGAAAGCTTATCGCCGATGCGAGAGCGGGCATAGTCAGGTAATAAATTCGAATTTACATGAGCACCCTGAAAGGCAATGCAAACCTTTCATTTATTTATTTAATCATCATCCACAGCCTTGTTTATAACACTAATGGGTATAGGCCTCTCTCTTGTTATGCCATCTGCATCGGTCCTGTGTCATTCTGGTCCAAGTTCGACCCGCGACGGTGACGACAACTAGCGGCTGGGCGACCAACCCTCCGCTTACCTTGCCTCGGCCACCACTCTGTTGCAACCTTACTCCATCTGCCATCATTTCGCCTACCAACGTGTCTTGCCCAGCTCCACTTTACAAAACAAGATTCCAATAACAGTGCTAAAGAAGTAGATTGATTGATTTACTTTTGGAAAATGTGTTTTTTTATAGCATGGCTTGCGTTTGACCGCCAACTCGCCTGATGTTAAGCGAAGATGCGGTCTACTGGAGCACGCTCGCCTAGAAGAAACCGATTCACTCGCGACTTGAAGGCACCCAGATTCTATCTATTAGGGAACACCCACTCGGGCAGCAAATTCCATTGTTTAGCGGTTCGTACAATGAAGGTAGACTCGAACCGTTTAGTTCGAGTCTTTGGAATATCGAGCATGAAGCGGTGTCGCTTCTTAGAGCTCCTGGCTGTCCGATAGTAGAATGGGCAGGGGGGAGTTAGGTCATGTAGATCTGAAGCGCACTCGCCAAAGTGTATCCGGTAGAAAACTGACAGACAAGCCACTTTGCGACGATGTTCAAGGCTTTGGATCGTTACTAATGTCCCGGCATTGGGCTCCTGTGTCGTGCGGCTAGTGAGTAACCCCACGCGTGGTGTTGCAGTCCCACGGCCCCGCTGTCGCCGGCGCGCGCGCGGCCCACGCTCGAAATCATCTCCCGGAACTCTGTGATGGAGGAGCTGGCTGCTGGTAACTATACGCAACTACATAAGAATGACACATTTTTTTTTACAAATTATACATATTCCTAATGTTTGTCCCCCATTGATATAGCTTTTATTTAACTTTTAATTTACTTGCTGCAAGATCTTCTTAGCAGGAAGTCGTTTAGGTAGGTACCACCGCAGTACCAGATGTTCTGCCGCCAAGCAAAAGTGTTTAAACTTTACTGTGTTCCTGGTTTGAGGGAACTAGTGAGATTGCAGAGCTACTGATCATTGGCTCAAAGTAATGAACGCCAAAGCAGCGATGCCCTGGACTTTGTTTTTACTTGAAGTTTTGTGTATCGCTGGTCATGGACACGCGTTATCTTTTACCATCAGGAGAGTGTCTCGTTCGTGTCATTACTTTTACATAAAAGAGTAATAACGCAATGTAACTCTAATGTACCTACTATATAATTTCTTATATTATTTTGGTTTTAGCCAATTATAAAATACCTGTTCAATAAGCCATTTTTTATAATATATGTTTATAGTTTTTCGTTATAATCAATTGTTTACGCCCACTTTTTTTAAATAAAATTACATATAAGCTTGTGTTTGACCGCCAACTCGCCTGATGTTAAGCGAAGATACGGTCTACGATGTAGCACGCTTGCCTAGAAGAAACTGATTCACTCGCGACTTGAAGGCAGCCAGATTGTATCTATCAGGGTACACCCATTGACCTTGAAATTCACTTGTCCTTATGCACTTGCATACAAATGTGCAACAGAGAGCAGTTTGTTAACTCTGTGCAGTTGATAGAGAAAATTACAAATAATTGCATTGTATGTATTGTGTTTAGCAGGAGGCATGGAACAACTGGACGCTCTTTTGGCGCGGGAATGTTCTTCGCCTAATTCCCGCAGCTCGCTCAGTCCCGACCGATCAGGTAACCAAGTCTTTATTAACTTAACTTTAAGTAACAAATAAGCAATGGTCATGAAACTTGCGCTATTATACATATATACGGATACCTAAAAAAAAAATGTGTAAAAAATTTTTGTTAAGTGTTGTAAATGTTTGTTCTGTGTCTGGGTGTTCTGTATTTATTATAAGTATGTATTTACAAAAAAAAAAGTATTTAAGTATTCTATCAGTTATCTGACTTCCATAGCACAAGCTTTGTTTGGGGTCAGATGGCGCTGTGTGTAATGTCCTGCAATATTTATTTATAAATAGTAAAAGGTAATGTAAAGTGCGTGTGTGTGTGTATTTTCCCAGAGGGACGCAACAGTGAGGACTCGAAGAGTGTGAAGAGTGCGGGAAGTGTGGAAGAGAGACGGTCGCCGCTGCACTCGTTCTCGGCGCTCGTGGACCGACTCACGCCGGACAAAGACACCGATGAGGTCAGTGCAGCGAGATGACGAGTTTCCTGTCAAATCCTGGAGTACTTTTTGGCCTCCGTGGTGTTTTTTTTAAGTCCTCGGTAGCATACAAAGCTGTACAAATCTCATACAAAGTTTTGTCGATGTCGATATGAATACTTTGGACAGCCCCGTTGGCTCATTGGTAGTATATCTGCCTTGAGAGCTGTAGGGCGTGGGTTCGATTCCCACTCAGGGCAAACATTTTGTGAATAAACACAATCATATTTGTTCTGTGTCTGGGTGTTCTGTATGTATTTAAAAAAAAAAAAGAAGTATTTATATATTTTATCAGTTATCTGACTTCCATCACACAAGCTCTGCTTAGTTTGGGGCCAGATGGCGCTGTGTATAATGTCCTACGATATTTATTTATTATTTATTTTTTCGCAAATCGTTCGTGATCGAGGCTCAGAACACACCGTTAGATGCTTGGCGGCAGATTTTCAACTTGAGGGTGGTACCTAACCACCCTTAAGTGTATGGGTAGGGTATGTATATGTGTTCCAATGTGCTCATCCGATTTTGCTGATCGGCGTGTCAATCGATTAGTTGTCTTGCTCCGGGTGACATGGGTACTTTTCCTTTAACTTATAGTTACTTTTCACTAATCAGGTTATAGTTTTTTCATATATTATAGATAGATAGATATAACCCTGGTATATGCACAGAACAAAGTACAGATAACAAAAGAACCTTATGAGCTAGTGCCACAAGTGGCGGCCATTTTAGCTTCTTTATTGCATTTATTTCCCGCAAAGTCTCAAGATAAAAGTCTTTTACGAGTGCGTTCTACTAGTCATGAGCTACGGATCCGAAACGTGGACACTCACAGCGGGAATGGTTCACAAGTTCAAAGTCGCTCAGCGAGCTATGCTTGACATTTCTCTAAGGAATCGAGTCCGGTACAAAGTAATTCGCCACAGAACTAAAATCACAGCCATATCTGTCGCAGAACTGATAACCGCTGGAGAAGACGTTCTACTATAGTAAAGACCGCGATTTGGCAAACGTAGCGTAGGACGCCTTGAGACTCGATAGAGTGACGATATACGTAGGACTGCTGGCGGTGGATGTCAGCGAAAAGCCGAAGCAGCAGTGGATTACAAAAGGTCGATGATGATGAATATTTATTTCAGGGGGCGGGTTATAATATATCAAGTATTTTCTAATAATTTTGATAGAGTCCGATGTAAAAGAAAGATCCTAACATCGCGCTGTAAAATTTTAACTAAGCATAATTAAGTTTTTGGTCCCATTTTCGTGGCCCTCTTATATGTTAAATGGTTCTGTGCACAGAAAGGCGAGAGCGGGTCGTACATTCAGTCGGAGCTGGAGGCGCTGGAGCGGGAGCAGCGCGCCATCGACGAGCGCGCCGCCGCCCTGGAGAAACTGCTACGCGCGGTCATGGACAAGGCCGACAACACCGAGGTAGCCCCACCACCTCACCAAAAACAGAAACAAACTGGTCCAAAACAGTTTGATGCCACCTTCATTGTACAAACCGCTTAACTGTGCCGCCCAAGTCCATGTATACAATTTAGGTGACTTCAAGTCGCGAGTGAATCGGATCCTTCTAAGCGAGCGTGCTCCATCGTAGACCGCATCTTTTCTTTAATATCAGGCGAGATGACACTAATATTAATTGGCTGGATCAATTTTAATGCAATTTGGTACGAAGGTAGCTGACACCCTGGATTAACACATTGGCTGCTTTTTATCCCGAAAAAATTTTGTGTTGCCCCGAGTAGGAATCGAACCCACGCTCTACAGCTCTTGAAGCAGATAACGGGGCAGTCTAATGTACAAATACTACGTACTAGATCCGAACATTCTGCGTTCAAATAAACTGCAGAGCAGTGTATACACTTACAATAAAATATGGCAGTAGTTGCATAAGATCGCATTTACTGGAGAATTGGAAGAAGTGTTTTGCCCAGCAGTGGGATTCCACGGGCTATCAGTAGGAACAGTAGCTCATGCTCTCAAATTTAGTTTTCGAGGTCATAATCAACATTCTATTTTACTTTTTTTCTTTCTGTGTGGCATGCTTTTAATTTCTTTACAACTCTCTTTTGGTCTCTTTCTGTGCATGAAATATGGGTGGTTGATTTTCTAAACTGTAAATTAAATTGGTCGAATATTCCGTCTATTTAGGTCACATCTGGTGACTTTTTTCGAGGAGTCAATTTAAGGTGCAACACGCGCGCTTTCTCATTTTTTTGTGTTCAAAAATATGTCAAGACGATGTCAGTTTGTAATGTACCATGTGTAACTTTATTATTAGAATTTCAATATGCTTCTATCTAACGTATGGCATAAAGGCTGTCCCATACAGAAACGGTTAAGGGTAATGGGACTGATATATGGCTATATCAGTCACAAACTGCGGCCACTTACTAATATACAGAGTTACCCGGAACGGTATTTCTAAGATGACAAGTTATGTAATCTTTTTCTCTGTGTCATTATGACAGACTGGTTGTTTTGACCACAGCTCATCTGATATTGAGTGATGGTGCAGTCGAAGATGGTTAAGTTAAACCTGATATAGGAATTTGATTCACAAATGAGGCTACCGCAACATAAGCGCTTTATGGCGGTATAACATTTTCCTGTGAAACATATTTTAGCAAGTGTCTCATCGTAAATTGATAAAAACGGCATCTCAGCTTAGTACTACCGATGCGTGCAACCCCGTATTTATTAGCACACACTGCCGGTGAAGGAAAACATCGTGAGGAAACCACAGCATGGTGGTAGGGTACTTTCTAGTACTCGGCAGGCTAGCTACCACCCTCAAGTTGAAAATCTGCCGCCAAGCATCTAACGGTGTGTTCCGGCAGCCTCACTCGAGAGCCAGTTCCATTGTCTGGTGTGTTTTACCATCATCGACCACACCGTCACTTAACATCAGGTGAGCTGTGGTCAAACACCTAACCTGTCAGCTATATAAAAAAAAACACTTTATATCTATTTCTAGAAGAAATGGCGAAGAGTTGTGTTTGCGTGTGTGCGACCCCCTGTCGGCATGGTAACCTCATATTTTATTTGCACAGCACACATTTTCACAAGCATGGCGTATTTATGTACCTACATACTAACATCTGTTCTATTGTAGTATAACATTAAAATCCATAGATAGCATGTTGTTTGTCATTCGTACATTTACCATTACTTGGTGGTAGATTTCCTTAGCAGGAGGTCGTCTAGGTAGGTACCACCGCAGTACCAGATATTCTGCCGCCAAGCAGTAGTGTGCAAACATTACTGTGTTCCGGTTTGAAGGGCTAGCGAAATTACTGGGCTGTTGAGACTAACCATCGAAAGTCTCAAAGTAATGAGCGCCAAAGCAGTGATGCCCTGGACGTTGTTTTGTTACTCAAAGTTCTGTGTATCGCTGCAATGGTCATGGACAGGTGTTATCTCTTACCATCAGGAGAGCGCCTCGATCGTCTCATTACCTTTACATAAAAAAAAAACAGTAATTTGCCCCGAATTGTGACCATTGTTGCTCGTATTTGAAAAGCAACTTTCATGTTACTTTTTTTTTATATTTAACAGGTTTGACCACAGCTCACCTGATGTTAAGTGACGGTGTGGTCGAAGGTGGTAAACACACCTGGACTGGAAAGGAACTCGCGCTTAAGTGAGGCTGTCGGGACACACTGTGAGGTGGTTGGTGACAGATTTACATCTTGAAGATGGTAGCTAGCCAGCCGACTAGGAAGTACCCTACTACCATGCTATGGTTTCCTCACGATGTTTTCCTTCACCGGACATGATATACTCATAATGTCATATAATAGTGTCATTGATCGAACGTAGCGAGGTACCAAAATCAACGAAGTTAAAGCGCTCATTTTAACATCAGGGGAGCTATGGTTAAAAAAAATTACCTGTCAAAAATTAAAAAAATATATGTAATTAATCACAAATGCATGTGCCTGTAATTTCGGTATGTAAAGTTTTTTGTATTTATTTATTTTTTACTGATTGTAAATTTTATTATGAAACTAATTTGAACATTTTGGCTTTCTATGCGGTAATTGATTTTTGATACTTTTCAAATTTTTTATTGCGATGACGTCATAAAGTTGGCTGAATATGTATGCTCTTGCCTTGTAAAACAAAAGAAGTATACATAGCTATTTTGGCACATTTAATAATTGACTTTGATAACTGGCATGAAGTAAACAAATCTTATATCATACCCTCATAAAAGCGATATCAGAGTCTGAGTAACTTTCAAAGTAAAATAATCCAGTTATTTGTATGAATAATGCGAAAAACAACTCTACGGACGTGTATGGAAAAGGTTATTATGGCTGCCGTTGACTTGACATTGACAGATTTTGTGTTTGGTTTGTTATTGCCTTTTCTAGGCACTGAAAGTAGCCCCCATACAGCCTACTATGTGACGTCACTGGAGATTAATTGAAAGTCGAGTTTATGTATTTTATTAAAATAAATATCTCATAAATTAAAGAGTTTCAAACGTATAAATAATATACAGGAATGTAATATTTCGAAATGGTTTTGAAATTATTTATTAAAGTATTTTTTTTTTTACATACCGAATTGTATTATTGTGTTAATATCTTTTTCTTGCGATGGCTGTTTTTTGTTTTATGCTTTTTTTCATTTCATACATCCCACTGCTGGGCATAGAACTACCCTGGAAAAGTTGTACTACTTTTATACACTACCATGAAGCAGATTCAGTGCAGATTGGCTAATATTTTGTAGCGATGATAGCTCAGTGGTTAGCGCGGTAGGTTCGCATGCCGAAGGGCGTGGGTTCAAACCCCAACAATGAGCTTAAGCTGCCGGTGAAGGAAAACATCGTGAGGAAACCATAGCATGGTGGTAGGGTACTTTCTAGTACTCGGCTGGCTAGCTACCACCCTCAAGTTGAAAATCTGCCGCCAAGCACCTAACGGTGTGTTCCGGCAGCCTCACTTGAGAGCCAGTTCCATTCCAGGCTAGGTGTGCTTTACCATCTTCGACCACACCTTCACTTAACATCAGGTGAGCTGTGGTAAAACAACTAGAATGTCAACCGTAAAAAAAAAAAAAAAAAAATATGCGCAATGGAATTTTTGCTAAATATTTATGTTCAGATTTCTTTACAGTGTTTCCTTTTACCAAAAAACTAATGGTACAAGGTTTGTTGATACTCGATGAATGAAAAAATTCACTTGTACTACCGACCATTTTAATTTTATTTTTTTTAATTTTATTTTTTTTTATTTTATTTTTATTTTACATGGAAAACAAACTGCTGCTAACTTAATAAATAATTATTTTTTTTTAATAAAGATCCTCTGATAAATAAATAGAAGTTAAATTAACATACAAAAGCCTTAAAAGTGTTCACTTATGTTAAATAAAGTTAAAGTGTCCCGAGAAGTTAAAGTGCCCCGAGCCCACACCGGCCGGGGACTGATGCAAGAATTATAATATATAGGTACAACAAATACAATAAATACAATTTCAAAATTTAGACAAAATAATAATAAACTAAAAACAAATAAATAAATAGATTGACACTAGGTACATGCGCGCCTCATACAAGTTTTACAGTTTTCTTACACAACTTTTTCTTTATGGATTTTTTTGCGATCAAATTTTTAGTATTGTCGTATTTAACTTTGGTGCGTTCAAAAAATTGCCTTGATATAGCGTTCTTAAAAGTGTTTTGCCTCATCACAAACAAATCGACGTCCTTTGAATAATTATAGTTAAAATTAAGCATTGTACGAATTAAAAATGAGTTTTTACGATAGTTAGTTTCGTAGCGCGGAATATACAGCTGGAGGCCGGGTCGCCGTGGAGCTGCGCTCGCGGGAGTCACGAGACCCACTCGAGACAGCAGCGAAGGGCAGTCAATCCTATCGCATAATATGTTGTGCATATTATGCGATAATGTAATAATGTATAATATAATGTATACAGGGTTAATGTATAGTATGTATGGATCTGCGTTTCCTTGGGCTACTATAACTTTTAAATTTCCGAACAGATTTGGATGTATGGGACGTTAGAATCCTCCCAGTGAAAAAAAAACATTTATTGTATTCATGCTTTTAATTGTTTTAAATAAACCGCTTGCAAGTAACATTTTATGTAAAGCAAATAAAATAATTCAATCTTTTTTTTAACGATATGTTCCGTTAGCTTCATCTGGTAGCCAGTTCCCATTCCATAGGTGGTTTACCATTTTCAATCATACTATCACACATCAGAAAAAAAAAATCTCGTTTTTTTCATGTAACAGTTGAATGGCTGTATGGATGGATATTTGTTACTCTTTTACGCAAAAACTACTGAACGGATTTAGATAAAATTTGGCGTGGAGATAGCTGAGACCCTGGATTAACACATAGGCTACTTCTTATCCCGAAAACATGTAGCGGGTAACACCGCGGGGCGCAGCTAGTTTCAAATAAATGATTAGCGTTGTAAACTAGTGAAGGAAGCCCCCCCTAATTTTACTCGCTAATTCAATTTGGCAACAGAGATCTTGGAGACTGATGATGATGATGGATGTTTCGTGTGCTAGGAGGAGGCGCACCTGATGTCGCAGTGGTTCAACCTGGTGAACAAGAAGAACGCACTGCTCCGTCGCCAGATGCAGCTCAACATACTGTGAGTACCCCTGGACTTAACCAAAAAACTTACCACGCAAAAACTACTGAACGGATTTGGACAAAATTTTGGTATGGAGGTAGCTGGAGACCCTGGATTAACACATAGGCTACTTTTTATCCAGAAAACATGTAGCGGGTAACACCGCTGGGCCCAGCTAGTAACATTATAAACGCTTGTTCAAATTCTTCATATGATTATTTCTTCCAATTTAAATTCTCACATTTAAAACTAAATATTTACTTGGTCTTTTTAGCAGCAGGTCGTCTAGGTAGGTACCACCGCAGTACCAGATATTCTGCCGCCAAGCAGTAGTGTGTAAACATTACTGTGTTCCGGTTTGAAGGGTACTGCAGCGAAATTACAGGGCTGTTGAGACTAACCACAGAAAGTCAAAGTAATGAGGGCCAAAGCAGCGATGTCCTGGACTTTTACTACTCAAAGTTCTGTGTATTGTTGGAATGGACATGTCAATTTCATAGGTAACGGCCTATTATAAGCTTCATCGGAGTTTTGGAAAACGATGATTGTGATTGTATGTCTGTTTGTCCGCAGTGAGCAGGAGGAGGACTTGAGTCGCCGCTGCGAGCTGCTGGCGCGGGAGCTGCGCCTCTCGCTCGGCGTGGACGAGTGGCGCAAGACGCCCGGACAGAAGCGCCGGGAACGCCTTCTTCTGCAGGTCAGTGGACACTTGCCTTTTCAACCTATGTGCTATGAGGCTTATTGGTGATAGCGATCTTGTCACTAAACAATTGCTAAGTCTTGATCCACTACCTAGGACAAACATCTTGAGTTTTTTTTATGGTTGACTGGTTGGGTGGTTGACCACAGCTCACCTGATGTTAAGTGACGGTGTGGTCGAAGATGGTAAAGCACACCTAGCCTGGAATGGAACTGGCTCACAAGTGAGGCGGCCGGAACACACAGATAGATGCTTGGTGGCATATTTTTAACTTGAGAGTAGCTAGCCAGCCGAGTACTAGAAAGTACCCTAACACCATGCTGTGGTTTCCTCACGATGCTTTCCTTCACCGGCAGCTCATTGTTGGGGTTTGAACCCACGGCTTGCGAACTTACCGCGCTAACCACTGAGCTATCATCACTACAACAAACTGTAGGCTGTCTCGTGTCCGGGGACTTTGAAATTGTCGGTGATCCCTAAACCCTAGTACAGATAAACAGACCAAAGTCTGTTTACAGTCTGCTTATTTAGTAAACATCGTAAATTTCCAGGAACTCCTATCTGCCGTCAACGAGAGAGATAGACTCGTGCAGGAAATGGACGAACAAGAGAAAGCGTGAGTGTTATTATTCTAATTTAGCCATATGAGTCTCGAATCTTAAGTTGAAAGGTGTTTTGAGGATTTCGTAATCGGTCACTGATTGGTAGTATTCATTTCATTGGAATCATAAAGTCGTACGGGTTTAGTAAGTAATTGTAAAAAAGCAGCTGGTTGTTCACGAAGATTTATTCCAATATCTACAAAATCAGACTACTATGATATGCGAACTGTAAATAGAATTTTCTCAATATCGGTCGTGCGGTCGCGGTGCGGAGCGACGTATACACGCAGCAGCGTAGTCCAGTCATATAAGACTGGAAAATGGAAACTTAAATAAACCTTCATTTTGGCATTATTTTAAAAGATATTTAGTGTATATCGCTTATAAGTAGTTTTAGTTACCACAATGAGGATTTAATGTCATTCAAATAAAATTAATTTGTTTTCAAATATTTATTCCAAACTAGCTGTGCTACGCGGTGTTACCCGCTACATGTTTTCGGGATAATAAGTAGCCTATGTGTTAATCCAGGGTCTCAGCTACCTCCATACCAAATTTCATCTAAATCCGTTCAGTAGTTTTTGAGTGAAAGAATAACAAACATCCATCCATCCAAACTTTCACTTTTATAATATTCGTGGGTTTATCTTAAAAATAATTTCGAGTATTTATCCCAAAACAAATTTACCATCTTTAAAGCTAAAATCCAAAATAAATGCTCTCCTGATGGTAAGGGATACAGCATGTCCATGACCATTGCAGCGATACACAGCTTTGAGTAACTAAATCAAGTCCGGGGCATCGTTGTTTTGGCGCTCATTACTTTGAGACTTGCGATGATTAGTCTCGACAGTCACGTCATTTCGTTAGCTGCTGTTACCCTTCAAACCGGAACACAGTAATGTTTACACACTACTGCTTGGCGGCAGAATATATGGTACTGCCGTGGTACCTATCCAGACGACTTCCTGCTAAGGAGATCAACGAGATCTACAAGTCGAGGGACACCGAGGTTATGAGGTTATTAATTATAATTATATTTCAGGATTGCCGACGACGACGCGATAGAACGTAATCTCTCACAAGTAGAAATACAAAGGAAAAACAACTGTATCCTACAGTGAACCCTACATCACTGTGATAAGGCTTAAAATGGACATGGATCATAGCGGAATTAAAGATACCTACTGTATCATTTCGAAACAAATATTCACGTCCATTTAAAGCTTTGTCAGAATGTGCAGTCAATCATTCTACAATTTATTTAATAAACGTACGAATTTTATTTATTCAACACCACAGTCTACTTTTATAAGCATACCAAAAATTATAAAATTTATGACGAATTTAATACAGTATAGAAAATGTTCGGCATACCTAGTAGTATTCATATAATCGAAGCTGTCATAAATTGCCATTATTATGCTAAAATGGTATAAACTGTTTCTCATAAATAAAATTTCTCATAATGTCAATACATTTTATAATGGTGTAAAATAATGTTTGCAAATATAATATCGACATATAATTATATAACTTATATTGTTATGCCCTCCTGATTACCTACAACCCATTTTTATATAAGCCATAACAATTGCCCGGTTTCAATTGAACAAACGGGTAGAAAAAATTGAAAAAGTCCATTAGGAATAAAGAAAAAAAAGGAAAAGTAATTAATTTTTAAAAACGAATCTGTAACTTTAATCGTAATAATCTAAATTGATGTAATTAATTCTAGAATCGTAGGTAATGCTTGTACCTAAAAAAATATTTAGTATTTCATAGAAAAAGCGTTTTATTGATCATTTTAACTTTTTAAGTGTACAATTAACCATACAAATCAAATGCATTAAATATTTTAAATTATTTTTTTCTGCCAATTTACTTAATTTGTTGATATTTAAATATATGGCAATAGTAGTTTAACAATGTGTGCTGAATATTTTTTCAGGAAAAGCGCTTTAAATCGATGTTAATAAAAATTGGCCTTACTGTATTCGCAAGTCATAATACTCATAATATTTGTTTCCTATAAAGTTTTAATTCATATTCATAATTATTTATAAAATATGTTTAGTGACTTATATGTGGTTTTAATATGGTCTTTTTATAAATAAATAATTCATCTTGTAAATTCGATCTGCGATGTACTCATGTTTTACCTTAGTTATTAAAGTGGCTTAAACTTAATCAATGCAAAAAAATGCTTTGTCAACTTCTTACTAACTTGATATATCACGCGTGTAAACAAGACACTTTACTTTAAGCATAGATTAACTTTAAGCATCTTTTATGCGTAAAACCCTTATTTCTTTTAAACAAAGAAAAAAATGTGATAGTTTTAAAACCACATATTTTTTAGTAGTAGCAACATGCATTACAAGTGATTTGGTATAAACTTACCAAAGAGAATTTTATTTTTAGCTTTTTTTACGTAGAACCGTGATAAATAAGTACAATAAATTAATGTTCAAATGCGTTCAAGTTTGTAAGAGTTACTGTAATTATGTGAAATTTTTATAAACATTTTTGTGTTTCTCATAAATTTTCATTGTGTTATTTTTCATATTGTTGATTCGCTAATCTGTCATTTAACTGTGTCTAAAATTAACAAAAAAAAACTGGCATAATTTCATATGTTTGCAGTTTAAATTACAGATACAAACTTGATCACATTAGTAATTTTATTTTTAACACTACATAGAGTAGAATATTTTTATTTTATTTTTTTAAGTACATATTTTAGTTTTTGACACGAAAAATTCATGTGTAAATAGTAGGCATAATTTGTAGGTTTTATAAAATTATTTATTTTTGTCGCTTTGTTAGAGAGATCGTCTTGCCTTCGATACTATAAGTGACCTAACAAGAACTGTTAATATAACTTATACAAATAACGATTTACAAAAGTCAAGTCGTGTTTAGTTTCCATGCCTCTTGATATTACTGGCATTGGTTCTAATGTACCATTTCCTATAATAAACTAAGTTCAAAAGCTCTGTCTAATTGAATTAAAAAAAATGTGTTTATTCTTGTCTCGCATATAGTAATAGAAAGTGACAGCGCTATGCAACACGATTCTCGCTAATGTCATCCAATTTATTATTGAATATTGGATTAATTTGCTTTAAATGTAACTTGTACTTTATACGTGATACTTTATGGTTGCTTTCCGAATGACCATTGTTTGCACGAACAAACACAGTTTTTTTTCCACGAACTTTATCTTTTGACTTTTTGTCTTCTGGCTTTGATGTTGTTCGTGCGAACAAAGAATAGTAAAAGCGCCATTTTAAGTCGGTTTCATTTCTTGTAAGTGATGTTTTTATTTTAAATTTCAAAAATTTGACATTTTTGCTTCGTAGGTGCTAGATTGATTTTTATAATTTAAAATTAAACAATAAAAAACGTGCAATGAACTTATGTCGCTTCGACAAATGTAAATAGAATTCCTTATATAAGCGGGTACATTATACTCATAATTTTTATATTGGCATAAACTACATTTGGTTTGGTATAATTTACATTTGGCATAATTTTTATTTGAACTGGTTTTAAAATATGAATATGTTCTTTAAAAATATATTTATCTCGAAAGTTATATAAATATTACATAGATCCCGAAAAGTATTACATAGATCGCTGCTATGTAAAATATGATAAACATTTGAAACCTGTTTATTCTTAAACTTTTCAGTGTGTAGATAACACGAAATGAATTTTCGTCAGAATTAAAAAAAACCCATTAATTTAACAATTTGTAACGTTAGGGTAACTGAGGATGTGCATAACCGTTGTATTTCACATGTTTATATGACTTTTGGAACATACAAAACCAAATAGATTCTGTAAATATACTAGCATCTTAAACTTTGATTTTCTTTCTAATTTAATACAATTGTCGATTTATAACGATGCCCGGTTAAAACTAACCATATAGTCACTCAATATACAGGCGCAGAAGCAGGTGTTTGTTTCAGTTTTGTATGTTCTAAGCCTCGTAAAATAAGTGCAAGTAGTCGCCATATTCCTAATGTATACACTTATACGGGCTGTTCGGTTAAACGACTGGTATTAGTTGGAAGGCGTAATAAATTCAAGATTATGCGAAAATGCGAAATAACCCGTTCACTCGTAAATTAATTTAAAAAAGTTTGACCTGATTTTCTATCTCACACTCACGTTTATAAAGTTTCATTTTGATGATTCTTCTTCTACGTTTTTCGGCGTCGCAATTTGTGCATTTGCCAGTGTCAAATATTAAGAAATTTTCATAGAAAAATAAAAAAGTCCCTACGAGCCCCTAAAACGCTACATTGTATTTTTTTTCCAAAATTACTTAGTGTTTGTTTCTAGAAATAGTGGTGTTTTATTCATAGAGTAGGTACCGAATTACGCGCGAAGTGTGGGAAAGTGATATAATGTGGTGAAACATGACTTTCATGTTGCTTCCAAGACTCCATCGAAGCTTATAGTAAAGTCGCCACTACTTTACTAAAGCATGACTGGATTTGACTGACACGGACTGCACTTGACCAAGACTGGACCTTGACTACTTTTTAAGTTATGAAACTTGAAAATATCAAAACACTTGACACTGGCAAATGCACAAAATGCGACGCCAAAATCAAAGAAGAAGAGTCAGACTTCAGTATGGATCGTTGTGAACTATTTAATATAATAAAAAAAACTTATTTGATTATTATGCCTTACATTCACGTCGTATATCCATGCAGCCTGTACGATGCTATTTATTGTCGAAAGGACCGGTATTAAAGTGATATTGTAAATGATCTCTGAGTTTTAATTATACGTAGGAATGCTCCAAGCGACACCCGTTAGAACCTTGCACATATGCGATGTCGTATCGTAGAACCTTACACACAGCGCCATCTGACCCCAAACTAAGCAAAGCTTGTACTATGGAAGTCAGATAACTGATAGACTACTTCAATGCTTTCTTTTTTGTAAATAAATATAGGACACAGAACAAACGTTTGTTTTTACACCATAAAGTATTTGTCATGTGTGGGAATCGAACCCACACCGTTCAGCTCTTGAAGCAGACATACTACCAATGAACCAACAGGGCTGTCAATGTGTTTGTATGTATTGTGGTTTTGGAGAAACGTGATGTTTCATTTTAGCACATCTCCATTCCCCTTGCTTTACCACTTATGTGTGGTTAATAAACTATTGTATTTACTCTTAATAAATATCTTAGGACATTACACACAGCGCCATCTGACCTCATACCAAGCAAAGTTGGAAATCAGATAAATACTTACTTCTAAGAAATACTTTTTTTGTAAATACGTACAGAACTCCCAGACACAGAACAAACATTTTTGTGAATGGCTGTGTTTTCTAGCTTGGAATTGAACAGACTCAAATGAGTCAGCCGGAACTCACCCTTAGGTGCTTGGCGGCAGACATTGTTGCGCGGTATCTAGACGAGTATATGGTTGCCTCACGATGTTTTCCTTCACCGGCAGCTCAAGCTCATTGTTGGGATTTGAACCCACGCCCTTCGTGTGAGTGCAATGTACATAAATGTAGCCATAGGAATACCAGCAAAATATTTCTTATACAATCCATTTAAAAAACTTCGGCCATCGAAGACCCAAGAACCTTAAATTAATTGTTGGAAAGAATATTCAAAGTAGAGTTGGTAAGACCGTATCAATTGAGATTAGGCTGGGATCGAAACACTGGCAGGTGAGGTTTGGCGTACTGCGGAAGTATGTAATGGTTCCTTAATCATTTTGTAAATGTGATAAGACGAACGATACTTTCTCCTGATGGCAAGTGATAACGCATATCCGTGACCATTGCAGCGATTCACAGAACTTTGAGTTGCAAAACAAAGTCCGGGGCATCACTGGTTTGGGCGCTCATTACTTTGAGACTCGATGGTTAGTCTGAATAGCCCAGCTAATTTCGCTGCCTGCATTACCTTTCAAACCGGAACATAGTATTGTTTCCACACTGCTTGGCGGCAAAATATCTGACACTGCGGTGGTACCTACCTAGACGACCTCCTGCTAAGAAGTTCTACCACCAAGTAGATTATTGATTCAGAATTCAACAGACATTAAATGGTTAGTCTCAATAGCCATGTAATATCGCTGCAATACCCTTCAAAGTAATGTTGGCACACTGCTACTTTATGACGTCATCGCTATAAAAAGTTTGAAAACGTACTAAAACCAATTACCGCACAGAAAGCCAAAATATTCATATTCGTTTCATAAAATAAAGTAAAAAATATAAAATAAATACAAAAAAAATTACAACTAATTGTGGTAATTGTTTTACTTGGCGGCAGAATATTTGGTACTGCGGTGGTGGTGGTGGCTACCTACCTAGACCTAAGGAAATTACCATCAAGTAAACACTAATCTACACCAAGGTCGCGTACAATTAGCAAAAAAAATACATTGTACGAAATGAGAATTATTTTATTTCAATAATTGTGTACAAGCATATTATTCTGAGATTACAGCTCCAACTTTACTAAAATTAATCACAAAATTAGATAAATATTGTACTTATATACAGGGTGTTTGAACTTGGGGTATTAATATTCTAGCTGCAGTTTTGTCATGAAAATTACTAACAGAAATGAAAACTTTTACATTTACTCTGACCATTGCACATTTGCTTTAAAATAATACAATTGTTAGGTACTATAATAAACCTATTAGGTCCAACTTCTGTGCAGTTATAATAATATAATTATTTTCTTAATTGTTTTTTTTTAAAACAATTGGCTTCATACATTTGATTATATCGAAATGATCATTGTTTGTGAACCTTGATTTAAAAGTCATAAAACGAAACTTATTACACAGATGTTGATTTTGGGAGGCTACTAAATATATAAATATAAAATACCTATTTAATAAAATACATATATATCTATAAAAGGTAAAAATTATAATTATTGTCTACGTAGTGTAGCTCAAAGAAATTCAATGAATGTTAAGGTGATGTTTTGTGATTCAAAAATTAAGTAAATCAAAATTATAAGAAACGATCAAACACCCCAAGTAATACACTGGAAGAGCTTCGTCTTATTAATTTAAAATATTTTCATAACGTCTATATCAATAAGTACATAGGTAGATAAATTAGTATTTCTGTAAGTACTAATTGTTATTTGCGTTAATTTCACCACATTCAATAGCAAATTATTGCAAACAGCAAACATCTCGAGCCTTGTTTCATAATTTATGAGAAAAGTTCATAAAACTGTTCAATCTCATAATATGCATGTTAGTCCAGTCATTGCGGATATAAAAAGAGGTTTTCGCTACAAAAGGTCAAGAAGTGTTCTCAAATTTGTTACAGTTTCGTGTTCTAATTAATATTACGAATTTGTAACCTCGAGCGACCGCCAGTCACGCCGTCATATTGGATAACTGGTGCCAAAAAACAGTTTTTTTGAGAATACTTATTCACCAGCTCGGTTATAAATCGGCAGGACTATAATTATAGAGCATATAATTTACTACAACTTTTGTTCACAAACTATTTTTATAAGACACATACACATAGTCTGCGAGTTATAGCGAAATCAATCTTAGCAAATTTTTTGTCTGTCAAATTAGAGCAATTTTTTTGACTTTTTGTGAGAGAACGTGCCCAGTGACTGGACTATGTTGTATGTTTATATTTTTACATATTTAGTTAAATGAATAATACCTACTTGTTATCAGTGCGAAGGAACCACAGTAGCATACTCTGTAGTGTTTCGATTAATGTCAGCAAGATAACTTATTTGTAAGTCATTTCATGAAATATGTTTATAGATATTTCTACAAATAAATAATCGTTGTGATGATAATGTTATAGAAGTATGTACTTAATTGGGTTTTTATTACATTTTGTACAGAATTATGTGATAAATAATTAAAAATTAGTAATTATACATTGCAGTAGGTTTGAATGCTTATATAACTAAGTATTATCATTGGATTGTTATTTTTGGTTTATTTATTATTGTATAAAAGACTTTCACTTCAAATGTTGAAAACCGATTGGATTAATATTAATACATCTGTCTCCAGTAGCAAAATTGCACTTTCTTAAATACAAAGTTAATAATCGTAAATACTTATGATTATGTGTAATTATAATTATGTTTTTATAAGTATTGAATTATTTTCATACTTATCTATTAATAGAAGCACTTGGGGCCTTCAATACCATGTTACATTAGTTAATATTTTTTAAAAACACTACGGTTAGGGTAGTAGTCGAAAAAAATCTTATATGGAAGTTATTTCTGCCATTCCATGCATTGCCACGTCAAAATTTTATTTCTGACCAGCAGATTTTTTTGCAATTTTTTACAATTTTTTTTTTAACTTTTAAAGCCAATATATATTCTACTAATAGTTTCTACTAATAATCCAAGTTTTATATTTACAATAATATCAGATAAAATTTTCATCCTATTTGACATTGTTTAAGAAATCTGTCTGGTCCATTTTTTTTTATCACGATACGAATTATTTGTCTTGTCACGTTACGACGTAAGACCTACGTGTGTTTCGTTTCTTTCTTTTGAACCGGTAAAAAAAGAGATGAAAACATGTAGGCATTCTGACAGAGAAGGATTCAGGTTAACATTGCTCCATGAAACGTGGCCATAGATACAAAGATAATTTTTCTTTTTTACACTTTGAATACAAACGTTCAAAAAGAAAAAATATTTCAACCATTTTTTCCCGCGTGTTTTTCAGTGACAGCTGTCAGTGTCAGGTGTTACGCCCGCGTGTGATTGTTCGCGGTGACAGGAATGGCTGCTTCTGCTTCCGCTTCTGCTATCTGTGCTTCCTTCTTCAATCTGCGGTATTTACCTGCAATGATTTATCAAAGATAATTATAATTATGTTAACATCTTTACGTAACTACGTTTCTCAATGTCGACGATATTTTAAAATTGCTCAATTTTTACCATTTACACTCAAAACCACGGCTTATATTTAAGTTTAATATTTATTTACGAGGTGCGTCAAGTGTGTACAATCTGCCAACATTACAAAAGAAATTTTAAAAAAAGTCTATTCTCTGAAAACTTATTGTTATTAATTGTTTAAAAGTGGCGCCCAACTTCTGTGTAACACATCTATCCAAGAACTAAGGTTTCAAAAAAATACAATGTTAAAATATACTTGAGATGCAGTACTCACGCGATATCTTGATCATGATGACTCCCCACCAGATGGACCAGCCCCACCCCACGAGGCAGAAGAGCACGGTGAACAGCTGTCCCGCTCCCACCAGCAGGTTAATGATGAACGACCCTACATACAACGAAATAAAGTCGTTTTATCAAACATGCGCTGGTCAGCTTTGCAATTATCAGGATTATCATTTAGGTATACTGTAGCGTCGACAAATGAGGTCTTGGTTCTGTTAATTTGTATCTTTTGGTCTCAGGGGACAGTAATCTACATGGTATCACTTGATTTGATGACCAGACAAAGATATTTCTGAAACAATTTGTTTTTTCGTACCTATTCTGTACTTGGCTCCGTCGTGGGGTCCAAATCTCGGTATTCCGAAGCAGAGGCAAAACAGGCCGCTGAAAATGGAACCTAAAAACAAAGTAACAACGATTAGAGAGCACGCACGTTTTCCCTATTATACTCGGATGTAATTCAAACTTATAATACTTTACTGGGATTAAAAATTGACCGTGACTTTTTTGTTAAATTTAACTGGACGTGTGAAATTGCGATGCCAAAAAAAGGTATTGCGACTCACCCAGGCCCGGCACCAGCACGTTGCAGACGAGGCACATGTACGCCAGCACGGCTGGCAGGATGGGAATGGCCGCACGTATCATACTAGTGTGCTCGATCAGAGACGGATCCAATTTCTTACGCGTGTCCTGAAATCACCATCAAGAGAAAATTATCGGTAAGAAGTTAAAAAATCCTGCAACATTACAAAACCGTTTAAAATTGATCTATGAGACGTTATAACGCTCGACCAATGAAAGCTCTTCAATGATCTTTATTTGGATAAACTAGATGGAGATCTTGCGACACATGGAAATCACGCGCCAAAACAAGACATTTAAGTTTCACAATGACATGCAATTTATAGTATTATTATTAATAATTGTTTACTGTGGAAACTGACGTAGTTTTAACACATTATTGTTTTGCATAGTAGCAACGGGTCGCATTGGCGGAACATTCGATTTGTACGGACGCGCTGTACTATAGTTCGATAAGGCAAAAGGACTAGCTCTTGAGAAGATGTGCCTCGGAAAGTTCGGGAGGCGATAAAGATCACTAAGCGTCCTAATTTCAATGGAGATGGTGGGTGGAATCTACCACTGGCTTGGAGACCTTGTCTTCATTGAGCTCGTGAGAGTGGTCACGGATCTGAAGACGTCGCAGTGAGCTCTGTATGCTGGAGTACTCCTGACACTGTAGAGGAAGGTCTCCAGAGCGTACCATCGCATCCCAGCACACTACCGCTACCACTCCTGCGCCCACGCATTAACCGTATATCTGCACTTGCGAGGCGCGCAGTGCAGAGCAAGATGAAGTCGCGCACGCGTTGTGTTCCGCTTTGTCTCCATGATGAAGGCCACTAGATATGGTCGAAACTCTAGCCGTAGTATATATGTGAGCAATTCCGATAAACTAAAAGTAATATAATTGTTTACCCCTATCGTAGTCCTGCGACTGACCCAAAACATTTTAAAGTACAAACTATTTACTTCTGCTAATATGCAAATACCTCGCTATCTTCATCTAAATCAATGTCTCGCTTCATGAAGTCGGTCGAAGCGAGAACCTTCGAACTCCTCGACTTGAGCGAAGGTCGAGGTGATGGCACCGGTGTCACTTGGAGTAGGTTGGACATATTGAATCTTTATGCGATAAAAAGCTTTCAATAGAACAGCTATTTTATGTTTAAACTTATTTTTGTAAGTTTTTCTTAGTTTATGCATTAATTAATTATATTAATGACATATCATTACGTAAGGCAATTGAACACTAGCAATTTGCACCAATATTTCAGATATGTAAATCCGATTGATTTACAAAAATAAACATTAGTGTAGAAAATTGAAAAAAACTTTTTTGGTAATTTTCAGCAGCCGAAATATTTTTATTTATAAATGATTCAGGAGCAACTTGTTTTTTAAAACTATGCTTATTTTTTTAAATTGCGGAACGAAATTGTCGCTTGCACTATCAACACATGACTGACACTCGACATCACATCGAATAATTCTGCAAATCATACTATACAATCCGACATCGATTCTTCGCCATTGTCGTTACGCTGACCTTGTTACTAAATAACACAAAAGGAGTTTTAACAATTATACTTTTAAAGTATGGAGCTAGATTAAAATCGAGCGTGTCAAGACCCTCACGCGAAGAAAAAGAACATTTCAAATGAGGTGTCGCTGGATTTTGATATGTTAGTCATAAACGAGGTACAAACTTTAGTTATAGCAAGTACCTTTGTTAATTGTCATTTAACTAGGTTGCCATGTAACTATGAAACTGGAGAAGTACAAACACTTAATTGTTTTCAACATATGTTTTCGAAAATCACACAAAGTATCAAAACATTTGAGATATTCTGAACGTGATATGTAGAATAGAATATTTTATTGTCCTTATAACTACATATGTTACACAAGGCACGTCAAAATTACAATTATTAATAATAAAATTATATAAAATGAAAGAATAATTCAAAAAAATGTCACTGCCTAATGTTAACAAAAATGTCCAGGTAATAATATAAAATGTCTAATTCATAATATGATGTCAAAATATTAAATAATGTCAAATTTAAAAATGTATTTAATGTATTTTCGCTATACGTATACTATTTGTTGCTTTGTCGCAATTTTATACGTCATAATTAGCTAAATCTTAATATCTATTATTTATCGTTTATCTTCTTTAAAGTATTAGTAGTTTTCTAAAGTTTTACGAGAAAAGATGGAGAAAATTATATTTAGACTTATTATAATGCTATAAAATGTAATCTGATCATTACCAAAGAAAAACAATAACAACTGAAATAGGCGCCCAAACCGGGGTGCCACAAGTTGGGCGCCACTTCTGTCATCAACCCGAACCGCTAACGACTTTACTTTTACAAACGTATAATTATAAAAAATAAATATTTATTCGCACTAGCGTAGGTATTACTCACAGTTGTGGTATACACCTATACTTTATGTAGATTTTGCACTACATCGTTTTCCATAAATAATTATACCATGTCAACATAATTACAAGTGTTTTTTAATATTCTGTTGTCTGAATTCACAGTAAAATAAGGTTCTTTTTTTTCAAGAATTATTAATTTTCTTCGTAAACTATTATTCATCTAACAAATATTATTATGACCCGTCCAAGTGTTGAGTCATACTCCACCGCGAGAGTTGCGTGTGTAACCGCCACTACATTATACAGGGTCATTGATATATGGACAAATGTCGGTAAGGTCAGATTTTTACGACTGGACGTTTACTTTGAGTTTTATTTCTGAAACGGTTGTGTTGTTTTCTTTGAATTTATTATGTAGAACAGTGCGATAGCCTTTTCAGGTGGATGGAGCTTGATTGGCACGGAAATATTTAGTTAAATTAATTTAATGTATGTATTTATGTTTAGTTATATGTATTACGAGTGTATATATTTATATATGTAAGTATTTTTAAAATCTTTTTTTTATTAGTGTTACATCTCCCGTTTGTTTCTTATGTTTTCTATCGTGTTTTTCTTTTCTTGGTTGCCTGGAAGAGATCGCTGTTAGCGATAAGGCCGCCACTTGTGGCACTAGCTCAGGTAGGTAGCTAAGGTTCTTTTGTTGTCTGTTCTTTTTTCTACTTATGGTGTGCACAATAAAGAGTTATATCTACATATCTATCTAAATTAAATAGTGTAGCGTGTGTCGTGATTTGTTCAGTAAGTTTTATCTTACAGTGAAATAAATAGCTAAAGAAATTCTATTAAAGTCATAGTGTAAAAAGACTTGTAAGTTTTTTTTCATTGTAAATTAAAACACTTAATATTTTAATCGCTAAATAGATTTGTATTTCCGCTATCTCGCTTGATGTTAAGCGAAGATACGGTCTACGATCGAGCAAGCTTGCCAAGAAGAAACCGATGCACACGCGGTTTGTAAAACACCCAGATTGTATCTACCGGGGAACACCCACTCGAGCAACGCGTTCCTCTCTATAAAGTTTTACTCTAGTGGTTTAGTCAGTTCAGCCAACGTTCTTGCCGTTGTGATTTAAAGACTTGTTTCGAATGCGTGCTTGATTAGCGGGTATTGTTGTTATCGTGAAAGTAATGAGACGAACGAAACCCTATCCTGATTCCATTGGTACCCAAAACCTATTTGTTGTTCATTTTATGTTCATTTTATTAATTTCTTTTTTAATTTGTGTTCTTGTTATGTATTGCGCTGTTGTTGGTGAGTAGCTTGGCTTTACCTACAAGGATTCATCGGAAGACCAGCGCAGGTCATACTTCACTTAGTATAGGCCAACATCATGCTGAGGCAACTGAGGTAACTATTTGTCTTAATGTGTTAAAAAATTAAAACTTTCTTTTTTCAGAAAGTATAAAGTAAAGCACAGTTATAGGGCTTTTTTGGACATACTTCTGGCGGCAGGGTCGGCGAGAGACTCTTGTTCTTGGAGAACAAGCTGGCGCGGCGGCTGGTGGCCGCGGGTTCTCGTTTCCGTCGCATGCCGCGCAGCCACGTGCCCAGCCGGTTGCAGCATCTAATGAAACATGGACGTCTTATTGAGAAGATATTTGTAGTCATACGCAAACAAATCTCATGTCACGATTCCCTCTCTCTACAAAGTCTTGGAACAGTGTGTTTGCAAGCGCAGCTCAAATGCAATGATGTCCTGGACTACATTTTTTATGGCTGCCATGCACATTTGCACATGTCAGTGAAATAGAGCAATAACTTAATTCCAGCTAACGGCATGTGCAAGTAAATAATACAATGATACATTTGACAGAAAGCTTGCATGCAATTTGCTTTCTCGCATGCCTTTAACTTGCAATAAAGAATCTGATTCAAATAAAAACGGATCGTTAGAAAATGGTGGATGGGTGAAATGTGACAGCTCTAGTCTTCTTCTTCTTTGGCTTTGGCGTAGCACTTCGTGCATTTGCCAAGGTCCTCATGTACTACTAGTTCTATTGGTAAACTCGCGTGATAATCCGTTCAGTAGTTCTTAAGTTTATCGTGAACAGACAGACAGACGCGACAGACGGTTTTATAATATGTAATGATGGTACGAAAAATTAGCGTTTTCTTCGTAAATTGCTTTGGACCCATAAAATGAGAGGGTTAGCTAGGTTTTTTATGCAGTTAAATGTAATGAGACGTATGAGTCGCTCTCCTGATGGTAAGAGATAGCATCTATCCATGACAGCGAAACACAGAAATTTGAGTAGTAAAACAAATACCAGGGCATCGCTGCTTTGGCGCTTACTTTGAGACTTTCGATGGTTAGTCTCAACAGCCCTTCACTAGCTGCAGTAGCCTTCAAAGGGTGAATTAGATGACTGAAAGTGTTGTCGATACAAAATACAGACAAGTTTCATAAAAAAAAAGAATAAGTACTGACGTGGCGGGCGCTCTGTCGCTGAGTATGCTGTCCCTTCTCTCAACTTGTCTCTTCTTGCCGCAGCAGCCCGTGTCGCCGACGACTCCGGGCTGCGACACGGCGGCCGGCGACATGGTGACGTCGGCGACGTTCTGCGGCGGCAGTGCCGCGTCCGTGACGCGCCGCCGCCGCCCGCAGCAGCAGATCATGTCGCGCAACTTGGGTTTGCGGCGCGTTTCGTCTTCGAATTCGATCGTTGCTCCCTGTTAGTAATTGGTACGACACGTTAACTTTGTGTTCATATGTCGGTCTGTTCACACGCCGAAGAGCGTGGGTTGAAGGGAATGAGCTTGAGCTGCCGGTGAAGGAAAATATCGTGAGGAAACTCTCTAGTAGCGACCACTTTTTTTATTATTATTTAAATGTTTTCTTTCATTCTTATTTGGCTGGCTAGCTAGTATCGAGTAGAAAATCTGCCGCCAAGCTCCTAACAGTGTGTTCTGACAGCCTCACTTAAGAGCCAGTTTCATTTCAGGCTAGGTGGTATGGTAAGCATCATCTTCGATCACACTGTCATTTAACAACAGGTGAGATGTGTAACACATTGTTTGTAGTGATTTATATACCTAGATACTTTGTAAAAGCGTCTCTGAACATAAGTGAGTATAGTAAATATACCAAAGATTACCTTTCCAGCAGCTCTCTCCAATTCCAAGTCTCTCTCCATTTCCTCGACCTTTGGTTTTTTCTTACAGCAACTGAACTTGCTCATCATTCCCTGCTTCTTCTGTTCTGTGCTCTCTTCTATTCCTTCTCTTTCTGTGCTTATTTCCCTTCTTTCTGTAAGTTCTTCTGCTTCTTTCTCTTTTTCGCCCTTAATGTAATTTGCATAAGTTATTATTATTTGTACATAAACATAAGGAGACGAACAAAACGCTCTCTTGATGGTAAGAGATAGCTTCATGGTTATTACTGCGGGACCCAGAACTTTGAGTAACAAAACAAAATCCAGTCGCTGCTTTGGCGCTTATCGCATGTCTAGTCTCAATAGCCCTGTAAATTCGCTGTAGTAGTCACTACTGCTTGGCAGCCGAATATCTGATATTGCGGTAGTACTTTCCAAAGCGATCTCCTACTAAATTTGGTCTACTCAAAACAATGCAACCTAACATCCTGTTTTAACAAAATCTTTTTAACTGTTTCTGTTAACGGTAACTAGATGTATAAGAACTTAAATATACCTAAAGATAAAAATGCATCATCATTGTTACCATTGGCTTCTATCCTGCTGTGCTGTTTGTCACGCATTTGTGCTGGTTGTGATTAGGGTTGATTTCAGCTTAGTGACCTCTCCGTCCTTTCTATACACCTACGTTTGGCCCTTAGTAAAGTAATTAAAATTTATTACATCTTTCTAAATACCTTAACACAGCATGGGCAGCATTTACTTCTACATTTGCCCATGAGCCTGGAGCAGATGTTAGGTTTCTTCTGTCCATCTTCCGCGTCATTCTTAACTTCATCTTCTTTCGGTGGTTCTTCATTTTCTTTCTCTTTCTGTTCTCTACGTGTCCGCACTGGTGGCTTAGGTGTGGTACTTGTGCTTTGGGGAAACCTGTGTTGTAAACATTTCATATTATTAAACTGGATATTTAACTGTTTATTTTGTAATTAGTGTTAAATAACTTCTCATTTTTTAAAAACTCGCTACGGTTTGATATCACGCTAATAATAATCTTAATACGCTCTACTTAGAATTATTTGGGCATACTAGTAAGTAATTATATTAATAGTTAAGCTTCTTACCATGACGTGTTATAAGATATTCTATTTTTAACCGACTCAAAAAGGGGGAAGTTCTCAATTCGACTGTATGTTTTTTTATTGTATCGCTACAATTCCGCCAACAATAAATCGATTTTGATGATTTTTTTTTGCGAAATCATACTTCAGAGGTGGTCCCATATACATTTTATCGAACTCGATTGAGCGGTTTTTAAAAAATCAACAAAAATCTAAATATATTTTCGTTTACTCCGAAACCTCGCTGTTTCATTGGGTCAGTGCGTTTAGTTGGCCTAATGGTCATGGAGTCAGTTTTTTTAATTATAAATTTGTATATTATATTTTGTAGATTACCTTGTAGTGATTAAATTTCTTGGATATAATTGATAAGCGAAGCAATTAAGTAAATAAATAATAATAAACAAATAAATAAATTTTAGAAGCACAACGTATGCCATGTATTGACTGAAAGTGACCACTCTGAAGTGGAAAGTCGTTATTGTGTGTAGTAGCTAGAGAGCCTACCTAACTACCCTCGAAACTTTGCGTGAGACGTCAAACAGTTCGTTCGGAAACCGATAAGAATGACAGGCATGCAAGCGTTCCAAAAAACAATCCAGAAATTACCTGAGTAACGTGCTGGTCCCTGGCCAGCTGGAATACGATTAAATTTTGAATTTAGAAAACCATAACGTAAAATAAAAATGAATTTAAAAAAACCAATAGAACTATTGTTGTCAATGAAAATAACTGTTCCAGGAATTTGAGCCAATTTTTATTGTAAGTCAACCAAAGTGTGTTTTTCTACACTAATAAAATTATTATAAAGAGGAAAGATTTGTATTTTTGTATGTTTGTAACGAAAAAACTACTGAACCGATTTCAAAAATTCTTTCACCGTTGGGAAGCTACACTATCCCCGGGTGACATAAGCTACTTTTTATCCCTGTATTCCTACGGGAACGGGAACTACGCGGGGGAAACCGCGAAACGTCTGCTAGTATATAATATAATAAATGCTTACTTTTTTTTTATAGCTGACAGGCTAGTTGTTTGACCACAGCTCACCTGATGTTAAGTGACGGTGTGGTCGATGATGGTAAAGCACACCTAGCCTGGAATGGAACTGGCTCTCAAGTGAGGCTGCCGGAACACACCGTTAGATGCTTGGCGGCAGATTTTCAACTCTCGCGTGGTAGCTGGCCAGCCGAGTACTAGAAAGTACCCTACCACCATGCTATGGTTTCTTCACGATGTTTTCAATCACCGGCAGCTCAAGCTCATTGTTGGGGTTTGAACCCACGCCCTACGGCATGCGAACCGACCGTGCTAAAAAACTTTGTGTAGAAAATTCCTTACTAAAATACTTAATACAAAAAAAGTTAAAAACTTGCACTTAGGTATATAAAAATGTAAGACATAAAGAGGCCAAGCAATATTAGCCACTATTAATTCTAAATACGTAATTAAATTCCAAGTTTTTGTTTGACCTAATTGCATACAATTATTGATAAATTTGTTTTTGTATAATCAGTACTTATATGTATAATCTTAGGGTTTACCCAGGTTCATTGTCGTACCGCTTTGGCAGCAATTCATTTGGCAAAATGTAAACAGTCCGATTGTGCAACATTTTCAATAGATTAATACACAATAAAGCGTATAATAAAAACTATAATTTTCATAAAGGCAAGTAAAAAATAATTATAAAAGGTTACAACTACATTTCTAATTTTGTCATGTAACTTTAAATTTAGAACGTTGCAATTTTGTTGATATAATCTTTTTCGAAACAAAAATGAGGTGTCACGTTTTCTTTTTAATGAAAGTAAATTTTCGCGCCATTTTCTGGGCGAAAGGGCGGGTGCGACGCGACGCGAGCGAGGTCGAACTAAAGCGCTTTCTTAAGGGCCAGCACTAATCGAGTGCCAAGAATTACGTGCCTCGTGGCGTGCTCGTAAATAAAGCCTTGAATACAAAATAAAGTTTTTTTTAAGAAAAATATGCGAGCGAGAATTCTTGGGGAGCTAAGTTTTTGAGGTTAAGTATGTGTGTACCGACTAGAGATTTATAATAATGTGCTACAAACCTTATTAAAGATTGGTCTTAATATAACACTCAAAGGGCATATTTAGTTTATTTTCACACCTTTTCTAAGATTACAAAGCGATCACGAGTTACTGTTTTATTAAATACTAACGGATGCCTTGCCGTTTCACCCGCGTAGTTTTTTTAATGATTGACAGGCTAGGTGTTTGACCAAAACTCACCTGATGTTAAGTGACGGTGTGGTCGAAGATGGTAAAACACACCTAGCCTGGAATGGAACTGGCTCTCAAGTGAGGCTCCCGGAACACGTTAAGTGCTTGGCGGCAGATTTTCAACTTGAGGGTGGCTAGCCAGCCGAGTACTAAAAAGTACCCTACCATCATGCTATGGTTTCCTCACGATGTTTTCCTTCACCGGCAGCTCAAGCTCATTGTTGGGGGTTGAACCCACGCCCTTCGGCATGGGAACCTACCGCGCTAACCACTGAGCTAACATCGCTACAAAATTAACTACAAAATCTAGTTATGGAGGTTTCTCACTTATCCAGATCCCACTTAACCAAGTTTCACTGTATTTATAGTATTGTCGCACTGTATCCTGCTAGATACAGGTAACATCTAATCTACTATCGTAGTGTTACCTAATGTAATTTAACGCAACGGAAATTAAACGTACGTTAAGGTAAAAAATATTCTGAGAATTTGGAGTAGGGCAATCACTGGCCGATGACGTAGGCTATAAATATATCTATGAATTGGTAAATTGGGAAAGAGCAGCCACAAACCTTTTACAAGGAGTTTTGGCGGAAACGCGGATAGAGTCGTGTCGCCCCGTTGTATTTTTTTCCAAAACTAGTGTTTTGTCGAGTGTTTATGCATAAAAATGGTGGTGTTTTATTCATAAAGTGCCGAATCACAAGCGCGAGTGTGGGAAAATGATATAATGTGGTGAAACATGACTTTTCTTGTTGCTTCCAAAATGCCATCGAGGTTTTTTTTTTTTTTTTTTAATGGTTGACAGGCTAGTTGTTTGACCACAGCTCACCTGATGTTAAGTGAAGGTGTGGTCGAAGATGGTAAAGCACACCTACCCTGGAATGGAACTGGCTCTCAAGTGAGGCTGCCGGAACACACCGTTAGGTGCTTGGCGGCAGATTTTCAACTTGAGGGTGGTAGCTAGCCAGCCGAGTACTAGAAAGTACCCTACCACCATGCTATGGTTTCCTCACGGTGTTTTAAGTTTATAGTAAAGTCGCCACTACTTTACTAAAGCATGACTAAACTTGACTGACACGGACTGGGCTTGACCAAGACTTTGACTATAACTATAGCTACGAGGCAACTTATTTGCCAGCCCTGTTGGTTCATTGGTAGTATGTCTGCTTCGAGAGCTGAAGGGCGTGGGTTCGATTCCCGCTCAGGACTAACATTTGTGTGACTAACATCGATGTTTGTTCTGTGTCTGGGTGTACTGTATGTATTATAAGTATGTATTTACAAAAAAAAGAAAAGTATTTAAGTATTCTCAAGTATCAGTTATCTGTCTTCCATAGCACAAGCTCTGCTTAGTTTGGGGTCAGATGGCGCTGTGTGTAATGTCCTACAAAATTTATTTATTTATTTATTTAACATATTTAATTTGAAAATATAAAACAAGTCATTGGCAAATGCTCAAAATGCGACGCCAAAATTAAAGGAAGAAAAAAACCTTTTACAATAGTGTACCTACTGGGGTATACGAGGTTATAGGCTTGGTATAGTAAGCTAAAAGGAGTTGTGCTGACAATAAAGGTTATCCATCCCAGCTAATAGCGAAATTACTGGGCTGTTGAGACTAACCATCTAGTCTCAAAGTAATGCGCGCCAAAACAGCGACGCCCTGGACGTTGTTTTGTTACTCAAAGTTCTGTGTATCGCTGCAATGGTCATGGACAGGCGTTATCTCTTACCATCAGGAGAGCGTCTCGATCGTCTTATTACTTTTACATTAAAAAAAACAAGAGTGTCGGTGAAGCGAACTCGTATGTTATACCAAAAATAGCTTTTTTGCCTGAAATTTGATAAGTAATAAACTATTTATTATTGCAAAGCGTATTTTTATGAGGAATTGAACTGTTTTTGGGATGAAATGCAGATAATTTTGATCTTCGCCGTTCCCCTTTAATAGCTTGTTTAACATCGGCCATTTTGTACGTAATTTATAAGACGAACAGATTGTTTTACCAATTTTTTAAATATTTACTCTTGTTTTTTGATTGGTCTACATTTCGTAAACAGAGCCTTCTATGTCGATATCAATTGAAAATATAAAAACTACTTGGTCTAAGATAGTAGCACTACAACAAAGTCCCGTATGCTAATCGGGCCAAGGGTCACGCTATTGCTGTATACTGACCACAGGGGGTTTGTTTCTGTTCCTTTTACTCTAACAGATTTTGATGGATGAATGAGAGAGAGAGCGACAGCTAGGGAAATAAAAAATAAATAATTTGAAAATAAATTATATCGGTTACCCCACTGACCTGCTTTAACAACTATATCGGAGCCCAACTTCAAATCTGACTAGTTCTGACGTAGTGTCCACGGAGTAGCGAATTAATTAGATATTCTGCCGCCAAGCAGTAATGTGCAAACATAACTGTGTTCCGGTTTGAAGGCTACTGCAGCTAGCGAAATTACTGGGCTGTTGAGACTAACCATCTAGTCTCAAAATAATGAGCGCCAACGCAGCGATGCCCTGGACGTTGTTTTGTTGCTCAAAGTTCTGTGTATCGCTGTAATGGTCATGGGCAGGCGTTATCTCTTACCATCAGGAGAGTGTCTCAATAGTCTCATTACTTTTACATAAAAAAAAATTAAAAAAATCGATGTTTATATTACCACCAAAACTTTAATCTTTACTTAAAAATTTATACTCAAAGAAGAAAGAAAGAAACGGGGAAAGACTGGCACTTCTGCAATAGTCATGAGCATGCTACATTTATTACCAGTATTTTAGTGGCAATGATAGCTCAGTGCTTAGCGCAGTCGGTTCATACCCCGATGGACAAGAGTTCAGATCCCAACAATGAGGAAGCTGGCGAAGGAAAACATCATAAACGGTGGTTTCTAGTACTCGGCTGCCTGGTTAACCCTCAAGTTGAAAATCTGTCGCCAAGCGCCTAACGACGTGTTCCAGTAGCCTCATTCGAGAGCGAGTTCCATCTCAGGTTAGATGTGCTTTACCATCTTCGACCACACCGTCACTTAACATTAATTGAGCTGAAGTCAATCACCTAGCCTATCAACCATAAGCATAACAAGAAGAGTAGGTAAAGTCGCGAGTGAATCAGCTTCTAGGCAAGCGTGTTTCTGCATCTTACTGATAACGGTCAAACGCAAATTTATATCTAGACTAATATTATGAAGAGGAAAGATTTCCATTTTTGGATTTTTAGATTGTTGTATGTTTGTAAAGAATAAACTCAAAAACTATTGAACGGATTTCAAAAATTCTTGGGAAGGTACACTATTCCCAAGTGACATAGGCAACTTTTTATTTCCGTATTCTCACGGGAACGGGAACTACGCGGGTGAAACCGCGAGGCGTCTGCTAGTTATTCATAAAATTATACTCTCATTCGTACTGCCCAGTTAGTATTCAAATCTCGTAATGTCATGCCCTGGAGTATTGCCGAGAAATCTCGCAACACCCTCGTGGTAGTCTTCGGACATAACTAGACTTTCTCTTAAACCCGAGAGACAGTATACCTCTGTGACGTAGCGGCATTAATGATTGTCGCTTTTACGTACTTAGTAACAAATCAGCAAAAATGTTAAGTAATTAACTATAAAAGGGATGGTCATTTGGTCAACCTTAATCAGCGGCGGCCTTAGCTGCTGCGAGGCCCGGGGCGACAGCTCATTGTGAGGCCCTTTTTTTTTGAGTCCGTTTTACTAAAAAATTAGTTCTAGTGCTCGAGTGGCCGTAACATGCTTGCACCAATAATGAACCCGTGCGTTCAGGGGAGGTTTTGTTAAGTGCGAGGCGCGAGATATACGTACATATATGGTAAAGACTTGTTTCTACAAAGACGCGAGGCCCCTGCAAGAGCGAGCCCCCGGGAGGTTGCCCTGCTTGCTACCCCCTAAGGCCGCCACTGACCTTAATAAAAGTAAATAAAGTTTGGTGTGCTACTGCAATAGTTATGAGAAAGCATTGTTCCTTACCATCAGGACAACGACAAGCTCGTTAAAAAAAACTGATAAACACAGTTGTTGTGAAAGTGGGCTTTACACGACAGGCGCGACAAGGCGCATTTGCAGTAGGCATAAAAAACAGCTGGAGAACCAATATCAACATGTCCTAAGGCGTCATAATCATTTTCTTATGATTTTGGCATTATGGACGCTGATATCGAATGGCTTGGGTCTAATCCTAACCAAAATTGAGCTACGGGTGAAAAAACGCATCATGTTAAAACCATAGCACGGTTATAGAGTACTTTCTAGTACTCGGCTGGCTAGCTACCACCATCAAATTGAATCATCATCATCATTAGCATATCGAAATCCACTGCTAGACATAAGCCTGTCCCAAAACACGCTACTCCAATCTTCTTTCGCTTCCATCCACCGCCAGCTGTCCTACGTATATCGTCACTTCTTCGAGTTTCAGCGTGTCCTACATTAAGTTTCCCAATTCACGGATCTCCACTCCAGAACACGTCTACCCCAGCGGTTATCGGTTCTGCGACAGATATGTCCAGGCCAATGCTACTTCAGTTTGCTGATACGCTGACCTATAAATCTATATTAATTAATTTTAGATAATAATTATTGTTATTCTTTTGTTTCCTGTACATTTTTTTTATTTCTGGTGTGCTCAAATACAAATCATTTATTAATAACACCAAAGTTACAGGTCATTTTTCCATTCAAATTTAAAATTAAGTAACAGTAAAATTAATAATTCAATAAAGAGTTTATATGTATCTATTTTATGTTTATCACCATAATTATACACCGTTTTACCATATACTTGCATAGTATTTTGTGTGGGATAAAAATCCGGTGATACATAGTTTATTACCTAAATTCTTTTCAAAATAATGTTATTAATTGCGTTAAATTAATGCATATCGATGACCTTATTTTTACGAATTTTTGTTTGCAATTTAAGCAATCTTAAAAATTTTATCTTCGAACACTTACTGGAAGGACTACTTTTAGAGTTGTAAGGGCTATTTTTATACACGTTTACATAATTACATGCATACTGAGGCAGACAGTTACACGTAAGTTGTATGCAAGGCTTCCTTGGACTGACTATATCACGAAACATACAAACTTACTTACCCGCCATTGCTCTGCGATTTGTCGGATCCGTTTCCGTCTGCCGTTTTATTTTCCATTTTTATTTTTTCAACGCCCGGCGTGGACACGTTTGAACTTTGAACTTCGACTTCCGCTTCCCCTTTTACCAGCGTCTCGTTCACTTTTTCAACAGTCTCAATTAAATCCTTTTTCTTTTCTATCATTTCTTTTTTCTTTTCTGTTAAGTCCTTTTTCTGCTCTACGGAGTTTTTTTTCTGTTCCGTCGATTCTTTTTTATGGTCAGCCATGTCTTTTTTCTTTTCGTTCACAACCATTACTATCGGTTCTATATCTTTCTTAACCTCAGAAACTTTTTCAACGATGATATCTTTTGGTTCCTCGACAGGAGTTATGATGCTGTCAACGATTTTAGTCGCTTCCGTACGGATTTCTGATGTAACTGTTGCTGCATTCGATTCTTGTTGCTTAGCCATTTGATTTTTCATGTCTATCAGCTTATCAGATATAGAATCCTTAGTTTGTTTTACTTCAGTTTTAGTTTTTTCGGCAAGATTTTTGAATTTAGGTTCAGTTTTAATTTCTCTTAACTTTGCAGACGATGTCAGAATGTTTTCTCGGGATATTTCAGGTGTTTTGAGTATATCATCTATTCTTTGTTTCACTTTTTCTAACTGAGGGTCGTTAAAAGGAGGCTGTAGAGGTCTTAGCTTAAGGTTTTCGTCAGATGTTGATTTTTCAGTATCTTTGTCTTCTTTAGCGTCCTTTTTAGACTTTCCGTGACCTTTTTCATTTTTTTTCTTTTCATCTACTATTTTAGCTTCATCTTTACCTATCAAAGAATCCCTAGAACTCAGCCTCTCAATATTACGTTTTTCTCTCGCCTTTTCTAATGTAGTTGGAAGCTGGTTTGTGACAGTAGTGACAATTTCTAAAGGTTGTGAAGTTATAGCTGCGGTCGTCATGGAAACTATACTTTTTTTAGTCATTATTACCAATTCACCTTTATCGTTTGTAATTTTTAAATTATCATATTGGGTTTCATTGTCTTGTTTTGGAATCTCTTCAGGATCAGTTGCAGAATCGGACATGCTTTTGATCTCTTTCTTTTCTTTTGTACCATTTTTATCTTTAGTCGAATCCTTCCTACCAAGATCATTTATTTTGCCATTTGATTGACTTTTATTGGATAGTTTACTGTCACTCCTCTTTAATGGAGGTTTGCTCGCTAAATTTTTTGTACTTGAAGTTCTATTTAAACTTTTCATGCTATCCGTTCTATTGATTGTTTTTTTAGGCTCAGTTTTAGGTGGAGTAGCTGGTTTTTGTAAAGATTTAGTGCTAGATGTTCTACTAATAGGCTTTGGAGTAGGTTGAGTGGTAGAAGGCTTAGCAGTACTTTTCCGTTTATCTGGGCTGGGTTCTCTGCTAGGCTGTTTAGAATTCACTTTCGTCGCTCCAGGTGTATTTGCAGTTGTTTTCACGGGCCTCTTTGTAACACTTGTTTTTGTTCCAGTTTTGGATCCAATTTTGGAGTCATCGACTGGACTTTTATTTGGTGTGCCAACAATAGGTGAAAGACGCTTGGCATTGATGGTTTTATTCGAAGGCGGTGGGCCTCCTCTACCTGGAGATATTGGTGGTTTACTTTTTATATGCGCCGGTGAGATGCTTAAATGTTGAGCGCTCTGGCTCATGCCTCTTTTATCATGAATTTGACTTCCAACTCTGATAGTTTCATGAATGCTGCTTGTGCTGCTGGACATGTATTTTTGATTTTGACTCAAGTTGTTTGAAATCGGTCTACGAGATATAAAATTGTCTTTTCTCACAGCAGGACCCTTAGGAGATACAGAACTTTGACGTTTTGGTATTTTAGAGTTTTTTGGGGATCCGTCTTTCGATTGTGGTTGTGATTTAGACACGGATCTGACTCTAGACCTATGAGTTACCGGTTTGGGCATACCATCATTAGAGTTTATTAGCTCTTTGCTCTTCGATCCGTCTTTATTTAATTTCGTCGAAGGGGAGTTCGATCTCGATCTCAAGTTAATTTTATTCGGAGAGTTACTTCTTGAGTTAGTTCTAGAATTATTTTTGGAAGCAATAACACTTTTCGCAGCTTCAATTTTCGCATCCGTTTCCGAGAGTCCCATTTCTTTCAAAATCGCTGCTTCTTCTTCTATTTTCTTCTTTTCAGCTTCAACTTGATGCTTTTCTCTGTTCAATTCGCTGATTTCTCTAATTTCTTCTATATTTTCTTTGAGAAAGTTCCTGGGAGAGTGAGTTTGTAGGAGTATGGGAGGTGGAAGAGTAGCAGTGGATGCCATCTTGTCTATCCTCGATAAAGAGTTAGTTCTTCTTCTAGGTGGAGAGTTGGTTCTGGAGTTTGCTGCGGAAGTCTTTGGAGTGTTGTGACGTGATGTTTCTTCTCTGAATCCACGACCTAGAAAGAAAAAGAAACAAACTAAATTAGTTTTAGAAACGTATTTTTTTATTAGGTTTTATCATATCAAAAGACTTACTGCCTTGCTAATGTAACAAGTATATTTTTTAGTTCTGCAGCTAGCGAAATTACTGGGCTATTGAGACGCACCATCAAAAAACTCAAAGTGGCGATGCTTTGGCCTTTGTTTTGCTGCTCAAAGTTCTATGTATCGCTGTAATGGACAGGTGTTGTCTTTTACCATCAGGAGAGGATCTCGTCTTTACTTTTGCGTTAAAAAAATTACCTTTGAAAGGAGAGACGCGCCCCTGCCGGATGTCGGGTGGCAGCGATCGCGGGCTGGAGGGCCGGGAAGTGACCGGAGTCTCCGTGAGGATCGCGAAAGACTTCTCCTTCTTCCGCACCGATGTCGGCACCACTCTGCAAGACAGAAGGAATGTTTACAACACCACTTGCTGATACCAAATTGAGAGCATCATGCTTCATTTGTCTAATTGTACCTCGCGTCAAGTTCTGTTATGGGAGGTTACGCAGAATGGTCGTACTATGCGGAAAGAAGCTCATTGCTATACTGAATACTTTTAAAAAAGCACTGACCCTAATATATACATATAAAATGTGTAGTATTATACAAATATGTAATTAATTTTTTAATATAATATTGTCTCCTTATGTGCTTGGGAGCATCTGTTTTAAAATTGTATGTAGCGATGATAGCTCAGTGGTTAGCGCAACCGGTTTACACGCCGAAGGGCGTGGGTTCAAACCCAAACAATGTGCTGCCGGTGAAGGAAAACATCACGAGGAAGCCATAGTATGGAGGTAGAGTATTTTCTTGAACTCGACTGGCTAGCTACAACCCTCAAGTTGACAATCTGCCGCCAAACAGTGTGTTCCGGCAGCCTCACATAAAAGTCAGTTCCAATTCAGGCTAGGTGAGTTTACCATCATTGACCACACCATCACAAATCAAGTGAGTTACGATAAAACACCTATCATGTAAAAAAAAATTGTCAAGAGTGAGCTAAATTTTACTGTAAAACAACAAATCTTTTTTTCTGAATTTTAAACTTGTGCCCATGTAAAATGACCCCCTTTCGGTGGCATACCGTAAGCGTATAACTGTAAAATTACAAATTTAAATTTGTAAATAATTATAAAATACACGATGTGGTAAGTGGTAATATCTGCAAAATGCTAGTTTTGTGTTATTTGAGTAATAAATAGAGCAATAACAGCAACCTTGCTGGTACTTACTTCATAACTTAACTGGAACGGTTTTGTAACTTAACGGTTAAGTAAATATACATTGTGTATTCTAATTGATTGTTTAACCCTGAACTACGAAAGTATATTTTTATAACTCGAGTTGCAAATAAGCAGAGGCACGCTTGATAGTAAACGACTACTGATTTTTATCAAATTTTACCAGGATGCAAAAGTAATGAGACGAACGAGACGACCTCCTGAGGGTGAAAGATAACGCCTGTCCATGACCATTGCAGCGATATACAGAACTTTGAGTAAAGAAACGAAATCCATGACATCGCTGCATTGGCGCTCATTACTTTAAAATTTTCGATGGTTAATCTCAACAGTCCTGTAATTTCAGTAAAGCACCCTTTAAACCGGAACACAGTAATGTTTACACACTACTGCTTGGCGGCAAAACATATTTAATTATACGGTGTCTTCCGGCAGCCTCACTCGAGAGCCAGCTCTATTCCAGGCTTTACCAACTTCTTTTTTAATTTTTTTATGGCTTACACTTTACAGGCTAGGTATTTGACCACAGCTCACCTGATGTTAAGTGAAGGTGTGGTCGAAGATGGTGAAGCACACCTAGCCTGGAATGGAACTGGCTAGTTTTGACCACCCCAGCACTTAACATCAGATGAGCAGTGGCCAATCACCCAGCTTATTAAACATGTAGATGAAACTGCTGCGACCAGACATTTTGACGGAGTATTCGGTGGGACAGTAAAAAGCGGTCGGTACGAACTCCTTCAACTGACAACTGAACATAGAATTATGTTCAGTTGTCAGTCAGTTGTCGAGTTGGAAATTTTCATAATTATAATAAGCTCCACATGTTTCTAGAGAATGTTTAGAAACTTCTAGAAAGCGATGTTAGTTTCGGTGTAGAAATCAGCTTCATTTTCTATCGTGTGACCGCAAACGCTTGTATCTTGCTTTCCGACGTAAACCGCATCTCTTATCGCACCTTGATACGCGGTTTGTCTATTGTTCAATTTCCCACTGTTCCTATGATATCAAAATTAAACATCTGTACTTATTTTCAGATTCCTTGGGTTTCGCGCGGGCGAAGTTGTATGAAACCAGTTATAGGTTTCTTTTTTTTCAATAATAATTAAACCAATAAATTTATTAAACAAAATAAAATATCTTAAATTAACACTATTTTCAAATTTATACAAATAACTTAATCCAAAAGTCCGTCAGAGGAGGAATGTGTGGCCAGAATACACAAGTGTGTGGTCAATGGCAGCATTGCCACGCTGGATGGCAATGCCAAGCTTTTGACCGTTTGTTAGTTATAGATCGGAAAACGAAAACACCTCTATTTCCTTGTAGTACTGTTAAAATCGTGTGTTCGTATAGCTTTAATTACTTATTTTATACTCGTTACTAGTTGCGCTCCGCGGTGTTACACGCTACATATTTTCGGGATAAAAAGTAGCCTATGTGATAATCCAGGGTCTCAGCTACTTCCATACCAAATTTCATCCAAATCCGTTTTGTAGTTTTTGCGTGAAAGAGTAACAAACATCCATCCATCCATACTTACAAACTTTCGCATTTATACTGTATTTTAAAGATATTTATTTAATTTTTTGTTGACAAAGGGATATTATATGATTAGGGAATATATTAAAGGTAAAAATTATTTTAAATGGAAATAATTTATTTGACATTGTGAATAATATTACGACATTAATTTGACTTTTTTAGATTTAAGCTTTGCTTAGTTTGGGGCTAGATGGCGCTGTGTTAAATGTCCTCCAATATTTATTTATTTTGTTTTATATAAACTTGCTGTATTGTACGCCCAAATGGGCGCAGCATGTTAATACGCTTTCCTCATAAGATCCTATCCTAGTAGGAGATTTTGTGCGCGATTAAAATCCGGCGATAAACATAATTAGACTCCAAGGATGTTTTGTAGATCGTGACATGGTAAATACATACAAAAACATCTAGTTACCAGTATTAAGAAAGCTATTACCGATGTGAGATGGAACTAGGAACGCGGCCAAAGCCGAAGTACGAATTACTAATTGACGGTAATGCGCGGGGAGTGCGGCCGCGCGCCATGGAATATGTACGAGTGCCAACGTAATGTTAGCCCACGGAAATTACATACGAGTACGTACTCGCAGGCCGCTGTGCGTTCGGACTGAGCTTAGTGTCGAGCGGCAGCGGGCGCGGGCGCGGGCGCGGGAGCGGCTTTTCAATCTAGGAAATATACTTTTTCTTGTGAAACATCTATTGGCGCGCCTTGGCAGTAAAACTGACTCGTATGCGTATATTTTGTAGCGATAATAGCTCAGTGGTTAGCGCGGTAGGTTCGCACGCCGAAGGGCGTGGGTTCAAACCCTAACAATGAGCTTGAGCTGCCCTTGAAAGAAAACATCGTGAGGAAACCACAGCATAGTGGTAGCGTACTCACTAGTACTCGGCTGGCTTGCTACCACCCTCAAGTTGAAAATCTGCTGCTAAGCACCTAACGGTGTGTTCCGGCAGCCTCATTTAAGAGCCAGTTCCATTCCAGGTGTGCTTTAACATCTTCGACCACACCTTCACGTAACATCAGGACACCTAGACTGTCAACAATAAAAAAAAGTATGCCGTGACGGGAAACGGCGTGACGCTCTCAAGTAAGCCTGCCGGAACACACCGTAAAATTGATTTTTTTAATTCGATTGGATTGGATTGGATTGAATTAAATTTAAGACTGTTAGATGCGTGACAGCAGATTTTCAGCTTGAGGGTGGTATCTAGTCAAGTATGGCATACTTTCTAACGCTACCACCATGCCGTGGTTTCCTCACGATATTTACCATCGCCAGCAGTTGTAGTTCATTGTTGGGATTTAAACCCTTGTACGTGTAAATAAAATAAATAAATATCGTCGGACACACATAGCGCCATCTGGCCCCAAACTAAGCAGAGCTTGTATTATGGAAGTCAGATAACTGATAGAATACTTAAATACTTTTTTTTTGTAAATATATACAGAACACCCAGACACAGAACAAACATTTGTTTATTCACAAAATGTTTGCCCTGAGTGGGAATCGAACCCACGCCCTCCAGCTCTCAAGGCTGATATACTACCAATAAGCCAACGTCAAGCCAGTGTGAAGCGATCGCGCTAACCATTGAGCTATAGTATAAACAGACTGCCATTATAGAATCGCTACAGCTGCCGCTCGTGAGTGAGCCCCGTTCACCGGCGCGTATCAGGCGAAAGTAGAGTCAGAGCGCGTTCGCCATCCTCCCATCCGCCGCTCTGCCCGCCTCTGCCTCCGACCACCGAACCGTGAACTGGACGCGAGTGCAGCCGCAGTGCGTTACCGCCGCTGCTTAGCTCTGATAACCGCACACATTATGGTGCATAATGCACGGTCGGTTCACACACCGAAGGGCGTGGGATCGCATTCTAACAACGGGTTTGAGCTGCCGGGGTAAGTAAACATCGCGAGGACACAAGAGAAAGAAAGAAAGAAAATAATTTTATTTTGTAACATAGAACACAACACATATAGGCAAACAGTTACAAAATATGGGCTCACCTCAGTATAATACTGGTCATACTAAGCGGTATGACCAGCGCTGGTCTTCCGGTGAGCCCTTGTCGGACAAACAAAACAAATACAACAAATTACCAACAACATATATAACATAACGAAATTAAAAATTCAAACAAACAAACTACTATGTAAACAACTCTTCTCAAAATATCAACATACAAATAACAAAACAAAAACAACAGGCTCACGTTTGACCACCATCACGCCTGTTACCAAAAGAGAAGATACGATCTAGGATGTAACAAACAGCGTAATGGTGCAAGGGTACTTTCTAGTACTCGGCTAGCTTTGTACCACTCTTAAGTTGAAAATCTACCACCAAGCACCTAACAGTGTTTCATGAGAGCCAGTTCCATTCCAGGCTAGGTGAGCTTCGACTAGGTACTACATTCTAAGTCGAAATTTTGGCAATTAAATCCTGTGTATTTTTAACTTCTTGTTAAGTCGAAAACTCGTTTAGCATTTCCCTTGTCATTCGAGTTATCGAGATTCCACTGTCTGTGTATTGACTAAGTCGCTGTCGCTGTCTGTCCGTCCCTATCTTTAAAACTACGCAACGGATTTTGAAGCGGTTTTTTTAATAGATAGAGGGATTCAAGAGGAAGGTCTATATGTATAACACATGCATAATATTGTAGGGAAACACTTATAAATTTAGTGGTTTCTAATGTGATGTCGTAGATAAACACATTTTTTTGCGCTTACATTGCAAACGCTGGCTGAACCCTACGAGATAAATCAAAATAATGTATACGAGTATTGTACACCTTTAAAAGGTCAACAAAAAAGTCCGCAATGGAATATGTCTATCTCTTAAGGATGATCCACAATAACCATTTTTTATCCTTTACATTTTGCGGGAAAAATGGTTTATTTACGAAGTGATTTTAAGCAATACAGCATTAATTTTTATCCAATTAAGTACCTTAAATACATTGTCCATTTAATATAGATCAATACGACCCTTTACAGCATGTAATTTCAATGAATGTTTCCGAAGATATTACAGATTTAAAATGCAGGGACTGTGTGTTCTTCGCTTGGCTCGGTCAATATCCCCAACAACAACAAGTGTGTGTCTAACAGAGTAAAGCATCTCTAATTGCCATTGCGACATGTCTTACACAAGTTGAGAACAATAGCCGGGTTCGGGGATCCGTGGGCGGCGGTGGGAAGCCTCGATCTGTGCCGCGGGTTCCGTACTGATGCAACTGCAGCTCACGTGGTACCTAGTAGACCTATCGTGTGCGGAGTTGAGTGAGGGCGCCACAATCGTGGTTTCTTAAAATACATTTCTACACGAGCGAAGGGAAGGTGTTTTTATTTGATATGATTATATCTGCTTCAAAAGCTGTGAGGTGTGGATTCGATTCCCACCAGGACAAACATTTATGTGATAACTAGCTGCGCTCCGCGACTGCTACATGTTTTCGGGATAAAAAGTAGCCTATGTGTTAATCCAGAGCCTCAGCTACCTCCACTCCAAATTTTCATCCAAATCCGTTCAGTAGTTTTTGCGTGAAAGAGTAACAAACATCCATCCAAACTTTCACATTTGTAATATTAGTGGGATAAATGTTTGTTCTGTGTCTATAGTAGGTGTTATGTATGTATTATAAGTACGTATGTACAAAAAAATACATAAGTAATCCAGTTATCTGGTTCCCATATTACAAGCTTTGCTTATATTGGGATAGATGGCGCTTTGTGATGTGTCCGACGATATTTATTTATACACAAATTGCGAGATACAAAAATCATTGGTCGAACACTTTTTAATATCCAATATAAGACAAATCGGTCAAGAACTAGGTCACAGTTCAGAGCTAATAACTAGTTCCCTACTAAAATAACAAAAGTTTCCAAAACCCATATCTGCATTTACAGTTGAGCGCTACCTTGAATCGCGTGACACGTTAAAAAGTAGATCCCGGAAGTTTGTTCTATACTAAACAGCGACCGTCAAGTCTTGTCAGAGGCCTCCAAGCGACACATTATTTCCGACACTAGGGCTGCTCACTTAGCCTATATAAACTGACTTTTTACATGAACATTTGAGAATAAAAAATAAACATCCTACGACATTACATACAGCCCCATCTAGTCTCAAACTAAGCAAAGCTTGTACTATGGGAGTCACATAAATAACTGATAGAATACTTAAATACTTTTTTTTTTGTAAATATTTACTTATAATACATAGAGTACACCCAGACACAGAACAAACATTTGGTTTTATATCACAAAATGCTTGTCCTGAATGGGAATCGAACCCACACCCTACAGCTTTTGAAGCAGAGACTAACAAATTAGCTATCAGAGTAGCTAACTTGGTGTTAGCTCTCTTTAGCAGGAGGTCGTCTAGGTAGGTACCACCGCAGTACCAGATATTCTGCCGCCAAGCAGTAGTGTGTAAACATTACTGTGTTCCGGTTTGAAGGGTACTGCAGCTAGCGAAATTACTGGGCTGTTGAGACTAAATTTATTTTTCACACAAAAAATAAGGTAACGGAACGGGCAGAAGTGCATATAGATAATCCTATCATCAAGATTTCCGAGCCGATGAAAGTAAACATTAATTCTAAAACTGTGTTTTAATAATTTGAGCAACTGCAGCGATAAGTTGGCAGCAGCGACGGTGGCAGTGGGAGACGGTGATGACTCACGCGCGCATCCCATCACCGGCGAAGGTCGCGTGAGTGGGCTTATCTATCAATCATTGCGAATGGCTTGTTTGATCAACTCTTTTATATCGACAAATACAATTGGTGGTAGAACTCCTTATCTAGGTAAGTATCACTGCAGTACCAGATATGATGCCGCCAAGCAGTAGTGTGCACATTTCCGGTTTGAAGGGTACTGCAGCGAAATTACAGCGCTGTTGAAACTAGCCTTCGAAAGTCGCAAAGTAATGAGCGACAAAGCAGCGATGCCCCGGACTTTGTTTTGTTTATCATAGGACATTACACACAGCGCCATCTGGCCCCAAACTAAGCAAAGCTTGTGCTATGGAAGTCAGATAACTGATAGAATAATAAATACTTTTTTTTCGTAAATACATACTTATAATACCTACAGTACACCCAGACACAGAACAAACATCGATGTTAGTCCTGAGCGGGAATCGAACCCACGCCCTTCAGCTCTCGAAGCAGACATACTACCAATGAACCAACCGGGCTGTCAACTGGCTGTTACTTTGAAGACTTTCGATGGTTAGTCTCAACAGCCCAGTGATTTCGCTGCAGTACCCTTCGAACCGGAACACAGTAATGTTTACACACTACTGCTTAGCGGCAGAATAACTGATACTGCGGTGGTACCTACCTAGACGACCTCCTGCTGAGGAGATCTACCACCATGTAAAGCGTAATTAGCGAAATTACCTACATAAAAAAGATTGGCGTGAAATTATCTCGTTTACAAATACGTAATAATTAAAATCTCGCAAGCTCATCTCGCCTGACAGATTGCAGCTATCGTGGGCGGGTAAGCATCCTCTCTACGTGTCAAGGTCGCATCTCTCCGTTCTGCTGGCTCACCGCCCACACCCTCGGATGCTGTAGGCAGCCATTATCTCTCTATATAAGTACGATTGACATTCTAAACAAAACTTCGTAGAAAATATTATCCGATTGATTTAAGTGTACATAACTAGTTGCGCCCCGCGGTGGTACCCGCTACATATTTTCAGGATTAAAAGTAGCCTATGTCTTAATCCAGAGTTTCAGCTACCTCCATACCAAATTTCATCCAAATCCGTTCAGTAGTTTTTGCGTGAAAGAGTATCAAACATCCATCCAAACTTACACATTTATAATATTCGTGGGATTATGTATGCATGCATACAAACTTCTTATAACTAAAATCAAGTAATGTTTGTATATTATGTGTGCGTGTATGTGTGACTGTGTGTATATTAGTTTTTATATTTGACAAGCCTGTCAAATATAAAAACTAATATACCATATGTGTTTGACTTGACTAATATGTGTTTGACCACAGCTTGCCTAGAATAAAACTGGCTCTAAGTGAGGCTATTGGAATACACTGCAGAAGTTCCCACGGTCGAGGTAACTTAGCGATAGATTTTTATCTTGATGTTGGTAGCTAGCCAGCCGAATACTAGAGAGTACCCTACCACCATGCTATGGTTTCCTCACAAACCCGGCAGCTCAAGCTCCATTGTTGGGGTTTGAATCCACACTAACCGACCGCACTACCCATTAAACTATCATCGCCACAAAATGATTAATAAATTTGTAAATATAGGCTGATTATTATATTGTGTTGAAAATAGCCGCACGCCATTTACTGGGTCTTAAACGTGTCGATTTATTTATTGATGTCTCATTATGTTTTTGTGCGCGAATGTTTTATAAGAAATGAAAATGAGAAGGAACGCGATCACGTCTCGCTACATAACGTCTTATGAAACAACGTTTTTACGTGCTTCGGGCATTTTCACGAACAAAAACTATTTTTTGCCAAATAACTATTAACTAGTACATAAAGCTATTATTAGCATATTCCTAGTTTCGTTTATTATTTTATCTATTAAAGTATTTATATATTTTGTCAGTTATCTGACATCCATCACACAAGCTCTGCTTAGTTTGGGGCCAGATGGCGCTGTGTGTATAGTCCTACGATATTAAACGCCAAAACGCCTGCCAATGCAAAATGCCCACTTTGTTTTGTTACTCAAAGTTCTGTGTATCGCTGCAATGGTCATGGGCAGGCGGTATCTCTTACCACCAGGAGAGCGTCTCGTTCGTCTCAAACCTTTTTACATAAAAAAAAAACACTAATATTATAAAGAGGAAAGATATTTTGTATTTTTGAATTTTTGGATTTTTGTATGTTTGTAACGAATAAACTCAAAAACTACAGGACCGATTTCAAAAATTCTTTCACCGTCGGGAAGCTACACTATCCCCGGGTGACTTTTTATCCCTGTATTCCTACGGGAACGGTAACTACGCGAGTGAAACCGCAATGCGTCCGCTAGTATATTATATTAATACAGCACATCGTACACTAATTGGCATGCGTAAGTCGGGTAAGAACATATAACGTTTAAGGATCACATAGTAAAAGTGTGCAAAAAAGCCTATCGAATGTTAGGTTTTGTGTTACGTCGGGCTTCAGGATTTAAAAACATAAGAGCGATATCTGCACTGTATGACGTTTTAATCCGAAGTCATTTAGAATATAATTCTGCCGTATGGGCTCCACATGAAGTCAAATACACGCTAATGCTAGAGAAAATACAAAATAAATTTACTAGGTTCTTGTACTTAAGGCTATACGGTGTATACCCACTCTATCCACTAATGTATCCGACGCTGTTCGTGTTGGGCATGGTTGGATATAATAAATTAGAGGTGAGAAGAGGATGGGGGCTCGCATATTATTTAATGAGAGTGTTCCGAGGCGCTTTATCGAACCCAGACATACTAGGGATGATGGGGCTGTGCGTGCCGGACGCGTATGCGGCGCGCCGCCGCCGGCCGCGACTGTTCGCGGTGCCGCGTGCGAGGACTAACTTGCTTGCTAGGTCGCCATTAGTCAGGACTTTACAAACACTAAATCGAGTTGCAGATAAAATAGATATATTTGTATGCTCCGTTTCCGACCTTGAAAAATGTGTATTGTATGATTTATGTTACCTATAGTTGACCATGTATTATAATTATTTAGCTGACTATGAATTTAATTGAGAATTATTATTATTATTTTATTTGACATAATCGATTATATAATTGACATTAACAATAATTGACTTTTACATAACAAAAATATAATTTACTAACAATATTGAATTAGGATAAAAACCTGTAATGATAATTTTAGTTTTTGGAATAAATGAAATGAATGAAATGAAACCCTTCCTTGGCAGTCGGATAAAAAAACTATTGGTAGTAAAACCAAAGGGCCCGTTGTTCTACATTAGTCTGAACATTACTTTGTAGCAATGATAGCTCAGTGGTTAACGCGGTAGGTTCGCATGCCGAAGGGCGTGGGTTCAAACCCCAACAATGAGCTAGAGCTGCCGGTGATTGAAAACATCGTGAGGAAACCATAGCGTTGTGGTAGCGTACTCTCTAGTACTCGGCTGGCTAGCTACCACACGAGAGTTGAAAATTTGCCGCCAAGCATCTAACGGTGTATCCGGCAGCCCCACTTGAGAGCCAGTTCCATTCCAGGCTAGGTGTGCTTTACCATCTTCGACCACATCAGCACTTAACATCAGGTGAGTTGTGGCCAAACACCTAGCCTGTCAACCATTAAAATATATATGTAGAGTAGTAGTAGGTACTACTAATTATTCCGTACGACCTACGAACCCAAATGAAGGTGTAGGCACATCGCCGCTCTCTGTAGTTTACGTACATTATATAATAATGGACAAAACAGAGGAAACAAAAACTTGCAGTAATTTGTGATGACGTAATAGTCTAGCAGGGCTGACCAAGTCTCGGCCCGCCCGGCCTTTGCTATTGTAAAAACGTCGCTACGGGCCGCAGAATTAAAGCGAAAGAGATGCAGTAATAAAAAGAAAGACCAACTAGTAACGCCGTCGCATCGGCTCGTCAAGTCGGAGAGGTCGGTATACATGCTGGGGCCCGCGGTCTACAACCGCGTACCCGCTTCCATTCGGGATGCACCGCGCCATCGCGTGCGCGCAGAAGCAAACTAAGATCATGGCTGAAGCCAAGAGACCTTGTTTTACGACTTTGACGATTATTTAAAACTAAGAGATTATTGAATTACTATTAAATAATTATAATATTTTTGTTTTTATTGACATTTAATTATAGTGACATAATTATTTTATGTGACATATTATTTCATTGACATTTTCATGTTCATTGTTTTGACATAATTATGTTATGATTTTGATATTTTTAAATATGAATGGAAAAATGTCCTGTTACTTTGGTGTTATTAATAAATGATTTGTATTTGTATTTGATGAAAGATTAAACCTAATCGCAGATTTTGCAAAAAATCGCATTCAATATTTTATGCTGAGGTGAGCCCCTATTTTGTAACTGTTTCTCTCTGTTTTTTTGTTGTTTTGGTATATTGTGGTGTTATAAAATAAAAATAACTTTCTTTCTTTCTTTCTTTCTTTCAATGTCCACTTTGTGGATACGTGCCTCCCAAGTTTGAAAATCACTGCCTTATTGTTTACTAAAAACTTAGTATGCGCTGAATTGACTACCCTGTTAGAATGACCCCCGCGATACCCAATCAATGCAAAGATATTTCGTCTAAAATCCTTAATAATTTTTTTACTTATATTTTATCTATGCCAAATTTCAAGTGGATACGTCCTGTCGATAATCCCACTTTAATCTAATCTCGTCGCTTGGCTTTTCTAGTAGCGTTATCGCTAATCGAAAGTTATTTTGTCTAGGCCCTCTTTCTTCTTTTTTTGGTTTTGGCGTCGCATCTTGAGCATTTGCCAGTGTCAACAGTTTTATCTTTTCAAGTTTCATAAGTTGCCTCGTAGCTATAGTTATAGTCAAAGTCCAGTCTTGGTCAAGTACAGTCCGTGGCAGTCAAGTCCCGTCATGCTTTAGTAAAGTAATGGCTTCGTAGGAGTTTTGAAATCAACACGAAAAGTCATGTTTCACCACATTATATCATTTTTCCACACTCGCGCTTGTGATTCGACACTTTATGAACAAAACACCACCATTTTTATGCATAAACACTCGACAAAACACTAGTTTTGGAAAAAAATACAACGAGCGACAGGACTCTTTCCGCGTTCCCGCCAAATCTAGGCCCTCTGGCGACGGGAGCTGCCAGTTCTGAAGTTCTCTAGGTATTTATAACTCGTTCGGTAAAAATGAGAAGCAATGATCTCCATAGGTGAGAGTGAACTTACAACTAGAATGTGTGCCGGCGACTTTTGAAGCAGTTATTCTAATGAGGGACCGGTTACAGGCGCCTTAAGGTTAAGGTGATAACCTTCCACGCTTCGGGTGAACATTCTTACAAACTAGCTCTGCCTTGCGTTTCCACCTGCGTTTTATGGAACAAAAAGTTTGTCTGTCAATCCAGGGTATAAACTATCTGTATTTTATACAAATCTGTTAAACCGTTACAGCTTCAAGAAGTAACATAAATTTTTAATGAAAAAAGAAGACGTCTCCTCTTTTGTTGAGTCATTGTTGATACAACTGTATTTTTTTTAATGTTTGTTACGCGATAATTCCGCCAATTATGAATAGATTTTGATGATTCTTTTTTTGCTTGGTAGATCATACTTCAGAGGTCCCATATAAATTTTATCGAAATCTTTCGAGCGGTTTTAAAAAAATCGACAAAATGGTATTATCTATACTATTACAAAGAGGAAAGATTTGATTGTTTGTATTGAATAGGCTCCGAAACTACTGGACCGATTTCAAACAATCTTTCACCGTTGGGAAGCTACACCATCCCCGGGGGACATAGTCTACTTTTATCCCTGTATTCCCACGGGAACGGGAACTACGCGGGTGAAACCCTGAGGCGTCCGCTAGTCGATGATATTTTCGTTTGCTCCGAAAGCTCGCTGTTTCATTGGAACAGTGCGTTTAGTTGGCCTAAGGGTCATGGAGTCGGTTTTTTTAATTGTAAATTTTACATTGTTTTTAATGTAAAAGTAATGAGACGAACGAGACGCTCTCCTGATGGTAAGAGATAACGCCTATCTATGACCATTGCAGCGATACACAGAAGTTTGAATAGCGCTCATTACTTTGAGACTTTAGTTAGCCTCAGCTGAGACCCTGGATTGGAACATAGGCTACTTTTTATCCCGAAAATATGTAGCGGGTAACACCGCGGGGCGCAGTTAGTAATTTATAAATGTACAATTTAAAAAAACCGACCCCATGACCCTTAGGCCAACGAAACGCACTGCTCCAATGAAGCAGCGAGGTCTCTGAGTAAATTCGAAGTTGACGGCAAAACGCAAGCCCATTATGCGGCGCCTACACCCCGCAGGGAAATAAGAAAGGCTTAAATGATGATGATAAAAAGAATGCCCTCCTTATTGTAGCGTTAAAGAATTTAGTATTTAATAGATTACAATCAACATTTAATAAATAATTCGCGGCAGTAAAAATACCTCGCGAACACATTGCGGCGCGAAACTTCGTTAAATATGTATGTAGGACAAAACTGGATTAAATATAATTATATTAATTTTTATTCACGCATGTCGTTATGCCTTGAGGACATTAGGCGCGGTTCATATACGGTTCATATAGAAACAAGCTTTCTTTCTATAGGAACTGATTTATGATCATTTTATGAGCTTGAGCTGCCGGCGTAGGAAAACATCGTGAGGAAACCATAGCAAGGTGGTAGCGTACTCTATAGTACCTACTCGGCTGGCTAGCTACCACACGAGAGTTGAAAATCTACCGCCAAGCATCTAACAGTTGTTGGCAACACTAATGTTAACAGCGTGAAGTGAGTAATAAGTGGCCTGGAATACGACCTCCGCAAAGGAAGCAACGTCAGTTCGGTGCCGTGATAAGCGAGGCGCGACCGGGGCGTGGGTCACTTTTGCGCCAGCCGAAGACCGAGCCAGCGGTGGCCATTTGCGCCTCAGTAGGAATCCATCTTTGTTGATTTGCGGTTTAATTTCAATATGACTGACTAATTAGCTATTTATGATTTCATGTATCGTTGTAAAATTAATGAAATAAATATGTAACTTCTGAATATAACAGTGTTCTATGTCTCTTCCCCGCTTCTGAAGTAGTTAAGTTTACACAGTATTTTTTTTTCTATGTAAAAATGTATGAGGCGAACAAGACGTTCTCCTTATGGTAAAAAATAATCCCTTTGACCATTGCAGAGATACACAGAAGTTTTAGTAACAAAACAAAGTCCGGGGCATCGCTGCTTTGGCGCTCATTGCTTTGAAACTTTCGATGGTTAGTCTCAACAGCCCAGTAATGTCGCTGCAGTACCCTTCAAACTGTAACACAGTAATGTTTGCACACTACTGCTTGGCGGCACAATATCTGGTACTGCGGTGGTACCTAGACACCTCCTGCTAAGGACCTGTTTTACCTGAGAGCCTGTTCCATTCCAGGCTAGATGAATTTTACCATACCGTCACTTAACGTCAGGCGGGATGTGGTCAAACACCTAGCTTGTAAACATTAGGAAAATCCCAAGACTTTGAGTAACAAAACAAAGTCCAGGGCATCGCTGCTTTGGCGCTGACAATGTCCGTGTAATGTCGATGGTAACAAATAAGACCCAGTCACAGTCAACTAAATCAAGTCAAGGTCAAGAACATGTCATGGGCCAGTGGAATGACGGAAACATTAAATAGGATTACCGGTAGGTATTTCAAAGTTTGTGTCGATCTCCTAAGTATAGATTTTAGACAGCCCTGTTGGTTCATTGGTAGTATGTCTGCTTCGAGAGCTGAAGGGCGTGGGTTCAATTCCCACTTAGGACTAACATTTGTGTGACTAACATCGATGTTTGTTCTGTGTCTGGGTGTACTGTATGTATTAACAAAAAAAAAGTATTTATGTATTCTATCAATTATCTGTTTTCCATAGTACAAGCTTTGCTTATTTGGGGTCAGATGGCGCTGTGTGTAATGTCCTATGATAACTGATAGAATAGTATATACTATAGAATAATAATAATAAAAAAATTATTCGCACAGCGAGGATGTGGAACTCTTCGCCAGAATCTGTGTTTCCCGCAAAACTACAATGTAAGTGTTTTCAAATCGAGAGTAAACAGGCTTCTAGGTAAGCGTGTTCCATCCTAAACAGCGTCGTTGCTTAACATCAGCCAGGATGTGGTTAAACGCGAACCTATTCAATATAAAAAAAATACTTAGACAATATATACTATTATCAAGAGGAAAGGTTTGTTTGTATTGAATAGGCTCCGAAACTACTGGACCGATTTCTAAAATTCTTTCACCGTTGGGAAGCTACGCTATCCCCGGGTGGCATAGGCTACTTTTTATCTCTGTACTCCCACGGGAACGGGAATTACGCGGGTGAAACCGCGAGGCGTCCGCTAGTATTACATATACGGAACACCCAGACAGAACAAACATTTATCATCACATAAACGTTTGTTCTGGTGGGAATCGAACCCACGCCCTGCAGCTCTTGAAGCAGATATTTTACCAAATGACCTAACACGGCAGTCTAATACTTAATAGGCATTTATTAACACTATTTATAGATAAAGCCGTTCTCTGCGGAAGTCGATTTCATTATAATTAAGTTAAAATGCATTTTCTATTATCTAAATTTAGTAATTTATGTCTGTATGTCACTGAGATACGGCAAATGCTCAAAACGCGACCCAAAACCAAAGAAACAAAAAAAGTTTCTGATTTGCATTATAGATAGTTTGCTTAGTTTGGGGTCAGATGGCGCTGTGTGTAATGTCCTGCGATTCTGCTGTCTGATGTCTTTTGAATTTTCTCTGTGAGTTCTCATGTACAGAATAAAGAGATTATATTTGTCTATTTAGATTTGAAATCAGTTTAAAATTACTTATTTATCGAAATATAGTTCCTTATTGTTACCTGTTTCGATCTAAAAACCACGAAATGCTAATAAACAATAAAATCTTCCTCCAATGACTTTGCTTTAGTTTTTCTTGGTCGGAGATAAAAACCATCGGAAGCATGTAATGATTACATTCATTGTTTTGTTTTTATAACATAAATACAGTGAGTAGCCAGCCCTATTGTCAAAGTTTTTAGGCTGACCGAAGACCTTAGACGAAAGAAAAAGTAACAGAAATGTATTATACGTATATTTTATAAGTCCGCGTTTGAGCACCAACTCGCTTGATGGTAAGCGACGATGTGGTCGAAGATGAAGCACGCGAACCTAGAAAATACCTATTCCTACCTATTCACTCTAACCTTGAAAAGTCAAAGAAAAGAGAAAGATATTACTTTGCGTGCGGCCCGCAGTGCGAAGCAAGACGAGGCCGCGCGTGCGTTGCAATCAGCTTTGCCTCCGTGAAGAAGGCCACCGCATGTGAGTATCCGATAACGTGCGTTAATAAAAATGTGTGTTAAGATACGAGGCAGCTTATCAATACATAGACTGCTAAAATAATGACTCTCTGTTTTCGTAGTCGGATAAAAGATAACTAGGTCCTTAAAATCAACTAACTAACGACAGCCCTGTTGGTTCATTGCTAGCATGTCTGCTCCAAGAGCTGAAGGGCGTGGGTTTGATTCCCACTCAGGATAAACATTTTGTTGCATAAACAAATGTTTGATCTGTGTCTGGGTGTTCTGTATTTATGTACCAAAAAAAAAAATTTAAGTATTCTACCAGTTATCTGACTTGCATAGTACAAGCTTTGCTTAATTTGGGGTCAGATGGCGCTGTGTGCAATGTCCTACGATATTTATTACTAGCGGACGCCTCGCGGTTTCACCCGCGTAGTTTCCGTTCCCGTGGGAATACAGGGATAAAAAGTAGCCTATGTCACCCGGGGTTAATGTAGCTTCCCAACAGTGAAAGAATTTTTGAAATCGCTCCAGTAGTTTCGGAGCCTATTCAATACAAACAAACAAACCTTTCCTCTTTATAATAGTATATTTAAGTTCTCGTATAAACCGTTTCTCACATAAATCACGTTAAGGTCGTATTCTGGAAATGACTTCGTCAAACATTTGATTTGAACTAAGTTAGATTTTTTGCGTTCTAACTGAAACCTTGGAGTGGGCCAGTGAAGCGAACGCAACCTTACAAAACTTAGAAAAACTGCTAGTATTGAATTTGTTTTGTCTAAAATATGTTTTTTTACCCAAACACAATATTTGGAGGTGTTATCCTCATTAAAATAGAAATGGTCAAGTGCGAGTCGACGCGCACACTGTGTCCTGTACTTACCTCATCTCTACTTCTCTATTCTATACCTACTATTATAAAAAGGAATGATTTGGTTGTTTGTATTGAATAGGCTCCGAAACTACTGGATCGATTTCAAAAATTCTTTCACCGTTGGGAAGCTACACTATCCCTGAGCAATTTTTTTTTTGTTGACAGGCTAGGTGTATGACCACAGCTCACCTGATGTTAAGTAAAGGTGTGGTCGAAAATGGTAAAGCACACCTAGCCTAGAATGTGACTGGCTCTCAATCGAGGCTGCCGGAACACAACGTTAGATGCTTTGCGGCAGATTTTCAACTCTCGTGTGGTAGCTAGCCAGCCTAATACTAGAGAGTACGCTACCACCATGCTATGGCTTCCTCACGATGTTTTCCTTCACCGGCAGCTCAAGCTCATTGTTTGTTTGTATTCATTGACATGTAATCAATGTTTTATAACTTTTTTAATGATACACTTTTTTTTTTACGAAATTTGACTTGCAACATTGGTGTTAGCAGTTAAATATTTGTATTTGTTTGAGTTGCGTAAATAATCTTCGCCAAGATTAAATTTTGAAAACAGTTCATTGTTGGGGTTTGAACCCACGCCCTTCGGCATGCGAACCTACCGCACTAACCACTGAGCTATCATCGCTAGTTTTTAATCCCTGTATTCCCACGGGAACGGAATTACTACGCGGGCTATTATAAGTATACGTATTTACAAAAAAAAATGTATTAAAGTATTCTATCAGTTATCTGACTTGCATAGCACAAGCTTTACTTAGTTTGGAGTCAGATGGCGCTGTGTGTAATGTCCTGCGATATTTATTTGTTTATTGAAGTAAAGGTTATTATCAATAAACACCAGGTAATCCAGATGGCGGGCTGAAGTCAGTGACTCGGTAAATGGCACCACCAACGCATATTTCTCTAAAATGGAAACCAGCAATTTTGTTTTGGGTCATGCATTAAAACTACACGGACGAAAAACTTATTCAGAAAGCGCCACTATAGTGTTTTCTTAAACACTTACGATAGACAACAGTAGTACCATTTCAAGCCACTTTGGTGGATAAAGTGGTGGTATTATATTGTTTTTGGAGTGAGTTGATGTTAAAGTGACGCAAGGCTGTCGGATATGGTGATGTGTGCAAAAAATCAGCAAGTGTGTGTTTGACTCGCATCTCGTGGGTTCAGTACTTTTTTTTTATTGAGGATGTCATTAATTTCCATATGAAAATGTCCAAATTTTTTGAGAGATTTAAGTGAATATCAACAAAACAAATAAAAACAACTTAATTTATTCGAGTGTATAAAAAAAACAGAACAACACACGTAAGAAACTAACAAATTCGATTTTCCTAACATTTTTATGAAAAAACTATTTTGTAATACTTTCCAGAAATTAATTGAAATAATGATGAGGAAAACCGCGTGATTTTTGTTACGATGTATTGAACGAATACGATATGAAAATCAAAATAAAGTGCTTAAAATTTATAGATAAATAAAAAAAGTGAAATATATATATAATGTCTAAAAAAGGTGATTACCCTGAAAAGGGATAAAGCTAAATTAAGAAAATTAAAATGTTGCATGAAAGGTATACAAAGAAACTAGCGACTGAAATCGAGAATTAATTAAAAACATGGCTATGATAAAATAGGGACTAAACCTAAAGTTATAGCGATTTTTTTATGCAGACTTAAATGTACAGGGTGTCCCGAAACTCAACGTCAAGCGGGCACGGGGCGAGAGGGAGGGGTCATACCAGTTCCGGGAAAAATATAAAAATGTATATTCCATTACAAGCTAGGTATATTTACCATCTTCGACCACACCGTCACGTAACATCAGGGGAGCTGTGGTCAAACACCTAGCTTGACCAAAATCATAATAAAAAATAATTTGTAGCGATGATAGCTGAGTGGTTAGCGCGGTCGATTCGCATGCCGAAGCTTGAGCTGCCGGTGAAGGACAACATCGTGAGGAAACCATAGCAGGGTACTTTAGTACTCGGCTGGCTAGCTACCACACGAGAGTTGAAAATCTGTCGCCAAGCATCTAACGTGTGTTCCGGCAGTCTCACTCGAGAGCCAGTTCCATTCCAGGCTAGGTGTGCTTTACCATCTTCGACCACACCGTCATTTAACATCAGGTGAGCAGTGGTCAAACACCTAGCCTGAAAAAAAAAACATGGAAACCGTTTTTGGAGCCACAGTGTTTATAAACAGAATCATCAGCGCGTTAAGTCAAAAATTAAGCGTAACATCAGCTTATTATTTAATGTCAGTATTGCATAACATATTCATTAGCCACGTTCCACATTCGCGCTCAAGTTAAAGGCGGCACTGCACCGGGACGTGCGAGCGAACACCGACACGACAGAAACTAAATTACACGTAAACGTGACACCGAAGCATCTGAGGGGCACCGCTAGTATGTTTAGGACACACATTTTGTATATAAAAAAAAAATAGCGTAGGACATTACACACAGCGCCAGCTGACCCCAAACTAACTTGTACTATGGAAGTCAGATAACTGATAGAATACTTAAGGTGGTTCGATTTCCATACAAACAATTGTTTTCCATTTATGGACAAATGGAACATAATTTTACAGTGAAATCACAGCTACTGGCATTTAATTTGGCCTTTATTTGCGGTAAATCACAATTGCTTGCATAAAACAGTAGATTATTAGCAAAAAATCTAATTTATAAATGATTTATGAATTTATGATTTTTTAATTAAACAGTAGATTATGCTAATAATCAACTGTTAGTTCTGAAAGTAATGAGCGCCAGCGACCATTGCAGCGATACACAGAACTTTGAGTAACAAAACAAAGTCCAGGGGGGACTTTGTTTTGCTACTCAAAGTTCTGTGTATCGCTGCAATGGTCGTGGACAAGCGTTATCTCTTCTCAGGGATACCTGAAACCTTTTTTTTTATGGTAGACATGCTAGGTGTTTGACCACAACTCACCTGATGTTAAGTGACGGTGTGGTCGAATATGGTAAAACACATCAAGCCTGGAATGGAACTGGCTTTCAAGAGAGGCTGCCGGATACACCGTTAGTTGCTTGGCGGCAGATTTTCAACTCTCGTGTGGTAGCTAGCCAGCCGAGTACTATAGAGTACGCTACCACCATGCTATGGTTTCCTCACGATGTTTTCCTTCACCGGCAGCTCAAGCTCCATTGTTTGGGTTGAACCCGCGCCCTTAGGCATGCGAACCGACCGCGCTTACCACTGAGCTATCATCGCTACGAATCTACCTGAAATCTAGTAAACTAGACAAACTTGGCGTCCCAGTGCGATTCGAGCTGTGAAGTCATACAACGCAAAGTATTGAACTATCTATTATCCTTCAAATAATGTTCTGCATAAATAACATTGGTCACACGTCGCGGCACTGAAAGCGTCTGTGTTTTTGTATATTGGCACTACTGAGTCACTTCCAGTGCGCAACGGGCCGACTCTACCTTCTAGCGATCTTACCCGTAGGATGGGATCAGAATACTTACAATATTTTGTCGGCAACAAATAATGTATTATATTCATACACTACGAGGTGATTTTTTTTTAATGTAAAAAGTCATGAGACGCTCTCCTGAAGGTAAGATATAACGCCTGTCCAGTACCATTGCAGCGATACACAGAACTTTGAGTAACAAAACAAAGTCCGGGGCATCACTGCTTTGGCGCTCATTACTTTGAGACATTCGATGGTTAGTCTCAACGGCCCAGTAGTTTCGCAGCTAGTGATTTTATAAAAACAAAAAACACGTATAACAATACTTAGCGACATAACAAATTATTTATGTATTTAGAATCACAGACAAATTACATAAATGTGTCGCGGGTCGGCGCTAATCATGGCAACATTAAAGACACGGAAGTCTGTACGTTGCCCAACAATAATGCAACGGATGAATAGATTTGAATATTTGTCACGTAGAAATACTTCTTAGTCTATTTTGATGGTAATGCTATTGTAAAATTACATAATTGACAGCCCTGTTGGTTCATTGGTAGCGTGTCTGCTCCAAGAGCTGGAGGGCGTGGGTTCGACTCCTACCCAGGATAAACATTTTATGCTCTTTTTTTACACTCAGGGCCTTTGAGCCCAAACTAAGCAAAGCTTGTACTATGGAAGTCAGATAACTGATAGAATAAATAAATACTCGTTTTTTGTAAATTTATACATATAGGACACCCAGACACAGAACAAACATTTGTTTATACCACGAAATTTGTCCTGGGTGGGAATCGAGCCCACGCCCTTCAGCTCTTGAGGTAGACATTCTACCAATGAACCAATAGGTCTGTCATTCTATATGTTATCTGATTTCCATAGTACAAGCTTTGCTTAGTTTGGGGTCAGATGGCGCTGTGTGTAATGGCCTACAATATTTATTTATTTACTAGCTGCGCTCCGCGGTGTTACCTGCTACATGTTTTCGGGATAAAAAGTAGCCTATGTGTTAATCTAGGGTCTCAGCTACCTCCATACCAAATTTTATTCATATCCGTTTAGTAGTTTCTGCGTGAAAGAGTAACAAACATCCACCCAAACATTCATAATAAAAACATTTATAACATTTGTGGGATTTAATATACGAGGTGCTAACGGGATTTCTAGGGTTCCAAAAAGCAAATTTGTTAAGAGATTTGGGAGCTCGTCTGACTTCCAATCTGGAGCTACTGGGTTCGAATCCCACGGCACGTACCTCAGTCTTTTCTAAGTTGTGTGCGTATTGGCAATTACTTCAAACAGTGAAAGAAAACATAATTCTCTAGTAAGCACTCGGCTGGCTAGCTACCATCCTCAACTAGAAAATCTACCGTCAAGAAACTAAAATGATGTGCGACGGCAGCCTCACTTGAGAGCCAGTTCCATTCCAGATTAAGTGTGTTTATCATCTCCAGCCACACCGGCACTTAACATCAGGTGAGCTGTGGTCAAACATCTAGCTTGTCAATCATAAAAATATATATTACACGGAGAAAAAATGTACTGTAAGTACATGGGTGTACAATTATCATTGTACGATTTAATGAGTGAGTTAAATAATCGTACAATATTTTATAAGTATTACTTTTTTATATATGAAAGATTGTATTTGCACGAAATCTCAAAATTTATGCAGATTTCACGGCAAGTAAAGGAAAAACATAGAATAAACAAAAGAAAACTTATATTGTTTGGATTTGAACCTACAACCTTGCCTTCGGAGTGTAAACCGACTAACTAATCCACGATCGTTACAAAATACGTACTTTTATTTTTTGTAAAAAAAAAAAACATGAACGTAATCGGAAACAGAGTGCTGATTTTTTTATCAAAGATGAAAATATGATTATTAACAGCATGTTTTTTAAATAAACACTTACGAGCTGCCGATAAAACTGCTTGCACCTTCTAAACAAACTAAAGAATAGTTTTATTATTGTAATAAAATAATTTGACCAACTTACGTGGTGGCAATCGGATCTGTCTGCGTGTTCACATCACTGTTCAACTTCAACACTTTAAATGCACTCCCGTTTGCACTGGACAATGCCGTCCTGTTCACTGGCAATGCCGCCCTAGACACTGGCAATGCCGTCCTGTCCGTAACACTCGAGTCACTCGACTTTTCAAAAAATGTTCTCTCACCCCCAATAAACACCGTTTCCGAGCTCGATTTCTCCAACTTATCCGCCGATTCGAAATCTCTCTTTTCAAACGAAGGCGTCGACTTCAAAACGAACGGTTTTCTCGAATCGAAAATCGATTTGTGTTCCTTTTTCGACAAATCGAAATATCGATCTTGCGCATGGATCAACTGAGTTACGGTAAAGGCCGTGGCGGAGTTCTCTCTGAAGGCATCTTCGTAGTCTAGGCTGAGGCGCCGGTGGAAGAATCTGTCATCCTCGATGTCTTTCGAGGGCGATACGATGTCGGTTCGATCGATCGTTATGTCGAGTTGGTTGGCGCTGCGAAGCGACCGTTCCGTCGCGAAGGCGTACGGCGTGTTCGCCAGTTCCTCCTCTATGCTGTTGTACCTGCTGCGGAACAGCGAGTGCGCGGGCGCATCCCCACTCGAATCGGTCTTGTACCCTTCGTTTCTTGCCTCATACTTCCCTCCGAACAAATCGTAGCTACCGAATCTGTTGTTAATCGTATCGAATTTCGGATCTTTTATATCGAATTTGCGTTCTTTGTCGAATGTTGGGACGTTTGAGCGGATTTTGGGATCTTTTGTGTTGGGTTTCGGTTCTTTCAGGCCGCCGGGGCTGGCGTTTGGAGACATGTTGATGTGTACTATGCCGTGCTCGTCCGTGTATTTCAGCTTTAGTGCCATCTTAGTGTGGCATCTTTGAAGGAGTTATCTGTAAAAAGAAATATATGTTAGTAACTAACAGTGGCGTAGCGGGCCTTGGAGGTCCTGTATCAAAATTAGTTGGGGGGCCCAAATGAAGGATATACCATATGTTATTTACTGTGGGGATGGCTGGCAGAAAATGCTTTAGCATTAAGCCCTCCAAGCTTGTACATGTTTTTTTTAAGTGTTAAATAAATAAATGAGGGTAAAGATTTCTCACAAAAGAAACAAAAATGCTTGTATTAAATTAAAATAAATATTCATTGATTATATTGACAGTTTTTATTATGATTTTTCCCGGGAAGCACGAGATTAAGTGACTTTATGGGTAACATTTTACTAATTTTTGCTTACACGCGTTAGGGGCTAGGGGCCCCTAACGTGTCCGGGCCCCGTGTCATTGATACGGCTGATATAGCGGTAGCTACGCCCCTGGTAATTAAGTTATCACCATCCTATCGTACTAACATTATGAATGAAAAAAATTGTCAGTTTGTTTGTTACTCTTTCACGAAAAAACTACTGAACGGATTTGGATGAAATTTGGTATGAAAGTAGCTGAGACCCTGGATTATCACAGACAATTTTTTATTCCGAAAACATGTAGCGGGTAACACCGCGAAGCTAGTTTATTTATAAGTATTTATGAGTACTTTCAGATTGCCCCAAAAGGAATTTCATGAAAATCGGTTCTATAGTTTGACACAAGAAACAAAAAAAAAAAAACCAGAGCTAAAAGCAGGAGTTTATTCCAGCTAAAGCACCATGATCTAGGAAAATTATGACCATTTCATGATAATGAAGTATTAGTTTGCATGAAATTCCAAATAGGTACGCCAAAACATTAACCGTTCAATTGCCAGCAACTGTAAATCTAAGTAACCCAATTGAATCCAAATATTCCGCAATGCTTAGCAGAACAACAATATGACACAATTTAACATCAGCTTTATCACTTTAGTAGAGAGCGGCACGCTACATAATGAACTTTGTTAAAAATTAAACATTGGCATAATTATGCTATATTTACGTACCAACTACATAAAGAAAGCTTAGAAATTTATAACAAGTAACCATTGTCAATAAAACAGGTAAACGAATCAAATAGTAGTATTACCGAGCATAAAATGCCAAACACAGAGCTTCCAATGTGAGAGAGCAAGCATCAAATGCTAGAGCGGTCTCCTGTACGAACGAGGCGAGTCCGTATAACCGGCGCCCCTCCCCGTCATTAGGGGTAGTTTTTCAGCACAACACATTAACATGTTTTAATTTAAATGCAGGTCGCAGTAACACTCGGAATGAATGACGAGCGAATCCAGGCCGTTTGTTTTATTGTGAAAATAGTTTAGCGGCTCTCCGAAACACGATTTAATAAAACTGGTCGCTGGGAAAACTATCATGATGTTAAATTGAAGTTATTACAACATCAGAGATTTATTTATTAGCCCTGTTTTCATAAACTCTCCCAGTGCTGGGCACGGGTGTCTTCCCATTGCGAGAAGGGTGGGCTCATAGTCGAGAACTTTTTATATGAAGTCTCCGACATGTAGGTTTCCGCGCGATGTTTTCTTTCGTCGTTTGAAGTCAGCGGTAGTACGCACTTAACATAGAAAATAAACTAGGCTGCCGAAACTTCCTTTTTCCTGTTATATCGTTTACCTAACAACTGCAATTAACAATTAAAAGAAAGAAGAAAGAAAAATATTATTTTTTTATAAGACATACAACAGACAAAACACACAAATATGGTCATACTAATTAGTGTGACCAGTATTATGCTGAGGTGAGCCCCTATTTTGTAACTGTTTGTCTCTATTTGTTGTTATTTTTGTTTTCTTTTTGTATTGTTACAAAATAAAATTATTTTCTTTCTTTCTTTCTTTCTTTCAAATAAAAAGATATAAATAGACAAACAGACACAACAAATTTTAAATGTCAGTGAGAGGGTAACCTCTGATGTTAATTATTTATTTTATCATCGCTGCAGATATATAACTGTGTTACATTTGCAAACTTCTAACCCGATGTCATACGTTTAATGGTAGCGCTCAGAAAGAAATACCACTCACGGTCTCCTAGTTTTATAGCGACTATAGCTCAGTGATTAGGTCTAATCAGACGTCAGAGGGCATGAGTTCAAACCGCCAACAAAGAGCTTGAGTTGCCGGTGAAGGAAAACATCGTGAGGAAACCATAGCACTGTTTAGTGCTTTGGCTGGTTAGCTGCTACTATCAAAACGAAAATATACCGCCAAAACAACAAACAAGGTGTATCCGCCAGCGTCATTTGATTGCCAGTACCATCTGTTAAAATCAGGTGAGTTGATGTCAAACACCTAACTTGCCCCCATATAAAAAGGCGGGATCGTCCATCACCTAACACCGGCGATCGTTTACACTTAGTGGAACTTCGCTAATTTAAGAAGTAGTTATCAAAATCACAATGCGACTTAAACAGTAGAAGTTTTACATCCTCAAGAAATCCCAAAATTAAAAGTGGATAGGTATTTACCACCTACCAGCCCCTCCAAACTTGGTACGATTCGCCACTCGACCACCCTCGCTCCCGCAGCCTTGACATAGATCAAGAGCGGCCAATGGCGCAGATTCGGCCACAGTAGCTGATGGAACCGATAGCCAAGGAAGCGGCCCAAGGACGGCAGACCTTGGGGGACCGTGTATAATTATATGGTGATTACTTGCGGCGATTTTTCATACGACGCGCTCTGAGTTTCACGACAACCAATGTATTAGCAGAAGTTTGTAGCGATGGTGGTTAGCGCGAATTTCGATTCCCAGCAATTATATTTATTTATTTATTTATTTATTTATTTATTTATTTAATTGTTTATTTTGATGATAGATCTCTTTAGCAGAAGGTCGCCTAGGGCACCACTGCAGTGCCTAACATTCTGCCGTCAAGCAGTAGTGTGTAAACATGTTTGGTAGAGCAACGGAGCTGCCGAGACCAACCATCGAAAGTCATGAAAAAAAATTTGCCGCCAACTGGCAGTCACTTGGGAGTCATTCCATTCCAGGTTACGTGTGCTTTACCATCTTCGACTACACCGTCTTTTAACATGATCAGTGATCATACTAAGCGGTATGACCAATTGACCAGCGCTGGTCTTCCGGTGAGCCCTTGTCGTTTGGAACCAAAAAATTTTAATCCTTATTTTATGTTTTACGTAGCGACAGATTTTCGACTACAGGGTGGCCAGTCTAGCAAACCGAGTACTAGACAGTACCTACCACCATGCTATGGTTTCCTCACGATGTTTTTGCCGCTCTTAATTAGAGAAAGGTGATGGTAGAGGACAAGCGTGGTCTACGTCAGCAGTTAGCTCTGTTTATTGCAGTTTAACCCCCAAGACACGTGCATAGTATCGATCCTAGAAAGGTACGCGGCGCAAACTGAAGTACAGTCATGTGCAGGCGTACCGACCGCCTTCATCTAAAACTCATTACAGAAAGCAAAACACGTTATTTGATTGCAAGATAAGTTCTCGATTATGCATAAAACTATAGACGTTTGATTTTGTTTACTTTTTATAATTTAATAAAAATACTAGCTGCGCCCCGCGGTGCTACCCGCTACATGTTTTCGGTATAAAAAGTAGCCTGTGTTAATCTAGGGTCTCAGCTACCTCCATACCAAATTTTATCCAAATTCGTTCTGTAGTTTTTGCGTGAAAGAGTAACGACCATCCATCCATCCATACAAATATAGTTATAACAGTGATGAGGATTTAAAACTAACTCGACAACAATTTTGTACTTAAAAACTTACCCGAAACTTTACAAAATTTGACATCTAATCAAAATTACCACAAGTGTTTATATCCCCCTTTCTCTGCAGTAACCACTTGCCGAGACGTGTGTCGCCTCTACACGAGGTAACCTCAGGACGTGTTGACTCTTCGACCAAGCGCTCAAAGAGTCACCACCGCTGGGCATAGGCAATGCGACCGCCCCCTTTTTATTTTTTTGTGTTTAAAGTCGAAGATGGTAAACACACCAAGTGAGGCTGCCGGATCACACCGTTAGATGTTTGGCGGCAGATATTCAACTCTTGCGTGGTAGCTAGCTAACTGAGTACTAGAAAGTACTCTATCACCATGCTATGGCTTCCTCACGATGATTTTCTTCACCGGCAGCTCAAGCTCATTGTTGCGGTTTGAACCTACGCCCTTCGGCGTATGAACCGGCCGCGCTAACCACCGAGCTATCATCGCTACAAAACCTCACCATATTTCCTATATTGTTCTATTTCCTATATACAAATACAAATATTTTATTGATAACAACAATGTTACAAGTCAAATTTTACTAAAAAATTTTGTATCTTTTAAAAAAAAGTTATAAAATACTGATTACATGTCAATAAATAAAAATAAAATGTCAAATAAAAACAAAATATCTTGTCAAATGTCAAATATCCTTACTATAAGTATTTCTCCGCAACTGATACCATATTGCAGGTTAAGCGTCATTTTCCATTATAGAAACGCTCGCGGCATCATTTCTTACTGGTAATGCAAGAAAGGTGATTAAGGCAATGAAGGTCAAGGTCAGGCCACATGACCTCATAGGTCACTCGGCTGCTGACTGTACTCGCGAGTACACTCGAGGTTCAATGACTCTTGTATGCAGATTGCTGATTCAGCATTCGATTAATGGATCACGCACACACACTAAGTGCCTGTATTAAATAGCACTGACACTAGCGTAGATAAAATTGCAAATAATACGCAGAAAAAACTATACAAAAAGGTACATATTATATACATACATATATATGAACATATTATTATATTCAATGGTATTCAATTCATAAGCGAGGCCAAAGCAGCGATGCCCTAGACTTTGTTTTGTTACTACTTGGTGGTAGATCTCCTTGGCAGGAGGTCGACTAGGTAGGTACCACCGCAGTACCAGATATTCTGCCGCCAAGCAGTAGTGTGCAAACATTACTGTGTTCCGGTGTGAAGGGTACTGCAGCGAAATTACAGGGCTTTTGAGACTAACCATCGAACGTCTCAAAGTAATGAGCGTCAAAACGGCGATGCCCTGGACTTTGTTTTACTACTCAAAGTTCTGTGTATCGCTGCAATGGTCATGGACAGGTGTTGTCTCTTACCATCAGGAGAGCGTCTCGTTCGTTACATCACTAATTACATTTAAAAAAATGTGTATTTTGCTACTTTGGCGTCCATTATTTTGAGACTTTCGTACTTAGTACGTTTTGTACTTCTTTCGTTTCGTTTTTACTAGCTGCGCCCCGCGGTTTTACCCGCTACATGTTTTCGTGGTAAAAAGTATGTGTTAATCCAGGGTGTCAGCTACCTCCATACCAAATTTCATCCAAATCCGTTCCGTAGTTTTTGCGTGAAAGAGTAACAAACATACATCCATCCTAACTTTCACATTGGTAAAATTTGTGGGATTGTTTATCTATCTATACTATTATAAGGAGGATATATTTGATTGTTTGTTTGTCTGTATTGAATAGTCCCTGAAACTACTGGACCGATTTCTTAAACTATTTCACCGTTGTGAAGCTACACTACACTATACATAGGCTACTTTTCATCCCTGTATTCCCACGGGAACGGGAACTACGCGGGTGAAACCGCGAAGCATCCGCTAGTATAATAATAAGTGAACAAGCAAGTCTGTGGCCAACAATTAGTGTAAAAAATTCAATTTTCCATCAGCACTTTTCCATCGGCAATTTTGGTTCACACCTTCAGTGTTGGTAACGATATTAATTCCCATAACGGCAAGTGATTAATGAGTGGAAAGTCGGGCCGTCGTGGCGGGAACCATCAAGTCTATCAGACGGATCGGTATCAGGTTAAATAATTGACATATTTATAAAACTGTTTAACCACAGTAAAAACTGCTTTAGCCGTTTTGAAAGCGATTTTTGCTAGGGGTAAAACTTATGGGTTCGCGTCACCGACATGCTGTTTTAAGCTTCTGGCAGTCTTCATATCTCCTTTGTTTTTGACCTCGCACTTTTTACATTTATGAGTGTAAAGTATTTTTCATCCCCCATCTCGGAAAGAGTATTTTTGCTCTTCGATATCCGAGTGCAAACGTCGTTTTTATCCGCTAGAGGATAAAGTAAATTTGAATTTAGAACATCGCGTGCACTAAGTTTGTGAATTCAAAACATCATTAAACCTATTTACTTCTACCTCCATGGCGCCGAATTTATCATACAACTTTTTTTAATTTGTTAAAAACTCAGACTCGGAACCTCCTCGGTGTACGCTTTTTTTTAATTTGCTTTGCGCGCGGAGGTTTTGGCGGGAACGCGGGAAGAGTCGTGTCGCTTCGTTGTATTTTTTTTCAAAACTAGTGTTTTGTCGAGTGTTTATGCATAAAAATGGTGGTGTCTTATTCATAAAGTGCCGAATTACAAGCGCGAGTGTGGGAAAATGATATAATGTGGTGAAACATGAGTTTTCGTGTTGCTTCCAAAACTCCATCGAAGCTTTATAGTAAAGTTGCCACTACTTTACTAAAGCATGACTGGCACGAACTGACACGAACTGGACTTGACTACGACGACTTTGACGATAACCATAGTTAAGATACAGCAGAAATATCACTGAAGACGAGGCAGTATGGCTTTATAGCTTTAGCCTATTAACAAATTAGGGTTAAAATTAGGGCAAATTAACGAAAAAAATAAAATAAAAATTGCTTTGCGCGCGCAATTTTCTATTCACGTCATATTGTTAATGTAGTAGTTAATACCACAACTGAAATAAAAGTATCTTGTGATTGTAAAAGATTTTTATGCATTTAGTCATTTCCTCGCTGAGGTGGGATGAAAAGTTACGTGTTGCACTCGAGTGCAAAGATTTTTCACCTCGTGCTCATTTGATTCCCTCGCTGACGCTCAGGATTCTAATTTTTGAGATTTTAGAATCCTTCGCTTGCTCGCTCATCAAAATTGAGCACGCGGTTAAAAAGCAACTTTGCACTCTTGTATAACAAATAACTATTTTACGATAAAGAAATGTGTTAGTAAGTAAATTTGACTTGTTTTCTTGTGGCGTGGTGTAATAGATATATTATCCATGTATAAGACTTGATATCAAAGTTCGAGTATAGGTATAAAATCATTAGTCGAGACGTTTGTAAATCCAGCTGAGCGCGGCTTGGAACATCAAATAATAGTCCATTGAAATGTTACATTTTTTAGGCCTTACCTTGCGTTTCTTAGAGGACGCAATTTTATTTTTTTGATGTGTAGGGGGGGTAAGTGTAAAGCTAAAATCAAGTTTGTGGGGTCGCCACCCTTGTCCCACGGCCGCCATCTTGAAAATAGGGGTTGAAACGGTTTTTACGATATATCTCTTAAACTAATTATCTGATAAAAAAAAATTTTTAACGTTTTTTGTTGCAAATTAAATTCTCTATAACTTTGGTTCAGTAATTTTTTGTCGTAAAACTATAAATAAAAAAGTTATAAGTGAAAATGTTCAGAAATTCGAGAAAAAAATTTATATTTTTCGATATAACTTTTTTTTTATCATTTTACGAAAAAACGATATCAGACCATTTTTGTAGATCGGTTTTTAAGGAACAACTTTTATATGCAACATTTTTTCATTAAGTCAATAGCTAAGGTTTTACAGCGCTCCGAAGTGAGTACTATTTTTCATACATATTTCATACGTGGGTACTAATAATGTGTCATCAGTTATTTATTTATTTTTTTATTTTGTTATTATAATTCTTTTAATTAGTAATTTTGCAATGTTATTAATAATTAATTATTGACTCTTTTCCACTCCATTACAGAATTTTACAATTATTGATTTTTAAAATAATTTTACAGCCTAAGATACAAACAATTCGCCAAGGCAGTGACAAAAAGTACATTTAACTTATCTTCACTTCCTCCAACACAAGACACAGCTCGCTTTCATACTTTCCGAGTCTACCATCAGGTCCAGTCGTGGCTTGGTAATAATAATGATCCTGAAGACTGGGGCTGGAAAAAATGTGGAAAATTATTGATGCCAGTGCAGAGCTCTAAACCTCCAGCACCCCCTGAGCTTCTAAAATTGATCTTTTGCAAATGCAAAGGAAACTGTGGAGCGATGTGTGGATGTCGAAAAGCAGGGCTAAAATGTTCCGCAGTGTGCTTCCATTGTTCTGGAGAGACTTGCAGCAACGTAATGGAACTCTCAGAATTAATAAATGAAAATGACTTTGATGATGAACCGCCGACATTGACACCCCTTCCTTCTCCAGTTCTCCCACTGATATTTGATTCAGAAAACCGATCAGATGCTGAGCCGCAGCCTGGTCCATCGAAAAGACCGAGGACGGAGTAGTTCAAATTTATAAAATCACCGTGGATTAGGCCTATTGGGGATACCACGTAAAAAAAAAACGCGCCTCCAGACTCTACCTCGTGGGTGGTGAGGAAAAGAGTCAATAATTAATTATTAATAACATTGCAAAATTACTAATTAAAAGAATTTTAAATAACAAAATAAAAAAAATAAATAAATAACTGATGACACATTATTAGTACCCACGTATAAAATATGTATAGTTAAGAGTACTGAAAAATAGTACTCACTTCGGAGCGCTGTAAAACCTTAGCTATTGACTTAATGAAAAAATGTTGCATGTAAAAGTTGTTCCTTAAAACCCGAACTACAAAAATGGTCTGATATCGTTTTTTCGTAAAATGATTAAAAAAAAAGTTATACCGAAAAATATAAATTTTTTTCTCGAATTTCTGAACATTTTCACTTATAACTTTTTTATTTATAGTTTTACGACAAAAAATTACTGGACCAAAGTTATAGAGAATTTAATTTGCAACAAAAAACGTTAAAATTTTTTTTTATCAGATAAATAGTTTAAGAGATATATCGTAAAAACCGTTTCAACCCCTATTTTCAAGATGGCGGCCGTGGGACAAGGGTGGCGACCCCACAAACTTGATTTTAGCTTTACACTTACCCCCCCTACACATCAAAAAAATAAAATTGCGTCCTCTAAGAAACGCAACCCCAAATGTAACTTTTCAATGGACTATAATGACAACTGGCCAATTTACATCCACTTACACAACGTTAATTAAAAACTGGCGTTATTGGCGTCGTAGTTATATTGTGCATTTTCAATTTTTAATTACTTAAGCAAAGCATGCACAATAGAAGAATCATAATAGATAGAATACCTACTATTTTTGTAAATACATTACATACTTACGCTAAGAAACAAAACAAATATCTATAGTCACATAAATTATTATCATGTCGTGAATCGAACCCACGCTCTACAGCTCTTGAAACGGATAAAATACCAAAGATTGTCTGGAAAAAAATCGCTTTAAATGATAAGGCTGCCAGTGTTTTATTAAGAAAGAAAGAAAACATTTATGTATTTAGATACACACAAAAAAACACTACAAGTAAAGCTATTAAGCTGTTTATGTCATCAATATTTTATTTATGATGTTAACAATAAAAAGTTATCTTAACCCAGTCAAAGTCGTGCAACTCCAGTCACAGTCATGATCTTAGGAGCTTCACTTCCAGTGGTGTCAAATCAGAACCTTAAAAACGCGTTACGTTACAAAAATATCAATATGAGGTTTTTCTGTCGATGTTATCGTTCGTAGCGATCTATTCCAGGAAAGTAATAAAAATTTAATAGCTTGGTAGTGGCGCGGTCGGCCGCCGCGCCGCAGGGTGCGGGTTCAAGCCCCTAATGAGTTTTGTTATATAAACACGTTGCAAGGAAATCGAAACATTATGCCGGTAATTTTTGCTGTTTTCTTCGCTAGTGATTAGAGTAGGTATAAATGGAGAGGTAAACAAGCAACCCGGGTTTTACAAGTAAGTTTTAGTTCTTGACGAAAATATCTTTAAAAAAAATATATGCACAAAATCTATCTGTGTTACTAGTTAGTACTCTTAGAAAGTTTATTTTGTATTGAACGTTAAATCATGTTAAATATATATTTTTTATAATTAATAGGCCAGGTGTTTGACTACAGCTCACATGATGTTGTGGTCGAAGATGGTAAACATACCTATGGAATGGAACTGGCTTACAAGTGAGACTGCCGGAACACACCGTTAGGTGCTTGGCGGCAGGTTTTCAACTTGAGGGTAGCTAGTCAGCCGAGTTCTCTAAAGTACCTACCCTACCACCATGCTATGGTTTCCTCACAAACCCGGCAGCTCAAGCTTACTTGAGAGCCAGTTCCATTCCAGGCTAGGTGTGCTTTACCATCTTCGACCACACCTTCACTTAACATCAGGTGAGCTGAGGGCAAACACCTAGCCTGTTATCCATAAAAAAAAAAAAAAGCTCATTGTTGGGGTTTGAACCGACCGCGATTACAACTGACAGCCCTGTTGTTTCATTGGTAGTATGTCTGCTTCGAGAGCTGAAGGGTGTGGGTTCAATTCCCACTCAGGACTAACATTTGTGTGACTAACATCGATGTTTGTTCTGTGTCTGTATGTATTATAAGTATGTATTTACAATAAAAAAACTCGCTTTGAAAAGTTCACTGTACAGAGGCATCGGCTCGTAAACTTTGCAAACGTGTGTTGCTCTCCATAAAAAGGTTTTATTCGTACAAACATGACATTGGTTGATGTATCGACCTATAGGTAATTATGACCTAGGCTCACTAAAGCCTTTAATATACAAGCTATATTGACGGCAATACAGCAAAACTAACGCAAGGTTATACGCTTTAAGTGACCTAACTGTAGTGACTGCCATGATAGCTCATTTACTGGCATATCTGCTTCAAGAGCTGTAACATGGGTTCAGTTCCCGCCAGGACAAACATTTATGTGCCGATGTTTGTTCTGTCTGGGTGTTCTGTATGTAGTTTAAATAAGTAATAAGTAATTATAATATTTTTGTTTTTATTGACATAATTATTTTATATGTGACATAATATTTCATTGACATTTTCATTGTTTTGACATATGTTATGATTTTGACATTTTTAAATATGAATGGAAAAATGACCTGTAACTTTGGTGTTATTAATAAAAGATTTGTATTTGTATCAAGTAGGTATTTTTTTCATGCGGACAAGTCCGCGTTTGACCACCTACTCGCTTTATGGTAAGCGACGACGTGGTCGAAGATGAAGCACGCAGACCTAGAAGATAACTATGCACTCTGCCCTTGAAAAGATCTAGATTTTATCTCTCAGAAAACAAGGAAGCAGTTTGTTCCATTCCCTGGCCGTACTGATGGGAAATGTAGAGTCAAAGTAGTAGTAGGTATTCAGTTATCTGGTTCTCATTGTACAAGCTTTGCTTAGTTTAGGCTAGATGGCGATCGATATTAAAAACGCAAGTGAAATTAAACTTAAACAGCACACGAAATAAGATTAGAGATCACGCGTTATCTTTGGATAAGTGATATCTGGGTGTCTTCAAGGCGAAAGTGAATCGATACGTTACAGGCAAGCGTGCTCCATCGTAGATCGCATGAGATGATAATCAAACGCAAGTCTATGCATCATAAAAAAAAACTTTTTACCCGACTGCGGCGAAGCCAAAAAACAGGTGGTATGTGATTGACATATTATGTACCTACGAGTATGTCCGTATTGATGTTCCCTCGTAACTACTAAACGGCTAAACCGATTTTGATGATTTCATATCGTTATATTTGTCTTTATTGAATGAATGTCACTATTTAAAATTAAAATGTATGTTTTTTTCAGAGCTGGTGTCGTTTCCTCACTATATTTTCCTTCACCAGCAGGCAACTAAGGTTTGTTATTGGGATTTGAACCAACGCCCTTCGGCGTGTGAACGATCATCGCTACAAACGGTTTTACTCGTGACTCCATTATACGCCTATATCGTCACTCCATCGGTAGGTGCACAGAGCATCCATTGCATCGATAGTAAGTGCCTATTCATCTGAAGGCACGGTAGTGCGGCCAAGACGAGCCAAGCGAAGCGCGAATAGTTTTTTTTCCTATTTTTTTGTTGTTTTTGTTTTTGTGCATTCAGCCAGGATTTGCAAAGATTTCAGCTTATTATTAAGTATAGCACTAACTATAACTATACTAACTAATACTAACCGGAAGTAGATTACAAAATATCCAAAGTAGAAAAATCACTGTTAAAAAGTCTTGGAAGATCACAAAACGAGTCATAAGTTTCACATTTTTGCTATCTCACCACACTGTTCAGTATAAAAGTCGTCATTTCAATTTTATTTTGAAAACGTAGAAAATAACGGAAGCTGCCATCGTCTTTTTGGCGCGAAAACACTCCCTAACGGACATTTTTAAATTCTCATCACTAGAGGCACCAAAAACTTAACTATAGAATAACGCTAGAAAAAGTTACTTTGCATATTTGAAGGTTATATTTTTTCTTGGCCATGGCACAAAAATTAACACTGGCTGCTCCAAATAAAAAACAGAAAAACCGTCAACTTGAACACTCCAAAAAGTTCGCATCACGGATATTTAATTCAAAAATAGGATGCGTCTGCCAAAAAATTCCGTTTTGATTGTTTATTTTTGTTTTGCACCCAGTTTCTAAGGCGACTTGGCTTACCAGGCAGTTCTACTACAACTGACCATTGTACGAAGAAAGGGGGTGGCTGGGCGGTTAAGGGGGAAAGGGGGAAAGCTGTTAATCAAGTAGGGGGGAGGGGGGACGAATAATTTTGTTTTTAATTACATTCTGGTGCGTTTGGGGGCTCGAGTAGGCGCCGTTTTGGGGTTACCATGTCATGTTCAATCTTTATACGGTGTAATATACCCATAATACACTACTGGGTTGTATTTTTAGCATAATTAGTATATGCCACAGGTCCTGCTATTGGTGGAAAGCGCGTAGATTTATATTTAGTAATCGAACATTTAGATTTCTACTTCAATAAAAGGTAGGCTCTATGCAAACGGCCTAGTTATAAGATCGTCTCACTTTTAATTTTCTAGCGTTGATAGCTGTGGTTAGCACGGTTGGTTCACAAGTCGAAGGGCGTGGGTTCAAACCCAAAAATGAGCTTCGGCTGCCGGTGAAGGAAAACATCGTGGGGAAACCATAGCATGGTGGTAGGGTATTTTATAGTACACGGCTGGCTAATAATGGTGTATTCCGACAATCTCATTTAAAAGCCAATTCCAGGCCAGGTGTGCTTTACCAATTACGACCAAACCGTCACTTAACATCAGGCGAGCTGTGGTCAAATACCTGGCCGGTCAGACATAAAAAAGTTTCCGTGTGAATTCTTCTTCGGGGTTTTTATGTAAAAATAATGAAACTCCCTCCAAGTGGTAAAACTTTGAGAACATAGAACTTTGAGTAGCAAAACAAAATCCAGAACATCGCTTCTTTGGCGCTCATTACTTTGCGACCTTCGATGATTAGTCTCAACAGCCCTGTAATGTCGCTGCAGTACTTCCCTTCAAACCGGAACACAGTAACGCTTACACATTACTGCTTGGTGGCATAATATCTGGTTCTGCGGACAACTCCCTGCCAATGAAATCTACCACCAAGTAAAGCTCGAGATGCAGTGTTAACGTGGACTTGTGGTGAAACTAGGGCTAATGAATATTATATAACTTATCCTTCCCACAGTGCCGTGTCCTGTAAGGCAAAGGCTCCTACAACCCACTAGTATGGTCTCATTCCATTTGGTTTGACAAGAGAGGTAAACAGGTGATTTCCTGTACTTTTAAATAATGATGGTTATTTCTCTTACCTAGTTTTGGAGAGCGATGTCAAATATTTACGCTGTATAAACAAGATATTCAGGAATGTAGCAAGTTAAAGAAAAGAGAATACGTGTCTAAAGACGTTCATCAATTTATTTGCAATACCCTTAAATGCGTTTTGCTATGAAAAAAGTATCAGGCGCTGACTAGTCTCGGGCCAAAAGTTATTATCAAAAGGCGCTAAAATTATTTATTTGTCCCTGTAGAATATTTTTCAATACGGTACCTATACATTATTTGCCATTATCGACATCCTTTGCCTTTTTAGCGAATAGTTTTCGAAGAATGAGTTTGAGCTGCCGGAGAAGGAAAACTTCGTGAGGAAACCATCGCAGTCAGCCAGCCCAATTCTAGAACGTGTAGGGTACTTTCTAGTATTTGTTGGCAAGCTACAGCAAAGCATTCGCGTTGTTACTACTACGTACCTGGAATCGTAACTTATTGTGGAATCCTCTTTACGTAACATAAATCTCTTTAGACGAAAATTAAAGACGGTTCTAAACGGACGTTGTCTCTTACATTTTATCTTTTATGTCTTTTGTAATAATACAAGCAGGAAAAACCCCCTTCGTAACTGGAGACTGAATTGTATACACTATAAAATCTTGAAATATAGGTAAATACATACCACCGAAATAACAGTACTTACACCACAATTAAAATCAATTGGATCTGTGAAATTTAGTAAGACCCTTTTTTCTAAAATTATCTAATATAGTTAAGAACCATCTCGATCTCGTCAGCTTTAAAAAGAAAAAAGTCGCATCAAAATTGGTCCATTCTTTTTATGAGTTTTAAGAGCTACAATGCCACAGACAGATAATATGTCAAACTTATAACACATTTCTCTTTGCGTCGGTGATTAAAAATGAAACAACTCATATATAGTTCAAGTATTTTACTGGCCTAGGTTTTGCGATCGATTTTCTAGTCCGTTTAAAATCTTTATAAATTTGCTAAAATTCTTAATGTTAGTTGACACTACTGAAGATCGGAGGCACCACTACAATTCTACAACAGTAATAATGACTAAACCTCCTTTTAAAATCACAGATACAAAAGGTTGGTTGAAAGTAACACCCATTTCTTCTTATGACTATAAATGTTTGTTCACAGGGCCATTGTCAAGGAGTCTAGTCTGACAAGCTCGCTTAGGCTAGTAGTTGATGCTTCAGCGAGAGATAAAAACAAGCTAAGCTTAAACGCATGCTTGGGAAAAGGTAAAAATATGATAGAGCTCATTCCCAATCTGTTGATAGGTTTCGAACAGAGGCCATAGTGGTGTCTTTCGATATCCAAAAGGCGTTTTTACAAATGAGTTTACCCTCTGAACACAGGAATTACCTAAAATTTTTGTGGTAGGAAGATGAGAATTTGGTTACATATAGACATTGCAGAGTAGTATTTGGACTTACCTAGCAAAAAAAGGCTCGACTTTTTTGCTAGCAGCAACACTCGCTCATCACCTGAAAGATACCACAGGCCCAAACGCAGAGTTACCCAAGAGATCATGGTATGTAGACAATTGCCTTACTAGTTTGGACACACAAAAGGAGACCCGCGACTTCATAAGGGAGACCAAGCAAATCATGGAGGCAGCTAAGTTCAATCTACACATGTGGGAGACCTCGCAACTGGAAATGAATGAAGCGGGATATCATCTCCGTTCTAGGTCTCAATTGGGATTCTGAGAAAGATGAAATCTACTGCAACGTAGGTGGCTTACCTAATCCAGCAGATGTCCAGAAAATAACTAAAAGAGAACTGCTATCACTAACACAGAAGGTATGGATCCGAATGGGTATACTTCAGGAGTGATCTGATCTGAGCTGATCCCGAAGAAGATATTACAGCAAGCCTGGCTGAAATAATCACAGTGGAACGACAGCATACCATCAGAACAGGTAGATACATTTTTAGAATGGTATAAAGAAATCCTCTCATCACAATTACATACTGTAAAGTGCCACGAAGGCTAAGAGGCGATATGATGAAAGAAAGGGAGCGTAGTCTGCATTTGTTCCGCGATGAGAGTAAAGATGGTTATGCTGCAGGTTTAGTACTTAGAGCTGAGAGGGATCCCAAGGTAAAAGTACAATTAATCATAGCTAAAGCAAAAACTACACCTCTCAAAGATATAAGCATACAGCGGAAAGAATTATTAGCAACATTAATCGGTTCACGTTTGCTTGCCCAAGTTAAAGTAAACATACATTTCATAGATTGTCTTACTTACTGTTGGACAAATTCAAGCGTAGTTCTGTGCTGGATAAAGAGACAACTAACCTTGATGGATGACAGGCGGCACATTCCAGGAACAGACAACTGGATGGACATAGCATCCAGAGGGAGCACAGCGAAGACCCTCTACAAGACACTAATGATAAAAAATGATGATTGTAACTCAAATTTTATTTTTATTACTTTTATGATAAATTAATCTTTTATAAACATTGGACTCCTACATAACATTTCAACTGTTGTTTCCCTGGTCATCAGAACACAGGTTACGAGCCCAGCGTGGGCCGCAAATACACTAGGTTAAGATAAAATGAAATAAATAAATTTGAATTTTGACAAAGTCATCTACAAAACAATCACGCACCAAGATTAGCTGTTCACAAACTTGTGTCGTATGTTTTCACACACTGCTTTGATTTCAAGTTCTGCATACCTGCACTTGGCCAGCGTTGGGAATTATGGCCTTATCCGTCTCACAATAAGAATTTGTAAATACGAAGTCGCTCAAACGCTTTTGTTTCTTTCTTGCTTAGACGGTCAAGCCATCTGTTTGAATGTTTTCACGTCACTAACATAGATTTCTCTTCTTTTATTAATAATGTATCTGATTCTGCTTGTACAATTTCTGGTCCTACAACTATTTCTTCTTTAATTATTAAATGATTTTTATATAAATCATCTGTTATATTACAGTTTCTATAATTTTTGTTATGTTTGTCTTCGATTTCTTCCTTTATGTGTGTATTGGCATCATGATCAAAGTCACAAATGTCAGTTTTGAGTTTAACGTCTATGTTTTCTTGTGTCTTAGTGTTGTCTGCTTGTGATTCTTGCTGTGATAGATTGTCATCATCAATATTGTTCATAGTGGTTACTTCATCATTTTATTGCAATTCGCTGTCACTTTTGCGTTCTACTTTCGTCACTTTTTCCACAGCGTTATGCCGATCGTTAGTTCTATCATTCCACAGTCGGATAGATCCTTCTTGAATGTTTTCACTTGTATCCACGGCATGAAATACTTCTGGATTTTGACAACATTCGTATGTGTCATGCACTATTTTTGCATATCCTTGGTCATGATTTAATTGTTCTAGAAAAACCAATAACACCAATTTTAGTAAAATTGTTCAAGTGTGAGTTCGACGCGCATTAGAGGTAGGACCAATGGTTTTTTGTGTTTTTTAATTTTCTTAATATTAAGTTTGTTTATGCTTATGTTATGATGCAAAATTTGGAACGTACGATGCGTCTGCCACTCGAACTTAGTCGGAACACATCCCGGCCTCATCCGGACTTGCGTCACGAACCCCATCAATCTGTACTTCATGTAATTCTCCATGTCAATCGGCAACTGAAAATTAATGTATTGTTTATTTTATTAGATTATTTCCACATGTATTCTACTTATTTTTTTGCAGCTCAACATGATCTCAACTGCTATACTATGGGTACCATACATTTTTCTGGTATAAATATATGGTACCCATATTGTATTATGAGTAATTGGGTACCATACATTTTTCTGGAATAAATACATACATATTATGGTATCCAGATATTGTAGACATACTATATTTTTATTGTAGGCCTACATATTATATGTATACATAAACCCTGATAATATTAATAAGACTTCTTTTTAGGGCAGTCACGTAATAAATAAGCATCAGCCAGACTTAGAGTGCAATCGATGAAATGAGTTTTTCTTTCTAAAAATCATGTTTGTTGTATGGGAGCCCCTTTAAATATTTAATTTATTATTTTTAGTGTTTGTAGTTATAACGGCAACAGAAATACATCATCTGTGAAAATTTCAACTGTCTAACAATCACGGATCATGAGATACAGCCTGGTGACAGACGGACAGTGGAGTCTTAGTAATAGGCCCCCATTTTACCCTTTGGGTACGGAACCCTAAAAAAGAGACCTTAAATAAACTCCTCATCTAAGCACAGCTAGTAATTGATTTAATTATAAAAAAGTATTAGTGTAATAAATGGAAACTTACATCAAAATGGTCTTCACAAAAGTATACTCCGGAATGGCTAGAGTAAGATTCAGCATCTCTCTTAGCGAGCATCATCCACTTCCTCCTCATCGGCTCTTTTTGCGGAACATTAACAAACAGTTTGTTGGGAGTTTTAACCGTACTACTTTTATAGTAATCCATTGCACTGGACTTTTGAAGGCATTGTTGACTTTGTTATAGCAACACCTGAAATAGCAAATTTAGTTGACTGTCTCTCAGCATTTTCTATGTTTCACAATAACTAGCACACTGTTGATTTGATTTTTATGAAGCTTTGTAAGTGCTTGCAAACTTAATTGTCTTGCATTCATTGAATAATTAATCACTTCTTTTTTTATACATGCTGTCCTACTGCATGGATTCTTCAAACTTCAGATCGAAGTGATTCATGGTATGAATAGTTTTATGATCAGAGTGAGAGTAAGTTACTATTTCTTCTTTTATTACTAAATGGTTTTTATACAAATCTTCTGTCATATTACGATTTATATAACTTTCATTATCTTCGTCTTCGATTTCTTTCTTTATGTGTGTATTGGCATCATGATCAAAGTCACATAATTCAGTTTTAACTTTAACGTCCATGTTTTCTTGTGTTTTAGTGTTGTCTGCTTGTGATTCTTGCTGTGACAGATTGTCATCTGATTCAAATTTAATGTCAATATTATTCATGGTGGCTACTTCATCATTTTCTCGCAGTTCGCTGTCACTTTTGCTTTCGGTTTTCGTCATTTTTTCCACAACAGTGTTATGCCGATCGTTAGTTCTATCATTCCATAGTCGGATAGCTCCTTCTTGGATGTTTTCACTTGTATCCACGGCATGAAATACTTCTGGATTTTGACAACATTCGTATGTGTCGTGCTTTATTTTTGCATATCCATGGTCATGATTTAATTGTTCTGGAAAAACCAATAATACCAATTTTAGTAAAATTGATCAAATGTAAGTTCGACGCGCATTAGAGGTGATTATAAATGGGTTTTTGGCTGAATGTGTTTTTACACAAATGCCCCAAAAAAAGTATGTTATGTTTTATGGATTCATGAAACTCTTTTTTTTTTTGTACATCAGACATAGAAAAATATATAGAAAGCAAAATAAACTTATGAGCTAGTGCCGCAAGTGGAGGTGGAGAGGTGTCTTATTGCTAAAATTCTTATAAATTTTAAATTTCTAAACAGATACGGATGTAGGTATAGTGTATGGTTAGAATCCTTACATCATCCCTGGTAAATTTTTGAAGAAAATATTTTTTAAGGTCATTTGTGTTTTTTTAAGTAAGCTTGTTTATGCTTATGTTTTGATGCAAAATTTGGAACGTACGATGCGTCTGCCATTCGAACTTGGTCGGAACACATCCCGGCCTCATCCGGACTTGCGCCACGAACCCCATCACTCGGTACTTCATGTAATTCTCCATGTCATTCGGCAACTGAAAATTAATTTGTTATATCTTTTATTAGATTATTTCCACTCGTATTGTACTTATTTTTTTGACTAATGTGAACAAACGAAGGTGCTGGTTTGTCACATGTCTCGACGAAACTGTGTGGCCATCTTACTATTTAACAAAGTAGGAGCGATAAGTCTTTCACTGAAGTCTCGCTTGGAGTGTTTTGTGCATTTCCTCATACCAGCATCTACCCAAGCCAACCCAGCTCCTTGAAGTCCTTGAAGGGGCGAGTACCTTAGATTAAATTAATTAAACTAACCTTCTAACTAATCCTTCTTTCTGTATTGTATTTAAAAGTACTGTATGGTTAAAAAATGGGAAAGGTCACGACCTCAATGTCTGTGGAGTGTAAAAAACTATCCATTAAAATAAATAGGCCCAGAATAATTAATTTGATATGCAAACCAAATTAATATGTTATTTATTAGCAGATCATGATCTCAACTGCTATACTATGGGTACCATAGATTTTTTGTGTTAAATATATTATGGTACCTATCTTACACTATGGGTACCATACATTTTTTTGGGATAAATATATGGTACCCATTTTATACTATGGTCATTCTAATACTTGCATAATAATAATTTAGTAAATTATGTTCATTATTTATTTTCAATTTTTTTTCAGGTTATGTATGCTATACCATCTTTGGCCACACTGTCACTTAACATCAGGTAAGGTGCGGTCAAACAACTAGCTTGTCGAATATAAAAAAAAAATCCAATTCTAAAATACAATTACTAATTAAAAGTTTCATTAATTGACATAGATACAGATTAAGGGTTAGATTGTGATTTAATTAATTATCTTTTCATTATCATCCTAAAGAAAAAAGAAATCTTAAATAGCCCACATAAGTAAGCCCCTCATCTAAGCACAGCTAGTAATTGATTTAATTATAAAAAAGTATTAGTGTAATAAATGGAAACTTACATCAAAATGGTCTTCACAAAAGTATACTCCGGAATGGCTAGAGTAAGATTCAGCATCTCTCTTAGCGAGCATCATCCACTTCCTCCTCATCGGCTCTTTTTGCGGAACATTAACAAACAGTTTGTTGGGAGTTTTAACCGTACTACTTTTACAGTAATCCACTGCACAGTATTTGTAGAACTTGGAAGTCATTGTTGACTTTGTTATGGCAACACCTGAAATAGCAAATCAATAACTAACAAACTTGTCTTGCATTCATGACCTGGCTAGCCTGCTGTGAATATGTATATTTTGTATGATTTTTAACACTCGCCCAAGATTACTAGTCATCCTTTTTATCCTATCCTGTCCTACAGCACGGACTCTTCAAACTTCAGATCAAAGTGATTCATGGTATGAATAGTTTTATGATCAGAGTGAGAAATGTTAGCCTTTATTCTACAATCACATGTTAGGAACCTTGAGTAGGCATGGGTACAACTTAAGCACCAGGTATTGCGTTAGATATACAATACAGTAAGAATTATCAATCGTTCACTTGATCTCGGAGGAAAGGAAACTTATATCACAAAACAGGATTGCAACCAATTTAGGCCATTATTCCACCATTCTGATCTAGTGTGGGTTAGCAGACTTCACACATCATCAACCTTTTTAGAAAACTATCAGGTATGCGGGTTTACTGACAAGTTTTCCTTTCCCGTAAAAGTAGATGATAATCCGCACAAACTTGAAAAAAAACATTTGTGCACATGGATCTGAACCCCTGATACTGATACCCCTGGCTTCATAATCCAATGGTTTTAGCTACGATGACTTTTTACAACTAGGTGATTGTTTGCTTACATACCCGAACTTGTATCAGAAGTTTCTTTGAGACAGGAACCTGGTCTACAACTTTCACTTCCTTTATTCTCAAGGCCTTCTACAGTTGACATTGTGGTTGGTTTTTTTGTTACGATATATGCCTGTTCTGTACTGGCACAAGCCCGTTTCCTTCGTCTATCTTGTTGACAATCAAATTTACTTGGAAGACAATCTGGTTTCATGCGCACTTGAGCTACTGTTCCCTTAATATGGTACTCCATATAATTATCCATATTATTTGGCAACTACAAAAATAAAAAACAATGTTTATTACAATGAATTTGACGCTAAAAAAAGAATTTCAAATCACAAAACAACAGCAGCTTCAACTTGCACACTTATCACTTATTAAGTATATTTGAAAACTGGGGATATAATTATTTTCTAGATATAGATATACATGTATCATGATATGTAAAATACTCACATCAAAATGATCTTCACAAAAATACATTCTTGATTTTGTCGAGAGACAGTGAGCATCATTTCTCTTCGCAAGTTCGAGCCACTGTTTTCGTGTTTGTTTATTGTTTGGAACGTATATAAATAATTTATTTGGCGTTTTTATAGTTGTGCTTTTACACTGGGGTACTATACAGTACTTGTAATACGAGGAATTCATTTTTATTTAGAAAACCAAACAATAATTGTCATAAACACATTAGATATAATTATTTCCCACGGCGTGACGTCATTCACACGCCATCAGAGTACAGTACTTGCTGTTTTTGCGGTAAATTTTAACATTAGCAAAATACATGAACGTAATTTGTGATTTTTTAAAATAAGAACACATGTTTGAGTTAAAAAAGTTACCAAGATACATTAAGTATTAGCCAAATTATTTAATTTAGAATCAATCGAATAATATTTATTTTTCTTCTTTTTTTTGGCTTCGCTCTTTGTGTAGTCGCCAGTGTCAAGTACATTTATTTCGATATTTTCAAGTATTTTGTGATAAATCTAATAATAATAGTACTATGTATAAGTTAAATTCACACAAAGTAAGTTATGGTCATGCTCCAGTAAAGTAGTAGTGGCTGTAAAACATTAAAATAAGTAAGTGCTTAGTTTTTTTCCGCGATGTTATGACGTCTGTTGATAGTGACATTATCGCTTATCTTTTTTTCTTCATTTTGGACAACACAATGCGCTTTTTGTCAGAAAAAGAATTTCATAATTTCAAGAGGTTAAAAATGATAAAATCAAGTTTTTGCTACAGTCAACGTTACTTAAAGATAGTTACATGTCCTGGCTATCCCTAAGTAAATAAGTGGTAACCTTACAAAAACCCCAAGAGTTTTGAAATACCTTTATAATATATTATACATTTCACTACATTCAATTACTGGCCTATATCCTACATTAGTAGTAGTGACTTTGACGATTATTTAAAACTAAGAGATTATTGAATTACTAGTAAGTAATTTTAACATTTTTGATTTTATGGACATTTTATTATGTTGACATAATTATTCATTGACATTTGAGTTTTTGGCGGGAACGCGGGAAGAGTCGTGTCGCTTCGTTGTATTTTTTTCCAAAACTAGTGTTTTGTCGAGTGTTTATGCATAAAAATGGTGGTGTTTTATTCATAAAGTGCCGAATTACAAGCGCGAGTGTGGGAAAATGATATAATGTGGTGAAACATGAGTTTTCGTGTTGCTTCCAAAACTCCATCGAAGCTTTATAGTAAAGTTGCCACTACTTTACTAAAGCATGACTGGCACGAACTGACACGAACTGGACTTGACTAAGACGACTTTGACGATAACCATAGTTAAGATACAGCAGAAATATCACTGAAGACGAGGCAGTATGGCTTTATAGCTTTAGCCTACCCGAAAGGGCAAATTAACGAAAAAAAAAAAAAAAAATCATTGACATTTTCATTTTCATTGTTTTGACATATTAAGTTATGATTTTGATAATTTTAATCATGAATGGAAAAATGAGCTGTAACTTTGGTGTTATTAATAAATTTGTAGTACATATTATGATTCGGAACCTAATGATTAAAACACTACTATTTTTAAACAAAAAGTATACGCAAAGTATCGGCATGATTTTTCCACGTTACCCCCAAAATTCAATCTCGTATGTATCTCGACCTAATATTTCTCATTAGTGGAAACATTTTAATCAAAGCCTTTCTGAGCCGCCACACATACATACTAAACAATGTACTACAGCTAGCGAAATTACTGGGCTGTTAAAACTAACCATCGAAAGTCTCAAAGTAATGAGCGCCATAGCAGCGATGCCCTGGACTTTGTTTCGCTACTCAAAGTTCTGTGCATCGCTGCAATAGTCATGGATATGCGTTATCTCTTACCATCAGGAGAGCGCATCGTTCGCCTCATTACATTTACATTTAAAAAAAAGTGTATACGTTAACTAAAATAAAACTTCTTTTAGTTACCTGCATGTATTTATCAGAATCATTATTTAATTTTATTTGAAACCTAACGCTGAGCCTTGACTTATGCATTGATACCTAAACGAGGTCTACATCAGTTATGTTGTTAAATTACTCTAGGCTATCAACAGTCTCTTGTTTATCTCATGTAGGAAGAATAAGGTGTTATATTTGAGACATTTTGAGAAAATAAAACGGAAATTGTTTGGGCTGGAAGTAAACTACAGGACGTGACTTCACTAATGGAATATACAGCCAGTTTATATAATTATTATTGTTCTTTATTTTTTTTTTTAATTTTATTGCAGGTTACACAATCATAGAGAGAAGTACACCAAAGAGTATAATTGCGGCGGCAGCTATGGCAGGCGCTCCGCTGTCGATGAAAGGTTCCCCAGTGAGGTAAACGGCAAGGTGATTAGCTACTTTTTCTTTTATTCGGGCTAACTCTTCTGTGTCGCTGCTACTTAGTGATCTGTGGGCAATGCATTATTAATTAAAGTCTGGCAACGACAAACATTCAATGTACTACGCCAAATTTTTAGAAGAAAAGCAAAACAAGAAGGAATTTTGGCGGCAAAGAAAAAAAAACATATCGCATTTCATTATTATCAACAACTTGTTTTTTAAACTGAAAACCGACTGAAAATGAAATTAAGGTAGTGAAACAGTTTGTTTCGTGTCAGTTTCAATACTCTCTCAAAGATCAATAAAGTCACCACTACTAAGACTTTATTAGGGCATGACCGGACTCCACTTTGACTTAGGTACATTATGTGGCCGACTGTAGACTTGTAGAGGCTTGTTTGACTTGATTTATTAGAAAATAATTTTAAATAAGCTACTTTAGATGAAATGTGTTTTTAACACGTGAAAGTAATGAGACGAACCATGTAAATTAGTCTCAACAGTTTATTTATTTATTTACTGCTTGGCGGCAAAATATCATCATTGTCATATTGACATGTGTCATGATTTTGACATTTTAATGTTATTTTTTAATTTTAATATGAATGGAAAAACGACCTGTAACTTTTGTGTTTGTACCTTATATTGTAGTGGTAGCTAAATACCTAGACGACCTCCTAATAACTAGATCTAAATTTAGTTTAGGTAATTTAGTATAAATATAAATAAGTAAGCGTTGCATTAGAGTTTGGAGCCTTGTTAAGAGGCTGTTTAAATTTCAACAGACGTCTGGGTTTGAATCCCCTGGCACACTTAATTAGGTAAAGACAAAGCCCTTCACAGCTTGGTACGTGTTGCTAATTGTTTTCTAAGGCAGCCGATATACTCACTGTATAGCCCTGCAGTGCGAGACTCCTGGTACGACGTACACGGGCGCCAGCGGAGTGGCGTCACCCTCGCGCGGGCCCATCGGAGACCAGGGGTCGTGGCCACCCACCACGGACACCACGTGGTCGGGCAGGTGGCTCCAACCAGCAAAGAATGTGTTAGTCCGCTCTATACCGGACCGCAGGAACGCTTCATCGAAACTAGAATTGGAATTAGATTTTGTTAGGTAAAATAAATCAATATCGCAGGACATTACACACAGCGCCATCTGACTCCAAACTAAGCAAAACTTGTTCTATGGAAGTCAGATAACTGATACTTAAATACTTTTTGTTGTTTTAAATATATGTACAGACACAGCACAAACATTTGTTTATACTACAAAATGTTTGTCCTGAGTGGGAATCGAACCTGCGCCCTACAGCTCATAAGGCAGGCAATACCAATACCAATACCAATTAACCAACAGGGCTGTCAGCACAGCTGCTTTGACCACAGCAGCTGACGGTGTATGTAACTGACTGGCTAAGTGTTTGACTACAGCTCACCTGATGTTAAATGATGGTGTGCTCGAACATGGTAACTCACACCTAGCCTGGAATGGAACTGGCTTTCAAGTTTGGGTGCTAGAACACACCGTTAGTGGTAGCTAGCCAGAAAATATCCTACCACCATGCTATGGTTTCTTCACGATTTTTTCCTTCACCGGCAGGTCAAGCTTATTGTTGGGGTTTGAATCCACGCCCTTCGACGTGTGAACCGACCGCGCTATCCACTGAGCTATCATCGCTACAAATATCATCCCACTAATCCTACTAATATTATAAATGTGAAAGTTTGGATGGATGGATGAATGTTTGTTACTCTTTCACACTAAAACTACCAAACGGATTTGGATGAAATTTGGTATGGAGGTAGCTGAGACCCTGGATTACCACATGTAGCAAGTAACACCGCGGGGTGCAGCTAGCAGCATCTCAATACATTCTCTATCGAACCCGCACTTCCAACGTACTTTTCTATAACTTACAAAATACGTTACTCACTTAACACCGAAGAAGTCCCGGCACATCTGGTGGTAGTACTGCAGCGGCACTGTGTTGTGGAAAGGATGCTGCTCTCCGGTGGTGGTCTGGTACCAACCGTACTCCACACACGTCTGGTAAGTCCACAGACGCACTTCATACAAAAAAAAACGACAAAATATCAGTGGCAAATGCATACAAAATCCGTCTAAGTCATAATGTAGTCTTTTATCTTATTTCACGCCTTAGGATCCTGAATTTCAGTACAACCTCTGTTCATGGTTGAGAGGCTATGTTTGACCATAGCTCGCTTGACGTTATGGTATGGTCGAAGATGGTAAACACATCTAAATATACAAATATCGTAAGACATTTTACACAGCGCAATCTAGTCTATGGGTACCAGATAAAACTGATAGAATATCTTTTTTGTAAATACATATAAAATTCCCAGGCACAGAACAATCATTTATCATCACACAATGCTTGTCCTGGTGGGAATCGAATACACGCCCGACAACTTTTGAAAAAGATATTGTATCAAATAAGCTAACATTACAGTAAAATATCAAGAAAATTTGGAAAAGTTGAAGTCAAGCTAGAATGGAATGGAACTGGATGAATCAACATATTATATATTATGTGTCAAACAAACGTTAGTATCGAAAATACATCTATAGCATTCAAGAAGCGATGATAGCTCGGTGGTTAGCGCGGTCGGTTCGCATGCCGAAGGGCGTTCAACCCCCAACAATGAGCTTGAGCTGCCGGTGAAGGAAAACATCGAGAGGAAACCATAGCATGGTGGTAGGGTACTTTCTAGTACTCGGCTGGCTAGCTACCACCCTCAAGTTGAAAATCTGCCGCCAAGCATCTAACGGTGAGTTCCGGCAGCCTCACTTGAGAGCCAGTTCCATTACAGGCTAGGTGTGCTTTACCATCTTCGACCACACCGTCACTTAACATCAGGTGAGCTGTGGTCAAAAACCTGGCCTGTCAACCATAAAAAGAAAAAAAAAAGAAGCACTACAACACATTTTAGAACATGCGTGTTTTACTCTGCATTGATTCCTTGAAAAAGGACACCAGTCGTTGTACCCGACACAATCAAATCAAAAGTAAATCAAAAATGTGTCAGTTTAGCAAAAACGGCAAGTCGTTTAGTTTTTCCACCCATAGGTTGTTTGCTAGCTGTTTTCCAATAGGATGAGCTTAGTTGTAGGCATTTGCGAAAACTTGCCTTTCCCTGGGGGTAACTACGCAGGTATACGTACTGACGGCGTCCGGGTGGTCGTAGCTGGTATTAGTGTGGGCTGCAACCACCTCCGTGTAGCGAGTCTCGATGCACGGCTTCGAAGCTATCCACGGGTGAGACGTCACCCAGTTGGCCAGCCGCTGTACCGGATCTGATAACATATCAAGAGAGTTTTGGCGGGAACGTGGCAAGAATCATGTCGCTCGATTGTACTTTTTTCGAGTATTTTTGTAGAGAAATAGTGTTTTATTCATGAAGTACCGAATTACAAGCGCGAGTGTGAGAAAGTGACATAATGTGGTGAAAAATGACTTTTCGTGTTGCTTCCAAAACTCCAAGTAAAGTCGCCACTACTTCATTATTCATGACTGGACTTGGCTGATACGGACTGGAATTTGATTACTTTTTAACTTACGAAACTTGAAAATATCAAAACACTTGATACTGGCAAATACACAAAATGCGACCCCAAAGTCCTCTTGAAATCGATGGATATATTTTCTATTTGTAAAATATCCTTTCAGAAATTTTTTGCAATAAGTCTATCTGTGACCCTAGTCGATAAGGTTGTTCAAGTATTATGTAATGTAAAATTATGTACGTCAAAACGCTTTAAGAGATAACGAAGAATCCAGAAATTTGAACAACTTAAGTCCAGGGCATCGTTGTTTTTTTTTTTTCTTTAGTTTTGGCGTCGCGTTTTAGCATTTGCCAGTGTCAAGTATTTATATATTTTCATGTTTCAAAAATTAAACAAGCGTCCTCGTAGCTAGTTATAGTCAAAGTCCAGTCTTAGTCAAGTCCAGTCTGTGTCAGTCAAGTCCAGTCATGCTTTAGTAAAGTAGTGGCGACTTTACTATAAAGCTTCGATGGAGTTTTGGAAGCGAAAACGAAAAGACATGTTTCACCCCATTATATCATTTTCCCACACTCGCGCTTGTAATTCGGCACTTTATGAATAAAACACCATCATTTTTATGCATAAACACTCGACAAAACACTAGTTTTGGAAAAAAATACAACGGAGCGACACGACTCTTCCCGCGTTCCCGCCAAAAACTCCATCGTTGTTTTAGTCGCTCATTATTCAGATGTCTAACAGGAAGACGGAACATACGGGAACAATGAAGAGTCCGATTGTGGCTGCCAAAGAGATCAGAAAATAAGATTGTACCTATGGAAGGAGCGGTGAGGATGTCGCAAGCTGCCGGGATGTCTCCAGGCGTGGCGTACTGCACAAGGTACGCAAAGGTTTCTTGGATGCCGAACCAGAAGAACGTGGCCACGTCCAGAGGCGTGGTGGCAGATATTGTGCTGCAAGTGCTGGAAGAAGAATTCATTCATTAAAGTTCTTCTTTATGAGACGTGCTGAATTAGGTGTCAAATGGAGGTTTTACTTGGTGGTAGATATCCTTTGCAGGAAGTCGTCTAAGTAGGTACCACCGCAGTACAAGATATTCTGCCGCCAAGCAGTAGTGTAGACACGTTTCGTTTTGAAGGATACTGCAACTAAATTGCAGTGATGCCGAGACTAACCTTCGAAAGCCGTCAAAGCAGCGATGCCCTGGACTTTGTTTTGTTACTCAAAGTTCTGTGTATCTCTGCAATAAGTTTTTTTTTATGGTTGACTGGCTAGTTGTTTGACCACAGCTCATTGAAGGTGTGGTCGAAGATGTCAATGCACACCTAGCCTGGAACTGGCTCTCAAGTCAGGCTGCCAGAATACACCATTGCTGGATTGGATGGACAGGCGTTACCTCTTACCATCAGGAGTGCGTCGCGATCATCTCATTAGTACCTACTTATACACACCTATTATATCATTATCATATATATCATTTCCACGTTCTTTCAAATTTATTTTGCTATTACCACTACGTTGTCTGATCAATCCCAAATGTTTCAACTTACTTGAACATGTTAGAGACGGTAGCCGGGCCAGCTGGAGTTTCCAGCAGCGCTACCAGCTGTCCTACGGCGGAGTCCACGCTGGCGAGGCACTCCTCGCTGCCCTGAGACCGGAGCGCTTCCGCAATTACCTCCACGTACTCTGGAAGCATTATAACGGTCCATACTAAAAGATAACGAGTAACAATCTCTCGATAGATGGCGGCACATACAGCTAAGTTACTTGGTAATCTTATGATATTTTCAAGTAGTCAGTATTATCCAAACTAAAAGAGAAGACATTAAAAGAAACGGCAATATTGTTATTATTTTATTTGATAATTAGCTTGCGTTTAACTGACTTCGCTAGATCTGTGATTAACTAGGTAGGCTAGGTATGTTTGCTTAGAAGTAATGATCCGGGGCATCGCTTCTTTGACGCTCATTACTTTGAGACTTTCGATGGTTAGTGTTAACAGCCTTGTTACATCAGAACACAGTAATATTTACACACTCCTACTTGGCGGTAGAATAACTGGTGCCTACCTAGACGACCTCCTGCTAAGGAGATCTACCGCCAAGTAAACATGTTCACTTTTATATTTTGCTCGCAATACTAGTAAAAAATAAACGTAAATATTCATGTGAGCGCCATCTAGTGAAGCTAACCGAAAGGTAGGCAGGAAGCTTGAGCCAGACTTCGACGTCATGGATAATAGTTAAGAGATGAGAACTAACATCCATCTCCCTCACTCACCAGGGAAGTCTTCCTGTGCGTGCAAGGGACCGCTGTCGGAGAACGCTCCGTCGATAAGGTGAGGGTAAGCCAGCTTCATCCACGTAGCCATACTGCCGGCGTAGGAGCATCCCACTAGAACTACCTTGCCGTCTCTGGAAACCGAGAAATACAGATCAGCTGATTTCAAACTGACCCACTGCTGGGCGTGGGCTTCTTCGCTTGCGTTCTCGACGTTCGCCACATGAGGGTCGGCAGACTTCGCACATAAATAAAAAAAACAGTATGTTCTTCATCGAAAGCCACTTTTTTTTAGTAGAAACTGAAATATCAAATATTTTTTTAAATATTTAATACCTACCTACCTACTACCCAAGCCACATAAACTGCAATTTTTTTGCATTTAGGCGGTTGATCTCCTTGGCAGGAGGTAGTCATTTCATATCAGAAATTCTTTTTTTTTATAGAAATAGGCCTACGTTTGACCGCCATCTTAGCTGATGTTAAGTGATGATGCGGTCTAAGATGGAGCACGCTTGCTTAGAAGATACCGATTCACTTTCGACTTGAGGACGCCAAGATTCTCCCACCAAACAGTAGTGTGCAAACGTTACTGTGTTCTAGTTTGAACGCGAATTACTTTCACGATATTTTAGTGATATCCTATCATGTCGCGCTTTCGTCTTTGTTTTTTGTGTGTTACTAAACAAAACAACACGTGAACAAAACGCTGGCCTTTATTTTGCTCAGCGTTTGAGTATTGCCATACAACGCGGCAATGGGGCCAGCGTTTTGGGAACTATTCCCATTGATAGCGGCCTTTTAGAGTAGTTATTATTTTAAGTTATTTTATTTTAGGTCAATTCTTGTGTGTTTATTATATGCGTTTACTTACATAATTATAGACTATATCTTAGCAACTAAACAAAAACTTTATTTCTTTTCTATAGCCTAGCCCTCGCCGGGGACAAAATTGTTTGTATCATTGTAGGTACAAGCTTTACTTAGTTGGTGGCTAGACGGCGCTGTGTGGATATTTCCAATATTATTCTTACTTGTATCGTCCATTCTCGAACTGATCGCTTTTGACATATTGTATAAACTGTACCAAATCTCCCAGCGCTTGGTCCGCTGTCAGGTACCGGAGGTCGCTCGTCGTCGTATCTCTGTGAGGAGATAAATACCATAATTGTTAGATAAAATGCCGTATTAAGTTTACTTAACAGGTAACCTTGTTCATCCATACACACAACTGCAAATACAAATATTTTATTAATACCTATCGCGAAGGTAACAGGTCAATTAAAAGGATTAAGACAAATTTCATCAATACTAATTATAAAGAGGAAAGACTTGATTTTTTTGTTTGTTTGTACTGAATAGGCTCCGAAACTGCTGGACCGAATTTAAAAATTCTTTCACCGTCGTGAAGCTACGCTACCCCCGGATGACATTGGCTACTTTTTATCCCTGTATTCCCACGGGAACGGGAACTACGCGGGTGAAACCGCGAGGCATCCGCTAGTTAAAAATGTCAAACACATGTCAATAAAACGCATTGCCAATATAATAATATGTCAAACATCTAACATGATTTCTTCGTCACTTCCAACAGCGGCAAGGAATTAGCTAACGTAACTAGAACTTAATTCGATCCGAGATGACTCCAGGCCTCCAGGGGTCAATTGAAGGCGGCCGTACGACACCAGTGAGTCAACGGCGGGCGCCGCTTGACCTCTGTCGCCAAACAGAACATACTTCCACTTTCTACTCGGGCTCATAGACTAAATTTTATTTCAAACAGTTACTACATAATAATACAGCCCTGTTAGCTCATTTGGTAGAATATCTGCTTCAAGTGCTATAGGACGTGGGTTCGATACCCATCAGAACAAACGATAATGTGACGATAAATGTTTGTTGTGTGCAGGTGTTCTGTATTTATTTGTACAAAAGAAAAAGTATACGAAACTTTTTTTTAATATAATATTTTTCTCAACTGATATAATTCAAGTTAATAGTAAGTTTGTAGTTAATTTGTCTTATGTGACATTGTATAAATTTTAATTTTATGACGTAAGAAAAATCGTATGATTTCTTTTATTCATGGCCCTGCGGTATTTAATCTATCTATACTATTATAGAAAGGAATGATTTGATTGTTTGTTTGTTTGTATTGAAAGCTCCGAAACTACTGGACCGATTTCAAAAATTCTTTCACCGTTGTGAAGCTACACTATCCCCGGGTGACATAAGCTACTTTTTATCCCTGTATTCACACGGGAACGGGAACTACGCGGGTGAAACCGCAAGGCATCCGCTAGTAAGGAATGTTTCGGATAAATATTCAAAATAATAATCAAATTAAATTAAATTCTCATCACTGTTGTAACCAAAACAACTTTTAACCGCTTAAAAGTTGTTTTGGTTTCGCCAGCGATGAGGATTTGAACAGTGATCGGGTGTGTTTTTAATGTAGGTACGTATTTCCGCAAATACACTAAAAATATAACTCTAGAATACTTAAAATCAACTTCAGCAAAGTAACGCCTGAATTATAAAATAAATGGTCAAAGAATAATCATATAAAAAAAATCAAGGCTACTTTTTCTGAAAGAACTGTCTTATCCGATTCCACCGCGCGATGTCGATGGATTGCGCGTCGGTTCTAATTTGCGTCAGTATATATACATATGTATATGAGAAATCTTGCATTTGTAATTCACGTCGCATGAGTGGATCCTTCCTGCGCTCGCGCCGCGTCGGTCGAGGGTCAAACGGGACCGGTAGCGACGTACCGCTGCAGCTGGAGAGGTCATTGTCGGTTCGGTTCTTGGAATTGGACAGCTGCTGATATTATGTACACTTTTGACGTTTGTACTTTGCACAAATAGGAAAAACTAAAAAATAAAAGTAGTATAATTGATATGTAAATACATTATTTACAGATCTTGGATACTTTTGCTGTCGGGGCATACAATACAGGAAATAAATAGACAATAATTTATTTGCGAGATTATGAGGTAGACTGAACAACAACAAAACAAGTGATATAATTAAGTGAACAATAATTAAAATTTTATCTGCTTTTTATGGATGATGAGTGGACGTGTGTGGAGAGTGGCCGTGTGTTGAGAGTGGGCGTGTGTGGAGAGTAGACGTGTGTGGAGAGTGGACGTGTGTTGAGAGTGGGCGTGTGTTGAGAGTGGACGTGTGTGGGGGGTGGACATGTGTTGAGAGTGGACGTGTGGGGGGGGGAGTGGACGTGTGTGGGGAGTGGACGTGTATTGAGAGTGGACGTGTGTAGAGAGTGGATGTGTGTTGAGAGTGGGCGTGCGTGGAGAGTGAACGTGTGTGGTGAGTGGGCGTGTGTTGAGAGTGGATGTGTGTGGAGAGTGGACGTGTGTGGAGAGTGGACGTGTGTTGAGAGTGGACGTGGAAGCAGAGAGGCTACTAGAGGTTGCCAGTAGACACTTCAGCTCAATTCAGTGATTTTACGAGACTTATACGTTTCTGTGATAAATAACTAAATGTGTTTTTAAGTTTTTTTTAATGGTGATAATTTTATTAAGAATCAATCATCTATTTTGTTACTTGTTAGTTAAGAGAACTTTTTTTTAATTATTCAAAATAGGTTTGCGTTTGACCATACTCTGCCTGATGTTAAGCAGTAGTGTGGACTAAGATGTAACCCGCTTACCTAGAAGAAACCTATTTACTCTAGATTTGAAGACACCCATATTGTACCTAACAGGGAACACAGACTCCGGCAGAGAGTGCGTACATGGGGAACATCCACCATGTACGGATGATCATCGCATCTTAGATGTTTGTTCTTTGTCTGGGTGTTTGAACTACGTAACACTCTTTAACTAACACCTAAAATAAAAATTATGGTAATAAGCTCTGCTCTTATCCCCATTCTCTCTTTAACATAAAGTCCCAAACACCCCCGCGCCTAACAGTCTCCCACGAAATCCCCTTTAATTCGGAAAAAATATTCTAACTGCACACCTCACTTCTTGCATAATAACAACCTACAACTTTATTATCACGAGCACATTTTTTTATCAACCTTATACGTTTCTAATAGAGACAATTTTCCTTTATCCAAGAGCTTCAGTAACTTGCCAGAAAATTAACATGCCACGCCGTCACTTGCGCTTGCTAAAGGCTCTATACCTTTGAGATAGAGTAGATTGTTGTAAAGTAGTGTTGTGCGTTAGTTTTGTAATGAATTAAGAGAATAATTAGTAAGGATTAAGCGCTGATAAGTGTTACGGGCGTGGAGTGGGCACGTATCTTTAATACGAGATAAAGACAGCTTGTTTTGATGTCTAGAGGGTTATATTTATAGTTATATTGGTGATAACTGCAAGTTGCTCGCTTGATGGTAAGCTTGTCCATGACAGAAGTAATTGAATGACACATATTACTTGTGGGACCTAATTCTCTATCACATGAGATTCCTTGCCAAGAACGCTTGTTCAAATTTTGACAGTCCAAAACGCAACATAACTTGTGGCGTTTGTAAATTTGACATTGGAATAAAGAATTCTTTTATACACATAAGACTTTGTAAATAAATTTAGCTCAGTGGTTAGCGCGGTCGATTCGCATGTCGAAGGGCGTGGGTTCTAATCCCAATAATGAGCTTAAGTAGCCGGTGAAGGAAAACATAGTGAGTGAAGAATTATTTATCATCGCTACAAATAAACTAAACTGTAATTTTCTACTAGTGTGTATGTTTCCAATCATAAAGCGCTGAATTATTCCGTTACTGAGGAAATAAGGAATAATACAACGTTGTAAAATATGCCTTTTCGTGTTGTTTCCAATACTCTGTAGAAGCTTCTAGTGAAGGCGCCACTATACTAAGGCGTTAATTGGACTTAAACGTGACTAAATTTTACGTTTTTTTGACTGTGACATATATTTTTATGACAAGACTTGAACAGTGGCAGAATGTAGAAATGCGACGCCAGGAATGAAAAAAGAAATGCGAAGTTAACGAACCACAATACGTTTGCGTTTCGTTAACTGCGTTTTGAGTTTATTTAACTCTTTTTTTTTTAATGGTAATACATTCTAGTTTTGGGAACCATTCCCATTGATAGCGGTCTTTTAGAGTAGTTATTATTTTAAGTTATTTTATTTTAGGTCAATTCTTGTGTGTTTATTATATCTGATTACTGTATAAGTCGATTAAAAGTATCACAATACATTCTTCATTTATTTTTTACTTACTCTTTGGTTCCCTTTTTTATGTCGTCATAAAAAAAGAAACGGAACCGTTGAAATCGACTAAGAGCTTAGTTTTATCTTGAACTTTTTAATTGATTTGGGGCGACCGATAGGACTTTTGCCTTCTGACAGTCCGAAAAAGCCCGAACTATAAAACCAATAAGCAAAGTAGTATTGGAGATCAGAATGTATTCTAGATCGTTACATTGGTGTTTTGCTGGCAAAAGCAGTTAATTAAATTCAGAGTACAAAAAAAAAAACCGGCAATTTTTTTCGTGAATTTAAAAACCCATAGCACAAAAGTTGTTTTCTATGATGTACAAATATATCGTTAATGTTTAAATAGTCCTAAGCCAATAGTTATAACTACTTACTATCATTAACCTGTTTTATCAAAACTACCGTAATCACCTGATCCCTTATGAATTGATATTTAGCCAGTGATATTGGTTGTTCATAACAACTATTAGATATTCTACGGGGTTAGTGAGATCAACGCAAATTGGAACTGGAGTAATTTCTAAATATACACAGTAAAAATATGTTTAAAAAAAAATTCAATCCTGGGGCCTTATTCTTTAAATCACATGAGATTTTACCGGAAACGCGTTTACCTCAAGGAACATCAATGTCAGATTAAACATGGATGTCAATTTATTTTGACAGCTAAAAACGAGCGCGTAACATACGCTGTCAGAATTTAGAGTTTTGGCGGGAACGCGGGAAGAGTCGTGTCGCTCCGTTGTATTTTTTTCCAAAACTACCGAATTGTGATACTGCCGAATCACAAGCGCTTGTGTGGGAAAATGATATAATGTGGTGAAACATGAGTTTTCGTGTTGCTTCCAAAACTCCATCGAAGCTTTATAGTAAAGTCGCCACTACTTTACTAAAGCATGACTGGACTTGACTGACACGGACTGGACATGACTAAGACTGGACTTTGACCATAACTATAGCTAAGAAACAGCAGAAATAACACTTAAGACAAGGCAGTATGGCTTTACAGCTTTAGCCTGCCCGATGGGGCAAATTAATAATAAAAAAAAACGATGCCAATTTATTTTGACAGATAAAAACAAGCGCGTAACATGCCTTGTCATAATGTATAACTTGATATTAGCTTGGCTGCGTTACGTGGTTGAGTGGTGTTTAGACGTTTACCATCTTCAATCGAGTTTAGTGTGTGTGTGTGTTCTGTATAATTAACAAAATAAATAAATGCTTTCATCATCATCATCATCAGCCTATCGAAGTCCGCAGCTGGAGACATAGTCCTCTCCTAAGACACGCCACTCAGCCCGATCTTTGGCTTTTAGCTACCATCCACCGCTAGCTATCCTACGAAAAAGTTTCCACATACATAAATGCTTTATTTTGAAATAAATATTTAAGGCTCCAAAGCAAGTTATAAACAGGATTATAGAAGCCGTAGCTGTTTATATAAATGATACATAATAATTATAATTAAATTATTATTAAGTAGATTATGGATTCGAACATAGGCTATATCCTACTAATATTATAAATGCGAAAGTTTGTGGGTATGTATGGATGGATGTTTGTTTCTTGTTCACGCGAAAACTACTCGGCGGATTTGGATGAAATTTGGAACACAGATAGTTTATAAACTGGATTAAAACATAGGCTACTTTTTATTGGAAAAACATGTAGCGGGTAACACCGCGGGGCGCAGCTAGTCTATAATAAATATGGTATAATTTCCGCTCAGTATAAGCTTATATAAGGAAACGTTGTATAACCTAGACCCTACAGACAGCCCTGTTGGCTCATTGGTAGCGAGTTGAAGGGCGTGGGTTCGATTCCCGTTCAGGACAAACCTTTTTTGTATCAACAAATGTTTGTTCTGTGTCTGGGTGTTCTGTATGTATTATAAGTAGGTATGCATTTACAACAAAAAAATAATGTATGTATTCTATCAGTTATCTGACTTCCATCACACAAGCTCTGCTTAGTTTGGGGCCAGACGGCGCTGTGTGAATAGTCCTACGATATTTATTATTATTTATGATTACTAAGCTTGTATAAGGAAATATTGTATATACGTAGAAGTAGATGTTGAGTCAGTTAGTTTAAAATCGTTCGCGCAGGTTCACAATTGCGACTTATCCGTACATTATCAGGGGACGCCAGTGTAATGTGCGCTCTGGGAAATTCGTACATAGTGCCATAATCGAAAGTTGGCGGTGGCGCTTTTGAGAACTAAACCAAACTAGTGCTGCCAGCAACAATCACATGTCAATTTATTTATTTATTATTTTTATTTTACATGAAAAACAAACAGCTGCTAATCCCACAATATTATAAATGTGAAAGCTTGGATGGCTGGATGTTTGTTACTCTTTCACGCAAAAACTACGAAACGGATTTGAATGAAATTTGGTATGAAGGTAGCTGAGACCCTGGATTAACACAGGCTACTTTTTATCCTGAAAACATGTAGCGGGTAACACCGCGGGGCGCAGCTAGTAAAGAAAATAAATAGGAGATAAGTGATTACACAAAAGCCTAAAAAGTTTTCATGCTATCTAAACTAAGTTTCAGTGCCTTGAGAGTACACCGGCGAAATCGTTCGTTTTGTGGTCTCATGGAAAATCTTTTAAAATAACAAATAGGTATATCCATTTTTGAACATAGAGTTCGAATCTGCGCTTAAATCTTTGAAACTACGCAACGGATTTTAATGCGGTTTCCATCAATAGATAGAGCAATTCAAGAGAAAGGTTTATGTAGGTTTAGGTATGTATAATACATGCATATGCACCACATTAGGTATCTACATTGCACCCGTGCGAAGCCGGAGCGGGTCGCTAGTCTCTACATAGTTTAAACCAGTTGCTTCCCGTCGTCTGTACGCTTAGATCTTTTAAACTACCCAACGGATTTTGATGCGGTTTCCATCAATAGACAGAGTGTTTCAAGAGGAAAGTTTACGGCTGACAGACTAGGTGTTAGACCACAGCTCGCATGATGTGGGTTCAAAACAATGTAACTTACTTATTAGCTTTTGCGATTCGAACTTTATCTATCGTATACCCGAAACCAAATAGTCTATCTAAATTAGAACTGGTATAATCCTGTATGAATTCAGGTCCATTATCTAGTGCGAGCAGGCCATAGAGGCGGTAGTTAGCGCGCGTGTGATCGCGAATGGCGCGTTTAATTACACGTCGATATGCGAGCGACTTCCTGTCACACCGAAACGTATGAATACCGTATTATAATTTCTATAACGACTTCTTCTTGTGTTTTTGGCGTCGCGCCATGTGCATTTACCAGGGTCAAGTATTTCGATATTTTTGAGTATTTCAGAAAAATTATAAATCACACAAAGTAAATCAAGGTAAAGTCCGATTATGTCCTAGTACAGTAGTGGCACCTTTAGAGTGGTATGAAATACATGTTTCACTTATAATTATAACTTTCCTATATTCCAGCAATGCTAAATGTTAATAAGGACAGATTGCAAAATATAAAAAGAGCAAAAATCAGCTGTATATGAATAAAAAACGACTACTATTATTATAAGCATAAGAATACCTCCATTGACAAACAAACACAAAATTAATTGATTCGGATTAAAAACTCGAGATATGATTTTTTTTGTAGAAATAAAAACTTTAAAATTCATTTCCCAAAAGTACCCTTTTGGCGCTTTAGCGTTTTTTCCTTTCCACTGACGATATAATTATGCCTTAAAAAAATAATATAAATCAGCTTTATGCTGTAAGAATTTAGTTATTACAGCGCTGGTTTACATTTTGCCCCTACACTCAGGTGCTAGTCGAGTGTTATACCGAAAAACACAAGCAAAGAGATCGCTCGGGGATCAGGGTTGCACCTCGGTGTGACAGGCGGCCTGATTTGGCACCGACACAAACGATTCCAATGTTCTACGTTATGCACTAACTAACTGCACTCGGGTCCGTTCCCTGTAATAACACGCCATGCCAGGGGTCGCTCCCAATGTATCTGTTATAGGAATACGTAGCTTTGTCTGATCACCAGCCGTGATTTATAACTAGTGATGACACGATCCGAACAATCACTTCGTGTAGCTCAATTATAGAGTAGTGTATTATTTTTGTATACATTAGAAATTCATTAAAAAGTTGTGAAACGAAATTGTTATGAGACGAACGAGACGCTCTTCTGACGGTAAGAGAAAAAGCATGTCCATGTCCAGGTATCAGGTCGACCAAATTCTGGCTGAGATTTTTAAGTACTACTATTGCATAGTACGGGAGTTATAGCTGGGTACTCACTGGCTGGGCCTGGTGCGCCCGTAGTACCGGTGCTCCGTGTAGAACACAGCAGCCCCCACTGCCTCCGCCACCTCGAAAGCGAGTCCCGCCCGCGTCCAGCCTTCGTATATCTCCCACTCACCACCAACGAATACCACTATATGGTTCCCTTCAAATTGGTCGTTGTAGTAGAAACGCTGAAAAAAACAAAATGTCTGTTTGAAATTCCTGACAGGCATATCTTCTAGCTCAATTACATATTATACAGGGTTATGAGCTGAAATAAGGTCATTGTATACATCTTTATGAACTTTTACCGTGGGCACAAATTTTGTTGCGATGATAGCTTAGTAAGTAGCGTGGTCAGTTCACACGCTGAACGGGTTCTAATCCAACAATGAACGTAAGCAGTTGGCAGGTGAAGGGAACATCATGAGGAAACCATTGCACGGTGGTAGGGGTTTCTCTTGAGTACTTGGCTTAGCTACGTTTTTTAATTAATCTTCAAGTTAAAAACCTGCCGCCAAGCACCTTACAGTTTGTTCTGGTAACCTCACTTGGGAGCTAGTCCCAGTTCAGGCTAGGTGTGTTTACCTTCTTCGACAACATCCTCTCTTAACGTTAAAGCTGTGATCAACCTAGGTCTGCTAACCAAACAAAATCGTGAAAGAAGTCAGCAACTCGTCATGACGGCTTCTCAAGCTGTGCCCATAGTGAAAGTTGTTGAATAAATTGAATATCGTGATCAGTTTATAATTGTGTAAATGCATTACAGGGTTGTTAGTTGAAGAATAGGTCTCACCATGGGAAACGTGTCGGTATTGGAAGCGTCGAAGTGGTTGAGCCGGACCTGCAGCCATCGCTCCTGGGGGACGTTCCTGGAGGTCGCCTGCGGAGGAGGAGGCTCCAGGTCCAAGAGGGCCAGAGCACTGGGCAGGAGGAGACTCCCTGGAAATTAAAATGATTTCTACAATGAAATCCCCCAAAAAACCCTTTTCCAGATGAATGATTTTCTGGTACGATTTTAGCCTCGTACCTTGGTTCTGCGATTCCTGTGAGGGAATGATGAAATAGCTATGCTACTGTACACTGTATTGCGATGGCATACGATACGCATTTGCGTAGCTATTTCGTTAGCGCTTAATAGGAATCCCAATAAAAAGTTCATAGTAGGTGTAGACTTGACAAACAATCAATTAAGTTTTTTGTTATGTTTGACGGTTTTGACCACAGCTTATATAGCACAGCTTATGCAACGGTGTGGTCGAAGATAGTAAGGAGATGTTAGGCTATCGGAATATACTGTTAGGTGCTTAGCGACAGTATTGAGAGAACTTGGGGGGTAGCTAGCTAGCCGAGTAAAAGAGACCATTATGTAAGTGATCCCAAAGCTCTTTTTAGGGTTCCGTACCGAAAGGGTAAAAACGGGACCCTATTACTGAGACTTCGCTGCCCGTCCGTCCGTCCGTCTGTCACCAGGCTGTATCTCAAGAAAGGTATTTCTATTGCCGCTATAACAATAATTTAAGGGAGGCTCCCATAAAACAACCTTGATTTTTCCCCCGTTTTTATAGATAATGGCACGGACCCCTTTGTGTGCGAGTCCAACTCGCGTTTGGCCGGTGTTTAATTAGAGATTTCCAAACCTCTAAAGGAAAAACAGTAAAAAAAAACAGATATAAGTATAAAGCACTAAAATCGTCCACAGATACTCAATCATAAAAATAGATCAAAATCGAATAAAATCGCGTTAAAATGGACCCCGAGCTCGTATAATAATGTCAGATAGTAATATGGTCAGATAAGAAACGACTTTATACGTGATAGATTACCCACTGAGATTATATTTTTATAAGACCAAGCTACAGCTCACGATGTGGTCGAAGATGGTAAAGCACATTTAGCCTGGAATGATACTGGCTTTAAGTGAGGATGCCGGAAAACTGTGGTTCGATTTCCATACAAATAAATTTTTGTCATTTATGGACAAATTGAGCATAATTAACGATTATATTATACCGATAACCGCTGGGGTAGATGTGTTCTAGAGTGGGGACCGCGAATTGGCAAACGTAGCGTAGGACGCCCTGAGACTCGATGGAGTGACGATATACGTAGGACAGCTGGCGGTGGATGGAAGCGAAAAGCCGAAAATCGGGCTGAGTGGCGTGTCTTGGGAGAGGCCTATGTCCAGCAGTGGACTAATATAGGCTGATGATGATGATGATGATGATGATGGAGCATAATTTTAAAGTGAAATCACAGCTACTGGCATTTATTTTGGTCTTTATTTGCGGTAAATCACAATTGCTTGAATAAAACAGTAGATTATTGGCATAAAATCAAATTTATGACTGATTTACGAATTTATTATTTATTTATGATTATTGACTAAAACAGTAGATTATGCTACACACATTTAATACATGACTTTGATTTTGATAATGGCTCGTCATTGTTAGGTGGATTTGTGTAAGCACAGCTTGTGCTAATGTCTTGACTGAAAGCACGCCCTGCACGCCGGAGTATATTTAGTCGTTGTTTAGGAATTTATGATGAACGTAAAACTTGGGGCACAGCGCTACCATAGAGCTGGAACACCAGTGAATGCTATAAAATTATCAACAGAGGAGAACAGGGAACCGCAGTTGTATTTTCTGTGAAAAATCTAAATATTCTGGCGGAAACTTTAGTTTAAGGTGGTTCGATTTCCATACAAATAAATGTTTGCCATTTATGGACAAATGGAGCGTAACTTTACAGTGAAATCACAGCTACTGGCATTTATTTTGGTCTTTATTTGCGGTAAATCACAATTGCTTGAATAAAACAGTAAAAAACCTCTAAAACCGAAGTCTTATTCTCTCCGTTCTCTATTTGATTAAACTCTTATTTTTAATGTAATGAGACGAACGGTGCGCTCTCCTGATGGTAAGAGATAACGCATGCCCATGACCATTGCAGTATTACACAGAACTTTGAGTAACAAAACAAAGTCCAGGGCATCGCTGCTTTGGCGCTCATTACTTTGAGACTTTCGATGGTTAGTCTCAACAGCCCAGTAATTTCGCTGCAGTACCCTTCAAACCAGAACACAGTAATGTTTACACACAACGGCTTGATGGCAGAATATGTGGTACTGCGGTGGTAACTACCTAGAAGACTTCCTGCTAAAGAAATCTACCACAAAGTAGGCACCCTAAATTCAAACCCTATCGGCACTTAGTCAGACTAGAAATGTGCTTGAAGCTTTGGAACGTAATTATGACCTTAAAACTACCATCTCATGTAACCTTCAACTCACACCAAATCATGTTAACTCCTTTTCAAATGATTAAAACTACAATACACAACACACTTCGCCGAACACTTGGCCACTGAACAACAACGTCCTAAATACTTTATCAACAAATATTAGGAATTATTTTAATCACTTTACTGATAAAGACTTCTCTAAACAAAGGACGTAAGTCGTGATTTTATTTTTTGTAACTTTTGCACTGTTTTCTGTATATAAGTTTTCATTTTTTTATTTGAAAGTCACTAATAAGACTAACGAGACACTCTCCTGATGGTAAGAGATAACGCCTGTCCATGACCATTGCAGCGATACACAGAACTTTGAGTAACAAAACAACGTCCAGAGCATCGCTGCTTTGACGGCTTTCGAAGGTTAGTCTCGGCATCACTGCAATTTAGTTGCAGTACCCTTCAAACCGAAACACAGTTATGTTTACACACTACTGCTTGGCGGCAGAATATCTGATACTGTGGTGGCACCTACTTTTTTTTAATAGTTGACTGACTAGGTGTTTGACCACAGCTTACTTCAACGACCTCCTGCTAAGAAGAGTGTAAGTACTTGTTGATCAAATGAAATAAAATGTCGGTAAATATTTCACACAGCGCCATCTAGCCTCAGACTAGGCAAAGATTGTACTATGAGAACCAAATAACTGATAGACTAGAATATGATGATTTCATCATAAGTAATAAATGACGGCTTCATCATAATCTGATCACCCCCAGAGCTCCGTAATAAAACAATTTGACAGCCCTGTTGGTTCATTGGTAGTATGCCTGCTTCGAGAGCTGAAGGGCGTGGGTTCGATTCCCATTCGGGACTAACATTTGTGTGACTAACATCGATGTTTGTTCTGTGTCTGGGTGTACTGTATGTATTATAAGTATGTATTTAAAAAAATTAAGTATTTAAGTGTTCTGTCAGTTGTCTGGTTCCCATAGTACAAGTTTTGCTTAGTTTGGGGCTAGATGGCCCTGTGTTAAATGTTCTCCAATATTTATTTATTTATTGATTGGAGCTTAGTGAAATGAAGTCGGTTTTTTTTGTCAAAAATTATTTACTATGTTTGTTTGGAAATTGTGATTTTCCGTGTTGTGTTCTTTTATCAGATCGGAGGAACGCACTTAATTCAATTTATCATTTTTATCAGCGTATTAAAATTATGTTGGATTTGTTGATAGCGATAACGCAAGGAATTACAAAAACTATTCAACTATTTTATCTAAAACGCTCTGCACAATCAATTTAAGCTGCCTGCAGACATTTTTGCTATGGGACCTACACTGAAACTAAGCAAAAACAGAAATTTATTTATTTATGCGTTATGGAAGCTAATTTCAACAAATACCTATTCTCGCCAAAAGCTATCCATGGCTGAACCTCATCAGACTGACCACAGCCGTACGTTTGAGCTATAGTTGCAATTCCACTCGCATCGCACCTGTCTCGGCGCGCGCTGCACGCTTTGATAATAAACTCGCGTGTTTGTGAGTCACACACACTCTTACCGAGGTTAGCCACAACTGAATGTGCCTCTACTGACAGGCTAGGCGTTTGACTTTTTTTTTTATGTAAAAAGTAATGAGACGAACGAGACGCTCTCCTGATGATAAGAGATAACGCCAGTCTACGACCATTACAGCGATTTTTTTTTTATTTACAATTTATTTTATTTATTTATTTACCTTCGATGGAAAGTCTCAACAGCCCAGTAATTTCGCTAGCTAAACCGGAACACAGTAATGTTTACTACAGCTCAACAGAACATGTTTGTGGCGCATATGTATAATAGCTGTGCCCCACGGCGTTACCCGCTACATGTTTTCGGGATAAAAAGTAGCCTGTGTGTTTATAATAAAAGGTGCCATCTACCTCCATACCAAAATTCATTTTGTAGCGATGATAGCTGAGTGGTTAGCGCGTTCGATTCGCATGCCGAAGGGCGTGGGTTCAAACACCAACAATCAGTTTGAGCTGTCGGTGAAGGAAAACATCGTGAGGAAACCATAGGGTACCATGGTGGTAGGGTACTTTCCAGTACTCGGCTGGTTAGCTATCACCCGCAAGTTGAAAGTCTGCCACCAAGCATCTAACGGCGTTCCGGCAGCCCTACTTGAGAGCCAGTTCCTTTTCAGGATAGTCATGCTTGACCATCATTGACCACACTGCCACTTAACATTAAAAAAAAAAAAAACAAAAAAAAAACTAGCACCTGAATGGGTTTTTTATGATTGACAGGCTAGGTGTTTGACCACAACTCACCTGATGTTAAGTGACGATGTGGTCGAAGATGGTAAAGCACACTTAGCTTGGAATGCTGGCTGGCTCTGAATTGAGGCTGCCGGAACACACCGTTAAGTGCTTGGCAGCAGATTTTCAACTCTCGTGTGGTAGCTAGCCAGCCGAGTACTAGAGAGTATCCTACCACTATGCTATGGTTTCCTCACGATGTTTTCCTTCACCGGCAGCTCAAGCTCATTGTTGGGGTTTAAACCCACGCCCTTCGGCATGCGAACCGACCACGCTAACCACTGAGCTATGACCGCTACAAAAGGGTTAACATTAGTCATGCCACATCTAGTTAACTTTATAGCTTTAGTAAGTAGTTTTTGTGCAAAGCAAATCCTTATAAAGCTAATATAACAAGTCGGTGCTGACCCGCGATGATTACATACAAACTCGATGCTAATCTACGTACATGAGTAATCAAATTATTCGAATGATTCACACAACTTTTACTGTTATGGCATCGATTACGTGCTGCAATCGATTACTGTCGACTCGGAACTAGTGCCGGAATGTTTGCGGTGAAATATTTTGTAGGTATGAGTAATGTGTACATGGCATTATTAATAACAGACACGTGTAGCGACGGTGGCTCAGTGATTAACGCGGTTGGTTCACACGCCGAAGGGCGTGGGTTTTGAATCCAAACAATGAGCTTGAGCTGCCGGTGAAGGAAAAATATCTAATAGAGCGCCAAAGCAGCGATGCCCCGGATTTTGTTTTGTTACTCAAAGTTCTGTGTATCGCTGCAATTGTCATGGACAGGCGTTATCTCTTACCATCAGGAGAGCGTCTCGTTCGCCTCATTACATTTAAATAAAAAAAAAAAAATCAATAGAATATATAAATTATTTCCTTTTTACATCCCGCTAATATTATAAATGTGAAAGTTTGAATGGAAGGATAGATGTTTGTTACTCTTTTTGGATGAAACTTTGTACGGAGGTAGCTGATACCCTGGTATACCACTTTGTATCCCAAAAACATGTAACGGGTAACACTTTTATGTAGCATTTGTCTTAAATTAATTCGCCGTATATAATCTTAATTCTGTCCTGTATGCCAATTGAAAATCAGCTACAAAAATTGTATATATGTTGTGTATCATGCATTGTCCGGCGTGATGACCTCATGTTGTGGTCGGACGGCGTGTTGCTTCTCAGAAACGACCAGTGTCAAGATGAATGTCATAGAGCACGCTTTATTAGCCAATTACCCGCCATCCAGGCAGATTGGACGCATCCGGCGGCACTTGCTTTTGTTAAAAGACCTTTTTATATAAAAACTCGCGGACGCCTCGCGGTTTCACCCGAGTAGTTCCCGTTCCCGTGGGAATACAGGGATAAAAAGTAGCCTATGTCACCCGGGGGTAGTGTAGCTTCCCAACAGTAAAAGAATTTTTGAAATCGGTCCAGTAGTTATACCGCCCTTATACATCAAAATATCTATTACATTGTTTTGTTATATATTTGTATTTCATTGTAATTAGTTTTTGGTAATAAAGTTATATTCTATTCTGTTCTGTTCTATTCGGTTCGGTTCGGTTCCGTTCCGTTCCATTCTAGTTTAGTTTCGGAGCCTATTCAATACAAATAAACAAACAAATTATTCTTCTTTATAATAGTATAGATAATAGCACGAACGAGACTCTCCCCGGATGGTAAGAGAAAACGCATGACTTTTACGACTATAGCGGTACTTTGAGTAACAAAAGAATATAAAAATATGTTGTCTTATTAATTCCGGTGCATTAGACAAGAACAAGGACATTTTTAATTACTTTTCATTCGTGTGGTTGAGATTATCCGTCCGCTTGTTTCCGCGTTGTCGACAGTCATTTGCGCGCTCGAGGTAAAGACATACGTGTGACGTAATGATACGTCAACGTCGTTATTATATGTGCACAAGTAAACACGCGGGAGATTTTCCCACGCTATTGTGAAGTTGATAGAACTTCACGTACTAGTAAGTTCGTTTAATCATAAAATATAAATAATACAAAATTTACAATTAAGAAAAAACGACTCCATGGCCCTTAGATAATTTTTTAGACTTTTGTTAATTTTTTAACAATCGATTTCGGTAAAATTTATATGGGACCACCTCTGAAGTATGATCTACCAAGCATAAAAAGATCATCAAAATCGATTCATAATTGGCGGAATTATCGCGCAACACATTAACAAACATAAAAAAAATTAATATAGTCGAATTTAGAATTTCCTCTTTTTTGAGTCGGTTTAAAAGAACACAACAGCCTTTCTTCATGGAAACCGCAATAAAATCCGTTGCATAGTCTAAAAGATCTAAACGTACAGACGGCGGGAAGCGACTTTGTACTATGTAGAGAGATTTATACCATAAGAGATTTTATACTATGTAGAGATAGAGACACAGAACAAACACCTTGTTTGCCACACAAAATGATTATCCCGAGTGGGAATCAAACACACGACCTAGAAGTAGACATACTATCAAGTCTATCCTATCGCCATAGCTTCTTACAACAATAAATCAAACAAGTCTATTCACGAAAATCGTTGACACAATTTGTTAACTGTTAACAAATGATTAGCAGTCAAGTCAGCAGTTAGTTGTCTTCAATTAGGTATAACGTTTATTGTTCTAGTCGACAACGGAACAATGGTGGGCAGGTGTGGCATTACTCACCGAGTTATCATGGTCACGTGTCGCTCCGCCGGCAGGACGGCGAGCTGTAGCCGTGGGGAGGCGGAGGTCGCGGCTCCTCAAGGGTTGTGAAGGTTGTATGACGATGCACTGAAAAGAAGCAGCAATACTACGAAAGCTTTTGTTTCGCTCTTACTATTTTATTCCTGCCATTTGACAGCCTTATTGGTTCATTGGTAGTATGTCTGCTCCAAGAGCTGAAGGGCGTGGCGTTCGATTCCCACCCAGGATAAACATTTTGTGGTATAAACAAACACCTAACCAGACAACCGTACAACATACAAATTTATGTTTCCATGACACTCAACCAACTAAACGCACTGCTCCAATTAAACAGAAGGTTTCAGAGCAAACGTAGCGATGATAGCTCAGTGGTTAGCGCGGTAGGTTCGCATGCCGAAGGGCGTGGGTTCAAACCCCAACAATGAGCTTGAGCTGCCGGTGAAGGAAAACATCGTGAGGAAACCATAGCATGGTGGTAGGGTACTTTCTAGTACTCGGCTGGCTAGCTACCACCCTCAAGTTGGAAATCTGCCGCCAAGCATCTAACGGTGTGTTCCGGCAGCCTCACTTGAGAGCCAGTTCCATTCCAGGCTAGGTGTGCTTTACCATCTTCGACCACACCTTCACTTAACATCAGGTGAGCTGTGGTCAAACAACTAGCCTGTCAACCATTAAAAAAAAAAACGAAAACATCATCGATTTTTGTTGATTTTTTTAAAAACCGCTCGATCGATTTCGATAAAATTTATATGGGACCACCTCCGAAGTATGATCTACCAAGCAAAAAAGAATCATATAATTGGCTGAATTATAAAAATATTATATAAAAAATAATAAAGAGGAAAGATTTGAGTGTTTGTTTGTATTGAATAGGCTCCGAAACTACTGGACCGATTTCAAATAATCTTTCATCGTTGGGAAGCTACACTATCCCCGGGTGACATAGGTTACTTTTTATCTCTGTATTCCTACAGGAACGGGAACTACGCGGGTGAAACCGCGAGGCGTCCGCTTGTATAAAATATTATGGTTAATAGGTTATGCTGCAAAATTATCTGTGACTATTCTCAGAATAAGGTTAATGATGATTGAATCACCGATGACGAACATCGCTGAGCGTGTATATTTATAATACTTGCAATGAGTGTCATATCTTCAAATGTTAAGTTAATTACAGCACCTACTGTCGCTACAAGATTATGTGAAGGACAGGGGACGGAACTACTGGCAAAGCTGGCACATTATGTTGGCCTCAATGCCTCAATCCCACGTGATTAGAAGATATCAAAAGTTACTGTTTTTTTAACTTTTTAAACCAATTTATTATTCCTAATTAAATTTGAACATATGACTTCAAAATTCTTAATTTTCTTTATTTAGATACCTACCTTATTGGATAGGTTTGGTTTTTTTTGTTAACGTATTATACGCGCCAAAAATTCGCCATTTCATTTTTTTCAAGCGCCGATCTAAAACTCTTGGGTTATTGAGACGAATCTAACGATACCTTAATTGTCGTAATCCATTCGTCAAAAAAAAAACAAGATAAAAAAGAAATTATAATTAAAACAATATTCTAAGGGTACCTACTCTCCTCGGCGCCCTGGTATGCTCTCAATTCGGAAATTCATGAGTATCTGGAAATCCCAACTATTTTGGACGAAGCAAAACGATACTCTGCCAACTACAAGGACCGCTTGACAACTCACCCAAAACCGTTATCCAGCATGCTCAAATAAAAGACAATTAAATGACTCAAGAGAGCCAATGTGCTGCCTTACTAAGGGGAGATGGAACAGTGGCACTATGTCTCTAAACCACAACCTCTTGCAACTCACCTGATTATAGTCTAGGCGACTGATCGCAGGTCTAGTAAAGGAAAAAAAGAAAGAAATTTACATTGATACATATAAGATACGCGCGTAAAATATAACCCTTCCTTGGCAGTCGGGTAATTGTGTTTGCCTCGCAGTAAGCCGAAGAAGCTGCTGATTATGTTGATGGTGACTTTGATTTCACGTCTGCTCTAATACCCCCCGAGAGGTACCTAAAAGTAGCAGGAATGGATGATAATGGTGCGATTAAGATCAAATCAGCTCTCAAGTTACGTTCGCAGATTCGATGGGAACGTAGGTACACTCTGGAAACAATACCGCGCAGTGGAAAGTGTACCGGTTCTCCACTAAGCAGTATTTTCAGGTTGTCACCGTTTCCTTTGTCCAAATATTTGTGAGCGTATTTTCGAAAACAAAGCGCGACGACGGCCCTCGCTAACTTTTTAATGCCACGGGCAAATTATGCGAAGAAGGTATCCTTCGAAACGAGGACCGAATTGCAAACAATACGGTATGGCTATATAGGTGTGACAGCTCAGTGGTTAGCGTTAGCGCGGTTGGAGCGTACGCCGAGGGTGAGTTGAAATCCCGGGGGGGTTGAATGTGCTTGAGCTGCCTAAAACTGCCTAAACTGTGAAGAAACTATAGCATGGTGTTAAGAACTTTCTGCTACTCAACTTGAGGATGATACCTAGCTACAATCCACAAGTTGTCAATCTACCGCCATACGTCTAACGATGTGTTCTGGTAACTTGGGTGCTAGTTCACGTTCCTAGTTTAGTGTGTTTATCACTTTTGATCTCACCGTCACTTAACATTATGTGAGCTGAGGTCAACACCTAGCCTCAGTAAAAAATACCTCTTTCTATTAAGTGTACGCGTAGATATCTTAGTAGGAGCGTGTCTAGTTAAGTACCCCGCAGTATCAGAATAGGTATGTTATTTTTAATCTATTGCAATTTGAAAACGCTTTTATCGCCCTCTTTCTTTTCCGAGATAGGATCATCTCGGAATAGAGAGATTATCTAGATATGACCATTTCTAATGACCATACAAATAAAAATATTTGTGTATTTTATACGCGATTAATTCACATACTTTAGTATCTGATTTAAGCAACAATGCAGTAGTTTGTAAACATTATACTGTATTTTGGTTTATAGGTTAACATAGGTAGGTTTGTAGGAAGCTGTCAAAATTGTAGACTCATCATCAAATGTCTCAAAATAATGTTGGCTAAAACAGTGATACACTGGACTTTGTAAAGATACATAGGCAAGCGTTACCTTTTCATTAGGACACCATTTCGTTTGTCACATTGCATAAAATAAAATGTATTTTCATACAACCAAAAGAATATAAAATTGAATACTGTTTACGCTAGGCCTTAACCTGCATATATATGTAAATCTCATTAGAAATATTGCTAATATTAAGAAAATCATCTAAATCAGTTGTGACTTTTTTTTATTGGTTGACATGCTAGGTGTTTGACCACAGCTAACCTGATGTTAAGTGAAGGTGTGGTCGAAGATGGTAAGCACACTTAGCATAGAATGGAACTGGCTCTCAAGTGAGGCTGCCGGAACACACCATTAGATGCTTGGCGGCAGATTTTCAACTTGAGGGTGGTAGCTAGCCAGCCGAGTACTAGAAATTACCTAACACCATTTCTTCAAGATGTTTTTCTTCACCGGCAGATCAAGTTCATTGTTGGGGCTTGAACCCCTTTCGGCATGCGAACCTACCGCGCTAACCACTGAGTTATCATCGCTACACACGCACGTACTTATAATAACATACCATATTAATATAAAATATCTATATTTTAAATTGAATTAAAAATCCTAGCAGCGCGCACATCAGGCTGGATACCGCAAAACATGTTCCGTTTTCGGTCCTCGGTCATTTGTTTCGTGAAAATTGCTTGATTAATTTCTGCGGTTCATTTAACTTTTTGATACTTCGCGCCGGCTCTGCTTTACTTTAGAATTACGAGTATTTTGTAATTGTTTTTGTTGATTGTTTCTTACAATACTTCGGCGGGCACGAGCCAGGAGACCTTGTTTGCGGAAATTTCAATATTTAACAATTATTCATTTGTATCCGATTCTGACAGCTCTGTAAAACTAGAAAATTATTTTATTAGCACAGGAAACATTTTATTATTGACAGGCTAGGTGTTTGACCACAGCTCACCTGATGTTAAGTGATGGTCGAAGATGATAAACACACCGAGCCTGGAATAATAAATAAATATCCTGGGGCATTTACACACAGCGCCATCTAGCCCCAAACAAAGCAAAGTTTGTACTGTGGAAGCCAGATAGCTGATATAATACTTAAATATATATTTTTTTGTAAATACATACAGAACAAACATTTATCGTCACATAAATGTTTGTCCTGGTGGGAATCGAGCCCACGCCCTTCAGCTCTTAAAGCAGATATTTTACTAAGTGAGCTAACTGGGCAGTAGGAATGGAACTGGCATTCAAGTGAGGCTGCCGGAACACACCGTTAGATAAATAAAATAAATAAATAAATGTCGTAGGACATTACACACAGCGCCATCTGACCCCAAACTAAGCAAAGCTTGTACTATGGGAATCAGATAACTGATAAAATACTTAAATACTTTTGTTAGATGCTTGGCGGCAGATTTTCAATTTGAGAGTAGTAGCTAGCCAGCCGAGTACTCTATCAAGACGCTTTGGTTTCCTCACGATGTTTTCCTTCACCGGCAGCTCAAGCTCATTGTTGGGGTTGGCGCGTGCGATCCGACCGCGCTAACCACTGAGCTATCATCGCTACAAATAGGCTTGTTTCACCGCGTAACCCTCCGTACATACGACGTATATTTAAAAATAACTGTTACTGTCAATTTATCATTAGTGGTCGGGACGCCGTTCATTCAATCAACGACAAATGCTCCTTGACCATTGGCCTCTTCATGGCGATGCTGTCTGGACTTCCTGTCTACAGAACACACAGGACTTTACACACAACGCCATCTGACCCCAAACTAAGCAAAGCTTGTACTATGGAAGTCAGATAACTGACAGAACACTAGATACTTTTTTGTAAATACATACTTATGATAGATATATAGAGTACATCCAGACACGAAACAAACATTTGTTTTTACCACAAATGTTTTGTCTCGGGTGGGAATCGAATCCACACCCTATAGCTCTTGAAGCAGATATACTATCAGTTATCTAATAGTATATCTGCTAATAATCTACTCATTTATTCAAGCAATTGTGATTTACCGCAAATAAATACCAAAATAAATGCCAGTAGCTGTGATTTCACTGTAAAATTATGCTCCATTTGTCCGTAAATGGCAAACATTTATTTGTATGGAAATCGAACCACCTTAAACAGTAGCATCAAAACGACGTAAAATTCTGACCACAACAATCTCGGGCTACTGGGAAACTGCGAGCGTAGATTAGCAACCGCAACAAACAGCGCACGCGTCAGAGATCCCGCGCCCCACGTACGGAACAATTAACATAATTACGTTTGTTTACATCAAGTTGTTGTATTTAGGCGGGTAACGCTGCAGCATGTTTTAGTACAAACATCTGTTTATCCGGTGAGTCAGGCGCATCAGTCTATTTGTATTGTAATTCGCAATAAATTCGATCAAGTAACAGTTGGAACCGCACACGACGTGACGGCTGGAGAAACTGGCTAAGAAATTTATCAGGAACTAACTGCGCCCCGCGGTGTTATTTTGTTTTTATTGACATTTAATTATGTGGACATAATTATTTTATACGTGACATATTATTTCGTTGACATTTTCATTGTTTTGACATATGTTATGATTTTGATATTTTTAAATATGAATGGAAAAATTACTTGTAACTTTGGTGTTATTAATAAAAGATTTGTATTTGTTACCCGCTACATGTTTTCGGGATAAAATTAGCCTATGTGTTTTAACATTAGGATCTCAACTACCTTCGTACCAAATTTCATCCAAATCCGTTAAGTAGTTTTTGATTGAAAGAGTAACAAACATCCATCCAAACTTTCACATTTATAATATTAGTGGGATAGTCCCATAGGCTACTTTTTATCCCGAAAACATGTAGCGGGTATCACCGCGGGGCGCAGCTAGTATTCAATAAATTATTACCCAAGGCCATTTCACACAGCTCCATCTAGCCCCAAACTAAGCAAAGCTTGTACTATGGGATCCAGATAACTGACTTACATGATAAATATTATGCTCGTCACATAAATTCCTGTCCAGAATGGGAATCGAACCTCTTGAAGATCAAATGAGCTAACAGGACAGTCAATAGTCATTATTATTGTGATGTACACGTTAACGTCTTATAAGGAAATAGGGAACAACAGGAAAACCACGAGAACATCGGCCACGCCCTTGGAGTAGTCGGTTAAGGAACGGAATATGCAAGATTCAAAATTAACAAAACTCCATCAAATACAAGTACAAATGTTTTACACCAAAGTTACAGGTCATTTTTCCATTCATATTTAAAAACATCAAAATCATAACATATGCCAAAACATAGAAAATGTCAATGAAATAATATGTCACGTACAAAACAATTATGCCAATATAATTAAATGTCAATAAAAACAAAAATATTATAATTACTTACAAGTAATTCAATAATCCCTTATTTTTAAATAATCTTCAAAGTCATAAAACAAGGTCTCTTGAAGCCAAGATCTCAGTTTGCTTCTGAAGCTCGCTCGCTCGCTCGATGGAAGTAATCATCAGCTAATCGCGTCAATTTCCATTAGACAGCTTCCGCGCAGAATAGATTATAAGGCAGATGTTTGACTTCGATAAAAGTGTGCAGTGTGTGAAGTCGCTCAGCGAGCTGCACAAAACTGAGGGCTCACATCTGGAACGGTGTCCAGAGAACTGATGTCACCGACATAGCTCAGCGTATTACCAAGCTGCAGTGGAGTATATCTGCCGCAGATTCAAATTAATCATTAACATAAAAATGGCAATAGTTCTGAAAACCAGCGCTGCTGAGAAATCGGCAGCACTGATGCTGAGAACTAACCTTTTTTGTCGCACTGGACAGAATATTTCGAATCTTTTATTTGTAGTGTTTTTTTGTTGTTGTAGTGTTGTGTGTGTCAAAATAAATGTTTCTTTCTTTCTTTATTTATTTCAATAATTTACGTCACAAAATTATACATCCCACTGATATTATAAATGTGAAAGTTTGGATGGATGTTTGTTACTCTTTCACGCAAAAACCACAGAACGGATTTGCATGAAATTTGGTGTGGAGGTAGCTAACACCCTGGATTAGCAAATAGGCTCCTTTTTATCCCGAAAACGTGTAGCGTGTAACACCGTGGGGCGCAGCTAGTTCAAAATAAAATGTCAAGTGCACATGCCGTGTCAAACTAAATGTCTATTTAAAATACAATATCAAACAATTTAAGATATTTTATTTTTTAACAATTGTACGTAACATTTTATTTAAAAAAAACGAATTAAAAGAAGCAATCTAGACTAACAATATTATAAAGAGGAATGATTTGTATGTTTGTAACGTATGTATGTATTAACCAACTCAAAAACTACTGGACCGATTTCAAAAATTCTTTCACCGTTAGGAAGGTACACCAACCCCGGGTAACATAGGCTACGCGGGTGAAACCACGCGGCGTCCGCTAGTATCAAATAAAAATAAAATTTCTAAATAAGTGTCTGGGCGTACTGTATGTATTATAAGTATGTATGTATTTACAAAAAAAAAGTATTTAAGTATTCTATCAGTCATCTGACTCCCATAGTACAAGCTTTGCTTAGTTTGGGGTCAGATGGCGCTGTGTGTAATGTCCTACGATATTTATTTATTTATTTATCTAATAATGTAGGTCAGCAAATACATTCTAGCAGCTGTCCCACTGTCCCCACTGATCGGTCAGATTTTCACAATACAATAAGAATTTCGTAACACAGCGGATCAAAACGCAAACGCCTCAAAATTATAATTGTCTGAGGAGGAAAAAATGCTTTGTGGTACCTCTCCTGTCCCTCTGTGTATTAGTTTTCCTTGCGGTGTGTGGTCGTGGCCGAGGACAGTTACCTAAATGATACTTTTTCTTAGAAACATGAAGGAAAACCCCGGCTGTTTGCTTATATAACACCTGTTTTGAAACAAACCTACTATTATGAATACAGTCTGGGTACCTTCAAGTCGCGAGGGAATCGGTCTCTTCTAGGCGAGCGTGCTCCACCCTAGACCGCATTTTCGCTTAACATCAGGCGGGATGGCGGTCAAACGCAAGCCAAAATAAATAAATAAATAAAAATAATTCCATTTCTATTGAAATCTAATTCTAAGAACAAGTTGCTGAAAACTTTATTTTTACAATAAAAAAATAGACTTCATTCCACTAAGCCCAACCATGGCTAGGTTACATTGCTTTTATGGTTGACAGGCTAGGTGTTTGACCGCAGCTCACCTGTGATCGAAGATGGTAAAGAACGCCAAGCCTGGAATTGAACTGGCTTTCAAGTGAAGCTGCCGGAATACGCCGTTAGATGCTTGGCGGCAGATTTTCAACTTGAAAGTGGTAGCTAGCCAGCCGAGTACTAGTAAGTACCCTACCACCATGCTATGGTTTCCTCACGATGTTTTTTCTTTACTGGCAGCTCAAGCTCATTGTTGGGGTTTGAACCCACGCCACGCGCTACGTGGCGTAACTAGAGAGAAGGCATATACACAGCAGTGGAATAAACAAGGCTGATGATGATGATGATTTTCTGAAATCATTCTCAGACTCAAAATCGATCATTCGAATTTTTCCTAATTTTTTAGGGTTCCGTACCCAAAGGGTAAAAACGGGACCCTATTACTGAGACTTCGCTGTCCGTCCTTCCGTCCGTCTGTCACCAGGCTGTATCTCAAGATCGGTGATAGCTAGACAGTTGAAATTATCACAGATGATGTATTTCTATTGCCGCTATAACAACAAATACTAAAAATAAATTAAAATAAATATTTAAGGGCGGCTCCCATACAACAAACGTAATTTGTTTGCCTTTTTTATAGATTATGGTACGGAACCCTTCGTGCGCGAGTCCGACTCGCACTTGGCCGGTTTTTTTTTTATGGCTTCTGAACTGCGAATGAAATCTCTTATCACTTCATGAGATATCAATTATTATTATGTCGGTGTATATTCTGGTCTAGTAAGGTTGTCTAGTTATATCTCTGCATCATTGTGTTTCCCGTGTTGTTGTTATGGAACCAATTTGTCGGCTGTACCGCGGACGATGCGGAAGACATTCAAGGACAGATCCATTGTGTGGCGCTCGCGACGCAAACGACTACCCTTATCGGGAAACGTACTGACAAAAGTTCGACCAAAGAGATCGCGTTCTACGCAAAACTTCGCCAAAAATATATGTGCAGCAATCTGCAGAGAAATAGGATAGTAATAGAGCCTCCTTCCCAAACATAGTTTATCTCATGGTATAATTCGTTTTCTTCTTTGGTTCTGGCGTCGCAGTTAGAGCATTTGCCAGTGTCAAGTGTTTTATATTTTCAAGTTTCATAAGTTAAATAAGTTACATTGCTATATTTATAGTCAAAGTCCAGTCTTGATCAAGTACAGTCCGTGTCAGTCAAGTCCTGTCATGCTTTAGTAAGCAACACGAAAACTCATGTTTTACCACATTATATCATTTTCCCACACTCGCGCTTGTGATTCGGCACTTTATGAATAAAACACCACCATTTTTATGCATAAACACTCGACAAAACACTAGTTTAGTCCCGCCAAAAAAAAACTTTTTGGCGGGAATGCGGAAAGAAACGTTCGCCTCGTTGTATTTTTGTCCAAAACTAGTGTTTTTTTGAGGGTTCACACATTAAAAAGGTGGTGTTCAACTCGTTAAAGTCTTTTAAAAGAAAGAGGTAGATTTCGTTCTGTCTACAAATTGATCAAGCTGTGTCCACTCGCGTCGTTTGATATCTGCGACAGCGCGTAGAGCACAATTGGTCCGATTCGAAAGATGCGTATTTTCGGTCATGGAGTAAATCCGCAACAATGGGTCGCACAACACGCGCGCCCGCGACAGGGGGCGCGGGGCGCGGGGCGCGGAGGTCGCTCGCTCGTGAATGGCAGCTATTTCTGGATGTTACAGCTCCTGATATATATCTTTACGCGACTTCCTGATGCTTTATTTTGTTACGAAATGTCGCGACAGACGAAAATAACTTTTGTAAGTAAAAAATGGCTCAAATGCGAGGTCACATTATTAAGAATTTCTGCCATTAATGTTTGGAAGTATAAAAGGCGAAAGTTTATGGACCAATTTTTATGAAATTTGGTACGGACGTAGCGGAGACCCTGGATTAACACGTAAACTACTTTTTATCCCGAAAACATGTAGCGGGTAACGCCGCGAGGTGCAGCTAGTTATAAATGTGAAAGCTTGTATGTTTGGATGTTTGTTACTAAATGGCACAAAAACGGCTGAGTGGATTTTGATGAAATTTGCCACACATGTAGTTTATTACCTGGATCAATATATAAAATATATTTTGATTCGGATAAATGTAAGGTTCCTGTGGGATTATCAAAAAACTAACTACAAAACGTATTTACTTAAAATTTAGTATAGATGTGTCTTACGGAACATAATTCCGGGATAAAAAGTATTCTCCTCCTTTATCTTAATTTAGGTAATAAAGTTGGATGTCGGATGAAGCTATGGCGTTTTCATTACTTACATATGTTTCATTTCCGCGGTAAAGTCGTGGACGCAAGCTAGGTAGTATTACTAGCTGCGCCCTGTGGTGTTACCCGCTACATGTTTCGGGACAAAAAGTAGCCTATATACCAATCCAGGGTATCAACTACCTCCATACCAAATTTCATCCAAATCCATTCAGTAGTTTTTGCGTGAAAGAGTAACAAACATCCATCCAAACTTTCACAATTATAATATAGAAAAGAATAATACACCAAAAACAAATTACAATGAAATACAAATATGAAACAAAAAAAAATAACAAAACAATATAATAGATATTTGATGCATATTGGGCGGTCTTATCGCCTAGAGCGATTTCTTCCAGACAATCTTTGGATGGAAATAAAAGCAAATAAATATTAGGATAGGTGGGATTAATATTAGTGGGATTTCCGCGGTAAAATCGTGGGCGCAAGCTAGGTAGTATGTATTATAAAAAGTCATAGCTTTTGGGATACAGGCTGCAAGTGAGTCATAAGTTAAAAACTCGTTGTAAGCTATCGTCCGAGAATGGCGGCCTCGATCTTTGCATAATTATCTGGGTTCGCGCTTCTCGCTACTCGCGCTGGTATTCCGCAAACCGTGACTCACTACTACTCGATACTACTACTACTCTGTTTGCCGCGACATATGACTATTTCAGATTTGTGGCGCTGACTCATAATAACGATGCTGGAGATTTATTTGGGAGTGTGACGTCATTGGACCCCTAAAGGTTTTGCTATGGGTATCCCACTAATATTATAAATGTGAGAGTTTGAATGGATGTTTGTTACTCTTTCACGCAAAAACTACTGAACGGATTTAGATGAAATTTGGTGTGGAGATAGCTGAGACCCTGGATTGACACATAGGCTACTTTTTATCCCGGAAACATGTAGCGGGCAACACCGCGGGGCGTAGCCAGTACAAAAATAAATATTTTTTCCAATAAAGTCAGGCCACGGTCTGGAACGAGCAACTAGTCACCCAAGTCTCAAACCCTCGACGCAATTTTCAACCTTATTTCTTTAAGTAAATAACTTTCTATGTGTGCAGTGAGTTCTTTTATTTGCGCACCTGCAGCCGGTCAAATAAATTTTGTAACATACGACAAACTTACCTGTACATGTGGGTAAATGTCGGAACTAAAACGTCCCATGAAATGCTGGAGGAATCGTTGAGACATGACGACACTGGCTCCCTCACTCGAGTTAATTGTTCCGTCCTATGTTTGTTAAGTTACAAACTTTCTCTTCGCTTGCATAATTTTCTAATATACGCTACTATTTAATATATTTTCTATTGGTGGTAGATGTCTTTAGCAGGAGGTCCTCTAGGTAGGTAACACCGCAGCACCAGATATTCTGCAGCGAAATTACAGGGCTGTTGAGACTAACCATCGAAGTCTCAAAGTACTGTATCAAAATCCGTTCAGTAGTTTTTGCGTGAAAGAGTAACAAACATCCATCCAAACTTACACATTTATAACATTAGTGAGATAATACACGTGTAGTGTTCACACGAACAAGCCGTTCCAGTGATGGTAATAGATAACATCAGTTTACGATAATACTCAAGACGTTGACTGAAAAAACAAAGTCCAAGTAGATTTGTAGCGATGATACAAATATTTTATTGTTACAAGTCACTTTAAAATTTTAAACATGTCATTAAATGGGGTTTAAAACACTGATTACATGTCAAAATAAAGTATGTCATTATCCAAACATGTCAATATAAAAATACTGTCAATATGAAATATGTCAATATAAAAATATGTCAATACTATATGCTATGATAGCTCAGTGGTTAGCGCGGTCGGTTCACATGCCGAAAGGTGTGGGCTTAAACCCCGACCAGCTAGAGAAAAACATCGTGAGGAAACCATAGCATGGTGGTATTGATGGTGTACTTTCAAGTGCCGCGAAGGGCAGCTAGTTATCAATACCTATTACACTAATCACGAAGTCACAGTTTGGGACGAGAGTTAGTTATGACGCAATCTCTCGCTCCAGCAGAGTACTTCCGAACTTACTCAATGAGTTTTACTTCTGAGAATCCACAAGTATTTTACTACAGATGACTCATCTATGGAAGTTGACATTCATTCGGTTTCCACTGTTTCCTACCGTTTGCCTCGTAGTCATGCCTCATACAAACAATTAAAAAAATAGTTATTTGCGTGTGCGTAGTCATTGTATGAATAATCAATGTAAATATTGGTACAGTAGATTATGTCTTCATCAATATCCGACTTCACAAAAAGAAGGAAACCACAGCTTTACAGGTGAGTGAAATATTTTATAACCCGACTCCGAAAAAAATTAAGTTCTCAATTAATCACAACTTTTTTTTTAGTATGTTCCGTTAACTCGAAGACTGTTTTTTTTTATTTTATTATTATTGTATTTTAATTATTTTTAATTTTGTGCTATGTATTATATACAAGTCCGTGTAGTTACTTGAAATAAATAAAAATTCTATTTTTTTTTTTTTGTATAAATTTTGTGAATACATAGTATTAATTTAACATTTTTTATTTTGTTTAATAAAAAGTTTTTAAAAATAAATGAAATGTATTAAAGGATGTAATATATCGCAATATTACTTACTAATTACCTGTTGTTATATTATTTTATTACGGCGTAGTTGATTAGATTTTTTTTTATTTAAGAAAGCGGGTATATGAACTTTCTGGTTGGTCCCATACAAACTTTGTCCAAATCGATTCAGTTTTTAAAGCAAATTTACTGGAAAATATGTACCATCCAATCAAACGAAGTGGTGTTTACGGTCACTAGAATAGTTCCAATGAACTGCCTACCTTCTAGCTTCATCATCACCTGATGATGAAGCTCATCACCGTAGACGCCGGATCTTCGTCACAAAACAATGTAATGCCGTGATTGGGGTTTTAATGAAGACGGTTTGTTTAATTAACACTTCTTTCAATTTGATCGTACTAGCAAACCGCGATGTGGTCGCAGAGGAGCTGTGTGGCGGCCTTGTGATTACGAGTAGATAAGACGTATGATTGGATCTTCCTTGTAACCTACTGACAGAACGTTTACCTACTTGTTCCTCGGATCTATTCGGCCCTTCAAGGTTAGGATGACGACAAAATTTAACTACTGAACTGAGTTCTTGATCATATTTTCTTGTTTCACATTTAGAAACATTCCTAGATTTTAACAAAAAGTCGTCTAGGTAGGTACCACCGCCGTAGCAGATATTCTACCGCCAAGCAGTAGTGTGTAAACATTACTTTGTTTGAAGGGTACTGCGGCGAAATTATAGAGCTGTTGAAACCATCGCAAGTCCCGGACTGTGTTTTGTTACTCAAATTTCCGTGTGTCGCTGCAATGATCATGGTATCTCTTACCATTTGAGAACATCTCGTTCGTCTAATTTTTTTAAATGTAATCGTTATGAGCCGAACGAGACGCTCTCCTGATGGTAAGAGATAACGCCTGTCCGTGACCATTGCAGCAATACACAGAACTTTGAGTAACAAAACAAAGTCCAGGGCATCGCTGCTTTGGCGCTCATTACTTCACTTTCGATGGCTAGTTTCAACAGCCCTGTAATTTCGCTAGCTGCAGTCACCTTCAAACCGGAACACAGTAATGTTTACACACTACTGCTTGGCGGTAGAATATCTAGTAGTACTGCGATGGTACCTACCTACACGACTGCCTGCTAAGGAAATCTACCACCATGATTTTACATTAAAAAATATTGACACATTTTTTTAAAAATAGCTTTAGATAACTGGGCTCAATGGGTATTTCACACGCAATATAACCTACTTTAGGTATCACCGAACAAAATACTCGGTTAGTATTTTCCTATACCTATAAATGCAGTACGCTGCTTTCAACACGTAAACTTGTTCACTAGCGGGAAATACCTTTATTTACTACCAGGTGAATAAAAGAACAACTTCCCTTTGTTATAATTCAGAGTGAAATGACTAAAAATGATATTATTATAATTATTTCATAATACCTGGTTTTTAGGGTTCAGGACCCTATTACTAAGGCTCCGCTGTCTGTCGTCCGTCTGTCCGTCTGTCTGTCTGTCTGTCCGTCTGTCACCAGGCTGTATCTCATGAACCGTGATAGCTAAACAGTTGAAATTTTCACATATATGATGTATTTCTGTTGCCGCTATAACAACGAATACTAAAAACCAGAATGAAATAAATATTTAAGGTGGCTCCCATACAACAAACGTGATTTTTTTGTCTTTTTTTATAGATAACTAGCGAATGCCTCACGGTTTCACCCGCGTAGTTCCCGTTCTCGTGGGAGCACAGGGATCAAAAGTAGCTATCTCACCCGGGGATAGTGTAGATTCACAACGGTGAAAGTATTTTTGAAATCGATCCCGTAGTTTCGGAGCCTATTCAATACAAACAAACAAATCTTTCCTTTTTATAATAGTATAGATGGTACGTGGTGGTGGAACCCTACGTGCGCGAGTCCGACTCGCGCTTGGTTAGTTTATAAAAATAAAGTTTAGTATTTTAAGTTTTTATTAGTGTAATTTTCAGTTAAGCGACTCATCTCGCGCGGCACGATGTCAAAAAGCTTCCCATACCTTGTTATAACGTTAATGGTGTTCATTTCTCCGCAAGTGGTCACTTCCGGCCCTCTCGAGTGCTATTGTCTGGAAGTGGAGACTAATTGCAGACATGTAGATTGAATTATGCGTCTCGTTTGTTTTTCTTTCCGTGAGATCATGGCGCCGGACATTGCATATTTGCCAGAAGTACGAGTCAAAAAAATAATCCTTCCTTTTTAGAAGTCAGTTAAAGTAATTAATTTTTGTCGTGTCGCTATTGAAATCAGTCAATTTTGTAGCGATGATAACTCAGTGGTTAGGGCGGGTCACTCGCCGCGTAGGGCGTGGGTTCAAGCCCCAACAATGAGCTTGAGCGGCTGGTGAATAAAAACATCGTGAGGAAACCATAGCATGGTGGTAGGGTACTCTCTAGTACTCGGCTGGCTAGCTACCACCCTCAAGTTAAAAATCTGCCGCTAAGCATCAAACGGTGTGTTCCGGTAGCCATACTTGAGAGCCAGTTTCATTCCAGGCTAGGTGTGCTTTACCATCTTCGATCACTAACCAAACACCTAGTCTGTCAACCATAAAAAAACTTTCAACCTAAACACAACTGGCAATTTTTTTTTCATGCTTGACAGGCTCGGTATTTGACCACAACTTACCTGATGTTTAGTGAGAGTTTAATAGAAAATGATAAACACTCCTAGCCTGGAATAGAACTGGCTCTCGAGTGAGGCTGCCGGAACACACCGTTAGATGCTTGGCGGCAGATTTTCACCTTGAGAGTGATGGCTAGCCAGCCGAGTACTAGAAAATATCCTACCACCATGCTATGGTTTCCTCACGATGTTTGCCTTCACCAGCACATTGTCGGGGATTGAACCCACGCCGTTCGGCATGCGAACCAACTGCGCTAACCATCATCGCAACAAAGTATATTATGCATTCTGGGTGCCTTCAAGCCGCGAGAAAATCTGTTTTTTCCAGGCGAGCGAGCTTCACCGTAGACCACATCCTCGGTCAAACGCAAAAACAAACTACAGTAAAACAGTAGCTATTAAAACAATACAAGATATGATACATCTGTGAGTCATCGGAAAATAAACTAATAAACACGGGAGTAGGTAACGAAGTGAACAATCTTTTGGCGCGTGGTTTCTCATTCATAAACGCTTCAGAGCCGACCGCACGGAGCTGAACAGCAAAGTAAGCAATCTAGAACATCTACACGATAAATAGGCGACACAAGACGGTGGCAGTGATGTTAGACGTACCAGCTTCTTGGTATTTGTACTAGGTTTTAGCATAATGTACCATATACCAAGGTCACTCGGTCCTGGTACGCAAAAATACCAAGATTTGCCGTAGACCGAAAAATGTCAAGATTAGCTGTTGACCGACAAAAATACACTGAAAATACGTATAATATAACCGACAAATTTTTGAGATGCATATAAAAAACATTTCAATACAGAGTAGTTTTAAAAAACTAGCTCCAACCTCAAGGAATGACAATACAAACCTGTACTTATTTTAATATTATGTGTGAAACAAAGTTTTTAAGCGATTTTTAGTCTTTTTTTTTTAATTCGGCATTTGGCAACCCTTGGTACCTGGTACAAGGATTTCAGATTGGCCATCTAACATCCCTGGTCGGGGGCGGAGAACGCTTTGTTAGGTGCTTGGCGATAGATTTGATTTTAACTTGAGGGTGTTAGCTAGCCAACTCTTGTTGGCACCAGAAAGCCATTAAAGTAAATTCCCATAAACTTATCCAAGGAGTGTCTATGGGTTCATTCCAGTAGGTATCGACAACAGTAACGAGCGTACTGTGGTAGGTAGCTGTACAACAATGACATGAGTATGAGTAATTCTATGGTTTTTACCTTCGCGCATTGACGCGTGCCCCGAATCCATGGCGTGGCAGAATTTGACACGTGATAGGAAAATAAAAGATTTTGTAATGTAAGCTTGATTGTCATTTCTAGATTTTTAGACGCCTCCCGGTTTTACCCGCGTAGTTCCCGTTCCCGTGGGAATACAGGAATAAAATGTAGTCTATGTCTCCCGGGGATAGTGTAGCTTCCCAACGGTGAAAGAATTTTTGAAATCAGTCGGAGCCTATTCAATCCAAATAAACAATCAAATCTTTCCTCTTTATAATGGTATAGGCAGATAGATTAGATACATACATATTTTAAATTACTTATTAACATAACACAATGTAGTCCATTCTTGTACAAGTAACATCATTTGGTGGTCGTCTAGGTAGATACCACCGCAGCACCAGATATACTGCAACCAAGCAGTAGTGTGTAAACATTACTGTGTTCCAGTTTGAAGGGTACTGCAGCTAGCGAAATTACTGGGCTGTTGAGACTAACCATCGAATTGTCTCAAAGTAATAAGCGCCAAAGCAGCGATGCTCTGGACTTTGTTTTGTTACTCAAAGTTCTGTGTATCGCTGCAATGGTCATGGACATGCGTTATCTCGTACCATCAGGAGAATGTATCGTTCGTCTCATTACTATACTATTTACAAAATTTATAAAAAAAACTATATCTAAAGGTCCGTCAGAGGAGGGATACGTGGCCTGCATGCTGGCAGCATTAATTGTTCGAAGTGTTAAAGAGTACACGACTGTCAGTATCAATTTTGAGTTAATTTTTACAAAGACATCTATAGACAATAGATATAGACATACCTACCGTATTTGTGTAAAAACCATGCCAATTAACGTTTGTACCAGATTATATTACACTCGTTTAAATGTTCAGTAGAAAAAATAAATTCACGTCAAACATGAATCACATCATAATAGGACAAGGAAAATAAGGAGGACGGTATAAAACCATTCAGAGCGAACGCCAATCATTTAAATTGCTACGCAGCTCCAGTCGAGTGCTCGTATAGAGGATACAAATTAATAATACTCCACAAATTAATAAAATTAAATAAATTTCAATTCGCGAATTGTAAAGAAACAAATCAAACAAAAGTTCAGTGTCAGATTTGAAAATGGGCAGAGGAACTGTGTCGTCCAAATTTCTTGTGATACTAAATGTTATATATTCCATTTTGGGGATCGCGACCATCGGCCTCTCGATATGGTTCTTCCTGTTCCTGAGCAGTCTGACTGGACTCCGGAACAAGAACCATTTCATGCTAGAAACAAACATTTATTGGATACAAGCTTTACCCTGGATATTTACGGCAGCAGGGATTTTCGTCGTCTTCGTGTCGTGCTGCGCTTTCCTAGGAGTTATGAAGAAAAGCAGACCCCTGGTGATGACTAACGCAGCTTTCCAGGTCCTGACAATACTCCTGCTTGTTTCGGCCGCCACGGTGTCCATCAAATGCGCCGACTCTCAAGAAACAGATGGCTTCCTAAAAGTAACACTTTCAGACGCGTTTGAATATCTACAAATGGCGAACGATCCCCAATTGGATAAGGCTTTCCAGTCAATGGAGATTGAACTGCAGTGCTGCGGATCGCTCGGCCCCACGAGTTACAACGGAATCAAGTGGAAAGAGGCGTATCCGACATCCTGCTGCAAAACCTATGACGATGAACCTCTCAAGACTTGCCCGAAGATCGATCCAGTGGCCAACACGCGGAAAGGGTGCATCGACATCGCGGTCCATCACGCGAGAATCGCTGTCAAAATTTTTGCTGGTCTGGGTATTTTCATGGCTTTCATAGGACTATTGACTCTGGTTTCGGCTCTGTTGCTGACTCTCGGCTTGAGCAACAGAAAGAAAATGTTGAGAGCGAAACTGGAAAGCTCTGGAGATTTTGCATCAAACAGGAGTCACGTGTCCACCGCTGATATGGAAACGTTAAAGATGCCGCTAAAAGTGTGAGATTTTGTAGCAGAACTGCATTTATGTAAATTGAGGAAAATCCAGATCAGCCCAGTTTTTACAAACTGTACCATTGTTGGTCACGGATCTTTTGTTACTATAGTCCAGCACACTGGCTAAGTGCAAGTTGGTAGACTTCACGCGTCAAGATCTTGAGAACTGTCCACACAAACATGTTTCCTCACGACGTTTTCCTTCACCGTTTGAAGCTAGCGGGGAAAAGATAAAAGTGCGTGCCCGAGATTTGAATTTAGGCCCTTTTGATCAGCAGACCGTCTTCCAACTAAACCGCCGTAGCTTTGAATTCGAGTTAGCAAGCGATGTTTCTTTTTGAAAGATAGTATTGCAACATTAAATTACAAATCGCGCCATTACACTTTACAGCTTTACTTGGATCATGTGAATGGAGATATCCAGTTTTAAGTTAGCCCATTTAGTAATGTTGCATAGTGTGGCGGGAATGTCTACCTCGATAAGATTTTCAAGTTGGATTAAAAAGTATTAATATTAACTTTCGAATATATTATATTGTTCAAATTAGAATTATATACATATGTAACCCCATATATGTATTAAATATGTAAGTTTTGCGTTTATGTTTTATTGGTTACGATGTATTTTAAGTTCTTAGAGCTGTTTTGTCAAACAGTTATTTTGTAGCAATTTTTTCTTGGTAGCAATGTTTTAAGTGATATCTTTAATTGTATTATTTATATTTCTCTTCTTTAAGTATTCGTAACACTTGTGATAAAGTGAAATATAAGTTAGTTAAGTTATGTTTGTACATAAAATATGTAAATAGATAAGTTACATCGTTATTGAATGACACTTTATTCCAGTTAAAGTTATTAATTCACTTTAAATTGTGTTTAAAATTAAGGTATTTATTGTTATTACAAAAAAAACATAATAAAAATGAACATATTTGCAAGCGATTTCTTTTCATTTCATAATTCTTCTTACTTGATACAAGCGGACGCCTCGCGGTTTCACCCGCGTAGTTCCTGTCCCCATGAGAGTACAGGGATAAAAAGTAGCCTATGCCACCCGGGGATAGTGCAGCTTCCTAACGGTGAAATAATTTTTGAAATCGGTCCAGTAGTTTATAATCGTTACGTACAAAAAATACAAATCGTTCCTCTTTATAATATTAGTATAGTTATAGATAACGCATGTCCATGGCCATTGCAGCGATACACAGAACTTTGAGTAACAAAACAAATTCCAGGGCATCACTGCTTTGGCGCTCATTACTTTGAGACATTTGATGGTTAGTTCAACAGCGCAGTAATGGCGCTGCAGTACCTCCTTAAAAGTCCTTGCAATATCAAAAAAGGTGTTGAAGGTTCTTGACAGCCGGTTCTTTAGTGTCGCCTGTACTTCCGCATTCCTTATTGATCGATTGAGAGCGCATACATTGCAAGTCGCGAGTGAGTCGGCTTTTCTAGACAAGCGCGGACCGCAGACCGTATCTCGATGGAGGTCGAACGCAAGTTCTGTTGTCATAACTCTCCCATAGGAATTGTTTGTTCTTCTAAGATAAAAAATTGTCTATGTTTTGCAACCATTAATCACTACATTCCATTGCTACAACATTTTCTTTTTTAAATATCAAAACTTTTTAAACAAAACTTTTAATCGATACCACGGGAAAGGGAATTACATCAAAATAAGGATATGTAAAAAAACGTAAAGTAAACTGTAGTTATTATTTATAATTTCATGGGTTGAATATTTATAGTATGACTGAGAATTCTTTTTCGGCGAGTATAAGGCGCTTCAAAGAAGTGGACACAAACACAAACTATGTCGTCAAAAAGCGAGAACTCAATAAAAGTATTTTATGTATGGGTATTCAATTATATAATGAATCGCCATCATCAATAAAGGAAGCCAGCTCTTTATTTATATTCAAAAGAAAACTTAAATCATTCTTAATCGATTAGACAATTACTCTATAAAAGAACTTATTTAACTTGAACTAAACTGGTTGTAACTGAGCGGAAATAAACTAAATGTATACCTTCAATATTGAAAGAATTTATTGATGATAAAAGCCAAAGATATTTAGTAAGTATTAACTTATAAATAAATTGCACTGATTGATATACCTACTGTAATAGACCTCATGACATATTTGATTGATCTAAATTTGACATTATTTAATAAGTAACTCAATTTGCACGCCAATTCTAGGTTCAGTATGGTCGAAGCGACGTTTTCATTTATGTACCAACATTTTGACACCTGTACTGTCTATACTATTACAAAGAGGATAGATTTGATTGTTTGTTTGCAATGAATAGGCTCCGGAACTACTGGACCGATTTCAATTTCAAATTCTTTCACCGTTGGAAAGCTACACTATCCCTGGTCTTATTTCTTATTCTCATTCGGAATGGGGGCGATGAGTCCTGCACTGACGTCCCGCTTGGGGTGTATTGTGCATTTCCCCCTGCCAGCGTCTACCCGAGCCAACCCAGCTCCTTGAAGTACCGGAGCGAGGCTCTGGGCCGCTGGCATAGTAGCTGCCCAGAGCCTCGCTCCGGTACTTCAAGGAGCTGGGTATCTATCCCCGGTCAATATAGGCTACTTTTTATCCCTTTATTCCCACGGAAACGGGAACTGCGCGGATTAAACCGCGAGGCGTCCGCTGGACAAAAAAAAAATGTATATATTTTGATTTTGTTTTCTACCCCGTGTCAATCTGTTGGTACCTTCTTAAGAAAAATTGAAATTAAGTGATAGTAACATTTACATTTTATTGTCTAGTATTGTTTCTCCAGTTTCAGCTATCTCTACACCCAAATTCTATCACGATTGATACGGTTCGTCTAAAAAAAAGGTCACATCTGAACAGAATTTTATTCAAATCGTTTAAACTACGATTTTCTCAATTAATTTCATAACATTGTAGAGTTATCGATGGATTAGTTTTTGTATAATTTAAAAGAATTGGAAAATTTAATCAATCTAGTCTTGTACGAATATAGAAATGATTCGTAATGTTTAAAATAAATAAACCCTTTTTCCTAATTCAAAGCTAAACTAGATATTCCAAAGTAACTAATAATTGTTATTCCAATTAACACCTCAAAAACAAATTAAGCGATGAATCAGCCAATTATCTCTCTTCCTCGAACAAGCATAAGGCATATTTTGAGTTACAACTTCCGTCTTATCACAGTCTTACGCACAAGCCCTTACCGCAAGTACTGAGATATCCATGAATCACCTATTTATTGGAAGATCACATCAACCTCGCAGCGGCGGAGCCTTTATAAAACCACGTCGCGAGATCCGACGCTATTTAATCGCTCGCCATCGACGCGGACGCACGTCTCTCGCTCCGAAAGTGTCACGAAACTCCAAAATGGGGAACGGAAGCTTTTCCGCCAACGTGTTGATCGCCCTCAACATCGTCTACATACTATTGGGGCTGGCGATAACCGCCACATCGCTCTGGTTCTTCATCGAAGTGAACAACATCACCAGCTTGCGTAATTCAAATCATTACAAGTTGGATTACAGTGTGTACTGGCCTCAGGCCATCCCGTGGATGTTCATTCTCGCCGGCGTGCTGGTGCTCGTCATCTCGTGCTGCGGGTTCGTCGGCGCGAGGAACAAGAAGAAGTCTCTGGTCACGACGTACGTCGTTTGCCAAGGGATCGCCATAGTCCTGTTGGTTGTCGGCGCGATCATCTCGCTCGTGTTCGCGGACTCCGTCGCGAGCGACAAGTTTATAACGGACGCGATCTGGGACGCCTTCGCGAACATGAAGGACGAGCCCGGCCTGGAGACTGCGTTCGGGCTCATCGAGAGAAAGCTGCAATGCTGCGGCGCCACCAGCCCCAGAGATTACAAAGGGAGGAGGAACGACTTCCCCATGTCTTGCTGCGACACCTTCTACCACGGATGGTCTATCGAGCCCGTTTACTACTGCGCCATAACTGACAAGCTGCCGAATGAGAGGTTGGGATGTTCCGAGGTGGCGAGCCATCATGCGAGGATCGTGTACGAAGTTCTGGCCGCAGCTGCGATATTCACGGCGTTTATTGGAGCTCTGAATTTAGCTGCAGCGGGATACCTCTCCAAAGCCTTGAGGAAGCCTCCGCCTAAAGTAACCGTGGCGCACTACGAAGTGGAAAGTAAGAAAGTGTTGTTGTGAGCGGATGAACTAGACAGACAGAGACTTGTACCTTGTGTGCGACTTAGATTCAACTTGTAAGTTTTTAAAATTGAAACTACAAATTGTAAAGTGTACGCCTTGTGTGGTACTGCAGTACATTCCACTCGTGTGTTTGAAAGGAGGTAACAAACACGATTTCGTAAGATCTGATAGTCACTTAAGCTGTTAAAGTTAGTGAATCTCAACCGTGTCGTTGTAAAGTTAGAGTAGATATTCGATTGCATTTGACGTGTGACGTTTACTAACCAGTTTACATTTTCTCATCGTAGAAAATTGTTTAACTCGTTGGAAAAATGACTTTGTGAATAATGGTCGTTACCGATGTGGGTATGTGTGTGTGTGAATCTATTTTTATTTATTTAGTGATGTAAGTGTGAGTTGACGTAACTACTTGGAAGATCGAACGAAGCTAATAACTTTGCGGACTTTGTAGCGCAAACGTCGACGCAATAAAATGTGTATAGTTGTCTTGACAAGCAAAGCGCTAAGTTACCATTCATTTGGTATCGATTGTAGCATTTAGACAAAGTATTTAACAAATATTATTGATAAACTCAGTCACAAACGTTAAAAACATAATAATTATCAACGTTATTATGTACGTATTGAATATGTATACAATAAAAACGATAGGCATCACGATTTAAGACTAAAAGTATTATTTTAATGACACTTCATGGCTTACAAAAACTTCTTATTTTTCTCTGTCGTGTTTAAATACACAAACCTAACGATCAAAAATATCTAGTAAGACATGACACACTGTATCAATACATTGTATATTTATACATATGTATTGTACATTGTACATGCAGTACTCTGATCAATGTTACGTGCTAAGGTCATTTCTAGGGCGCTCGTGAGCACAATTGAGTTGACGTCATTTCTTGACTGGCACCTCTACTTACAAAGGAACTGTTATTATATTCTGTGGCCATTCTAACCGACTAAACATAGAGGCAGAGGTTAGTCACAATAGATGATTACTTAATAACTACTCGTTATAAAGATTAGTATAGATGGAATAAATCAGGTAGGTGCCTACAATAATTGAAGTACTTATGTCAGAATAATTGAAGTACCCTATGTCAGAACAATAATTGAAGTAACTGTCAGAACAATAATGAAAGTACCTATGTTAATTGTGTTTTATATAGGGTTAATGTTTTATTTAGAAGTTTTTACAGAATTTTGTTGCCTGCAGAAATATTTCTGTAGCATGTTAGGTTATAAAGATAAGTCTTTATATTGACATATTTTATGTATACATGTGTATGTGTTAGTAATTGTGTATTGTTTTAATTATGTACTTTTATTGTCTTTGTGTGATAATATTTTTACGTGTGAAATATTTTTAATTTTAACATACGGATGCGATTGTATTAATACTAATTGCATTTATATGCAAACAATTTATATGTCTAGGTACAGTTATAATGTAATCATATTTGTTTGTAAAACTATGACTTACCTAACGTCCTTCAAAATTTTATATAAATATAACTAACTTAACCACCGATGATATAAACGTGCTACAATTTGACATAATAATTAAAAAACATAATTATAGAAATTTCTGTATACGTATTCTTAAACTATAATTATTTTTAAAGTCATAATTCTTAAGTGACTATCTTGAAACTCATGAAAAACTTTGTTTAAACAGGTATTAAACCTCACAGTTAAATAGTATTATAAACTTCTGACATTACCAAATATTTAACAGATACTGATAGGTTAAGTTATGTAAGTATATATATTTATATTAATTTGTACAATAAGTAATAATGTACAAAAGCGATGTTGCGTTGTAGCAACGTATAAAATGTATTGTAATATTTTTTAAATAAAATTTAAAGTTATAAATTATACTCATTTAAGTTATGAAGTTACCTAATATTCGACTTGGTTACTTTATCATATAAAATAACAAGAAAATGTCACGACATTGGAAGTATTTAAATATTTTTAGCATATTTTTATGTGACTGTTTATTAGTAGAATGTATGTTTAAATTTACAAAACATCGCATGGATTCCCTAGAATTTGTATGAAAATAAAACTTGAAAATTGTAGACAGCTCATATGGGTATGTGTGACATAAAGTAAATACATAATAATATAACCGAAACGAGTTTAATAATGTCAGACATATTTTGCAAAACTGTTTGTAAATATTTTCGCAAACAAGCGAATTGAAAGTAGGTCACTAGTTACATCAGAAATCAATTAAAAACTGGTATATATAAGTCTCGGTCTACATTCTTGATAACAACTTACGAATTTAACCTTAACTTAATGATTAACGATAAAATACGCATTTATATAACAGTAGCGGACGCCGCGCGGTTTCACCCGCGTAGTTCTCGTTTCCGTGGGAATACAGGGGTAAAAAGCCTATGTCATCCGGGGATAGTGTAGCTTCCCAGCGGTGAAAGAGTTTTTGGAATCGGTCTAGTAGTTTCAAAGCCTATTCAATACAAACAATCAAAATATCTTTCCTCTGTATAATAGTATAGATTATATCAGCTACAACTATATAATTCATTAATTTGAATATAGGCACATATTATTGGAGGATTCGGATTTAAATTTGTAGCACATAACATAATAACAAATAATTTATATCGCGAATATGAAATCAAATTTGCCCATGTGCCCGTTTAAAATATTTTACGGCCAAATTCAGTTTTAAGTACTTTGCACAATAAAGCTACTTTTACGCTTGGACATAGATTACTTTTTATAAAGACAAAAATAGATGAAATAGTCGACCATGTATAAAAATCTGCGACAGTAATAAATACATAATTTCAAAGCAAAGTAACAAATGTTTGCATATTTCAAATACCCACTAATACAAAATATGCAAATTGCCATTTGTATACATAATCTGTAAAAATACCAGACAAGTGACAAAGGCAATATATTCTGATATAGTTAAAAGTACCCGTCTCTCTCTACATGATGATATATCTCACGAGAGAAGCAGCGATAGAGATAATCTCGATACCAGAATAGAAGCCCTGAACTGTAACATCCGGGTTGCAACATGTCATGGCTTTTCAATCAACAAACCCAATAGATTCTAACAACGTAAGTGCTTTATTGGTCATGACTCACAATCAATCTATTTCAAATCCAACAACAGCAAAAGCAAACTTTTATACCATATATTTTTATACTATTCTACTGATATTATGAATTTGTATGTTTAGATGTTAGATGCGTCTTACGGAATAAAAGGTCTCCTTTTTAAAGGTAAGTAAGTAGAGCGAGTTTCATGATGAATAAAATCAAATGTTTAATTTCTCTCTAAACCCAATTCTTAACTCAACGCGGACGAAATCGCGGACGCAAGCTAGTATGTACAAATAGTTGAAAAACAAGCGAATGGATTACTTGATGGTAAGATGATAAACGTCAAAATAATGTTCATCGATTACAATATCGTTAGAGACAAGTTCTCAACTCTTCGAAAGTTTATCAATACCCCTTTAGAACCTCTGCTTATGTCATTAGTCATTCTCAAAAACTCACTACACGAATAGCTATAAGATCATCATCGAGTTATAGAATGCCATAAAGTATGTCACAGATGAATGAAGTACTCGCTCGACAGATTTCTGTAGGTGCTAATATAAGGCCCTCCACATACTATCAAGCTTTGTTCTTCGTGTTGATAATTTTGACGCACGGCTGTTAACTGCGTGTTTGGCAGATTGAGTCATGTTTGTAAGGAAATTAGTCAGGTTTGCAAATTGTTTTAAGACTTAAAAGTAAATAACGTTCGACTTGTAATTAGTAACAGTGCTACAAATAAATGAGATAATAATTGTCTAAACCGTAACGGCGGTACTTTCTGGGAACCGTGCCATTAATAATGCATCAAATTTATTCTGAAACAAGTATTTAATAAAATATCTAATTCTATAGCAATTATAATTAATTACTTAGTAACTTTTCCTCTCGTCCGGTTTTTAAAAATTGTAAGGCTGGGTTCTCATTTAGTTTGAAACAAAAATTATTTGAAATGACAACTAAATTAGTAATATTACTACGTGACATCTGATAACCTATTAGCAAAATGATAGCAGCACTGTAATAGGAAGATATACATAGCAACGTGATTTGATATTATTTGTCAAAACATAAAGTGGCACAGTCCGGTCACCAACCTTAACAAAACAATACTCCATCAAGCAAATAACAGATGACATGAGTAGGTAGCTCTTCCCATTTATCAAGCCATCAAGCCCCGTTCGACAGTGTGCGTTCACCTTACAGCTCTGGCAGTCGAGGCGCGGCAAAGTTTATAAAAGTTATTGCATCAAAGGCGTGCCTCTCATTTCATTGACAACGATCACTCTGTGCGGACCGTGGTGTAAAAATCGCGAAAATGTCTAAAGAAGAAATGATCAAAGGTGTGTTGTACGTCGTGAATGTGATATATGCCGTGTTCGGACTCGCCACAGCGGCTACCGGGATCTGGTTCTTCGTGCAGTTGACTGAATTCGTCCATTTGAGGAATAGTAACCACTATTTGTTGGACTATAGAATCTATTGGCCCCAAGTCGCGCCATGGCTGTTTATACTTCTCGGACTTTTCATCATGATGGTGGCTTTCTGCGGATGGTGCGGTGCTAGCAAGGAGAGCAGAGGACTTCTCGGGATCTACGGAATCTTCTTATGCCTCATCGTGATCGGGCAGCTCATCTCGGCCACACTCATCTTCGTGTTCGTCGATGGAGAGGATACAGACAGATTTATAAAGGACACGGTCTACGATGGATACTACAACTCCCAGTCGAACCCTGACGTATTCAGATCATTTGGGCGGATCGAGAGAAAGTTGAGATGCTGCGGCGCCAATGATGCTCGAGATTACAGAAGCTGGAGAAACGACTTGCCCCTGACTTGCTGCTTAGACAGCTACTACAGAGCAACTTGCGAATTTACTGACAAGGAAGCCAACGAGAGACTGGGATGCGCGAAGGTCGCGTCAGTATACACGAAGATCATCAGCTCCTCGATCGCTGGCGCCTCTCTCATCATGGTGCTGGTCGAAATCACAGGCCTGGTGCTCGCTTGGAGACTGTTCCACTCGCTGAGAGAAGTGGAGCACTACATACACGAACGGAAGGACGGTGAGACAGAGTGCTAACAGTATTTAAACGATTCGACGTCGACATTCGAAGAGCGAGATGAAGCTCGTTTCCTTGCCTCAAGGAATACAGAACCTTTGTTTCGTGACATTCCTTTAATTGAAGTCTGCGGGTGTCCGTGCCTTAGGTCAAAGTTTATTTAAAGACGCCGAGTGGGCATAACGGTTTCCTACTTAACTCAATGATTCACTCGGTACCTGGTCTGCTGAGCGGTGTTAATAGAATCCAATTGTACCTAAGGCATATTGTCATATGACCTCGCCCCCACCAAGTGTCTTCGGCACATTAGTTTAGGATACATCGCTTGTAGATTTACTGTTTCGTAATAATGCTTGTGTGAAAAGGCAGCGATGGTTGCTCGAAGGTTGTTTATGAGAAAAATTTGACCTCAATGCATTCTTGTTTTGCTACTTGCATGTGCCAGATTTAGGAGGTCGATTGTGTAAGCCAGCGTTTCTTAATCTTTTCTCAGTGGATCCTTTTATGCGAATCTCTCTTTGTTATCGACGTGGTGTTTACATTTCTCGATGAGGCCATCGACCTCTTGCCTCTAGGGATTATTTTAACGTATTCATCAAATTATTATACGTCTTCCGGCAAGCTTTTATTATTGCATCAGTATAAAAATTGACTGATAACAGATCTTGATTAAATTATAATTAAAGAATTTTAATTAACATAAAAATGATTATTCTTATTTTTTTCTACCTACGTAAGGTTGGTCTCTAAATGTAGGTACTTACAACAACATTGTTTACTTAATTAGCTTCGTTAAGTTTTAATCTCAATAAATAATATTACAATGACTTTTATCTCATGACATAAAAGGAAATTAAATGAACAACATTTGTTTGATTAATGAATGCATTAAGCAAGTCAGCAATGATCCACAGTAAAGTAAACGTTGAGAAACGCTGGTAAAAGCTTTGGTTATGTTAGTTGTGTCATAGTGGCGGTACCTCAGTATGGGTGTACGCGCGGGTTGCGCAAGGGCCCTACCTTAAGCAGCTTTCTGTAGGGACTGGTCGAAAGGGAAAGTTGACATAGTTTTTAAAATTTGTTTTGACTTTTGCCATGTTATGTAACTTTGGAGAGTTGTTTATAAGGAAAAGTATATTTAGCATAGAATTAGAAACTTATTTTGATGATGGGATATTTGACACGATATTGTCCTTGAAGAAGGATGAAGTTTTAATACAGAGTGTCTTTTATCTGAGGGAAAACCTTATGAGTCATTATCAAAATGAACATAAAAATTACGCATGCTCATTGTAGATTTGTAATGTTTTTTGAAATTTGCAAACAGCATGTGTTTGTTTTATCAGGTTTTATCTTATTTGTATATTTCATGTACACTGCCATCGGTAGAATAATGTTGGATTTCAATTTTAGTGTCGATTTTGATGGATTGAATTGACAGATAGATAAATACTAAAAAAACGACTGTCATTTCTTAAAACAGCCAATTTATTGTAGCATTTCTACGTAATGTACTATTTGAAATAATTATTGATGTTTTATCATTAATTATACATCTTTTAGTAATTATATTAGGAATTAATTAAGAAGTAAAGTAGATAGATAGAAACTTCTTATTGTGCACACCAAAAATAGAAAAAAAGTACAGAAAACAAAATAGAATCTCATGAGCTAGTGCCACAAGGGGCGGCCTTATCGCTAAGAGCGATCTCTTCCAGGCAACCAAGAATTATTGATCTAGTAAAATTTACTTCCCGATAGAAAGCTATACGGATTCCGATTTATATTTAACTTTTCTACGTTATATTGTATTATAGATATAAGTGTGGGGAGACGACAGGCCCCTGCGTGCGCCCGAGGTACACCCACATGGTAGTTGTGCAACATTTGACAACTTATATCGTATGCTCGCCGAGTGTGTCATCGCAGTCGCTTGCGACATAATGTTGCATAACTCAGTAGTAAACTTAGAAAAGGTGCCAATAGAAGAGGTCGTTACCTCTTTATATAACAAGTACATCACATTCCGAAACTAAGTTTTCTTTTTTGCCGTCGTGTGGAGCGTTGTACGAATTTCCGTCCTTTTTATATGAATAATGTTATATAAAGCCATATATTTTTGTATATTTTTTTTTAAATGTTCTTTACGAATTGTATGTTTGTTACCGTGTGCTTCCATATGCCAAAGAAAGAAATATATGGGTACAAAAAAAAATCATAATAAAAAATATTTTGCATGAAAAAAATATATCCATTTAGAGTAAGTACGATACTGATATCTCTGTAGCTATTATATATATCAATATAAGTTATTTTTATACAATAAATTAATATTTTATGAGACTAGTCCTAAGACGTTTCGTTCTAATAAATAAAATATTAAAATATAAATAATTTTATTTGAACTCCTCTAAAGTATATAATTACAAACATAGATATAATATCATTATAAACTATTATCTTTTATTAATAAACGTAGCATAGGACGCCTTGAGACTTTATGGAGTGACGATATACGTAGGAAAGCTTGTGGTGGATGAAAGCGAAAGGCCAAAGATCGGACTGTTGGAAGAGGCCTATGTCCAGCAGTGTGGACCTCGATGATGATGATGTTAACCTTTTATTAATAAGAGGCTTCCGTTTGACCGCCGTCTCTGCTGATGCAAAGCAAAGATGCGGTCTACGATGGAGCACGCTTGTCTAGAAGAAACCGCGACTTTAACCTACATTGTATCTAATAGGGAACACCCACTCGGACAGCAAATTCTATTGTTTTGCCGTTCGTACAATAACATCAACAAAATCACAATTACTTGCAATAGTAAATACAAAAAAAAAAACAATGTTTCCATTCATGTTCAGATATAAAAACACAGAGTGATGCCGTATTAATGCACTCCCACGTATAGTAGGTACATACCTACCTAGATAACAATTGCCGTGAATCAGCTATATTATGGATAACAATAACAGATATTAAATAAGAATTGACATGCGTGTGTTACGAATCATTTTATTACGATAAAACGTGACTGAATTTGCATAAAATAGAATTATTAAAATGACACGTATAGGCGTTTTAGATATTTTATCTCGAACTAGCGGCTTCGCACGGGTGCAGTGTACATACTATACATATAAACCTTCCTCTTGAATCACTCTGTCTATTGATGGAAACCGCATTAAAATCCGTTGCGTAGTTTCAAAGATCTAAGCGTACAGACGGCGGGAAGCGACTTTTTTTTATGGTTGACAGGCTAGGTGTTTGACCACAGCTCACCTCATGTTAAGTGACGGTGTGGTTCAAAGATGGTAAACACACCTAGCCTGGAATGGAACTGGCCCTCAAGTGAGGCTGCCGGAACAAACCGTTAGATGCTTGGCGGCAGATTTTCAACTCTCGTGTGGTAGCTAGCCAGCCGAGTACTAGAAAGTACGCTACCACCATGCTATGGTTTCCTCACGATGTTTTCCTTCACCGACAGCTCAAGCTCATTGTTGGGGTTTGAACCCACGCCCTTCGGCATGCGAACCTACCGCGCTAACCACTGAGCTATCATCGCTACACATGTTATAAGTGTTACCCAAAGTTCTGTGTATCAAATGACCTGTAACTTTGGGGTTATCAACACAAGATTTGTATTTGTATTTGTATTTGTATTTGTATTTGTATAGTTGCCATGGTCATCGACAGGCGTTATCTCTTACATTCACAGGAGAGCGTTTCGTTCGCATCATTACAAAAAAAAACAAAACATGACGTCACTACTAAAGATCTTTCTAGAAGTTTGTCTGTTTTTTTTTGTTTTTTTATGTAAAAAGCAATGAGACGAACGAAACGATCTCCTGATGGTAAGAGATAGCGCCTGTCCACGACCATTGCAGCTATACATAGAACAGAACAAAGTTCAGGGCATCACTGTTTTGGCGCTCATTACTTTGAGACATTTTTTTCTAGAAGTCGTCCACCAGATGCTTGGGTAGACGTTATCTGAAAATCGCGTGTCAAACTTGAACAGGATTGGCACAGGGCTGGGACGAAAAAGAGAGGCCTACGCTCTGCAGCGGGCGATGCAGGGCTGAAGATGATGATGATACTTAAAATAATTCTGCCAAGAAACTAAAAAAAATATTCTATAAAAACAAAATGACCTCACTAACTACACAAATATTGAATACCTAAATATGAACGAATAACTTCTAAAAAAAGAAAAAAGTTTACACTGGGAGGTCGAATCAATTCTTCAATGACTACATGTAGCACAAAAAACATCAACAAGCGATAAGCTTTTTGCGATGAACAAAAAAAAAGCAAATGAACCATGATGTAGTGAACCATAGTAGCTGTTGCGTCACTTGACCCAAAAATACTAACTTTAATAATTTTGTTGTAATAAGTACGTATTGGTTCCCTTTCGTATCCATTCCTTATAGTTTCTGCATCACAATCATTGTGACAAAGTCCCAGAGCAGACACTCAAAGGAAATATTTTAAAACATTACTATGAGTCGAACTAGAAGAACTTTGCCACAATTATTAGAACTGATAGTTTTGCTCTCCCTTCCAATACGTGTTAAGGTAAACCTTATTATGACAAAGAAGCACAATATTTTAGGGTACCGTATCCAACGTGCGTGGAATAAAATCTTTTAAACTGATTTTTTTTTAATTTATTTAAGTATTCTATCAGTTATCTGACTTCCATAGTACAAGCTTTGTTTAGTTTGGGGTCAGATGGCGCTGTGTGTGATGTCCTACGATTTGTTATTATTATTACTTATACTAAGAAGTTATTGTTTTTTTTCACAGCTGCAAGGACTACAGATCTGCGTATATGGTTTTCTTTCCTTTTAAGGTACGGAATCCTAAAACCACATAGGAAAGGTTCTTGTTGCATTTGATTGTTTGGCAGTACGGAACCTTCGCGCGATCGGGCTCTACTCGCTTTGTGCTCCAAGTTACGACATAGAAGTAGTACCGCGGCCGAAGGTCACTTATTATGGAGAAGGCATTTGGCCCACTTAAGTTGACAATTGTTCAACTAAGTAAGTCTAAGTTAAAATGATGTAAACGCGTGCCGAAGCACGTTTGGTAGATTGTAATGAGACAATAACCTCTTTTGTTACAACTTTAAAATAGTAAAATTTTGCCTGCTTAAAACAAATTATCACATTCTTTTCTGATTTTTTTCTAACACAGACACAAATATAGGCTGAGTGAGCAGCCCTATTGACAGGTTGGAGCTCCTAGGCTTCTATTTCTTCCAGGCAACCAAGAATGGGAAGACGCAATACAGCTTCAGAATAGACGAGAGATGTACACACTGGTAGGTTAGGTTGGCGGCAGATTTTCAACTTGAAAGTGTTAGCTACCCAGTCGAGTACTTTCCATTGCTCTACCACCACGCTGTGGTTTCCTCACGATGTTTTCCTTCACCGGCAGCTTAAGCTCATTGTTGGCGTTGGAACCAAACCGCGCTATCATCGCTACATAGAAAGTGACAACTTTATTTGAATTTTGTAATCACACGTAATTCGACACTTTATAAAACAATGGTCTAGGTAGGTACCACCGCAGTACCAGATATTCTGCCGCCAAGCAGTAGTGTGTAAACATTACTATATTCTGCTTTGAAAGGTGTATACATAAAACACAATATTTATGTCTTTAACTTTTTAGTTATCATTTGAAAGGCATGGTAGGCTGTCTAGTTATTTTATTTGTCGCCGTAGGTTTTTTTATGGTTTGCAGAATATATTGTGTTTGACAACAACTCCACTCCTGATACAGTTCCAGATATTATGCTGCCAAGCAGTAGTGTGGTAACATCTCTTAAACTAAATGCATGGGGGAAACATTGCTGTGTTCCGGTTTGAAGGGTACTGCAGCCACATTACTGGGCTGTTGAGACTAACCAACGAAAGCCGCAAAGTAATGAGCGCCAAAGCAGCGATGCCCTGGACTTTGATTTACTACTCAAAGTTGTTTTTACCGCTGCAATGGCCATGGAGTGAGATGATTTTTCTCCGTTCGCACCAACACTTGCTGATATGTTCTGCCTCAAGGTGTTTCGAAAGAAGACGTAGCCAAGAACTCGTTCGCTAGTCACGACTTGTTATGAGAATTGCCCTTCTATATTTTGATTGATGTTGTAACTGTTCATGATTACTTTGTAATAGAATATATTTGTTTTTATGAAGCTGGAAGCTTTGGAGGCGGTGGACCGACGTGCTATAGGGTTTATTGGTGGTAGCGATTTAGTCAAGTTAAGTATTATTTAAAATATGAATGGAAAGACGACCTGTAGCTTGTACCGTGTATTTCCGCTTACAATCGTTGTAGTTACAACACTGATGAGGACTTAATTTTAACTAATTTGACGACAACTTATCGATTAAAAACCTAATCTTACTTAATATCTAGAACTAATTTGACATAAACTTTAAAATATAATTTGACAAAAATCTAAGTCCTCATCACTGTTGTAACTGGAACGAGTGTTAAGCGGAAATAAACTAAATATATACCTTGAATATACAAAATGAACTTCCGCAAAGTATCGCCTGAATCGATCAATTATATTTGTATTTGTAATACAAACAAACAAAAATCAAATCTTTCCTCTGTATAATTATTGTAGATAAAAAAAAATATCTGGATAAAACCCTTAATAAAACCCCTAAATAAAACCTGGATTAAACCTTAGCGGTTATTAACATGTTAATAAGTAAGGAGGTGAATAAGTCACTCTTGAGATGGTGAACGAAAACTGTCCATGACCATTGCAGCGGTACCCAAAACTTTGAGTAACAGAACATAGTCCTGAGCATCGCTGAATCAGCGCTAATCATTTTGATGCTTTCTATACTGTACACTAGCTGCACCCCGCGGTGTTTCTCGCTACATGTTTTCGGGGTAAAAAGTGCCTATGTGTTAATACAGGGTCTCAGCTACCTCCATACCAAATTCCATCCAAATCCGTTCAGTAGTTTTTACTTGAAAGAGTTACAAACATCCATCCAAACTTTCACATAATTTATAACATTAGTGGGATTTAGCCATGTGACTTTGTACCCTTCAAAATGTTTGCTCACTACTACTCAGATCTGGTACCTTCTTAGGGCTTTTTTTCAATTGAAAAAGACATTACGAATTAAGTGTATCAGCTAATAACTTTTCTAAAAAAGATCGATTTTTTTCGATCAATTTTCGTGATCAAGGCTCTGCTATCGAGAGGTGTAATTACATTTCGGGTGTAACTGGTAGATTTATGTAGCTGCAATACCAAACTGTATCCTTTACATCCAATGTATTTATTGAAAATATCGATTAATAGTTTTTGTGTCGATGTTAGATGCCGATCAAGTACTTTACGCAGTAATCGTTTTCGCCACTTGGGTTTCTCGATTATCACACAATAGTCGCGAGTTGCAATCGATGCAATAAATCGATTTTAAATCGAGGATGTCCGGTGAATCGATGCCCGACGGCCGTGTGGCGGAGCATGGGAGAGCGGATAAGAGTTCTATTGTAAGCGATTTTATCCTGATATGGATGTGAAACGTTGTTGAAAGATTCATCGGGACGAAATTTTTACGTTTTAAATACTTATTGTACGAAATCGATCTGTGTTGTAGACGCCCGCGGAGCGCGGGAATCATTCTTTCTCGTTCATATTGTTTTTTTTTATGGCTACTGTTACAGATTTAACCACAACTCGCCTTTTTTTAAAAATGTAAAATGTAATGAGACGAAAGAAACGCTCTCCTGATGGTAAGAGATAACGCCTGTCCATGACCATTGCAGCGATACACAGAACTTTGAGTTGCAAAACAAAGTCCGGGGCATCACTGTTTTGGTGCTCATTACTTTGAGACTTTCGATGGTTAGTCTCAACAGCCCAGTAATTTCGCTGCACTACCCTTCAAACCGGAACACAGTAATGTTTACACACTACGCAACTTAGCGGCAAAATAACCGGTACTGCGGTGGTACCTACCTAGACGACCTCCTGCTAAGGAGATCTACCACCTGATGTTAGGAGTCATTCCCATAGCAAACTACGCTCAGTTTTGGGCTGTATGGCGCTGTATGACATATTCTGTAGACTGTAGGTTGGATAACCACATCGCGCCAATTTTCTCTGATTTAAAATTATTTATTACTCGCTGCGCCCCACGGTGTTACCCGCTATATGTTTTCGGGATAAAAAGTAAAAAAAGTAACTTCATCGTGTAGCACATGCTTAAGGTTAAAGACTCATCAGTATTTTGTTCAAGTGTAAGAAATGTCCGTTGCCACACCGGGCACAGATTAAACAGCAGCCGTCCGGCGGCGGCGGCGGCGGCGTGGCATTCTAGTGGCATGTTTGTATGCAACAGCGCCGCTTTCAATGATATCGCTTGAGAAAGCGAACACAAATATCAGAATATGTATGACACGAGTAGGTACGGCAAAGTTAGAAGGGTCCGCTACAATGGGCTATACAATACACCGTCTTTTCCTTCCTTAGGTTGCCTGGCGGAGATAAAGTCGCCAGTTGTAACACCTATTGTTCAAGTTTTTTTTTCTTCTGTTGTTAATACTAGCTGCGAAACCGATTTTTTTTATTTTTTTATTTTATTGAAACCGATCGAGCGGTTTTTAAAAAATCTAAAAATTGTATACATCGATGATATTTTCGTTTGCTCCGAAACCTCGCTGTTTCGTTGGAGTTGTGCGTTTAGTTGGCCTGAGGGCCATGGAGTCAGTTTTTTTTAAATTGTAAATTTGTATATTGTTTACGTAACATATGAAAACGCCTGGAATAACCAATCGTTTACAGAAGTCATTCTAAGCAAATACATAGAATTCGGAAGAAAAATAAAATAAACTTTAGTAATAGGTGTTACAGGGGTGTTTTGGCGGGAACGTGAAAAACCGATGAATGTTTGTTACTCTTTCACGCAAAAACTACTGAACGGATTTAGATGAAATTTGGTATGGAGATAGCGGAGATCCTAGATTAACACATGGGCTACTTTTTATCTCGAAAACATGTAGCGGGTAACACCGCGGGGCGCAGCTAGTACCTATATAATTGTTAACAAAAGATCTCACGGGTCGAGTATCTGCATCTTTAGTGGAAGCACTCTGACCATTGATGAGTCGTGATAGAACGCCGCAATATTAAGAATTAATTATTATTTCGCCTTTCCATTCGCGTTCGTGCGAAGGTCAAATATTTGCGGCCACGAAACTTGTACAAACATGGTAATGATATCACGCGAATTCCTTGCCCAAAATATACTACATATATGTACGAAATTTGTTCATCATCATCGTCAACTTGAGAGCCAGGCTACGTGTTTACCAACTTCGAGCACACCGTCACTTAACATCAGGTGAGCTGTGATAAAACACCTAGATTTTCAATCATAAAAAAAGACAATAATAAAAAGCAAAATTAAGAATTTTGAAAAAACCCACAACGGTTAAAAAGTAATTGTCACCTAAGATAATACATCAATCAAACCCGAACCCATAACTGAAAACTGCATCAAAATCGGACTAGTAGTTTTGGAGAAAAATAAATAAAATAAATAAAAATAAATATCGCAGGACATTACACACAGCGCCATCTGACCCCAAACTAAGCAAAGCTTGTACTATGGGAGTCAGATAACTGATAGAATACTTAAATACTTTTTTTTTTGTAAATACATACTTATAATACATACAGTACACCCAGACACAGAACAAACATTTGTTTTTGTATCACAAAATGCTTGTCCTGGGTGGGAATCGAACCCACGCCCCACAGCTCTTGAAGCAGACATGCTACCAACATGTATTTGCACAAACAAACATCCTCTCACGCGAAACGCATATACCGTCTCCGTTCCGTCGCGGGTAAGAACATGGCACGATGTAAGGAAGGTCGCGGGTTTTCCATCTTGAAGCTCGTTCTGTCACTTTGCATAAAAACTGCTCCGCCGATCAGGAAAAATCACGTGAAACAGTAAAGCAGGAATGTTAGTCGGCCACTCTGAAATCCTTGCACCAGCTGGCTAAAAAGCTGGTATCAAAGACGTAAAACTGGTACCAGGGTTGCCAGATGTCGAAATTTAAAAAAAAAGCTCGCTTAAAAAGTGTGTTTCTCACATATATTAAAATAAGTACAGGGTTGTATTTACATTCCTTGAGGTTGGAGCTAGTTTTTAAAGGAACTCTGGATTGGAATGTTTTTTAAATGCATGTCAAAAATTTCGGTGGTATTATACGTATTTTCAGTGTATTTTTGTCGGTCAACGGCTAATCTTGGTATTTTTACGTACCAGGACCGAGTAACCTTGGTACATGGTACATGATACTAACACCTAGTATGAATATCAAGAAGTTGGTACGTCTAACATCACTGCAGTAAAGTTGCATCGTAGTTTGGTCTGAGAGGTTTCCAGGGCCGGCTGACCTTCGGTGACGTCACCCACTCTGGTACGTTGCCACTGCATTGATAATCATCTATCTGTACATACTTAGCTGATGTTAACGATATGTCTACAATACAGGGTTATATGTTTGACAGGCTAGGTGTTTGACCACGGCTCACCTGATGCTAAGTGACGGTTTGATCGAAGATGGTAAAGCGCACCTAGCCTGGAATTGAACTAACTTTCAAGTTCATGTAAAAGTAATGAGACGAACGATGCACTCTCCTGATGGTAAGAGATAACACATGGCCATGACCATTGCAGCGATATACAAAACTTTGAGTAGCAAAACAAAGTACGGGGCATCGCTGCTTTGCCGCTCATTACTTTGAGACTTTCGATAGTCTCAACAGCCCAGTAATTTCGTTGCAGTACCCTTCAAACCGAAACACAGTAATGTTTACACACTACTACTTGGCGGCAGAATATCTGGTACTGCGGTGGTACCTACCTAGACAATCTCCTGCTAAGGAGATCTACCACCAAGTAAAAGTGAGGCTGCCGGAACACACCGTTAGATGCTTGGCGGCAGATGTTCAACTCTCGTGTGGTAGCTAGCCAGCCGAGTACTAGAGAGTACGCTACCACCATTCTATGGTTTCCTCGCGATGTTTTCCTTCACCAGCAGCTCAAGCTCGTTGTTGGGGTTTGAACCCACGCCCTTCGGCATGCGAACCAACCGCGCTAACCACTAAACTATCATCGCTACAAAAGGGTATAAGAAGCCAATATTTCAAGATGAAACGAAACTATTGATTCCACGTTCATTGTGCGGACCGCTACACAGTGGAATGCGCTGCCTGGGTGGGTGTTCCCCGAATACAACCTGGGTGTCTTCAAGTCGAGATTGAATTAGTATCTTCTAGGCAAGCGTGCTCCATCTTAGACCGCATCATCACTTCACATCAGATGAGATGGCGGTCAAACGTAAGCCTATTTAATATTTAAAAAAACTAGGTCATGGTAAAAATCGTCACGAACAGCTTTTACTATCGACACACGCTGAACGCGTGTAAACAAAACCAGCTGTTTTATTAAAATTGTGAAAATTAAAAAAAAATACAGTAAAATTGAGAACCTCCTCCTTTTTTGAGTCGTTTAAAAAGTAGTGCCTATGAGTAGTATCGCGAATGATATCGCGGCGCATACCTGCCCAGTTAGTCAACGAATTAAAATAATTTAACCGCAACGCCGAGGAAGGAAAATCAACTCGGTTACTGGCGCTCGGCTTAGTCATAGCTTAGACTTCAATAACAAGGTAGTTAAGCTAGATTGCAAGATATAACGCAATCCACTGCAATGCATCGACAAATCATGTAGGATTTTAATTTTACCGAGCGATTAAACTGACATTCGTCATCCCGTCTGAAGTTAAGCGAAGATGACAGCCCTGTTGGTTCATTGGTAGTACGTGAAGGGCGTAGGTTCGATTCCCACCCAGGACAAACAGTTTGTGGTATAAACAAATGTTTGTTTTATGTCTGGGTGTTCTGTATGTATTTACAAAAAAAAGTAGTTCAAGTATTCTATCAGTTATCTGACTTCCATAGTACAAGCTTTGCTTAGTTTGGGGTCAGGTGGCGCTGTGTGTAATGTCCTACGATATTTATGTGGTCTACGATGGAGCACGCTCGCCTAGAAGAAACCGATTCACTCGCGACTTGAAGGCACCCAGATTGTATCTATCAGGGAACACCCACTCGGACGATACATAATAGTAATGAGCCGAACGAGACGCTCTCCTGATGGTAAGAGGTAACGCCTGTCCATGACCATTGCAACGATACACAGAACTTTGAGTAACAAGTTTTGTAGCGATGATAGCTCATTGGTTAGCGCGGTAGGTTTGCATGCCGAAGGGCGTGGGTTCAAACCCCAATAATGAGCTTGAGCTGCCGGCGAAGGAAAATTTGCCACCAAGCATCTTTTCTTTTTTTTTACGGTTGACAAGCTTGGTGTTTGACCGCAGCTCACCTGATGTCAAGTGAAGGTGTGGTCGAAGATGGTAAAGCACACCTAGCCTGGAATGCGACTGGCTCTCAAGTGGCATCTAACGGTGTGTTCCGGCAGCCTCACTTGAGAGCCAGTTCCATTCCAGGCTAGGTGTGCTTTACCATTTTCGACCACACCGTCACCTAACAGTCTATCTCCTAACTGGACCCCGTATAAGTAGTCACGATGACAAACGCTCCAATTACACAGCTAATGAGCGCTAACTATCGTACTCAATTACGCAATTATGCCAGTTAAGCCGATTCGGCGACAGTTAATTGAATCTCCTCGTAAATAGGTGGCGGGCAGTGATACAGGCGATGCGGGGACTCCAGCGCGCCGGGCCTGCTCGGACACCCAGGGCTCCGAAAATTGACTCCCTTGACAGGAACTCACAGCTGACGTTGAGGAAAGATGTTACTCTACCTATCTCATCGGATATGTTGCATGGTGGTAGAATACTTTCTAGTACTCGGCTGGCTAGCTACCACCCTCAAGTTGAATACTGCCGCCAAGCATCTAACGGTGTGTTCCGGCAGCCTCACGTGAGAGCCAGTTCCATTTTGTGAATAAACACAATCATGTTTGTTCTGTGTCTGGGTGTTCTGTATGTATTTACAAAAAAAAAGTATTCATGTATTCTATCAGTTGTCTGACTTCCATCACACAAGCTTTGCTTAGTTTCGGCTCAGACGGCGCTGTGTATAGTCCCACGATATTTATTTATTTATTTATTTATTCCAGGCTAGGTGTGCTTTACCATCTTCGAGCACACCGTCACTTAACATCAAATGAGCTGTGGTCAAACACATAGCCTGTCAATTATTTAAAAAATTCATTTTTCTAAACATTTATAATAACTTATCCGAAAAAGCGAAATCGTTTCATTGTTGACATCCCAAAAACTAGAACAAAATGGATTGATTCCACTTTCATTGTGTGTCAAACCGATTGCAGGAAGTGACGCCATACACGTGAATACAAAGAGCGAAATGCAGAATCGCTTGATGATCATTATTTGTAGTTTAACTTGTCGAAAAATTGACCTATTTGTGCCCAAAACGTTGCTGCAGTTTTACTTTTTGGTAGGTTTACTCGGTGGTAGATCTCGTTAGCAGGAGGTCGTCTGAGTAGGTGCCGCCGCAGGACCAGATATTCTGCCGCCAAGCAGTAGTGTGTAAACATTACTGTATTCTGGCTTGAAGGGTACTGCAGCGACATTACTGGGCTGTTGGACTAACCATCGAATGTCTCAAAGTAATGAGCGCCAAAGCAGCGATGCCTGGACTTTGTTTTGTTACTCAAAGTTCTGTGCATCGCTGCAATGGTCATGGACAGGCGTTATCTCTTACCATCAGGAGGGCGTCTCGTTCGGCTCATTACTATTACAAAAAAAACTGATAGTTACTTATTTACCTCGGTTAATTTTATGTACACTTTACATTCTGGAAGTTGAGGATTGGATTTCGGGATCTTGCTAAAAGTTTATTTCAATTTACGTAGTTACTTTTTTTTAATATTGCAGGACTGGTTTTGAAAACTTTTCTCGTGAGGAATTATGTACAGAGAATAAATTCAATGGAGTTTATGAATCTGGGAACGTGATTTGAGCTAGCTTCCCGAAGGTAAATTGTTCTGTTCGCCCGGACTCTTAAACTGAAATGCAGTTCAAAATACAGATCAACAAAACGCTACCAAAAATCAACTCTTACTGATGCGGCTAGGATGTTGATGCTTACGATAGTAAAAATAAAGTATAATATGGGTGTCTTCAAATCTAGAGTAAAAAGCTTCTAGGTGCTCCATCCTAGATCACGTCGTTGCTTAACATCAGGTTAACCTATTTAGAATAGTTAAAACAAATAAATATCGTAAGACATTACACACAGCGCCATCTGACCCCAAACTAAGCAAAGCTTGTACTATGGAACTCAGATAACTGATAGATTACTTAAATAGTTTTTTTTGTAAATACATACAGTACACCCAGATACAGAACGAACATTTGTTTATACCACAAAATGTTTATCCTGGGTGGGAATCGAACCCACGCCCTGCAGATCTTGGAGCAGACATACTACCAATGACCCAACAGGACAGTCGACTGTTATTATGAAAAGTAGTTAGCAGGTTATTATTTCTCACGGCACCATGACCCGCGTAGTTCCGGCGACACTGCATAATTCAATAACGCTGTAATTGAGTGCGGAGAGAGCGCGGGCACAAGCGGAGCGGGGAGCGGGAACTATAGTCCCACTCCCACTACTGCTACTTAATAATTCTTTTTTTGTTTTTAGCCGACTTCAAAAAACGGGGAGGCTCTCAATTCAGTTTTATGTTTTTTCGTATGTTTGTTATCTCAGTACTACGTCAATTTAAAAGCGATTCGAAAAAATATTTTTTTACTAGCTGCGCCCCACGGTGTTACCCGCTACATGTTTTCGGGATGAAAAGTAGCCTGTGTGTTAATCCAGGGTGTCAGCTATCTCCGTATCAAGTTTCATCAAAATCCATTCAGTAGTTTTTGCGTGAAAAAGTAACAAACATCAATACATCCATCCAAGCTTTCACATTAGTGGGATTTGAAATTATATACCTATCTTCAGATCTCATGAAAATTAATTAGTTTTTTTTTATGTAAAAAGTAATGACACGAACGATATACTCTCCTGATGGTAAGAGATTACGCCTGTCCATGACCATTGCAGCGATACACAGAACTTTGAGTAACAAAACAAAGTCTAGGGCATCGCTGCTTTGGCGCTCATTACTTTGAGACTTTCAATGGTTAGTCTCAACAGCCCAGTAATTTCGCTGCAGTACCCTTCAAACCGGAACACAGTAATGTTTACACACTACTGCTTAGCGACAGACTACCTAGACGACCTCCTGCTAAGAAGATATACCACCTATGAAAGTTGTGCGCGCTTTGTTACCGGGTAAAAATTGTAATTTGAAGCTCGGTGCGGAAAGTGTACCGTCCAGTGAGCAGCGACCGCACGCCCCACTACTGGAGCTATGTCAAGGTAAGCTGGTGGTTCTTGCGACAGGCCGACATTTGTGAACTTTGCCGCATTCACCTGCGAGCTACCTAGAAATAGCTCGAAGGACCAATAACGTAAGTACGGGGACTTTTATTAGTACATTTTATTATTACGGGATAGGCTACTTTTATCCCTGTATTCCCACGGGAACGGGAACTACGCGGGTGAAGCCGCGAGGCGTCCGCTTGTGTGTTAGTAAAGTAGAGGCGACTTTGCTATAAGCTTCGATGGAATTTCAGAAGCAATTCGCGCTTGCAATAAAATGAAATAAAACTTTACTATTTTTATACATAAACACAAGTTTTCGTAAAAAAAACAGTGTAGAAACCACCCCTAGAATTATTATTCCAGGGATGCCCAAAAGAAAACTCTTCCTGGACACAACCCAAACGTCCACATTTGTATTAATTATAGGTAGCTACTTGTAGTGGTTAGCGCGGTAGGTTCACATGCCGAAGGGCGTGGGTTTAAACCCCAATAATGAGCTTGAGCCGCCGGTGAAGGAAAACATCGTGAGGAAACCATAGCATGGTGGTAGGGTACTTTCTAGTACTCGGCTGGCTAGCTACCACCCTCAAGTTGAAAATCTGTCGCCAAGCATCTAACGGTGTGTTCCGGCAGCCTCACTTGAGAGCCAGTTCCATTCCAGGCTAGGTGTGGTTTACCATCTTCGACCACACCTTCACTTAACATCAAGTGAGTTGTGGTCAAACGCCTAGCCCGTCAATCATAAAAAAAACCCTCTAGAAAGCTGACACGAGAAATTAATACTTTTAAATAAAGAATGTTAAAAATAATGACAGCCATTCACAGCGAGACACAAAGGACATCAAGTGTAGAACATCGCTCAGCTTGATCTATTGCTGTTGCTCTAGTTAAACACAAACGACACGCCGGCTACTGCACGGCCGTCACACGAAAATACTTATTGTCGCGAGATGAATAGATCATTAAGGACATTCTACCGTTAATCTCTGGTTAAAAAGTTTCTGTAGGCGGACATGCTATTTACTTTCAAATCTTTCAATTCTACAGGGTTATACGCGTGGGGTGTATTAAACCGAAAGGGGTGTACTCAGCATTCATTTTCGGAAAAGGGTCTTCTTCTCTCAAGAAAATCTTTATCCATAACAAGTCGCATACTTTTCAGGTAGATTCTAATTCTATACAACTCATTACAATCTATTTATCTATAATATTATAAAGAGGAAAGATTTGTTTGTTTGTGTTAAATAGGCTCCGAAACTACTGGACCGATTTCAAAAATTCTTTCACCGTTGTGAAGCTACGCTATCCCCGGGTGACATAGGCTACTTTTATCCCTGTATTTCCACGGGAACGGGAACTACGCGGGTGAAACCGCGAGGCGTCCGCTAGTAAATTATATAAAGACAGACGGCAAAGTTTTATCACTATGCAAACTTTTTATTAATGAAGCGAACTAAACTCTCACTTAATGGTAAGAGCAAACGCCTGTCCATGACTATTACCAAAAAAAAATTTACTACTACTTGGCGGCAGAACATCGGGCACTGCGTCAGTAAGTTATTTATGATATAACTCAAGAAAATAGCAAATAATAAAGCAATATTTCAGCAAAGTTTCATAAAACTACGCTGTGACTAAACAAATCCTATCAAAGTGTCATACACGCGTGAAGGCCGCCTCCCCCGATGTATAACAGTTGGTTATAGTCAAACAGTCGTTTAGGCCGGCGTAGGTTAACGTGTGCGCGGCGGGGGACGCATACAGATGCGGCCGAGGGCTCCGGGCCTGATTTACAGGCGGAACCTCCGCGGCGAGGTCGACCCGCGCGTTTTGTGTATTCTAAGACGGCACGATGCTCCAAAGTAAATATCAGTCGAACAAGTAAACTGGTCTTGTTACTAAATAAATAATAAATATCGGGCATTACACGCAGCGCCATCTAGCCCCGAACTAAGCAACGCTTGTACTGATAACTTATAGAATATTTATACATACAATTTTTTTTCTAAGTACATACTGAACACACAAACACAGAGCAAACATTTATCTACACTTATAAAGAGGAAAGATTTGATTTTTTGTTTGTTTCTTTGTATTGAATAGGCTGGGAAACTACTGGACCGATCTGAATAATTGTTTCGTCATTAGAATGCTACATGATCACTGAGCGACATAGCCTATATTTATATTGTTAATCGAGTTTTGTTTTCCCGCGCGAAGCCGGGACGAACTGCTAGTCGTCACATAAAATATGTTTGTTTTGTTTATGTTTGTTGTGACTCGATGGAGTGACGATATACGTGGGACAGCTGGCGGTGGATGGAAGCGTAAAGCCAAGGTCGGGCTGAGTGGCGTGTCCTGGGAGAGGCCTATGTTCAGCAGTGGACTTCGATAGGCTGATAATGATGATACAAATATCTTTACGCTGGTGGGAATCGAACCCACGCCCTACAGCTCTAGAAGCAGGAGCTCTACAAAACGAGCTAACAGGGCGTTGAAGTTTACTCTGTAGTATATGTATGATTTTTTGCCATTTACGGACAAATGGAGCATAATTTTACAGTGAAATCACAGCTACTGGCATTTATTTTGGCCTTTATTTGCGGTAAATCACAATTGCTTTAATAAAACTAATACTTGAAAGAAATAATCTACTGTTTCATTCAAGCAATTGTAATTTACCGCAAATAAAAACCAAAATAAATGCCAGTAGCTGTGATTTCACTGTAAAATTATGCTCAATTTGTCCAAAAATGGCAAAAAATATTTGTACGGAAATCGAACCATCTTAAACCGATAAAATTTAACGAATGGAAAACGCATCTTATTCGAGTCGCGCTGCATTATGCCGATAGCTGTAAAACTTGTTTACGGACATAAATGTACAACTTGTAAATAGCTCCATCCGCATTTACGCATAAACAATCGTAAAACTGATGTTTGCTCGTAAAAATAAATACCTAAATAAACTCTAAAAACCGCAAAATATCGCAAACAACCTTCGCCAGCACTGCTTGTAGCGGATTCTTCATGGATGTACTTCGGATTTTACAATTTATGTCTAACATCTATATAAATACAAATATTTTATTGATAACACCAATGTTATAAGTCACTTCAATCACTATAGTAACAGTCAAAGTCCAGTCCGTGCCGGCCAAGTCTAGTCATATCTTAGTAAAGTAGAGGCGACTTTGTTATAAGCTTCGATGGAATTTCAGAAGCAATTCGCGCTTGTACTTCGATACTTTATGGAAAAAACCTTTACAAATACAAATCTTTTAATAACAACAAAATTACAGGTCATTTTTCCATTCATATTTAAAAATATCAAAATCATAACATATGTCATTACAATGTAAATGTCAATGAAATGATATGTCACATATAAAATAATTATGTCAATAAAAACAAAATTATTAAAATTACCAAACGTTTAGAGGAGGCTTCAGGTGACCAGAATGCTGGTATCTACTTTGGTCAAAAGCTAAGCATTGCCATCCAGCGTGGCAATGCTGCCAGCATTCTGGCCACATGTCCCTCCTCTGACGGACTTTTTGTATAAATTTTGTTAATAGTATTAATGTAAGTTTTTTTATTTAGTTCAATAAATATTTACTTACTAGTAATTCCATAATTACTATTTTTTTGTATATAAACACAGTTTTGGTAAACAAAACAATGGCGCGACACGACTGTTTTTGCGTTCCCGCTAAAACTTTTTTTTTTAAATTATTCTTGGCCATGGATACTAGTTCTTCAACCGCCACAGTGGGTATTAACTTCAGTGTTGCCAATCCTACATTCTTAGCTGTCGATCTACAATTTTTTTGCCGTCTCAGTTTTAGATATTTTTTCTGCTTTACCTCTAGGTAACAAAAACAGTTTTTCTGCCCAGTGGTATTGTATTATTACAAAAAGTGGTACATATTAATCAGTTTAGAAAACATAGCCTTGTGGCCGGTACGATCGGAAATGTCATTAATTTCCTCTCGGAAAGAAATCTATACTTACATGAGTAATATGTTTTTTTCCTTCCTTGTATCGCGGGACAACCTTGTATCAAGCTTTCGCCAATACACCTAGCTATTTTGTAGTAATAGATGACTCATACTTTCTTAGAATTTCTCGCTGTGCAGAAATCTTATGAATAAGGCCATTATCACACCTCCGCCGCGAAAATTACAACACGAAACCGCGATACGAATTAGGTAGCTACCACACTCGAGATGAGAACCTGCCATCAAGCACCTAACAGTGTGTTCCGATAGCCTCACTCGAGAGGCAATTCCATTCCATGCTAGGTGTACTTACCAGCGAGGATGTGGAACTCTCTGCCAGCGTCTGTATTTATTTACAAATTTTGTGTCTTCAAAACCAGAGTAAACATGTTTCTTTAGGTAAGCGTACTCCATCCTAGACTGTATTCTGCTTCACATGAGGCAGGGTATGGTCAAACACAAACCTACTTCGACCACACCGCCACTTGGCATCAGGTGAACTGTAGTCAAACACCTCGACGATCAAACAAAAATAAATGAGAAAACAGCCTTTGTAGCAATGATAGCTCAGTGGTTAGCGCGGTCGGTTCGCATGCCGATGGCCGTGGGTTCAAACCCCAACAATCAGCTTGAGCTGCCGGTGACGGAAAACGTCGCGAGGAAACCATAGCATGGTGGTAGCGTACTCTCTAGTACTCGGCTGGCTAGCTACCACACGAGAGTTGAATATCTGCCGCCAATCATCTAACGGTGTGTTCCGGTAGCCTCACTTGAGAGCCAGTTTCATTCCAGGCTAGGTGTGCTTTACCATCTTCGACCACACCTTCACTTAACATCAGTTGAGCTGTGGTCAAACACCTAGCCTGTCAATCATAAAAAAACAGCCTTTGCTTTCAGATATCGGATCTCTTCGGAAACCGACTGTTGCTAACGCGATCTGTACCGGAGCCCCTGGAGCCCCTGGAGCGCCGCAAGCGTTGTCACAATTAGCGTCATCTCAAGGGCAACAACCGACAACACAGAAATTATGCTAAACGACGCCGCACACAAACACAAAGTGTGGGAATAAAGATACTCACATACGGAATATGGCAGCCATTTGTTTAACTGCTAGTCGCCGTTCGCGCTGACGTGTTTAACTCTACTACACAAAAAAAGGGTTATTGTTTTGGCATCATTACTTGTTTCAAATTGACAGGTATTATAACGTTAAAACTAAATATGGGACCAATGATATCAAGCTTTCAATTCCAAAACACTTTCTAGCGATAATAGCTGTGGTTAGCGTGGTCAGTTCAAATCTTAACAATGATAATTGATTGATTCAAGCGATACCTTGCGGAAGTTCATCCTGAATATTTAAGGTATATATTTATTTTATTTCCGCTTAACACTCGTTTCAGTAACAACAGTAACTTAATTAAGTCCTCATTCCTAACAATGAGCTTGAGCTGCAGGTGAAAGAAAACATCATGAAGAAACCATAGCATGGTGGTAGGGTGCTGGAAAGTACTCGGCTGCCTAGCTACCCTAACATTTTACTTGGTGGTAGGTCTCCTTAGCAGGTGTTCGTCTGAGTAGGTACCACCGCCAACATACAGTCGCCAAAATAGTAGTGTGTAAACATTACTGTGTTCCGGATTGAAGGGTATTGCAGCAACATTACTGGGCAGTTGAACCACCCATCTAGTCTCAAAGTAATGAGCGCCAAAGCAGCGATGCCCTGGACTCTGTTTTGTTACTCAAAGTTCTGTGTATCGCTGCAACGGTATAGTGCACAGAAATCTTTTTCAGTCTTTGTATGTTACCGGCAGTGCAGTACTTTAGGTGAGATAATGGGAGACAATATTGCACATATCAAAAAGATTTGCGCAAACTGTAAATGGTACATTTCTTACTCTCAGAAGAACATCATCACCATCACCATTAAGCACCTAACGGTGTGTTCCGGCAACCTCACTTGAGAGTCAGTTCCATTCCAGGCTAGGTGTGCTTTACTATCCTCGACCACACCGTCACATAACATCAAATGAGCTGTGGTCAAACACTTAGCTTGTCAATGATAAAAAGAAGCGCTTCAAAAAGATCTGTGATCAACCGAGTCCGTGGAGAGGGCGACTTAAGGTCATCTACGCCGTCGCGTCGTATAAGGCAAGCCCAGGTAGTTACAGAATGAATGCCTTTAATGTATGAATAATATGAACTTCTGAATGTCGTCTAAAGGAAAATGCCGTGAGAAACTGTCACGCCTGAGGGGGCTTAACATTGTTGTTAATAAAATGGTAGATTGGGGTTTAAGCAATTATAGGTAGCGCCTGAAGACAAGAAGTTGAGTTTGTACTTTATTTAACTTTCATACGCGATGAGCCGCATCCCATTTTGTTTGAAATAGCCGTTAAAGTATGAAATAGCCGTTTCGTAGTGATTTATTATTAAATTTATGTAGGATATATAATGTTTAATCAAAGTCAATCAGAATCACCTGCGTTGCCTACACATTAATTTTTTTTGTTGTTGGCAAGCTAGGTGTTTGACCACAGCTCACCTGATGTTAAGTGAAGGTGTGATCGAAGATGGTAAAGCACACCTAGCCTGGAATGGAACTGGCTCTCGAGTGACGCTGCCGGAATACACCATTAGATGCTTGGCGGCAGATTTTCAACTCTCGTGTGGTAGCTAGCCAGCTGAGTACTACCACCTAGAAGTGGAAGTACCCTACCACCATGCAATGGTTTCCTCACGATATTTTCCTTCACCGGCAGCTCAAGCTCACACGGCCATCGGCATGCGAACCGACCGCGCTAACCACTGAGCTATCATCGCTACAAATTCTTTACTATTCAGGGATAAACAATGTACAAGAAAGAGAACATGAAGCATATTTTTCAGAATAAATAAACGCAGAATGGTCCCAGCGAGCTGGCTAACTTTCAGACGAGAGTTGTTTCGCTCCGCCGCGCACAGATGTCGCCAGTTGTCGCTCGCTCGGCTGAGGCCGGAGTTGTCCGGTAACGTTACATACAGACTCACGCTGCGCCGGACACATCTGAATATTATTAAATTCTCCAGAGTTAATTTTATGCACACATTTTCATTTCGATGTCGTGCGTAAATCGAGATAAATATTTTAATACCAAGGTTTACATTGAAATTGAATTTTAGTTTCATCAAAAAGTTTCTTTTAAAAACAAAAAAAGATACATAACTAATTTATACAAATACAATGTTTGAAAAAATTCAAAATTTCAATAATGTATGTCATTATAATATGAGCTTTAAAACACTGATTACATGTCAATTAATAAAAAGAAAAATGTCAAAATAAGGTATGTCAATATACAAACATGTCAACGTAGAAAAAAAATTGTCAATATAATAAAATGGCATGACAAAAAAACATAATTACTTACAAGTAATTTGATGAGCTTTAAGTTTGAAATACTCGTCAATGTCATAAAACAGGGTCACACTAAGGGTTACATGTTTTGCTACAACTCGCCTGATGTTAAAAGTAGTAGTGTAGCCAGCCGAGTACTCGAAAGTACCCTACCACCACGCTAGGGTTTCCTCACGATGTTTTCCTTCACTGAAATCTTGACCTTAACGTTGGGGGTTAAACCCATGCCTTTCTGCGTGTTAACTGACGCACTAACCACTAAGCTATCATCGTTACAAAACACTACATTGAAGTCGAGTTTGACGCTTTCACACGATTTTTTTCATTTAAAATAAGATTGCGTTTAACTTTGACGACACCTTGTTTGATGGTAAGTAGCTGGTAGTAGCTAGCCGAGTGCAGACTAGAGAGTACCATACTCATGTACAAATCAAATATTTATTATAATTTGCGACAACATTCCAAAACTTCAAACATGGCCAATGACAAAAACCTTTACTGTTTATACTAAAATTGACCCAAAACAACGACTAGTAGCCAAAAAAGAAAAAAAAAGAAAAAGTATAATGACGCGATGTTTTCACATTCCCGCCAAACTATATCAGCTGTTCGTTGTGTACTGCGTAACGTTGGCTTCGCACTAATGTGACAGTTGTGCATCTGACAGCTGTCACGCGGCTGTCAGGTCTAACGAGAGGGGAACAATTTACGCGCTCCCCGCGGCGCTACTATGTTGTCTGTGAAACGTGCCAACAAAATTAAATAATGTAATACGAATTGTACCTCGCAAAATATCCAGAAAATACTTTTGGACGAAGCAGATTACTTTAAGAGCTTAAAGTATTTCCGTTATGCCCGTGGCCTGACGACAAAATGTTCACTCATCAGAGCATAACCAACTAATGACTAAATGTTCCAGCACTTACCCTGTTACCGTTTCCGTTTTCGACGTAACAGCAAATGAAAGTGTACTTATAAAACCTGTACAAAAAGAAGATTGCGATGGGATGCAATGCGATGAAAGTAGGATTTTTTTTTAGGTCTAAACATTCCTTTACTATCTCCATTTAAGAAACAAATAAATTTCTAGTTTTGACGTGGCTGTCGTGTCTTTTTCAAGGTTCCGTACCCGAAGGGTAAAACGGGGCCCTATTATTAAGACTCCACTGTCCGTCCGTTTGTCTGTCTGTCCGTCTGTCAGCAGGCCGTATCTCATGAGCGGTGATAGTTAGACAGTTGAAATTTTCATAGATTAATTTATGTTGCCGCTATAACAGCAAATACTAAAAAACAGAATTAAGAGGGGCTCCCATAGAGCACTATCATGTGGTGACTAAATGTTTTAGCACGTACCCTGTAACTGTTTCCGTTACAGGGTATGGTACTTATGTTTTGGATTAACATCTAGGGGGTAAAAGCTAGTTTATATCTCAGAAAAATCGAGTAATCCCGCGCGTCGCAGTTTACCCACTACTTTACAATAAAACTGCGAAATAGGATTCAGCTGACCGTAGCTCCAACTCTATTGGTTTAACGATCTGTCTAGATTTAGAATGTAACTAGATGCCGCGTATAAAGTATCCCCGCGCGGCGCCGCCGCCGCGCCGGCGGAGCGAGACCGCGGCTAAATGGCTCACAAAGTCACAACCGATTACGTTTGTCATGTTGTTGCATTGTATCAAACGCGAGCTGTCAAAAAACTGTCATGGCGGAAACTGGCGGGAAATTCACGTCGGAACAAAAAACGGGGCAAGCGTCGGTCGCGCGAACTCGAGGTTCCGTATTGTCACGTAAATTGTATACCAGAAAAGCGCTTTCATTTAAGTTTGGAAATTTATAAAATAAGGCTTAAATATGTTTAGTCATTATTATTTAAATTCAAATGGAGTTGGCCTCTTCCGTTTATTTTAAACTAGCCGCGCCCCGCGATGTTACGCACTACATGTTTTCGGGATAAATTGTAGCCTATGTGTTAATCAGGTATCTATCTCAGCTACCTCCACACCAAATTTCATTCCAACCCGTTCAGTAGTTTTTGCGTGAACGAGTAACAAACATCCGTCCATCCCTCCATCCAAACTTTCACATTTATAATACTAGCTGCGCCCCGCGGTGTTACCCGATACACGTTTTCGGGATAAAAAGTAGCCTATGTGCTAATCCAGGGTGTCAGCTATCTCCAAAGCAAATTTCATCTAAATCCGTTGAGTAGTTTTTGCGTGAAAGAGTAACAAACAAACATCCATCCATCCAAATTTTTACATTTGTAATATTAGTGGAATAGACGACTTAGACTTAGCAAAACGTTTCCTTAGGCGCTTTCGGGTCCGGAACCCTACAAAACGTGCGATGTCAGAACTATTACATGCATTGTTGTTTTTGTATTTGCTATTTGACGAGAACATCCAGCAGCTTCTTACTGAAAGTTATTTAGTAGGCTGAGTGACCAGCCCTATTGTCAAAGTTAATGTGCCGCCCAAAGCCTCTGATACGACTTGTATGTTGTTATTATAGAAATGTAGAAACAAACGTAACCTACAATTCAACGTGTTATGCGACTCACGGTAGCGCTCAGAAAGAAATGTTATTGAAAGGCAAGCTACATCACGAGCAGTACCTACTAATTACTTACTCATCATCATCATCAGCCTAGCATACTCCACCGCTGGACGTAGGTCGCCGACAGCCCGTTCTTCGGCTTTTTGTTTCTAGCCCCTACCAGCTGTCTTACGTATCGTCACTTCATCTAGTCTCATGGCGTCCTATACTACGTTTGCCGATTCAAATTCGATTGCGAATTTCTTACATTATCGTCTACTTTATTATCGGCTCTGGGAAACGGAATTTCTTGTCCAGTGTCCGGAACCGACCCCGCTAACCACTGAGCTATCATCGCTACGAAAGTTGAAGCACATTACCTACTTTGTGTCGCGCAGTCGGGTAAGTAGGAAAGTAATAAATAAATATCGCAGGGCATTACACACAACGCCATCTGGCCCCAAACTAAGCAAAGCTTGTGTGATGGAAGTCAGATAACTGATAGAATACATAAATACTTATTTTTTTGTTGTAAATACATACTTATAATACATACAGAACACCCAGACACAGAACAAACATTTGTTAATTCACAAAATGTTTGCCCTGAGTGGGAATGGAACCCACGCCCTACAGCTCTCAAGGCAGATAAACACTACCAATGAGCCAACGGGGCTGTCAAGTAATTCGAGCGCCCGAGAGTCGAGACCACTAATTGACAAAGATTTAAAGCTCACTCGAGGGTCCGAAGGTCAAAAGATCAAAGTGATGATTTTGATAAGAGCCGCCGTCTCGTTACATTATCTGAATAACGGCAGCGCTCATTCCTAAACATTACTCCGAAGAAGGCTATTCGTAAAATGACGAAAACTTTATTTGTTTTTGGGGTTCCCTGGTACGACAAGGAACCCTCATAATTTCGTATTGGGCACCTACTTCTCCGTTTAAAATAATAAATTAACATTTATTGAATTACTTGCGAGCAATTTTGTACATTATAATTTTGGTAGCAGTTCAAATCTTAGTCACAGCCAAAGTTACACAAAACATGTCTACTTGGAGCCGTATTTGTCTCAATTATAAAAAACGTGATTTTATATTTCAGAAGAGGTTTTACTTTTTAACCCCCTATGGAAAAACGACGGGGTGTTATAAGTTTGACGGATCTCTCTCCAGAGAGTCTCTCTCTACACAGAAAGAGAGAGCTCTCTCTGTGTGTGTCTGTGGCATTGTAGCTCCCGAAAGGATCATCATCATCTGGGGGTCTTCCTCCTGTCCCATTGTCGGGGAGGTGGGGCATCGGTCACGAGCATCGGGAACGGATGAATCGCTTTTGATTTTGTTTGAAAGGTGAATTAGTCGGGAGTGCTCTTAGCTATGTTTGATGAAAATCGGTCCAAGATGGCCGCCGCCACAAAATGGCGGATTACATATTTTTCACAACTCCCTCAATATGGGTATCGAATGAAAGGGCTTGACTAGTAGAATACTATACATAACTATACACTATGGTGTCAGGGTTTTTTTTAGAATATACTTTACAGTGAGGTTAGCGAAGCGATGCCGCTTTTTAGGCTGTCCAGTCCAGTCAGTAGGGATAAAAGTTGGTGTACAGTTTGTACTATGATGAAAAGTTCTCGAGGAGTGAGGAGTACTCTCTCGGACCGCCCTCTTGGATGAAAGGCTGTTGATCTTACGACTAAAAACGTTTAATACAAACTTGAAGAGAACAAAATTTAACACCTTTTTTTGTTACAGATTTATTTGTAAGACATGTCTCGAGTTACAGCAACGTGAAAATAAAAATTTGTTTAGAAAATTGTCAGTTTTCAACCAATTGTTTGTGAAGCGGGACGACGTCGTGTCGCTGCCTCTAAACGCGTGTGGAAACGGGATGTGTTCAGCTGCTCCTTTATGTTTCAAACTGTTCGCAGAATATAGACTTGCAGCAATTTTCCCTGCTTTGCGAAAGTATATTTTGCTTTAGGATGGCGCTAACGCTGTTTGATAGATAGATAGAACAAAATCCTCACTAACTGGACTAGTCAGATAGTAGAGTGGGCAGAGGGGAAGTAGGTCATGCAGATCTATGTGCACTTCTCATAGTGTATAAGGTGTTTGTGTGTGTTAAACGAAATATTATATACCTTAAATAAATACCTTACTCTCGTGTGCCCAGTCCTTACATTTTTAAATTGATGGCGCATATAAAAGGCTAGGAACAGAATATATTTCAAAAAATTCAACCGAAACCTTTTCCACAGATTCAATAAAAAAAGTTTTAATTGCTCGACGGAAAACACCGCCGAAGTTGGCAAAATCGCATTCGACGGCATTAATCTCTGACGAGTGACATACGAGAAAAAAAACAATGGCACAGAATAAAAAACATCGGCGAACGCGACCGTAGACGTGATTAGGTGGTTCACTCGTGAATGCTGGCAACCCTGGCTGGCTTGCGTGATGCCCGAAAACACTCCGAAATCGACCTTTTTGCTTCCCGATAAGAGTTTTTGGAAAAAGGTTTAAAGCATAATACGACTGGTTTTCGAGAATAAAAATATTGAGGGTGATTTTTTAGGGTTCCGTACACGAAAGCAGAGAAACAGAAACTACTTTGTAATGGACCTTACTTCGCACTGACATCTATGGACACCCCTAGGGATGTTGTCGATGTGTTGTCAGTACACATAAATGGTTTTTTTGTTATGATTCATTTGCTGTTTTACTTGGTGGTAGATCTCCTTAGCAGGAGGTCGCCTAGGTAGGTACCCCCGCAGTACCAAGCAGTAGTGTGTAAACATTAGATAGATAGATCTCTTTATTGTGCATACCATAAACAGAAAAAATTACAGAGAACAAAAAACCTTATAAGCTAGTGTTCCAAGTGGCGGCCTTATCGCTAAGACCCTTATTGTGTTCCAGGTTGAAGGTAAACAGCTAGCGACATTACTGGACTATAGAGACTAACTCATCAAAAGTCTGAAAGTAATGTTTTTTTTAATGATCGCCAAAACAGCGATGCCCTGGACTTTTGTTACTCAAAATTCTGTGTCGCTGCAATGGTCATGAATATGCGTCACCTCTTACCATCAGGAGAGCGTCTCGTTCGTCTCATTACTTTTACATATAAAAAATACTCCGAACCTTCGCAGGGAAGACATTCCACATGAAACACAATACCTATTTTGTAACTGATTGTCTGTTTGTTGTTTTTGTGTGTTCTGTGGTGTTACATATATATAATAAAAAAAAAACATTATTTTTTTAAAAGGTTGACAGGCTAGGTGTTTGTCCACAGCTCACCTGATGTTAAGTGACGGTGTGGTTTCTTTCTTTCGTTATATAGAACATTATTCTGGGTGTTCTGTATGTATTATAAGTATGTATTTACAAAAAAAAAAGTATTTATGTATTCTATCAGTTATCTGACTTCCATCACACAAGCTCTGCTTAGCTTGGGGCCAGATGGCGCTGTTCGTAATGTCCTACGATATTTATTTTTATTCTTGGCTTCGGAACCCTCGGCGCGTGATTCGTGCGCGCATTTGACAAGTTTTTTTTTGAGTATTTTGTTCACGAAAAATGGTTGGTTTTCTCACTGTGCAGCGCGGATTATATTTTGCACGTTTTGATATTGTGTCCTGAAACGGTTTGGGAGCGCGACCCGCGCGGCCGCCGCGCGCTACCCGACGATGTTTTACATAAAGATATATCTGGACTTTGTTTTCGCGCGAGTTATGTTATCAATAGATATTTCTTTCACAGGTTTATTTTGAATTTCATATTTTGTTATTGACTAAATACTTTTTAAGCCAAAAACTAAGCAAAGCTAAGAACCAGATAACTGATGGAATACTTTTACACTTTTTTTTTGTAAATACATACAGAACACCAAGACTCAGAGCAAACAATTATGCTCGTCACACAAATGTTTGTTCTGAGTGGGAGTCGAACCCACGTCCACCACGTCCAGCTCTCGAACCAGATACGTTGCCAAATTTGTTTTCATTATTGTTTCCATCTACTAAGTTACAAAATAATTATAAAAATTATCGATAATTTAGCGGCGCTGGTCATAATGAAAATATTTTTAAACTTTTTTAATCTTTGACAAGCTAGGCGTTTTAGTCAACATAGAAAGTGTGGTATTTCTTTTCAATGACAGTTACATCCTAAAACGACAAAGGAACGTTTACTCGGCGATTTGTACCGGGTTATAAGCGTAGGGTATACTAAGCCGAAAGGTGATCATTGTAAAGGCAATTAACCAAGCTCTACCGCCAAGCATCTAACGATGTGTTCCGGCAGCCTCACTTGAGAGCCAGTTCCATTCCAGGGTAGGTGTGCTTTACCATCTTCGACCACACCTTTACTTAACATCAGGTGAGCTGTGGTCAAACACCAAGCCATAAAAAAAAATTAACAAGTGGCACAACTCTGAGTTTTTGAAAAATCACAAGTCTTAATAATCCCTTTGGGTACGGAACCCTAAAGAACAGGTCACAGTATGGTCCCACGGCATCACTCTATATGACTATGGCATATTGCCTTGGCTCTGATTGCAGACATTTAGTGGAGTCTCCTTATCTGCGAGTAAGGCCGCTATAACCTGCTTCGTATAAAACACTGCGAGCAAGGAGTCGTCGTTCGTTCGCATTCATGACGCTCTCAAATCTCACATTCATTCATTCGTTCGCTGATTTCAGCGCAAATCCCGCCAATAAATGTATGCTTACATAAATGTATGCTTACACGAGCAAAGCCCCGGGCCATCCATTTAGCGATATCTTAGATTACTTCTGTCGTCAGAGGACATCTTATTAAATAAAGTGTCGTCATTTCGTCGATCCGCCATTTTGTTTTACGGCGCCATTTTGTGAGGAGTGAATTTTGGCGCGAACGATGGTCGTTACTGTTCGGTCGGTGGCAGAGTGCGTACAGTAGACAACCTATATAGAATACCATTTGCAACGTCATTAATTTTAATTGTATACCGTCTTACATGGACAGGAGGTAGTGTCTTACAGGGCTCTTGAGAGTAACTATTGATGTCTTCAAGTAATGAGCGCCAAAGCAGCGATGCCATGGAATCAAAGTTCTGTGTATCGCTGGAACGGTCATGGACAGACGTTATCTCTTACCATCTAGTACGTCTTATACGTCTCATTACGTTCACAGAAATAATATACAAATTTAAAATTAAAAAAAAAAATTACTCCATGACCCTTAGGCCAACTAAACGCACCGCTCTAACAAAACAGCGAGGTTTCGGAGTCAACGAAAATATCTTCAATGACTCAATTTTTAGACATTTGTTGATTTTTTAAAACCGCTCGATCGATTTCGATAAAATTTATATGGGACCACCTCTAAAGTATGATCTACCAAGCAAAAAAATAATCATCAAAATCGATTCATAATTACGTAAAATATATACAAAAATAACATACAGTCGAATTGAGACTTTTTTTGAGTCAGTTAAAAAAGAGTATAGGAAACCACTGCACGAGCACGGCTGCACGGCTGCACGGCTGCACGGCTGCACGGCTGCACGGCTGCTCGGTGCTAATGTTGTGTCTGAAAGTGCCCGCGCAATATCAGGTATCTACAGAATGGTAGGTCAATGTTAAGTTCGTTTCAGCGAGGGTTTAGTGTTAAAAGTTAGTGAGCCAGTTAAATTAAGTGCGTATAATAAAACTACGTGTAGTTTTTTATATTATTGCGCGGCGGCGCGCGGCCTCCGTTCGGCACAGCGTTGTTTTGGGATTCCGAGACTATTTTAGGGTAAAATCATTTTGTCATGTCTTACACCCGAATTGCTTTTGATTACATATTATAATCTCACTAATATTATAAATGTGAAATTTTGGATGGATGGATGTTTGTTACTCTTTCACACGAAAACTACTGAACGGAAAACTACCTTGTAGCGATGATAGCTCAGTGGTTAGCGCGGTAGGTTCGCATGCCGAAGGGCGTGGGTTCAAACCCCAAACAATGAGCTTGAGCTGCCGGTGAAGGAAAACATCGTGAGGAAACCATAGCATGGTGGTAGCGTACTCTCTAGTACTCGGCTGGCTAGCTACCACCCTCAAGTTGAAAATCTGCCGCCAAGCATCTAACGGTGTGTTCCGGCAGCCTCACTTGAGAGCCAGTTCCATTCCAGACTAGGTGTGCTTTACCATCTTCGACCACACCTTCACTTAACATCAGGTGAGCTGTGGTCAAACAACTAGCCTGTCAACCATAAAAAAAACGGATTTGGATGAAATTTTGTATAGAGGTAGCTGAGACACTGTATTCACATACAGGCTACTTTTTATCCCGAAAACATGTAGCGGGTAACACCGCGGAGCGCAACTAGTAACTTTATATTTGTTTATAGCTGTATGGGTGTGACACTAGGGCTGGTCACAGCTATAGCCACGTGCAGAACAGTGTTTTCCTAGAGAGAAGCGCGTGCCTCCGCCGACGGGCGTGAGTCACTCCACATCACGTTAGCCAAGCGCAGTTACTGAGTCATGCATATAAACATTCACATTACTCAACGATGGCCTAATCGCTAAAAGCAATCTCTTCCAGAATCTTTTTCTCTTTTTTCTTTTCTTTGTTTTTGTTGCAATAAATTTTAAATTTACTTATTTTAATTAATTACATTTAAAACTAAATATTCTGTGAATAGTTAAAGCGTCAACTGTCAGCGTTATTAGTATCGAGCAAGAAGCGGTAAAAAAAATCAAGTGTGTTGTATGGGAGCCCCCCTTAAATATTTATTTTATTTTATTTTTAGTATTTGTTGTTATAGCGGCAATAGAAATACATCATCTGTGAAAATTTCAACTGTTTAGCTATCACCGATCTTGAGATACAGCCTGGTCACAGACGGACGGACGGAAGGACGGACAGCGAAGTCTACCCTACAGCGAAGTACGGAACCCTAAAACAGCGAAGGTTCGTTTTTCGTATAATTTAAAAATTTTAACGGTTTTTGTTTAGTATAGCAGCACATCGATGTTTTTTGCATCCGATTGTTCCAATAATGCGTCAGGCCACGCCTCATCCTGCCACACAATGAGCTGCACAAATATTATCCTTAGAAATACTTTGTCACAGTTTCAACTTCATACGTTTTCCGTTGATTTTTCTTATTAAAATATAGTTAGTTAAATGTGACAGGGTACTAAAACGCTCGTCATAAAACGTAATTGCAGGAGATTGTATGTAGGGTAATTGAGCATTTTGTTTGCGTTCGACGACCTTTATGGCTCAGTGTCTTGCTTGTTGGGGTCATGGGTTCGATTCCCTGCAAAGATGTTGAAAGTGTATTGGAGCATGTATCATGTTTGTGATCATCAGAAAAGGGGGGAAAATTGGAAAACCAAGGTCAAAACGGCGGAATGGAAACCTACCTTTGCTTAAAAAATTACTAATATTATAAATGTGAAAGTTCGTATGTATATATTTGTTACATCTGTTTCGGCTTAAAACACAACAAAACTTTAAATACATTATGTTTTTTCTAATGTTTATGTTTTAAAAATATACGGACAGAATTGAGAACCTTCCTTCTTTTTGGAGTCGGTTATAAATAGTAATGTTTAGTCATTAACTAGCGAATTACACGCACTGGGGCATGGACTGGATTTGACCGTCATATACGTTATCCTAACTTGACTGACAAAAACACTTTATTTCATTAAACTCGAGACACTTGAAAATGGATAACATGACATTGGCAGAATGCACAAAGTGCGATGCCAAAGAAAAGGTAATTGAGGTTTCACCCGCGTAGTTCCCGTTCCCGTGGGAATACAGGGATAAAAAGTACCCTATGTCACCCGGGAATAGTGTAGCTTCCCAACGGCGAAAGAATTTCAGAAATCGGTCCAGTAGTTTCGGGTCCTATTCAAAACAAACAAACAAATATTTCCTCTTTATAATTCAGTATAGATAACATTTCTATCTAACCCTTATTAAAGTATCCTGAAACGGCCCTTTTCTTGAAGGCTCTTTGATTTGGAAAGGACGAGAGTACCCGCATACTTCCCTTTACCCTTAACATGCAACCCTTATCAATTTTTATATTACAGCGCTGGTACTAACTACGCATGCAACTGTGGTTTTCCCCATAGCCACTCTGCTGTATTCTGTGGCTAGTTCAGTACTACCTACGTGCTATTCTGCGGCTAGTTCAGTACTAGCTACGTGCTATTCTGTGGCTAGTTCAGTACTACCTACGTGCTATTCTGCGGCTAGTTCAGTACTAGCTACGTGCTATTCTGTGGCTAGTTCAGTACTACCTACGTGCTATTCTGCGGCTAGTTCAGTACTAGCTACGTGCTATTCTGTGGCTAGTTCAGTACTACCTACGTGCTATTCTGCGGCTAGTTCAGTACTAGCTACGTGCTATTCTGTGGCTAGTTCAGTACTACCTACGTGCTATTCTGCGGCTAGTTCAGTACTAGCTACGTGCTATTCTGTGGCTAGTTCAGTACTACCTACGTGCTATTCTGCGGCTAGTTCAGTACTAGCTACGTGCTATTCTGTGGCTAGTTCAGTACTACCTACGTGCTATTCTGCGGCTAGTTCAGTACTAGCTACGTGCTATTCTGTGGCTAGTTCAGTACTACCTACGTGCTATTCTGCGGCTAGTTCAGTACTAGCTACGTGCTATTCTGTGGCTAGTTCAGTACTACCTACGTGCTATTCTGCGGCTAGTTCAGTACTAGCTACGTGCTATTCTGTGGCTAGTTCAGTACTACCTACGTGCTATTCTGTGGCTAGTTCAGTACTACCTACGTGCTATTCTGCGGCTAGTTCAGTACTAGCTACGTGCTATTCTGTGGCTAGTTCAGTACTACCTACGTGCTATTCTGCGGCTAGTTCAGTACTAGCTACGTGCTATTCTGTGGCTAGTTCAGTACTACCTACGTGCTATTCTGCGGCTAGTTCAGTACTAGCTACGTGCTATTCTGTGGCTAGTTCAGTACTACCTACGTGCTATTCTGTGGCTAGTTCAGTACTACCTACGTGCTATTCTGCGGCTAGTTCAGTACTAGCTACGTGCTATTCTGTGGCTAGTTCAGTACTACCTACGTGCTATTCTGTGGCTAGTTCAGTACTACCTACGTGCTATTCTGCGGCTAGTTCAGTACTAGCTACGTGCTATTCTGTGGCTAGTTCAGTACTACCTACGTGCTATTCTGTGGCTAGTTCAGTACTACCTACGTGCTATTCTGCGGCTAGTTCAGTACTAGCTACGTGCTATTCTGTGGCTAGTTCAGTACTACCTACGTGCTATTCTGCGGCTAGTTCAGTACTAGCTACGTGCTATTCTGTGGCTAGTTCAGTACTACCTACGTGCTATTCTGCGGCTAGTTCAGTACTAGCTACGTGCTATTCTGTGGCTAGTTCAGTACTACCTACGTGCTATTCTGTGGCTAGTTCAGTACTACCTACGTGCTATTCTGCGGCTAGTTCAGTACTACCTACGTGCTATTCTGTGGCTAGTTCAGTACTACCTACGTGCTATTCTGTGGCTAGTTCAGTACTACCTACGTGCTATTCTGCGGCTAGTTCAGTACTAGCTACGTGCTATTCTGTGGCTAGTTCAGTACTACCTACGTGCTATTCTGTGGCTAGTTCAGTACTACCTACGTGCTATTCTGCGGCTAGTTCAGTACTAGCTACGTGCTATTCTGTGGCTAGTTCAGTACTACCTACGTGCTATTCTGTGGCTAGTTCAGTACTACCTACGTGCTATTCTGCGGCTAGTTCAGTACTAGCTACGTGCTATTCTGTGGCTAGTTCAGTACTAGCTACGTGCTATTCTGTGGCTAGTTCAGTACTACCTACGTGCTATTCTGTGGCTAGTTCAGTACTACCTACGTGCTATTCTGCGGCTAGTTCAGTACTAGCTACGTGCTATTCTGTGGCTAGTTCAGTACTACCTACGTGCTATTCTGTGGCTAGTTCAGTACTACCTACGTGCTATTCTGCGGCTAGTTCAGTACTAGCTACGTGCTATTCTGTGGCTAGTTCAGTACTAGCTACGTGCTATTCTGTGGCTAGTTCAGTACTACCTACGTGCTATTCTGTGGCTAGTTCAGTACTACCTACGTGCTATTCTGCGGCTAGTTCAGTACTACCTACGTGCTATTCTGCGGCCGAGGGTGAGCCCTTTCTTTTACATTTAGACAATGGAATGCAATTAAAGTGTCGCGCCCCGGGCCGGCCCGCGCTGGTTACATTGGCGCGGGGCCGGAGCCAGGCTGCCCTGGGGCGGACGAGTCGGCCCGGTTCATTCGGGAGGTTGTGGCTAGATTGCTTGTTCGATCTAAAATAGTAAATTTTGGGGAGTTTTGGCCGGAACGTGGAAGTGTTTTTTCGAGTGTTTATGTGTAGAAATAATGGTGTTTTGTTCATAAAGTACCGAATTACAAGCACCAGTGTGGGAAAGTTTTTTTTCTTTTTATGTTTGACAGGCTAGGCGTTTGACCACAGCTAACCTGATGTTAAGTGACGGTGTGGTCGAAGATGGTAAGTACACCTAGCCTGGAATGTAACTGGCTCTCAAGTGAGGCTGCCGGAACACACCGTTAGATGCTTGGCGGCAGATTTTTAACTTGAGGGTGGTCGCTAGCCAGCCGAGTACTAGAGAGTACGCTACCACCATGCTATGGTTTCCTTCACCGGCAGCTCAAGTTCATTGTTAGGGTTTGAACCCACGCCCTTCGGCATGCGAACCTACCGCGCTAACCACTGAGCTATCATCGTTACGAAAGTGGTATAATGTGGTGAAACTTGACCGAGACTGGACATTGACTATAACTATAGCTACGACGCAACTAATTTGACTTAAGAAACTTGTAAATATAAAATACTTGACACAAAATGCGACGCCAAAATTAAAGAAGAAAATAGTAAATTTATAATTTAAAAAAATGTGGGCTGTGTATCATTTATGTTGGTGTTATTAACAGCTGCCCTTTTGGGCGTACAATATTTACGCACGTTTTTGTATTCATAATATTATTATACGTTATCCTAACTTGACTGACAAAAACACTTTATTTCATTAAACTCGAGACACTTGAAAATGGATAACATGACATTGGCAGAATGCACAAAGTGCGATGCCAAAAAAAAGGTAATTGAGGTTTCACCCGCGTAGTTCCCGTTCCCGTGGGAATACAGGGATAAAAAGTACCCTATGTCACCCGGGGATAGTGTAGCTTCCCTCCCAACTGTAAAAGACATTTTGGAATCCAGCCAGTAGTTTTTGAGTTTATTTGTTACAAACATACAAATCTTTCCTCTTTATAATATTAGTGTAGATGTAGATCGCGTTTTGTAGCGGGTCTGAGAAGGAAAGGGGCGCTCCACCCCTCCCCACTCCCCCCTCCCCCTGAGTACATCCTCAAATCGGATATATCCGGATCGCGCCGGATTAAAAGTTTAATATACGCACAGGCGAGGAATAATTGTCTCTTTGGGAGCCGAGATACGCGGATGTACCACGCTGCAGTGTAGTGACTCGATTCAACTCGGGTATTGGTAGAGATACTCCTTTTTATTGACGAAATTTTGTACGATAAAATATCATTGAAATGTATATTTTTTTCATAGAAATATACCGAGTGGGTTACTCCGTACTGTGACCTTACGACATGTGTGTAGACAAGGGGTTTGCGAAGTGAGGGGCTGGCCTACATTTTTACTGAGGTTTTTTTTTTCATTTACATAATAATTTATATTTTGACATTTCTAATGATATAATGGGAATGACTCTTTGTTTTGTTACTCAAAGTTCTGTGTATCGCTGCGATGGTCATGAACAGGCGTTATCTCTTACCATCAAGCGAGCGTCTCGATCGTTTCATTCCTTTTACAGAAAAAAAAACCGCCCCAATGTTTACAAATAAAGTCTCAGAAACGCGACACTTCCGCGCTCCCGCCAAAACTCTAAAGTTAACTTTTCTCATTTCGAAATTAACTTTCACGAATCGAGGAGCCGTCACGTTCTCAAGCAGCTGTCAACAGCAAAATAAACGATGTAAACAAAAATATAAAACGTTGCCAAAAGCCAGAGAAACCTCGCGCCCAGTAAAGGCTTACGAGCTGCAATATTTAGATACGTTTGTAAACATGCGGAGCTAAATAAAAGCTTGTAAAATACAATTTCCGCAACAAAAAACCCTCTGAAGTCATGCTCCCACAAAAAATATCTCCATTTCAAATCTAACAAAGAAAAGCGACAATTTGCGACAATTCGCACGAAATCATAACAAAGGTTCCGCACTGTTCCCTTGGGGGGGCCTTTTGTGCCCGTAGGGGGGCCATTGTGCCCTGCGGGGGGCCCGGGGTCCCTCCATCTCGGCACAATGTTTCAAATGGAGATTGTGGTCACTTCATTAGGTTATTACGTTTGATAAAGTCTTCCAGAAAGCCACAGAGTAGAGGAAAGAGTACTCTCTACAAACGGTTACAGACTATATAGATAAGAAGCCAAATTATTAATGTTTCACCAGCTAGGTGGTTGACCATAGCACGTGATTAAAATGCGGCCGAGGATTAAATTAACTTTCTTTATTATTATTTATTCAAAGGTTTTTTTTTATTGCTGACAGGCTAGGTGTTTGACCACAGCTCACCTGATGTCGATGATGGTAAAGCACACCTAGCATGGAATGGAACTGGCTCTCAAGTGAGGCTTCCGGAACACACCGTTAGATGCTTGGCGGCAGATTTTCAACTCTCGTGTGGTAGCTAGCCAGCCGAGTACTAGAAAGTACCCTACCACCATGCTATGGTTTCCTCACGATGTTTTCCTTCACCGGCAGCTCAAGCTCATTGTTGGGGTTAGAACCCACGCCCTTCGGCATGCGAACCTACCGCGCTAACCACTGAGCTATCATCGCTACAAAACGTTAAAAATATGTTTCCGGAATATATTAGCCATTATTTTGATAGGCTTTTTTTAATGTAAAAGTAAAGAAGCGAACGAGACGCTCTCCTGATGGTAAGAGTTACCGCTCGACCATCGCAGCGACACACAGAACTCTGAGCAGCAAAACAAATGACTTTGGACTGTAATATATCCAAATTGAGAACCTCTTCCTATTTTTGCAGGGGATAAAATCAGCGCGATTTCATCTAGAGTATCGCAGTTGTGGATGAATCATCATTAGTGAATCATGGTAATGACATTCGCGGTCACAGGGTAACGCACGACGACTCAATTAGCGACTTGGTGTCTCCGGTGCATTCTCTCTCTCTCTCCCTCCTCACTATAGTAAAGTACGTGAATAAGTTTGCTCATACGGGGGACTAGCGATTTGTTGCGATGATAGATCAGTGGTTAGAACGATCGGATAGCACTCCGAGGGGCGTGGGATCAAATTGCAACACAGAGGGTAGCACTAGGGTAGCTACCGCACGACAGTTGAAAGTTGTTTTACTTGATGGTAAATCTCCTTAGCAGGAAGTCGTTTAGGTAGGTACCTCCGCAGTACTAGATTGCCGCTAAGCAGTAGTGTGTAAACATTCCTGTATTCCGGTTTGAAAGGTACTGCAGCGAAATAACTGGGCTGTTGAGTCTCAAAGCAATGAGCGCCATAGCAGCGATGCCCTGGACTTTGTTTTGTTACTCAAAGTTCTGTGTACTGCTACAATGGTCATGGACAGGCGTTGTCTTACCATCAGGAGAGCGTCTCGCTCGTCTCGTTACATTTACATTGAAAAAAATGTTTTCAATTTTAGTATAATTTTAATATAGCAATAGCACGTAGGGTGATTTCCCGCGAGTATTGCTACAGCGCTAACCACTTTCAGTTATTATGCTCGCCTACTCTCTCTGTATTGAGTTGATTTCAGTTAAGTATGAGTTAAAAATTAAATTTTCTCGAAACCAGTTGAGAGTCGGTCGCGACTCGACCAGAGAGACATCGCATCCACTCTCGACTAGAAAAAGGCTGATAATAATCAGCCTCATTCTTCTTCTTTTTAATTATTTGTAATAAACAAACAAACCTTCTAACTGGAACACAATCCGTCCTAAGGTTGCCTGGAAGAGATCGCTTTTAGCGATAAGGTCGCCACTTACACCTATATTTAAGTTTATTTCTTCTGTTTTCTGTATTTTAGTGTGAACAATAAAGCGTTATCAATCAAACACAGTTACACTGACACAGTTATCGAAACACACAATGTTTACACACTACTGCTTAGCGCTTCGCCTGAGACTAGTACCGGGTGCGAATGAAAATGGTTTTATGTTTTATTGTCATGCCAACAAAGCAGTTCTCAGTTCGTTTCCCATCCGTGCGGGCGAGGAATGGAACAAGCTGCCGGCTTCCTCGTTTCCTGATAGATGTAATCTGGATCTTTTCAGGTCGGAGTGCATAGGTATCTTCTAGGTCTGCGTGCTTCATCTTCGACCACATCGTCGCTTACCATCAGGCGAGTTGGTGGTCAAACGCGGACTTATCCGTATTTAAAAAAAAAAGCCACTATCACAGTTCAGACAAATTAAAGAAAATGTTGGTATAAATTAAGTGATGCCTAAAGTTTATAGGTATGAACCTCGTTCAATATCACACTATTTAAAAACATAATTATATTGAAATTAAACGTCGTCTTACAAATTTCTATCCCTCTCTGGTTAGTATAAAATTAAGTCTCTTGCTAACTAATATAGGACTGATATAGGCTGATGATGATGATGATGATGAAGTCTCTTGCAATTATGCGTATATAAGTTGAAACATTTATTTGTTACTAACTGCGCTAGTTCTATGTATCGCATCAAATTTCACCTAAATTAATCAAGCCAAGTCACATACATACAAACATGCAGGCAAACTTTCCCTTTTATAACATTGGTGTGATTATTCCCGTCAAACTTCGAGTTCCTTTGTGTTCCAGGCTTAGCTACGAATGTTCTCGAAGGAATGCAATAACCAAAGAATATCTATTTTCTTCAATATCTCCCCGACTTGATGTCAAGAAAGAAAATGCATGAATGTTTTGCCACTACAAAATACATTGCAGGTTTTGTTGTGATTCCACTGTGCACAAGCCCTATCATGCCAGCAATGGTTGGCGAAGTTTTCTATTCTTCGACGGAAAGCGGTCGATAAAATTTCACGTAGTGCGGGTATAAGAGTTTGTAGTTTTCTCAAGATAAAGTTTTGAATTCGCAAGTTTTTTGAATTGCGAACGTGGTCCGTTCGAATGTAGAATTCAAATCTGTGATTGGCGTCGCGGAAAAAGTTTCCGAACGTATGAAGTTCAAATCTATTCGAAGTTCTTTTCGTTTCATATTTTTACTTCTTTCTTTGTTTTGGCTTCGCACAAAAGAGATTTTTTGTACGGATATAAAAATCGAGCAGTGTGGTGGGATGGTGGCAACGAAAGCTTATTTAATTTACTGAATAAAAATTAATTAAAAACTTGCTTCTATATGAAATTTCGTATTTACTTGACGAGTTGTTTCGTCTGGCCAATCTGCTCGCAGAGTTATGTATGCCATGCTTACCATAAAACCTCACCATTCTTGCAAACTTCAGCTCTGCAGAGTAAGCGGAAGTGATTCAAGCTCGCAAGGTTTAACCTAAACCAACAAGAAACCCCATACATTGCAAGATAAATAAATCCTTGTAAAAATGGACTTTTACTAAGTACTTCATGCTCATTTTAATTTAATTATATTTTTTATACATTGTCGTGTTGCCATAGTATGAAATAGTATTTTTTTTTTTATTAAGACTTAGATATTAAGACTTGTGGTTATTTTAATTATTTTTTGTTTAATTCGTTTCTAATTTATGTCAAAATTAGCTCTAGAAATTAAGTAAAGTTACGGTTAAGTTTTTAATTATTAAATTGTTGTCAAAATCTTTTTCACTGCTGTAATTAAAAAGACTGTTAAGCGGAAATAAACTATATACATACCTTGAATATTATTTTTTATAAATTTTACATAAGGTATATTTAAAATCATTTTCTGGAGGGAAACAAGTAAAATCGCGCGTCGTAGTAGTTCTTATCTGCCCGTGTTGTGGTGGACGTTATCTGGACGGGTTCGGGCCGGTTTGAACTAGTTGAATCCAGTTCGGTGGCCGAATAAATCTTGTTTTTCCGCTTGCCAACCGAAATTCAGGGAAAGATATTGGTATTCCCGAATATCCGTCGAATTAAGCGGACAATAGCGGGCGGCGGCGGCGGCGGCGGCGGCTGGGTGCAGAGCTGGAAATCGGACCATTTTAGGAAACATGGGCAATGTATGGCAATGTGCGAAAAACCTTTAGTCGAATTTACGATACTAAAATACATAAAACATGGTTAGCGCCCCTCGCGGGCGGGCGTAAACGGCGTCCAAAAAGCTAGAAAGTCTAAAAAGGTAAAATTAAAGAAAAAAGCCAGTGGGTGTTCAGCGATGGATACAATCTGGGTGTATCTCCTAGGAAAGCGTGCTCCATCTTAGACCGTATCATCGCTTAACATCAGGCGAGATGGCGGTCGAACGCAAGCTTATCCATTATGTAAAAGAAAAAACTAGATTTGAAGACAAAACGCAAAACTTACTAAAAATTATTAAACTAATTAATTTTAATTGTAATTATTCAATGGACGTTGATTTATTTATGATGAGGAAAAACATCTTTAAGAATGCTATTTCAAAGCAACTTTTAGAACACACTAAAGCTAAATACGATATTACTGACACTAAAAAGAAAAAGTTGTCAAAGAAAATTTTGTAAAACTTTTATGAGGCTTACACACGTTGTGGATAAATTTAATGTTGTCTAAATTTTGAAATTATATTTATAGTATGTATGTATGTAATTCTTACAACTCCCCCCGCGCTGAGCGCGCTCGGGACCTTAACTTATGTTAGATAACATAAGAGAAAACTATATTTATTTTCAAAATTAGCAGATAGAAATAAAACAGCTTCCAAATAACTGTAGATATAAAGCAAAAAGGCTTTAATGTTGGCAACACTGGCGCGCACCCGCCAGCACAGAGTACCCCGTGTGTTGCCATGTTCGCGTGTAATTATCTCTGGAATTAATATTCCAAGCATGCGGTTAATAGAGTTGTGGCGTTTTGGGTTACTCACGTGTTCAACAAGTTTATTAACATTTCGGATGCTTATAAGTTAAATTATAATCACAGGTCGTAGTTTACATTCGCGAGGCATGAGGGCGCTCACAAGGGAAAACTAAAGCTACATATTTATGAGAAACCCCCCGCTTTTTTGTGGTAAGAGATAACGCCTGTCCATGACCATTGCAGCGATACACAGAACTTTGAGTAACAAAACAACGTCCAGGGCATCACTGCTATGGCGCTCATTACTTTGAGACTTTCGATGGTTAGTCTCAACAGCCCTTTTAACTGGAACACAGTAATGTTTTCACACTACTGCTTGGCGGCAGAATATCTGGTACTGCGGTGGTACCTACCTAGACGACCTCCTGCTAAGGAGATCTACCACCAAGTGACAGTAGTAGAAGTAATAATATAATTATGTTTGTTACTTTTATCTTGAATATAATAATATCCACATTAATATAGCTATAGCTCAGTGGTTGGTGCGGTCAGTTCACACGACACAAGACATGCGTTCAAACCTTGAGCTTGAGCCCGTGAAGGAAACCGGCTGGCTAGCTATCTTACTTGAGAGTCAATTCCATTTCAGTTTAGAAGTTTTCTGCGACCACACTGTCATTTAACATTCGCCGAGTTGTAGTCAAACACCTAGTTTGTCAACCATTTCAAACATTTTAAGAAATAGGGTGAAATCTCATAACAATGCCAGATACTTTGGCGGACATGTTTTTAAGTGAATATGTATCCAAATATGTATTATCTAGACTAAATTACATGGACGCGGTATACGGCCCGCGGCTTTTAGCTCGAACTCGGGCAGTTATTCAAAGGGTGCAGAACGCATGTGCCCGTTTCTGTTTCAATATTCCGTTAAGAGCCCACGTAACGCCATTTCTTAACAAACATTCCATTTTAAAAATGAGACACAGGCATAAGCTTCATTTAGCTTGCCTTCTTTTTAACGTTGTTAAGTATCAAGCACCCTCTTATCTGTATGCGAAGTTATCATGGGCTTCCAGTCGACGGCCTCTGGTTTCTCGTCAATGTGCAACGCAGCTGTTGACGCAACGTCATACTTCTGCAGCGTTCAGGGGGAGTTTCCGCTTCACGGCAGCTAAAATATGGAACAACATTCCTCCCCCGATCAGAAACCAGAATTACGTTAAGGGTTTCCGTAATAACCTTAAAAAATTCCTGATTGCTCATCAGAAGTCCCAGGAAGCCCTGATACATGAAACTAGTGCTATATAATGTTATCGCTAGTTTCATGAATCGGTTTCCCCTAGACAAGCGTGTTACATCCTAGATCGTATCTTCTCTTTTGGTAACAGGCGTGATGGTGGTCAAACGTGAGCCTGTTATTTTTGTTTTGTTATTTGTATGTTGATATTTTGAGAAGAGTTATTTGCAGAGTAGTTTGTTTGTTTGAATTTTTTATTTCGTTTTGTTTATTTGTTGTTGGTAATTTGTTATGTTTGTTTTGTTGTTTTGTTTGACCGACAAGGGCTCACCGGAAGACCAGCGCTGGTCATACTAATTAGTGTGACCAGTATTATGCTGAGGTGAGCCCCTATTTTGTAACTGTTTGTCTCTATTTGTTGTTATTTTTGTTTTCTTTTTGTATTGTTGCAAAATAAAATTATTTTCTTTCTTTCTTTCTTTCTTTCAAATAACAAAACAGCTAAAAGTATTACTCTTTCGAATTCTAGTACGTAATAAAATAAAAAAATGGAACGCACAAAAAAAAGGTTTTGAAATAATTAGTATTCATTGAAAGCTACATCTCTACTTCAGTCCACAATATACAAATAAAAACTAATTAAACTGGCCAAAACCAATCTCCACTAAAATATGCGGCCGATACAGATGTAACAAACATCCATCCATCCAACCATCCATCCAAACTTTCACATTTACTATTGTAACATCCCAATTTAACACAATCCTTTCTCTATAACAATAACAATATTTTTTTTTTAGTAGTTTTACAGGCTAGATGTATGACCACACCTAGCCTGGAATAGAACATCGAAATCGTATGGTCACTGGTAGTCTTAATTCAAAATGGTGACCAAATTCCGCCGATGCGTTGATGCTCATGTAAAGAACCCCCTTAAACCCACACCTGGGTCGCAAGTGTTGGCCGCTAAGGGTCCCCCGTCCCTGAAATACGACCATTTGCATGAAACGGAGTTTCGTCTCATTTTACTTGTATTCAATTTATTCTGTGGCATACTTGCCTCCCTTTCTAATTATCCCCGTAACGAGCCATTTATCTACCTCCTGTCTCCGAAACGCCTTTCCCCGGAGACAAAGCGTCCGCAATCGTTCGTTCCCTCAGTATTTTTTCCGCTAAATTTCACGCGACGAAAACATACTAATTACTTTGATGCTTAATTATCCATAGAGGAAAGTTTCTACGAAATCCGTCCACGACTTCGGAAGCTAAACGCCTGTCTTGGGGCCTTTAAATATTGCCTGCCCGGATTACTTCCTGTTGGGTGAAATCGTTGTCTTTTCGGATGTTTAATGCTAATACGAGGTTTGGAAATCGGAATGACTTATGGCAATTAGTCACTTGTTGGAGGTAACACGTACACACAAAGTACATGTGTACAAGAACAAGAGAAGATCACCAGGCGTGTACAACTTGGATGGGTGGCATTCAAAAAGCTCTACGACATTTTCTAGCCCAGCCATATTCCACAGCTTCTGAAGACTCGCCTCTTCAATCAGTGCATCCTGCCCACCATGACGTATGGCACTGAGACGTGGACGCTCACACGTGAGGCTGTGCACACAATAAGAGTTGCATAGAGACCCATGGAGAGGTCCATGCTCGGCACCAAACTCCAAGACAGAGTTCGCAATACCGATATCCATCAAAGAACGTAGGAAAGTTATGAATCTCCAGTGGAGCTGGGCAGGACACGTAGCTAGATCAAGTGATGACAGGTGGAGTAAGATTGCAACAGAGTTGTGGCTCAGGAAAGGTAAGCGAGGCGCTGGTCATCCAGCTGCAAGATGGGGCGAAGATATCGTCACCATCGCGGGTCGAACCTGGACCTAATTGGCACAGGACCGATGCAGGTGGCATAACAAGAGAGAGGCTCCAGTGGGATAAAGAAGGTCGTGGATGATGATGATGATGAACAAGTACATCATGTGATGAATGAAATACTCCCAAAATGGTGATTAAATGTAATGTAACCTTTGCAGTGAGTGGTACCCAGAATTTTGAGGAACAAAACAAAGTTCAAGGCATTGAATCGACCCTCATTAATCACGTTTAATTATATCGGAAACTTTAACTAGAGTTTCCGCCACATCTGGTTCCCTTCTTCGTGGAGACAAAGCTGAATACAACGCGCGCGGTCTCCATTGAGGACTGAACGTCCATTATGGGTCAATAAAGGACGCCGAGTCTTTGCAAATAAATTGGATTTGAGTAAAATAAGTTTGCTTTGGTTCATCAGCACCGTTCCGCGCATCCCCGTATATCTCTAGTGCCCACAACGTTGTATCTTCAAGGCTAGCTTCCTCTCCGTTTACCAATTTCTCAAAGAAAATGGCTGCCACAGAGTAAAATATTATCGGTGTAACGAGTGCGACCATAAATCAGCTGGCGAGTGAGATAGAGTTGATATACTGCGGCTGTGGCCGGGGACACTCGGCATTTAGTAGGATCTTACGTCGCTTCGACACTTCCAATGAAGTATAGCTTTGCACCGCGGGTTCACTCGCGTCTTCGAGGATAAATAGCCCGTGAATTGGTCCAGAGTATAAACATAAAAAAAGTCTCAGAGTAATGAGTGTCAAAGCAGCGATGCCCTGGACTTAGTTTTGCTAGTCAAAATTGTGTTTATCGCTGCAATGGTCATGGATATGCATTATCTCGTACCATTTCCCAATTTAAAACTAAGTTTTTGTACAAAAGCAATTTTATTTTGTATGCTGTAGATATGTACAAACAATTGGCATGATTTTTTAAATCATCTTGTCGTAGTCCCTTCTAGAACGCACCATTATTTGAGATCACGTTATCAAGGACGCGAGCTCAAGGTCACGCGGTCAAGGTCACACAATTAAAGCCGAGGACACGTTTTTGACGCGTCTTGCAAAATCCCGTGTAATTAAAATGCAATTTAAAAACTTCCAGGCAAAATTTAACATCTCTATTCTCTCCCCTCTGCAAAGATGTAAACTAGAGAGATCGTAAAACTACACCAATAGATCGCTACCATCTTATCTTTACACTCGGTTCAAATAGTAACTAAAATAATTCCTAAAGAGCTACCACTTTTTGTAGTGAAAGTGCGACAGTGGCACCCTCAGGCCGAGTTTCGCTTGCTGAGTTGGTCGCAGTACAAAAGTTCCAGCTAACGACTAGTCGGTCTCCAATTTACTGCGACTTTTATATTGCGGGCGTACTCGCTACCTGCGGGTAGGGGGACCACGACTTTTGGATGTCGAGATAAACCGATTTTTTATGTTTTACAAGTTAGATGTTTGACCACAGTTTTATTTATTAGACTCACTTTCCCATGTCCGATTGGACTCAAATTTGGTGTACATAGGACATAGTAAAATTTGCGTTTTGTGTTGTATCGATGATAGCCGTTTAGCGCGGTCGGTTCCATAGCATGGTGGTAGCGTATTTTCTAGTATGCCGCCAATTACCTATCGGTGTGTTCCAGCAGCCTCACTTCAAGCTCAGTTTCATTCCAGGCTAGGTGTACCTTACCATCTTCGACCACGCCATCACATAACATCAGGTGAGCTGTAGTCAAATACCTAACCTGTCAACAAAAAAAATATGAAATAGTTCATATATTTATTGTATATGGAAACTGACGTTTTGAGACACATTTTCGTGGTTTTACTGTGAGTACGTGATTAATCCCGTATATTAAAGCAAACATATATTTATAATTTGTTGTATTCTATTTATAAATATTTAGAGTTTGATTCCTGAATTATTTTAGCGCCGTGGTCCCTCTACTAGTCCACAAAAGGCTCCCTACATTTTTCCCTTTAAAACGCAACCATTTTATTGTCGCCTTTTTAGTGTCACTAAACCTAACTTTGTACCTAATGTGTACGCCTTGGATCCCGTCACTTCACACACAAAAACATGCCACACAAATTTCAACTTTACATCAAGGAACTACACTATAAAATAGCTAGGATAAATATTACAACATAGGTCGTTTTTCTTTTACGAAAAAATGTATTTCAGATTGAGAAAATTGTGATGCGAGATTGAGTTTTACAGTTGTTTAGATAAGATTGTTTTTCGTGTACAGTGCCGGGTCATATAAGGCTTTACGAGGTGCCGTGTCTAGGTGCCCTAATAATAGCGTAATGCGTAAAGTTTGACAGAATGAATATTTGTTATAAAGAAAAGCGATTAGGAGCAAATTGCCTCATTTTAATAATGTAGCCGCGGCGGCTGCGGGGCTTCCCCGCTCGCTTGCACTTCCGCGAACTGAAATCACTGATTATTATTATTGCTGAAAAACTTTTTTTTTTTTTGGTTGACAGGCTAGTTGTTTGACCACAGCTCACCTGATGTTAAGTGAAGGTGTGGTCGAAGATGGTAAAGCACACCTAGCCTGGAATGGAACTGGCTCTCAAGTGAGGCTACCGGAACACACCGTTAGATGCTTGGCGGCAGATTTCCAACTTGAGGGTGGTAGCTAGCCAGCCGAGTACTAGAAAGTACCCTACCACCATGCTATGGTTTCCTCACGATGTTTTCCTTCACCGGCAGCTCAAGCTCATTGTTTGGGGTTTGAACCCACGCCCTTCGGCATGCGAACCTACCGCGCTAACCACTGAGCTATCATCGCTACTTCTTGTTGGTAACGGTGAATGGCTACAAAGTTCAACTTTGAATAGTTTTTGGCGGGAGCACTTCATTTTTTACAAAGCTTTTCATATAGTGCCTACCCACCTGATGCTAAATGAAGGTGCGGTCGACGATAGACCACGCTTAGCTAGGAGATACATCGACTCGACTTGTGTTTTTTCGAATTCTCTTCCTCGGCTTTAGAGCAAGGCATCGTGCTCCGAGATCTGCATGGGGCAAGTTCCGAGGTCGGACTTCTGATGCATATGTCCAAAACTAAATGACCAATACCTACCACCGAGCGAAGCCTATATGCTGAGGGTGCGGAAATACTATATATCCATAAGACTTTTCATAATTAAATATAAAAGTGATAAATAAAAATAATGCACATGTACACACTCACACACGCACGCACTACACGAGCATGCACACACACACAAATATACATTTACATATAAATGTATGCAGGTTATTTTTCATGTAATTGTTTAGTTTTGTAGGTTTTCAATACTCGCCGCGCTTGGCAGGCGGGTTGGCGAGCGCAGTTGGGTAGAAGTCGCTGCTGCCCATCTTCCAGATTGCATCCCTTAGCCGACTCTTACGGCAACCACGGGTAGAGAGGGTGGGTGCAATTCTTACGCCGGCACCACCACGGCAGTGGGCAGGGTACATAGCACGCAGAACTGATGGCCGATGGGGCTGCAAAGTAGGACGTCCGCCCACAAGGTGGACACACGACCTAGTCAAGAAGCAGGAACGCGCTGGACCCGCGCCGCTTCCAACCGGTCTTTGTGGAAGACAATGGGAGAGGCCTATGTCCAGCAGTGGACGACTGGACGTCCTACGGCTGAAACGGTGAAGCATAAAACCTCCTTTCGGCTTAGTTTACTCCAAGTTTACATCCCTGCATTGCAGTACACATTAAATTAGTCCAGCTATTGAGATAAATATGGCAGCAGTGTCCGCGCTGCGTTGATACCTATAATTATTGTGCAAACTAACTGAGCTGCGAATACATTCTCGGATTTAAAGCACGTACCCTCCCCGCGCGCCCCGCGCTCCCCCGCCCACTTGCAGTTCGGATTGCATTTGCCGGGGATGCAAGTAAGGACATTTCCCACGTACGTTTGTTGGCAGATCTTCTTAGCAGGAAGTCGTCTAGGTAGGTACCACTACAGTACCAGATATTCTGCCGTGAAGCAGTAGTGTGTAAACATTTGCGTTCCGGTTTGAAGGGTACTGCAGCGACAGCTACTGTCTGGCTGTTGAGGCTAACCATGGAAAGATAATTGATTGATTCAGGCGTTACTTTGCGGAAGTTCATTTTGAATGTTTAAGGTATATATCTAGTTTATTTCCGCTTAACAGTCGTTCCAGTTCCAACAGTGATGAGGACTTAAATTGAACTAATTTGACACAGCTTTGATCAACCATCGAAAGTCTCATAGTAATGAGCGCCAAAGCAGCGATGCCCTGGATTTAGTTTAGTTACTCAAAGTTCTGCGTATCGCTGCAATGACCATGGCGTCGGGTTACCTCTTACCACCAGGACAGCGTCTTGTTCGTTTCATTACTTTTTACATAAACGCAAACAAAAATAACGCAATAGAATTCAAGCCAAATTTAGTCGGTAGCGTCCATACTGCCGCTTGTTTGCGTGTTTGTCGGTGTGTGTGTAATTAAATCAGCGCACATCGGCGACAACGTACGGATTTCATTATAATCGGATGATATAACGTGAACACACACAGTTTGGATTGAAAACTGTTCATAGCAGAAACTATTGAATTTATAAAGAAAAAACATATTTTAGTTCTGAGTTGTTATTATAAACTACTAGTTGCGCCCCGCGGTGTTACCCGCTACATGTTTTCGGGATAAAAGGTAGCGTATGTGTTAATCCAGGGTTTCAGCTAACTCCACACCAAATTTCATTCAAAGCCGTTCAGTAGTTTTTGCGTGAAAGAGAAACATACATTAATACAAAATGATATATCTTGAGGTGTTATAAGTATTTTTGGGGGACTAAGTCGGTGCAAGTAATTTTTGAAAGGAGGTCGTAAACAAGAAAAATCGAACACAGAGACTCCGCGGAACATATAACTGAAGTAATGTCTGAATAAAATAACTATTATAAGGAGCGCATCCACCGCACGAGCCAAACTTAATTTAGACATGTAACAAGCTTCTGCCTTGATTTTACTAAAACGCTAAGAAGATGTGATTTTGCGGAAATTAGAGAACTACTTGACTAAATTAGAGGACTATGACGCCACCGCGTGCGTTACGTACCAAAAATGGTGCGTAAGAGCTTGGGTATCAAGAGAGAGAGAGAAAGAAAGAGATTCCAGCTCTGGACGACCCGCTTCGACGTCGGCAGACGTTTACGTACACCATTGTGGGTACGTTCCTGATGCAGTGTACACTTTGTTTACAAATTTTAGATAGAATTTTTTGATTGTTTGTATATAGGCTCCGAAACCACTGGACCGATTTCAAAAATTCTTTCACCGTTGGGAAGCTACACTATCCCCGGGTGACATAAGCCGCTTTTTATCCCTGTATTCACACGGGAACGGGAACTACGCGGGGGAAACTGAGAGACGTCTGTTAGTTAATAACAAGAAGAACAGATAATCTCGCAGACTAAACACAGCGCAGCGTAGCTTCCGCTGCAGCCGGGCCGTCAGGCGACGCACTATTTCCGATTTATGTTCGAATGCCTCCCTTGTTTACCGGTTCAATTTGAATGTTCGGTTTTTGTTTATACCGGTTCGGGCGCCGCGGGGGCGTGGGGGGCATGGGGGGGCGGATTTATATCGGTTTTTATTGGACCATCATTTAAATACTATCTGGTCGGATAATAAGGTCCGGGGGCTTTGTGAGTTATAATTGCGTACCTGGGGGAGTTACGTTGGGCTCGGGTTCCAAGAATCCTGAGATGTTCTTCATTTCCTTTGAAGATAATAATACGATTCTGCTTTTGTTTTATTTTTAAATGTTACTTAAATAAATTGATTGATTCAGGCGTTACGGTGCGGAAGTTCATTATGAATTTTTGAGCTGTGTCTAATTAATTAAAGATGTAAGTCCTCATCACTGCTGGAACTGGAGCGACTGTTAAGCGGAAATAAACTAAATATAAACATTGAACATTCAATGTTACTTAATTCTTTTATATGACAAATTATGCTTAGTGTCCTTTCACACGGAAGCAGTAGTGTGTAAACATTACTGTGTTCCGGTTTGAAGGGTACTGCAGCGACATTACTGGGCTGTTGAGACTAACCATCGAAAGTCTCAAAGTAATGAGCGCCAAAGCAGTGATGCTCTGGACTTTGTTTTGTTACTCAAAGTTCTGGGTATCGCTGCAATGGTCATGGACAAACGTTATCTCTTACCATCAGGAGAGACTTTCAATCGTCTCACTACTTTTACAAAAAAACAAACATAGAAAGTATCTACAAATTTAAGCGAAATGTTTCTATTGATTTTTGTTAACATGACTAAGTCCGAGTTTGACCATCAATTCACTTGATGGTATGATGTGGTCGACGATGAAGCATGCAGATGACTTAAAAGATTCACTCTAAACTTGTACTATGGGAACCAGATAAAATACTCACATACCTTTTTTTGTAAATACAGACTTATAATATAAGACGCCTCGCGGTTTCACCCGCGTAGTTCCCGTTCCCATACGAATAGATACGGAGATAAAAAGTAGCCTATGACTCCCGGGGATAGTGTAGCTTCCCAACGGTTAAAGAATTTTTGAAATCAGTCCAGTAGTTTCGGAGCCTATTCAATACAAACAAACAAACAATCAAATCTTTTCTCTTTATAATAGAACAAATATATATCGTCACAAAGATATGTGTCCTGGTGGAAATCGAACCCACGCCCTGCAGCTCTTGAAGTAGATATTCTAGCTAACAGGGCAGTCTAGTCTACTGGACACAATTAATGAAAATGATTTTCCACAAAAGCAGCCACTGATCACTCTTGTTCTTCCTTGTTAACAAAACCCCTGCTGACCTCAATTGCTTTCATGCTCCGACATGATTCTTTCCAATCTGCATTTCCTTTGACGGTAATGATATTACTGACGTTTTTATTGAGAATCATCAGAAACCTCTCAGCCAGCAGATCAAAGGCAGCCGTCGCTAATGCAGGACCGCCGGTGCAAGGCACGAGAGGTAGCGACGAGCGACTCACCCTCAAATATAACCTTCTTATCCAAAAGTAATTACCACAATCGCAACGGTGCAAGCAAGCAATTAATTTCATTAAAATGTAGATTTTCTGTAGTAAGTTGTTGTGTGATAAATTATTCAAATAAAGTATAGCATGGCGGTAGCGCACTCTCTAGCACTCGGCTGGCACTGGCGGCCACACGAGAGTTGAGAATCTACCGCCAAGCGCCTAACGGTGTGTTCCGGCATTGCCATTCCAGGCTAGGTGTGTTTAACCATCTTCGACCACACCGTCACTTAACATCAGGTGAGCTGTGCTCAAACAACTGTTGGCAGGCTGTCAACAGTATAATATATATACTACAACGACATACATTATCGTTTGGATACATTTGTATACAAACTTACTTTTCTGCGCGTAATTATTTCACAAGGCTTTATTTTAATGTTATTACATAAATAGATATCGCAGGACATTACACACAGCGCCATCTAGCCCCAAACTAAGCAAAGCTTGTACTATGGAAGTCAGATAGCTGATAGAATACTTCAATTTTTTTTTGTAAATACATTCAGTACACCCAGACACAGAACAAACATTTGTTTATACCACAAAATGTTTGTACTGAATGGGATGAACCGACAGGGCTGTCAAATATTATGGAAAAAATTATAGTGTTATTACGCTATTTCCTCTCATTTGGTCCACAGAGCGTAGGTAAGAATTTACACAATTTTGAGGCGGTAATAAGGCACTTAACTGCCCTCTCCAGGCGACAGCCCGCCGGCGCCCGCGCCCGCGCCCGCGCCCGCCCGGGTGAGCCTCACGTCAGTTACAATTTTCTATTGTTTTCGGATATATCGGTCGATCAACGAAATTGGTGTTGAAATGAAAATAATAGGCGGTTTACAATCTTGCAATGGATACTGATGGTTTTGGCGCCAACGTTGTATGGATATATGCAGGATTTCAGTGACCTATAGCAATTCGAGGAAGCTTTTTATTTTCTGTAAACATTGGTGTATAGAAATAAGAAACGTTTTTAAACTAATTATATCAGCATGTTTTGCTTCAGAAACGAGGCCGCGCGCGTGTCGAGCTCCGTGTTGGTTCCTAGAAAAAGATCACTTGATTTTAGTTACCGAAGTCGACTCCGGCTTATTGATCGTGAGCCGTAAACACGAAACGAAAATTGTCTGAAAATTTGGTGCAAACATACTAAATGTTTAAACTGGATCCAGTAGAATAGAAAATTAAGACTAAAAAGTAATTTTGGTTTCTTACAAAATTTCGTAACTCAATTTATAGCATAAACATTAAAATACTAATAATTAACCTGAGATTAAAATGTAATTAATTTGACTAACTTTCCTCTTTCTTTATTGTTTAATTTCTTTATTACAAATAATATATAAATCAAGTTGACAAAGGTCACGGACCCGTGTCTGTGGAGCATATAAAAAAAAATACTTATAATTATTTTTTCTCAGCAATCTCTTTTTTTTGGAAAGATAGATTGATGAATGTTAAATAGATAGAGGCGGCCTTATCGCTAAGAGCGATCTCTTCCAGGCAACCACGAAATGAAACACGATAGATGATATTATAAGAAACAGACGGGAGACAGTTTTCCGAGAACGAGAAGGGTTTATAAAAAAATATACATTACTATTAATTATTATGATTATCAAATTTTAATGATTGTATTTTAACGATACTCACTGTATGATTTAATATGAATACTGAGGATTATAACTTGTATGTATATTTGAAGGTGTAACTGCTGAGTCGACTGGGACTGAATAATAAAAACATCTTGTAGCCACGGAACCCCAAAAACCAACTAACCGCACATAACGCCCTAACCCGTAAAAATCTCGACCCCATTAACTCTGTTCAAATCGATCCTCGCGAAGGGTCTGAGAGGCCCTAATCCAGCCCGGAAGGACGCAGGCCCCGGGGACCCTCAGTGGGCCCGGGTTGGGCTCGAGAGGCCTATATTGGCCCTAATGTGTAACTCGTCACGAGAAGTGTCGAGAATCTTCGCTCATAAAACGCAAGACAAAGGGCTTCGAATGTACGGGACGGCGTTCGGGCGGCGCGGCGGCGTGTCTGCAGCGTCCGCCCTGCATCCCCCCTGCGGAGCGCAGGCCTCTCCTCGCGCCGGCCCTGTGCCAATCTCGTCCAGGTTCGATCTACTTTTATTATGTCGTCTACCCAACGAGCTGGCGGACGACCGACGCTCTGGAGCATACTTAGTAGCGAACACTACTTAGCACGTAAATGAAAACCTTGAATGAAATGTGTTTGTTTCTTTTTCGTACATTGGTTATTATATTCACACCCTGGATAACAACAACTGGAAACCACGGAACAAACCACGCGGCGCAGCTAGATTCTTCTAAATTCTAAGTAATTTGAACATTTTGGCTTTCTATGCGGTAGTTGATTTTGAATAAGTTTCTAATATTTTTATAGCAATGACGTCACGAAGTAGGCTGAATGCGACTGTATGTCACGCTATGTAAAACAAAAAAGTATAAATAGCAGAGCATGTACTGAAAGTAGGCCCTATACAGCCTACTATGTGACGCCATCGCTATTAAAAGTTTGAAAATGTATTAAAAATCAACATACGCAGAGAAAGCTAAAATGTTCAAACTAGTTTCATAAAATAAACAATTTAGCAGAATGAAAGTTAACTTTATTTTAACTATTTTATTAAAATAACCCCACGTTATAGTTTACTCAGTATTAAACGCAAAAATAATGTACAGGATTGTAATGTTTATTTAAATGTTGGAAATGGTTTTGGAATCAGTAAAGTATTTTTTTTTCTTTACCGAATTTGATGAAAATAATTTAATTTAATACTGACAGATATTAATACATAACAACTCATTAATTAATAAAGAAATATCGCTAGACATTACACACAGCGCCATCTGGCCCCAAACTAAGCAAAGCTATGGAAATCAGATAACTGATAGAATACGTATGTAGTTTTTTTTTTGTAAATACATTTATATAAAAGTTGTTTCTAATTTCTCCCACTTCCCGTAATATTTTCTGTGGTAGTACATGAATCTCGCAAGTTGAAATACCTACTAGCCCTTTGAGTGCCCGTGTGTTTCCGCGGCGTGACAGATGGCATGTCGCCGCCAGGCGGCGCGGCTGTCGCTCCCGCACACATGCTGGTAATCCGTTACTTACATGCCGCCCGCTACTCATCCTAAAGCGTCAAGGGCAACGCTCATCTTACTATTAAATACGACAATAAATATGTAGACTTTAATGAGATTTGTTTGTATGTTTTTTTTACACACAGCGCCATCTGATCCCAAACTAAGCAAAGCTTGTGCTATAGAGGTCAGATAACTGATAGAATACATAAATAGTTTTTTTTTTTGTAAATATATACTTATAATACATACAGTACACCCAGACACAGAACAAACATTTGTTTATATCACAAAATGTTTGTCCTGGGTGGGAATCGAAGCCACGCCATTCAGCTCTTGGAGCAGACATACCACCAATGAACCAACAGGGCTGTTTTTGTTTTTATGTTTGTACATATTTGTTACAAAATAAAGTCTTTTTCTTTCGTTCCTCTTGGCAGCCGATTGTGGTTTTGACTCAATATAGGAGCCAAAGTTGAAAGTCGAAGTGGGAGTAACGGCCAAGCACTCGAGGCATCAAGCTGTGTATGGTCATGGGCACGCGTTATCTCTTACCATCAGGAGCGCGGCTCGGTCGTCTCATTACTTTTGCATAAAAAAGTAAGGTTTACATGGACTGGCGCGAGAGTTCAAACCGATCAATCATCGCTACAAAAAGGTTTTTTAATATTTATTTCTTCGCTCGCTATGGAAGCTGTGGAGATTAATCTCTATGTAATCATTCTGAGAAGTAACATCTGGGAGGGCGGAGGGCGGAGGGCCAGCAAGCGCAGCTTTTTCCAATAACTAACAAAGTTTCCTTTAATGAATATATTGACTCCATAATGTATGAGCTCGCTCCACGAGCTCCCCGACTGGAAGGAAGTATCGGCTATTGATCGAGTGTCGCCAAAACTATGAGCGGATACTCACACATTGTGAATACTCTTACTTACATTAACAATTGTTGTGTCTGGCGTTAATTTATATCTTTTTGTTTGTGTGCTTTGTCTAGTGTCTTATGAGAAAAAATATTTTCTTTCTTTCTGAACAAAATGTACCCAGCATCCAATTAATTAATCCCGAAGCTTCCGAATCAACTTTGTTTTTTCATATACTGTCCCACTGCTGGGCGTGGGCTTCTTCTCATTATAAGAAGGGTAAGGCTTTAGTCCACCATACTGGCAAAGTGCGGGTTAGTAGGCTAGTACAATATGAGTGTCTTCAAATCAAGAGTAAACAGGCTCCTTCTAGGTGAACGTGCTCCATCTTAGACCGCATCGCTGCTTCACATCAGGCAGGGTGTGGTCAAGCGCGAACCTATTCAATATATTAAAAAAAAACCACATCTTTGAATCTTTTTTTTATACATCTCTGACAGGTTTGCTTCCAATGTTTTCTTTCACCGTTTGAAATCACCAGCTAATACGCACATAACTTTAAAAAGAAGATGTACGTGCTCGTGGCAATCGAACCCACGACCTCTAGATTGAGTTATAGAAATTCTCAAAGTAATGAGCGCCGAAGCGGCATCGATGCCTTGGACGTTTTGCTACTCGAGGTTATGTGTATGGTCTGAACATGCGTTCGTAAATAAGTAAGAGCGACTCGTTCATAAATCAATAAAATGTAATCATTTGTTCAGTAAATACAAATAAATCTACACTTCAATAAATAAACTTTTAACGTAGTAACTAAGTTTTTAACGAATAAACTCAAAAACTACTGGACCGATATCAAACATCATTTCACCAAACATTAGAATGTTACATTATCCTTGAGTGACATGGGCTATATTTATTAAAAGAATTTAATTCAAAAATAAATGTCCACCCGTGCAAAGCCGGGACGGCCAGCTAGTTTAATAATAAAAGTCAAAAGAATGATGGTACATTAAGATAACATGCGTCATATATGAAAGCCATTTTTAATAAAACATCTTAATATCGAAGAGTTAGAATCGAAGCTGCGTTGTCTAGCAGTGAGCACCGCTCCAGGGCTCCAGGGCTCTGCTCGAGGTATAAATATTCATAGGTCTCAGTCGGCGTCCGTCTGTTGGCGCAGCCTCGGAGCCGCGCAACACTGAGACACATTCACGAGCTCCTCACGCCCACACCAGACACTTCCTGTTTACTTTTGACAGCCCCGTTGGCTCATTGGTAGCATGTCTGCTTCAAGAGCTGTAGGGCGTGGGTTCGATTCCCACTCAAGGCAAACATTTTGTGAATAAACACCATGTTTGTTGTGTCTGGGTGTCCTGTATGTATTGACAAAAAAAATAGTATTTATGTATTCTATCAGTTATCTGTCTTCCATAGTACAAGCTCTGCTTAGTTTGGAGTCAGATGGCGCTGTGTGTCATGTCCTGCGATATTTATTTATTTCCTATTTAGTTGGTAAGCGACTAGTTCACCTCACGTTTATATAACTTCCCTTGTAATCGTAACTGATCAGTTGATCAAGTTGTGAAAATCAATTTATCGTTTTTTAATCCAAACTAGCTGTGCTACGCGGTGTTACCCGCTACGTGTTTTCAGGATAAAAAGTAACATATGTGTCAATCCAGGGTGTCAGCTACCTCCATGCCAAATTTTACCCAAATCCGCTCAGTAGTTTTTGCGTGAAAGAGTAACAAACATCCATCCAAACTTTCACATTTATAATATTAGTGGGATTAGTTATTTTTAAGTATTTTACAATCATCATTATTATCCACAGCCTTCTTTATCCCACTGGTGGGTATAGGCCTCTCTCTTTACATGCCATCTGCTTCGGTCCTGTGCCAATCTGGTCCAGGTTCGACCCGCGACGGTGACAATATCTTGCGGCTGGACGACCGACGCTCCGCGTCCCTTGCCTCGGCCACCACTCTGTTGCAACCTTACTCCACCTGCCATCCCGTCGCCTAGCAACGTGTCCTGCTGTTTTTTACAATACAAGTATAGAACTATAATTATTAGTGACGCCCTGTTTTAGTGCGGAGCGTTTTCTGTCACTCGAGCGCTATCTAGCGAAGTTTACCAGAAGACAGTGCTGTGAAAAACTCTCATTGCTGATTAATTTCGCGGCGGCTAATGAAACGCTGGTCGGCTGCCAGCGCAGCGGAGAAACTGCAGTACAACTGTTTTCACATTCAGTGTAAACCAGATCCTTCTAGGTTAGCGTGCTGCATCCTGGACCTCAATATTTCTTGCGATCAAATTATTGAACAGAAGACTTCATTAGAGCGTTTTTTTTTTAATGGTTGACAGGCTAGTTGTTTTGACCACAGCTCACCTGATGTTAAGTGACGGTGTGGTCGAAGATGGTAAAGCACACGTAGCCTGAAATGGAACTAGCTCTCAAGTGAGGCTGCCGGAACACACCGTTAGATGCTTGGCGGCAGATTTTCAACTCTCGTGTGGTAGCTAGCCAGCCGAGTACTAAAGTACCCTACCACCATGCTATGGTTTCCTCACGATGTTTTCCTTCACCGGCAGCTCAAGCTCATTGTTGGGGTTTGAACCCACACCCTTCGGCATGCGAACCTACCGCGCTAACCACTGAGCTACCATCGCTACAAATTTTTAAAGATCTAAAGATTTTTGTTAGGGGCGAAATTTATGGCTTCGAGCTACCGAGCCAATATAATCGCGTCACGGATAAGCAGCTATCACAGTGTCCACTTCTGTCGGCAGTGCCCATTACTACCAATTTTTTAGTTGACTCAAAAAGGAGGAGGTTTTCAATTTGATTATTTATTTACTTTTTTGTATTGATGTTACGCGATAATTCCGCCAATTAAGAATCGATTTTGATGATTCTTTTTTCCTTAGTAGATCATACTTCAGAGGTGATCCCATAAAAAAGTCATGGAAATCGATCGAGCGGCTTTTAATGAAACAACTATAATGTTGAAATTGTTTACGTCGATGATATATTTTTTTCCTCCGAAACCTCGCTGCTTCATGGGAGCCGTGCGTGCAGTTGGCCTGAGGGTCGTGGAGTCGGTTTTTTTAATTATGAATTAATATATTATTATGATGTAGTAGGTTTGCTAAATAATTGTCACGCAGGACAAAACCCAGCTTACTGTTAACAAAGCAAGCTGTGGAGTGCTCCGGGTTTAAAAATAAAGCAAACCCGAGTTTTGGCTCGGATTTGAATTTGAAGCCGCCGGGGCTGCCGGGGCTGCCGGGGCTGGCGGGGCTGGCGGGGCCGGCGCGCCGCTCATTACACGACCGACGTCTCACTCGATACATTTAAACCATTGCGTTTACTTGATTTCATTTACTTGATAACTCAACATATACTTATGTTGACTTTTGTATATATTCAAATTCGTTATATATTCTAACAGGTACCTGGTTTCCATAGCACAAGGTTTGCTTAGTTTTAAACTAGATGGCGCTGTGTGAAATGGACGATATTTATAATTATTTTTCGAGATTTTACTGTAAAATTAGAAGTAAAGGTGGCTGGATCTGTGCGCGCGTGTGAGTATAGCTTTATGCCCCGCGTCCCCTTCCCTAAACATTTTATGATAGAACTTTGCACAGCAGGTGTAACAATACCGAACTCCAAACGAGTTGGGAACGCGTGTTATTTTTTACCGCGCGAAACTTTTTTATCGTCGATTCCGAACGAAAGTATGTGGGAAAATATTTTATTGTGATTTCACCGACGGGAATTGATTGAGCTCGTAAATTAGCTCCTTTTACCCGACTGCGCAATAACGCTGGTTACCATTTTAGGCTTTTTACTTGTTAATTTAAAAGAGTGTGTTTTCTTCTAGGCGAGCGTGCTTCATCGTAGACCGCATCTTCGGTCAAACGCGAGCTTACTTGTCATAAAAAAAATTAAAATAAAAAAAACATACTCGTGATAATACTAGATAACGTTACTCCAATGGCCATGGGCAAGTGTTATCTTTTACCACCAGAATAATGTCTCTTTCGTCTTAGTTTTTACCATACAAAACCACGTAAGACAATCTTAAAATCTTAACCAAAGCTTAGCGTTGGTACGATTTGTCGTATTACCCGAGCCCGACCCCACAGCTCCTCCCCCTCGTCTATTACACCGGAAGCTCATCTGTGCGGGATTTCCCCACTTCCGGTTGCAGTTAAAAGCCCTTCGATAGCGAACCACGACCTACCACACCACAGACATCCGACTGGCAAATAGTTTCAGGCAACACATTAGCGCTCATTACTCCAAAATATCGAAATCATTGGATCCTTGAGACAACATGCCCTCCATAAACAAAAAAAGTAAGATAAATGTTGCTTCCACTTCGTTACCTATAAGTGTACATTACTTCAGCCTAAAGATTCAAAACTCAAGATTTAATTGCAAAAGCCAGGTGGCTGGAGGGCGCCCTCTTCCCCTCTGGCAGCTCCAGCGCTCCTCGAACAGCATGGTCACCGTCTCTCCGCATCACGTGTCGACACCACCCTAGTCGACTTTCAGTCAACTTGACGGTTATAGGCCACTTTACGGTACGTATTAACATTTATTATTAAATTAATTCTATGTACCCTCCTCCTTCCCCACAGGGAAGATTGGTTAGGGCATCAAGTTACTATAACCCGGCACTGATAAGGTGTCTTCGTCGAATCAAGTCTTTGTCATGGGGAGCACTGTACAGCGGTGTTCGATTCTCGCTGGCTCGGCAAGTCCGGGTTGAGAGGCAGTAAAGTAAAATAACTAGCGCTGGCCCGGCGGTGCGGCGGCGGTGCGGCGGTGCGGCGGTGCGGCGGTGCGGCGGGGGCGGGGGCGGGGGCGGGGGCGGGCGGGGAAAGCGCTGGAGCCGCGTTTTTACACTTTACTACTACACTAGTTTCGGATATAAATCCCGGATAAGCTCGCGCTGGTCGCCAGTGTGAGTTGCGTCACATTTCTACAAAACGGTTTTTTTTAACTGAAAACTTCTTTAGCCGTGTTCAACGATTTTTTATTAGGGGCAAAACATGTGGGTTCGCGTCACCGACATGCTAATGTGACATGGCTTAATTTTTCACTTCTGTAACAAGTCCCCATGACTTTCTATTTTTTTTTAATAATGAGTGGGTTTACATTGTAACTTGTACATACGCATCAGACCATCTAGGTAAGTACTAAGGCAGTATCAATTACCTTTTTTTTAAGACTGACAGGCTAGGGATTTGACCACAGCTAACTTAACTGACGGTGTGGTCGAAGATGGTAAAGCACACCTAGCCTGGAATGGAACTGGCTCTCAAGTGAGGCTGTCGGAACACACCGTTAAATGCTTGGCGGCACATTTTCAACTTGAGGGTGGTAGTTAGTCAGCCGAGTACTAGAAAGTACCCTACCACCATGCTATGGTTTCCTCACGATGTTTTCCTTCACCAGCAGCTCAAGCTCATTGTTGAGGTTTGAACCCACGCCACTCGGCGTGCATGTGAGTGTGTAAACATTGTGTTTCGATTTAAAGGGCACTACAATTAAATTTTACTGGGCTGTTGAGACTAATCTTCGAAAGCCTCAAAGTAATGCGCGCCAAAGCAGCGATGCTGGACTTTATTTTGCTACGCAAAGTTCTGTGTGTCGCTGCGATGGTCATGGACAGGCGCTATCTCTAACCTTCAGGAGCGCGTCTCGTTCACTTCATGACTTTGACAAAAAACAATTGTAACGAAGTTTTGCTATAAATGAAATTGTCGTCGTCTCAAATATCTCAATTTGCTATAATGGTTGAATTTTTAAGATTTTGTAATACTTTTTGAAATAGAATTTTACTGCAGAATAAAAGTCAAATGAGAAAATTCGCAAGCTGTTTCGAATGAATTTTCTCGGATGAGCCGGCTGAAGTAGTAGGTAAGCACGCCTTACAGTTTAGAATAGGTAGGACAAACAGACTCACAAACTTGCCTGTTAACTCATTGAACAGCCCAATAGTCAACTATTATTTATCTCTATTTTCTTTTTGTAACGGCCAGTTTAGAGAACAAATAAAAAATATTGTTACCTCTATTTCATAAGGACGTGGGTTCGATTACCACTCAGGACAAACATAATTATATGTTTGTTCTGTGTTTGGGTGTTCCAAATGAATGTAAAATATAAATACTTTATTGATAACACCAAAGTTATAAGTTAATTACATGTCAATTAATAAAAAACAACGTGTCAAAATAACATATGTCATTTTAAAAATATGTCAACACAAAAAATATTGTCAATATAATAAAATGACAAATAAAACATACTTTGATACTTACTTGCAAAAATATGTACCTAAAGCATTTCATTAAAAGAATTACATCAGTAATCTGGTTCCTATAATACAAGCTTTGTTAAGTTTGAAGCTAGATGGCGCTGTGTGAAAAGTACTCCAATAACAGGGTCCAGTCAGACCTCGTTCGAGTACGGAACCCTAGTACCGAAGTCGGCGTGCCGCCTTGTTCGCGCACATCATGTCGGAACGTGTCGCGTGTCGCATGTCGCGCTCGGTACAAATGTGTAGACACAGCATGTCAATACGAAAAGTGCTCCCTCGCAGCGGGCGCGGTGCGGCACGCAGCGGGCGCGGTGCGGCACGCAGCGGGGAATACACAAAATCGCAGAAAAACAATTTGCATTTGTATCAAGTTTTTTTTTTTTCAGTTAATTTATTACAGCAAATTTTGATCTTTGTCACGCCTGTATTTTGAATTATAGCAAAACGTAATTATTTAAATTGATATTAAATTGGTATTATTGACAAAAAAAATTGTAATTGTGTTTTTACAGGTATGTACGAGAAACTAAGTCACGAATAACATTTTTCAATTTTTAATATTTTTACGTTTGGCACTCTGAAAGAAATATATACCTAAGTCAAAACAGTTTAAAAAACAACACACACATGCAACAATAAAATTAACTAGCGAATCTAAAAGAATAAAGTTCATAAATTAATTATATTATTGATGGTAATAGTTCCCATAACGTATCAGCATTATTTTTGTGTATCTATTTTTTTTACTTCGGAATTAAGTGCATTTCTGATATTATATTTTGTATCGTCAAGTAACAACAAACAGTTAGGTTATGTTCATAACCGAAACTTAAATATCTAAAGTATTCTATTCTTGATTGATTTAAATTAGTTTTAACTTCTATTAGCTAAAATCTAATCTGGTTCCCACAGGACAAGCTTTGTTTAATTTGGGGTTAGATGGCGTTGTGTGAAACGTCCTCCAATATACCCATCTTCATGGATACAAAGCTGAGTACAACGCGCGCAGCATCGTCTTACTTTGCACTGAATACACGGGGAAAACGAGAATGCATCGCCCATCTGTGAGATCTACTATCCACTGAAATACAAATACAAATTGTAAGGAAATGTACAAACACGGCAAGTGATCTGTGTTCCCTGTCAGGTACAGCACGGGTGTCTTCAAATCTAGAGTAAATAGGTTTCTTCTAGGAAAGCGTGCTCCATCTTAGACCACACTACTGCTTAACATCAGGCAGAGTATGACCAACGCGAACCGATTTTGAATTTTAAAAAAAATTTGACTTTCACATGATATTTTGTACTTAGGAAGCGCTCGAATACAAAACCGTAATTACAGTGTGATCAAGTTAGAAACTTAGCACATAAACTTTCAAATGTATAACATTAGTGTGAAGTACGACATGAACCCGCCAGCAGTGTGCAGTGTGCAGTGTGCAGTGTGCAGTGAGCAGTGTGCAGTGAGCAGTGTGCAGTGTGCAGTGTGCAGTGTGCAGTGTGCAGTGTGCAGTGAGCAGTGAGCAGTGTGCAGTGTGCAGTGTGCAGTGAGCAGTGTGCAGTGTGCAGTGTGCAGTGTGCAGTGTGCAGTGTGCAGTGAGCAGTGTGCAGTGTGCAGTGTGCAGTGTGCAGTGTGCAGTGTGCAGTGAGCAGTGTGCAGTGTGCAGTGTGCAGTGTGCAGTGTGCAGTGTGCAGTGTGCAGTGTGCAGTGTGCAGTGTGCAGTGAGCAGTGAGCAGTGTGCAGTGTGCAGTGTGCAGTGTGCAGTGTGCAGTGTGCAGTGAGCAGTGTGCAGTGTGCAGTGTGCAGTGTGCAGTGTGCAGTGTGCAGTGAGCAGTGTGCAGTGTGCAGTGTGCAGTGTGCAGTGTGCAGTGTGCAGTGTGCAGTGTGCAGTGTGCAGTGTGCAGTGTGAAGTGTGCAGTGTGCAGTGTGCAGTGTGCAGTGAGCAGTGTGCAGTGTGCAGTGTGCAGTGTGCAGTGTGCAGTGTGCAGTGTGCAGTGTGCAGTGTGCAGTGTGCAGTGTGCAGTGTGCAGTGTGCAGTGTGCAGTGTGCAGTGTGCAGTGTGCAGTGTGCAGTGTGCAGTGCCTCGTTGGAAATATTTCTGCTCGCGACGTCTGTATTTCTCACAAAATACATCGCGTGCTCCGCGTTACCTTTTTATAAACAACCGAGTGACAGAAGGAGCCACTTACCTGACAATAAGAGCCCGACTTACTCAAAATAATGGCATCGACTATTTCAACACTCGAACATCTCATTTACATAATCCATCGATTTCAGAAGGGCCTACAATGGCTCGTTCGACTAGGTACTACCACACTAGCCGATATTCTATCGCGAAGCAGTAGTGTGTTAACATTACTGTGTTTCCGTTTGAAGAGATGGATGAACTCTTTATCAAGTAATCTTTCAACAAAGTTCTCAATATCATCCTAAATCTATATTATTAGCTGTCCTACATTACAAGATGTAAAGTACAGCTAATTGAAATAGTAAGTATTTGGAACAAAACAGAGCATATTTCGTCTCAAAATGTCAAAGATTCGGGTTTTATCTCAGAAGCGACTTTGATAAACCTTTCAGCAAATAGACGCGGGACTCCTTAAATTACCCTCAAGTTTACTTTTCGATTAACCTCTACCGTCGGCGCGCGAAAACATGTCGTATTCCAAGGGCGGGAAGACTGACATATATTTAATTTTGAAGCTTACGTCTTAATCCAGCAAATCGTACAAAATTTGCTCTTATCTCATCTAAATAAGGTTACGTTTCGAATAAAAAGAGGTCGTCAGAAACAGCGCCCTGCAGGTACCTGAACTCCTAAATAAACACCTACTTATTCTAGAGTTCTAGGCCTTTCTACGAGTAGGTGAGATATACTCGTGTGTACACGTTACAAGGGGTGTCTCGAAACTTTGCGTGAAGCGGCTCCCGGCGAGAGGTCAACTCCTCAAGAAAATACTTCACTCAAAACAATCATAGGAGTGTTGACGGGAACGCGGAATGAGTCGTGTCGTCGTGTATTTTTTTCAAAGCTATTTTTTCTAGTGTTTATGCATAAAAATAGCAATATTTGTGTGATGTGTTTGTTAATTGCACACGCTGAAAAAGATTTGTGTAAAATTAGTTTATTATTTGCAACGTGAAAGTAGATAGGGTAATTATTACCTCGGCACGGATGGTTCGTTTGGCGCGTAGCGGGTAAAACAGAAAGCTCTCCTAGTCATACAATATAAAAAAAGTCAGCAATAAAGTTTCGTTTGAAAACTGAAAAGTTGGCAGCACGAATATCAATATAAAAATGTGAGCAGGTTCCCGCGCGCGGCGCAGCGGCGGCATTGGCGGCACTTTGATTGCACAAAGTGCCGCCACAAAGGCACCAATCTCCATTTTTTCACAATACACCAACTATTTCGGTGAAAAAGCGTTTTTGATGCGCGAAATATTGTCTAAATATTTTTTTAGTGAAACATTGACGCAATATGAGCCCATACCTACTGATCAAAGTGAGAACCAAAACTTTCGTAATTTTGGGTTCAATATTAACCTTAATCGGTTAATTTTTTTATAATTTAAGCAATAAAGGTTTAACTATACTAGTATTTGTTGAACGAAAACACCATGTTTTGAAAAACATTTAAAGCGTCGATCCGACTCACACTTGACTATTTTTGTTTACCCAAACACGGTCGGGTTCATTACAAGTTGTAAAATAAATAATGAAATTAATTCCCATAAACTTAAAGCTATAGTATGTAAAATGTAAAGGAGTATTGTTCGGGGTTTTGTTGTAATTTATTTTAATTTTTAATTTTTGTATAATGTAAAGAAAAACATAGAATTACATGACTAATACATATACGTCAATAAAAAAATATTTTTTCTTCTCATAGTGTGTGAACTCAGATAATAGATTTATTTAAATTAGTTTTTTGTTTAAGTTTATTTCAAAATTAATTTTAGAAAACGATTAAGTAAATAGTTGTCAAATTATATAAATTGAAGTCCTCACCACTGTTGTAACTGGAACGACTGTTAAGCGGAAATAAACTAAATATATACCTTGAATATAGTTTGACAAAATCGCTTTAACCAAAGTAGGTATCACGATATATAACACAGGAAGACGTTGTTAAAACCGAAACGAGTTCTTTCCACGACGTATCCTTTCTGTAACAGCCTTGAGCTCTTGCGCGCTACTGTGACCCCAATTCTCAACTTTGTTCCTATATTGATCCAAAATTCCAGTCGGCTGTCAGAGAGCTGGGTACCTTCTCGAACGTGCGCTCCTTCACGGAACAGTCGTTCTCTTCGTACCGAGCACACGCTATGCACGGACTACTGTACCTTCGGGACGGATCAGCTAAGAACCAGATTGCGATGGAGTCCATTTAGAAGCGTGATACGAAACTCATCAGTAAAGAGTCGAGGCAGGCTGCAAAGTCTTGCAAAGTTGCTAGACTATCTGTTATTTAACCCCTGACGCACAAGGAACGGGGTGTTATAAGTTTGACGTGTCTGTGTGTGTGTATGTCTGTCTGTGGCGTCGTAGCTCCCAAAGTAATGAACCGATTTTGATTTGTTTTTTTTTTTGTTTGAATGGTGAATTAGTCGGGAGTGTTTGATGAAAATCTATCCAAGATGGCCGCCGCCATAAAATGGTGGATTACACATTTTTTCACAACTGCATCAGTATGGGTATCAGATGAAAGTACTTGACTAGTAGAATACTATTACACCAGTCGGGGGGTTTTTTTTAAATTTAAATGTATACTTGTATTTATTAGTTATCCGATGCGTTTGAGATGTGTGAGCTAATTGTATTCTTCCCGTTTTACTATCGGACGGCAAGCAGCTCTAAAAAGCGTCACCGCTTTACTGTCAATGAATGTGACTTAAACAATACGATTTGATGCCACTTTCATCATACGAACCGCTATACAGTGGAATTTGCTGCCCGAGTGGACGTTCCCCGATAGATATATAGATAGATTTGATTAGAGTAAATAGGTTTCTTCTAGGTAAGCGTGCTCCATCTTAGACCACACTACTGTTTAACATCAGGCAGAGTGTGGTCAAAGAACTTATTTTGAATAAAAAAAAAAAAAAAAAAGATACAATCCAGGTGCCTTCAAGTCTCGAATGAATCGGTTTATTGATTGTCGATCTTGTAAAACTAACTTGTAAATAATTAACTTTAAATGTTAAGTTGTAAAAGTATTAAAAGAATGTGATCATAAAATGTACAATTTAGTGGAGACAAGGAATATTGTAGCCTTTGTCTACGAACACGCCGGGAATGCTACGAGCGTAGCTGTTATCTACGTCGTAGCTATCTACGCCGTAGTTTATATCTACGACGTAGCTACAAAGTAGCTAGACTAAAATTGTGAGGCTGGTGCCAAGTGCAAGTCGGGCCGCCCATCAGAAGTTTTACTTGATTATTAAAATCTCATCAAAATCCGTTACATAGTAAGTTAAGTGACCAAAAAGACAAGCAAACACGCCGTCAGTTTATACAACTTAAAGAGTTCAGAAAATGCAAAATTACTTAAATGTAAATAAGCAGAGGAAAGTAAACTAAGCCTCCTCGCCGCGTTCGACGTGTTAATTTAAGGGCGTCCACACACGTGACATACGATCTACAATAAGCCCGACAATAAAACTCCACACGCGACAAACACCTGATAATATTTCATTTTCTAACCTACTTACCATTCCAACTTCGACGCGCGAATCCAAACTTTATAACCGAGTCAATAAGCTCCATAATAAAAACTGTTTATCTCTTCACAATTTCTAACAAAGCACACAACTTTGAGTTCTATCGCCTCGGACATAAGATGTATAATTGGGTGCGGCCGGCGACGGTTATAAAGATGTCAACACAATGAATGGGCGAAAATAAAGCACAAAAAAGAAAAACAGTGTCGTGTTTTGAGTGAGACGGAGGTTCATTTGAGAGCCAGCCGACAGAGTAACAGCGCGGGGAGCTTACTTACCGACTGAGTGGGGGCATTTTTATTATTGTCCGATTTTAGGGTTCCGTACCTCAAAAGAAAGAAAACCTCTGTCTGTCTAGCACGACTCTTTTTTTTTAGGAACGGAGTAAGGTATCAAGTTGAAATTAGTGACAAATACTCGCAAGGGAAGCGACACTTGCAGGCTGGGCTTCCCGTTCACCTAGAATCATGACATTTGGCAAGAAGCAATGCCCTATAGCACAAGTAAATGAGTACTGTTTAACCTTAAGGATCAACTTTTACAATAAAACATGTAAGGGTTTGCCATCTTCGATCGCTTTGTCCCTTACCATTTTCACACGATACTAATAAATGGTGTAGGTGTAAAGGCAAGTTGTGGTCAAATATTTTCAACTATAAAAACATATGTATTTGGTCGAAACATAGAAATGACACTACTAATCCCAAATATCTAGTACGGCCCAAAATATGGTACGTGTACAATACAGGGTGCGCATCATACAGGGTGCTTCATAAGCCTCTAATCCTGCAGAAAGCGAGGCGCGCACAATAGCTATTGTTCCCTCCACGCACACATGCACGCCGGGAGAGACGACGCGGGAAAGGCACAAAGTAACTGTATTGTTAGCGCGATACTTGTTAATCAAAAAAAAACTTTTTCTCACAATGTAATACTGAGACGAACGAGAAGTTCTCCTGATGGTAAGAGATAAATAACGCCGGCCAGCGCAGCGATATATTATTATAGCACCTCGACTAGCAAAACAAAGTCCAGGCATCGCTGCTTTGGCGCTCATTACTTTGACACTTTCGATGGTTAGTCTCAACTGCCCAGTAATGTCGCTGCAGTACCCTGCAATCCGGAACATAGTATTGCTTACACACTACTGCTTGGCGGCAGAATATCTGGTACTGCGGTAATTACGCTAGCTGCAGTACCAATGGTAGCTACAGTATTGGTCATAAACATGTGTTATCTTTTACCGTCAGGAAAGCGTTTAGTGTCGCATTACTTTTATATCACAAAAAATGTTTTCGTCGGTCGTTCTGAGCACAGATTGTATAACTATACCTAGGCTCCGGGGGCTCGGTGCCCCCACACTGCCGCCCACATGGCCAGTGACGGCAGCGTTAGAAGAACATAAATCCCGGGGATGTAATAAAGCGAGACACACGCGCTGCCGCGTGACGAACAGACGCGTCGCGCGTCGTGTGTCGCGACACGACGCGTTTTGCTGACACATTTGAGAGAAAGAGATAAGTAGGTAGATAACTCTTTATTATACACACCAAGATTACAGAAACAGAAATAATACAAACAATACAATATTTTGAAATCAGTAAAGAATTTATTTTTTATTTTTATACTGAATTGTAAATGTTACAAATATAATGTAAACTGGGACAGCAGCGCCACGATAGAGGCATGGCCACGGACGTGAATGGAAACTGTTATTTTTCGCACACATCCCGATCGTTCTCAGGATGCTCTCTAGGACGTCCGCCCACAAGGCAGGACCTAATGAAGACCGCAGGATCGCGCTGAGTGCGGGCCGCTTCCAACCGGTCTATGTGGAACTCAATGGGGGAGGCCTATGTCCAGCAGTGGACGTCCTACGGCTGAAACGATGATGATGATGATCAGGAAAACATCTTATACTCATCAAAAAGGCAGCATTAGTTTATTGCTTGTATTATTATTACATTATTGTAATATTGCAAGCCGGCGCGCGAGCCGGCGCAGTGCGTGCGAGCAGGACGTCTCCCAATGAAAATAATAAAATGTTCCCAGAAATATCGGATATTTGCTGACACAGAATTCCAAGTGACGCGGCCAGCGTAGCGCGACCCCTGGAAACTATCAGCGGGGCCGGCGGGCCGCGCGCGCCGCGCAGCGCCGGGGCTCCGGCGCGGCCGGCGCGGTGTGAGCGCTCCGGTTATTGACAAGGGTACCTGACATACAATCATTCAATCTGATATCACTCGGGGTCGCTGTGCTCGGGGGACGGAGAAGGGTTGAAGGTTTTATTAAACTGGTTTTTGCTAGTTTCGGCCAAGAGTTATTGTTACTCCGGGGGATCGACTCACAAACTTCCTGCCATGCTGAGTACCTTCTTACGTTGTAAATACAAGTCGAAGAAGATGCTCGGTTGGAGATCTCGTCTGAAGCCGTGGCCACTGCAGTGGCTCTGGTACCTAGAACTCTGGCCATGGGCAAGCGTTATTTACTTTTTTAAAGTTTCATAATTTGTTACCACAAACAATGTTTATGGAGTAATAACTATTTTATTTTCACACCAAAGTTACAAGTCGTATTAGGTGCCAAGTGGAGATTCTGTGAGGCTATTGGGAAATGTGCTGTTCACGTCATCAGCAATGACTCCCATGTTCGGAACTGGCTCTGGCCTAATAATCTAAATAACTTATCCCCCTCAATCCTTCTATCAGACAGCCTGGAGCTCTAAAAAGCGGAACCGCTTCATGGTCCATTTCCAAAAACTTCATTATACAAAGTACAAACCCCAAAACAATGAAAACCGCTGCCCACGGTGTTCCCGATGGATACTGCCGGCCTCGACGGAAGACCAGCGCCGGCTGGTGCAGGTGGCTTCATACTGGGTTGATACCGCTACGTGACATTAAATATGTTTTTTTTCCTTAACATTTTTATCCATATTCGTCAGGCGAAATGGCGGCAAAACGCAAGCCTATATGTTATTAAAAAAAAACAATTAATGTAAAAAAAAGATTTGACTTGTACTTTAGACATGTTTAGTAACACAACTGCTCCAGTTACCAGCTCGCTTATCTCGTGGCTTGTCTGGAATGAAATGATATCTCTAAAGCGAACAAAATGTGAAAATTCTTGTCTATAACCCGGAGCTATCTCCGTTTCTTTTGTGAATGTGTCTTGTGTGATAGAAAGAGCGAGAGGTAAACACTTGCGATCTGAACATAACGCGCCCTTTGGGAATGCGCGGGAATCATGTCATGTACAGAAAAGACATTTTTTGAAGTCGGGTGGATTGGTTGGGATGTTTACCTGCTGCGCTGCAGGTTCGTATCCCGATGCATTTAAATAGTAGGTATGGGACAGTTTCATTAATTGTTTGTATCTTTATGTATGACCTGAAAAATGTAGATTTTGATAGATGTCGCCGTGTGAAAAGAAAAGTAGTATAAATTGTCCATGTCAACCGTAGTACCGACTCTACGCCAAAAACAGTTAGGTTTTAGGTTTTTGGTTTCAAAATCAAACTACTGAACTGATTTTAATTTTTTTTATGAAAGTAATTGGAATTAATATCATTTCAAATAAAATAATATTTTTACAAATCGACAAAACTCTGGGGTTTTAACGTTTAAAAAACCAACCGAATTGAGAACCTCCCCTTTTTTGAAATCGGTTAACGGAAAAGAGGAACTTTATTAGCAAACACAAAATATACATATACGTATGTACGTATAATTGTATATGTTACGAAATAAATAAAATAAAATACAGTTTATTTTGCAATATTTCGTTTTTCTTTGGTAAAAAAAGTCAATGATAGTTTTTTTTATTGGCGCCAAAAGTGCCCCTGTGTCACCTCTGTAGCGCGCCGCAGTCTGTGCGCGGGCTCTCGCCGGCTCCGACAACACTCAGCCCTCTGTGTCCCCGCAGAGCCGCAGAGCCGCAGAGCTCCAACCGAAACCTTATTGCAGATCTTGTCGATTTCGCACATATTCAGGGACTAGAGACCTTCGAGTACAATTGGTTTTTTCAACCGACTACACGATGAGGAGGTCAGTTTTAGGAATTCCACACAATGGTGGTGCAGAACAACATTTGACCGCTTGTTACACTGACATTGCATTAGTACTAAACTTGTAGTTAAAAAAAAACAGTTTGATCAATGACTTAAATATCGGCAAAAAATTCAAGTTGCTCAGCATTTTTTGCTGAAAAAATGCTGAAATATTATAACGTTACAAGCCGACAATATGTGCAAATTTATCCGAGGATTAAAATATGAAACTAATTAATTGAACATTCCATTATCATCAATAATTAATAACAATAATTATCATTATTTTTGTGTTTATGGTTAATCAAATGTTATAATACTAGAATTAATTGTTCCGTCGCGTTCTCTCCGACACAATAGTAGAACATGTACGATTTGATTCCACGTTCATTGTGCGGATCGCTACACAGTGGAATGCGCTGCCTGGGTGGGTGTTCCCCGGATACAACCTGGGTGTCTTCAAGTCGAGAGTGAATCGGTATCTCCTAGGCGAGCGTGCTCCATCTCAGACCGCATCATCATTTAACATCAGCTGCGATGGCGGTCAAACGTAAGCCTATTTATTTTACGGATTTTCTATTAGACAGCATCAGAAATAATATCTCCGCACGCACAGCGGCTGCCATGTCACACGCTACACCAAGATACTCCAACAACGAAATGACACATTTTATGAAGGTGACTCCGCGTGTCCGACGCGACGCCGACGCTGCGAAGTGGGAAAATAGATTGCGCCGAATGTAAGTGACCTTTCTAAACGCTACCCGCAATGAACGACCCTCCTCCCCAGGGCAGGGAGCAGGGGGGGGGGGGATGTCTAGATTTCTCCTTTATTGCTTTTGCCTAGACTTGTTTGCTTTCCAATTGTCCGGCCGTCCCACGAGTATGCAAATTAAAATTACCATACGAAAACTGTTCCTAACTCTAACTCTAGTTTTAGGAAATTAAAATAACTGGCAATCATTCGAGGAATATACTTATGATGGATTAGTTTTTATACTTTACCTACAGCTAGTTTTTTTTTATTATTTTGCCACAAAATTATTAATTTCTTCTTTTCGTAAAACCACACACAAGAATTCCCTGTTTTGCTAGATGAATACGACCACGCCTTCACATAGCATCAGGTGAGCTGTGGTCAAACACCTAGCCTGTCAAACATAAAAAAAAAGTTATGGTTCCCTCACGATGTTTTCCTGGCTTCCTACTTCCTACTATGAAACCTGACGTGGTTTTGATACATTTTTGTTTAATGTAATAAAATTTATTAATATTTCCGCGTAAGTAGAACAAAAATCGAGCCCTACTTATTCGCAGGAGAACACCACCGCTCCACGCGCCAACCGCTGAGCCATCACGACAGTAATATATCTCAATATTAGAGAATGAATCGAGTCTAGACGTTTTAATACGCGGGACAAGAATGCAATATCTCGTGTAATCTATTCCAATAAAATTTTATGAATATCGAAAAACCATTCGAATATTCCCTTCCATAGAGATTTTACTGCGAATTAAGCTTGTAGGTGACCGCTGCGACTCCTTGTGCGTTCGTTCGTATTTATGTAATAACACGAGCGAGACGCTCTCCTGATGGTAAGAGATAACGATACAACAAAGTCCGGGGCATCACTGCTCTGGCGCTCACTTTGACACTTTCGATGGTTAGTCTCAACAGCCCAGTCATGTCGCTGCAGTACCCTTCAGACCGGAACAGTAATGTTTCCCCCATGCATTTAGTTTTAGAGATGTTACCACACTACTGCTTGGCAGCAGAATATTTGGAACTGCATCAGGTGAGTTGTTGTCAAACACATATCCTGCAAACCATAAAAAAACTGCGGCGATAAATAAAATATCTCGACAGCCTACCATGTCCTTCAAATGGTAACTTAAAAGGTAAAAACATAAATGTTCTGTTTTATGTATAACTAGCGGCCCGCCCCGGCTTCGCGCGGGAAAACAAAACTCGATTAACAATATAAGTATAGCCTGTGTCGCTCAGTGATCATGTAGCATTCTAATGATGAAACGATTTTTTATTTAAACTTGTATTTATTATAAGTAAATATTTACAAAAAAAAATGTTATGTGACATCCATAGTACAAGCTTTGCTTAGTTTGGGGTCAGATGGCGCTGTGTGTAACGTCCTACGATACTTTTTTTTTATTACTCAAAGTAGTCGTGGATGTAACACACCTCTCACGCCACAAAGTATCCATTAACAAAATTGTAATTGTTACAGAAGGCAGTAAGCGTTACTAGCAGACAGACAGACAGACGACAGAGACAGCCCGCCTGTACATGAGTGGTAGTAAAGGTGCGGGCGATGTATTCATGATACCGTTACCGGTGCGCGGTGGTCACGGCTGCCGGCGGTGACGGCGCCGTTGCCGGAATTTTTTTACTGCGCGGAATAACGGCCGTTACGGGGAAAACTTTTAATGAGATTTGTGGATCGGTTGTGAGTAAAACGGGTTTTTGCCTGTCGAAGCTTTACTATCAGTTACGCGTTTTCTCTACAAATTGTTTAGGTTTTCTTTAAAATAAAAATTGTGGCAAACGACCTGATAATTTGCAGCGATTTTCAAATATAGTAATGTTTAGTATCTGTTATGTATTTGAATTCATAAAAAGATTGCTAAGAGATGACCATGACCATTACAGCCATACATAGAACTTAGAGTTATATTTAATAAAAAATACAGAATGGAATGACACGACACGTAAAATGTACTTAAATAGTTGACAAATAAGACACAAAGTCATGTATGGAGTGCCTTGTAATGTGTGTCACGTATTAGATTAAGCCCTGTGGCGTGGCGTCACGCGGCTGCACGGCGCGGGCGGCGCATCTTGCCGGGGTACGCAAATAATACGATTTATATGCTACACTATCCGCCGGCGGAGCGCGCGCGTCCTACTTCCTTCCTCCTGCTCCCACTGATATTATCAATGTGAGAGTTTGGCGGATGTTTGTTAGTCTCTCACGCAACTACTACTCAACGGATTTGGGTAAAATTTGGTGTGGAGGTAGGTAGCTGAGACCTTGGAAAAACACATCGCTTTTTTATCCCGTGAACTACGCGGGGGAATCCGCGAGGCGTCCGCTAGTATTCTATAAACCCGGACGTCGATATATTGATTTAATTTAAAAAGTGAACATTCTCATCATGTTCGTATATTTAAGTTCATTCTGCGTACACCGTCACTTGACATCATGTCAGCTGTGGTCAAACACCTAGCCAGCAAACCATAACAAAATATACACGGTCGAACAGGACAACTGGAATGTAAAAATGCCCCGCGCGCCCCGCGCCCCGCGCGGCCCCAATCAAACCGTCAGCTTCGAAAAATACAATTTAACGAGCGACACACATACACACACCCGCGACACATTCAATTACGTCTGTCTGTCTGTCGCACAAAGGGCTATCATCGCGCGGGGCTCGCACAGTGCGTCACCACAGCAGAAGGAGAACTTATACCAGAAAACATTGCATGTCCGCTAGGATAAACTGTTGACTCAAACAACCTAGATAAAAAACCATCATAATAATATACACAGTTTAAAGCAATAAAGTTTATCTCATCTTTACACCTTACAAGAAGACAGCCCCAGATCTACCATTTTTTCCAATGACAGTGTTGGCTCGCTCGTACAGCCTCCAGTTCTAGACGTCACGGGGATTCCCGGCAGATACATCGTGCACACTGCACGCGTACAAAAGTCGATTTAGGATACTTTCAGAACGTTGGATGTTTTCCAAAATCAGCTGAGCGTTTTAAAATAAAATGAATAATAATCGATAGAACAACTCGCGCTGGATGCTGCGCGCTTTGTGGAACAAGCTTTCTTTTTAAGCACATTAGGTACTTATGTTATGATTTTGACGCCCCTGAAGCTGCCGGCCCCAGTATGCTCCCTACATCCGGGGCTGTAAGAAGATATAATTGACAACCCCAATTGCCCTCTTAACTGTCCAGTAGTTTTTGAGTTTATTCGTTACAAACATACAAACATACAAATCTTTCCTCTTTATAACGTTGTATATAGTAGTGTAGACCACAATGACTAGTTTACAGCTGAAAAGATGACTTTTATTGTTCATGTTATTCCTCCTATTTTTTAACATTTTACATTAATACACATTTAATAAAAAGTAAATGCTAGTAAGTTTCGAGTGGCCTGTCTGCTCGGGCTCCGCTGCGTCGGGAATCGCTTGACAAATTTGTGTCGCGCGGTGTCTCCGCCGCCGGAGCCGGAGCCGCCGCGCGCCGCCGGAGCCGCGCGCGGTGATTGGCGCGAGCGGACGTGACAACTCTAGATTGGATTTATTTTCTTTAAACTCGAGTGTTCGGAGGCCCTGAAGCCTCCAGGCCTCCAGAGAGGGGCGTTTGATCGCGTCCTATCATTTAAATTGATTTTTTTATGACGCGTTTAGGTAGAAAATTAGTTTTTGGTAAAGAAAAATTACTGGATATAAGCTTGGGCTACACTAAGTGTAAAGGGGGTCCGCAGCTCGTCAGTGGCAGTGATCGTATACAGTAAAAATGCTATACATCGATGACATTTTCGTTGACTCCGAAAGCTCGCTGTTTCATTGGAGCAGTGCGTTTAGTTGGTCATGGAGTCCGTTTTTTTTTTGTTGTAAATTTTGTAATATTAACTACTAAACTAAAACTCGTCCACTGCTGGGCGTGGGTCTCTTCTCATTGTGAGAAGGGTAAGGCCGTGGTCTAGCCAAGACGGGGTAGGCAAGGCAAGCCAAGTGCGGGTGAAGTCTCGGACATGTAGGCTTCCTCACGATGTTTTCCTTTTGAAGTCAGCGCCACACGCACAGAACTTAGAATAGACAGAGATGCGTGCCGTGGGAATCCAACCCATGACTCCATATGGGAAGCCAGACAGTCTTTTAACAGAATAAGAAAAAAAGTAAACTAATAAAAAAACACTAATACTTGTGACGAAAAAAACGATATTTTAAAGTTGGCGCCAAACGAGAAACTTATCTCTTCATTGTCAGATTTTTTAAAAAAATCCATTTCGTATTGTATTCCCTTAATGTTAATGAGGGCATCGGAACGGAGCCTATTGTCGGGGCTCATTATAAACCGGCACAATGGGATTTTTCGAGGTAAGGGGTCGCACAGAGTTGCGCCCCTCGGGGGTCACGATTGTTTTTCTGGATTGGGTCGGTAACTGGACATTGTTTAGAGGTTAATAACCGACCCATTTCAACCTCTTCTAATCATTCGGAATGCTCTTTTTACCCGACTACGCTAAAATCATGCTGTTTTGAATTGACAAATTTGCGTACAAGCCCGACGCGTGGCAGTCACGCGCTAGGAAACTTGCCACGTGTCGTGTTTTGTAGAAAAAGTAGAAGAAAAATTAAAATTCAGATTCAGTTTCAGGTGGAATTTTGTTGTAGAGCTGTGTCGCCTTCAGGTCTTAATGTTAACGAAGTGGTGACCTTATCAACATCCATACTGCACTTAATATTTGTGTAGATGTTACTTAATAAATACGAACTAAAATAAAGAGAACATTAATAAAAAAAGTGGAAAATGAGATTTATTTTAATCTGTGGTATTTGGCTTAAAGCGAGCCTATAAATCAGATTCCACCCGCTCTAGTGCGAAGAAACAAGATTAGTATAATAAAGTCGAGAATTGCGTGACAATTGTATGATTTGAAATCCAGGATATGTTTTTGACCGAGTTTTATTTATATTTTTAATTTATAAGCTTTACTAGGTACTCATGCACTAGAGAGAAGATCGTAAATTGGTAAACGTTGTGTAGGACGCCCTGACACTCGACGAAGTGACGATACACGTAGGACATGTGGCGGTGAGTGGGAAATGAATGAGGCGTATGCAAGTCCAACAGTGAAACATGATAGGCTGATGATGATAATGATGAGAAATCGTTTAAAGTGCAGACATTTCGGATGTAAATGCAAACACTTGGGTTTTGAAAAGGGTCATCCATTAATTATGTGGGCTCAAAATGGGGGCGAGGTCCATTAAATCTCATTTAAACTGAGGGCGTGACAGAACAGTCTACGTTATTATACAAATCATTTTAAAAAAGTGCTTTTGGAGTCCAATTAGAAGGCAGGGAAATTAAGACTTCAACATTTTTTTTTGTAAAAGTAACGAAACGCTCTCCTGATGGTAAGAGATGCCCATGACCATTGCAGCGATACACAGAACTTTTAGCAAAAATACAAAGTCCAGGGCATCGCTGCTTTGGCGCTCATTAAGTACTTTGAGACTTTCGATAGTTAGTTTCAACAGCCCTTTAATGTCGCCTTTAAACCGGATCACAGTAATGTTTACACACTACTGCTTAGCGGTAGAATGTCTGGTACCGCGGTGGTACCTACCTAGACGACCTCCTGCTAAGGAAATCAACAACTAAATCAAATTGTAGTGGAGTCCCGCTACATGTTACCGGGATTATTATTACCGGCAAATTAATAAAAACATCTCACTTATACATAAACACTAAGTAATAGACGCTCGCTGATGATTGATAAACAAACCGATACAAAACGCGGCAAAGCACGTTTCACTAATCTCGTTGTGGAAGTTGCCGAACTGGCGAGTACGCACGAGGCAGGGCTGCGCCCCCGTGCCGCGGGGCTGCGCCCCCGTGCCCCGTTTTCCTCCAACTAACCACGTCTATTCAGCTCCACTCGCATCTTTGTGGAAAAAAGTTCTTCTCTGAGTCAGTATTGGGCTTGTGTGCTTAGGACGGCATGCCGCGGACTTAGCATATAGATATCGCAATTTATTTTTGTCACATTAAATGAAAAGAAGGATGACTTTAGTGAGCTATGTACGCGTATGTGCTTTTTATTATTGTTGAAGTGCGATGTGTTTGAACACAGCTCACCTGATGTTAAGTGACGGTGTGGTCGAAGATGGTAAACACACTGAAACTGAATCTCAAGTACCTAAGGGTGTCAGAACGTACGCACTAACGGTGGTACTTCGCGATTTATTTGAAGTTGGAGGGTGGTAGCTAGCCAGCCGATTAATAGCAAGCACCCTACCACAACGCTATGGTTTCCTCGCGATGTTTTTGTTCACTAGCAGCTCACTTCAAACCCTCGGCAAGTGAACCCCCTGCGCTCACCACTGAGCTAGCATCGCTACAAAAGCGAAATTACTGGGCTGTTGAGACTGCTCTGCTAATGTTATACGAGGCGAAGACTCGAATCAGAATCCGAATAGTTTATTAGCTACGAATGTTAAATTCATTTTACTAAAATTAAATAAGCTGAATTACATTTTCCCTTTGCGTACCTACATAATTATATTTTACTTAGTCAAATCACAGCTTCTCCAAGACCCTATGTTGTGTAAATTCTGCTAAAACTATTTGTATTCTTAAATATGTGAGATGCATCACTTGCGTGTGCGGCATACAAGCGTTGTCTAGCTCGCTATATGTGTGGGGTGTCTCGGATGAATTGGAGTCGCGCCGAGGGCGGCCCAAATCCGAGGGATTACGCGCAACATGGCGGATCCGTTGCCGCACAGCGCGGCCCGCGGCCCGCGGGACGCACAACGCGCCGTCATCAACCAACTCCTAACATAAGTAGATATACCCTCCTTACCGCGCACTGTGCACTGTGCACTGTGCACAGTGCACGCCAGATACGTCGACGGACCAGATGTTTTTATATACCATCTTTTGAACAGCGCAAATACAACAAATTTCATTTGAAAGAAAGAAAGAAAAAAATTTCACTCGAATCACGTAATATCTCTAAAGTTTGGGACTAAATAACTTACTTATGAAGGTTGACTAGAATTAACCAAAGCTTAAAATGCTCCATTAACAATACATTAATTTTAACAGACCTGTTGGTTCATTGGTAGTGTGTCTGCCTCAAGAGATGAAGGGCGTGGGTTCGATTCCCACACAGGACAAACTTTGTGATATAAACTATTGTTTGTTCTGTGTCTGGGTGTACTGTATGTATTATAAGTATGTATTTACAACAAAAAAAGTATTTAAGTATTCTATCAGTTATCTGTCTTCGATAGCACAAGCTTTGCTTAGTTTGGGGTCAGACGGCGCTGTGTGTAAATATTTATTATTATTAAATTTAACCAACGCCAGTTTAAGTTACAACATTGGGTTGTTATCAAACCCCGTGTTAATAGAATCCTAAAACGTCGGGAACGTATTCGTGATGCCCGTGGTATTGCAGATATTTAAAGTCGACTGAAAGTACTTACCATCAGGCAACCCGTCTGCTTCGTTGCCACCTGTAGCATAAAATAAACCAACGATTAAAATTTGTTACTTTATCACGTAAACAGTTCCAGGGATCCGGGGGAAAGGAAATGAGTTATATAGATGAACGCTCGGGATACTTTTCATATGTTCCAGGAATATGAAGCGACGCGGCTCTGCTACTTCTTGCTGAGGTTCCCCGAGGTGGTCCGCCTCGCGTGCTGGCTGCTGTACACACGCGTGTACAGTGTACACTGTACACGCGTGCGTACTACATCGCAGCCGTATTTATAAAGTTTCCGCGTGAGCGCACATGTGCACGCACACACGCGCACGTGTAAGGTTGTGTTGCGTGTGTGGGATTCATCAGTTACGGACAGGGGTGGACACGCTGCCAGGGTTGCCACGGCACAAATATCAATTTTTTTTTTATTAATTTGGTAATATGTTGTGCTGAGTAATAAGTTGCTGTACCATGGGAAACATGGTAAAATAAAAAAAAATCTATAACATTATAGAATGTTATAGAATTTGTTGATATACTTAATACTTCATTTTTTTTTTTAATGTTTGACAGGCCAGGTATTTGACCACAGCTCACCTGATGTTAAGTGAAGAACAAAAAAACTAAATACAAAAAACTACTACTAAAATACTTAAATAAAAACACTACAACACTACAAACTTAAAAACTTAAAACTTACTTTAAATACTTAATTTGTTGAGACTAACCATCAAAAGTCTCAAAGTAATGAGCACACAAGCAGCGATGCCCCGGACTGACTGAAAAAATATGTACAGAAAACGTTTTCTGTATTTATTTTTTCGTGATTAAATCAGGGTGTTTTCTTATGTTTATTAAACAATTAATTTTATTTCCCGCTCGTTTACTTCTCTCTAGTTTCGTGTGGTGGCGAGTGTATCTAACGTGATTTATGAAATATTTTATGCAGTGAAAGAATCTAAATCTAACATTAGTTCACAATTAGAAAACCAACTAATCCGAGAAGTAATTAATAAAGACTTAATGACTTAAAAGTAGTTTTCAACTCGTTCCGGACCCGACAACCATTTTTTGTTCACTCGCCGACTTTGTTGTTGTTCAAAGTTCTAGGTACCGCTGTGGTTGGCAGGCGTTGTCTCTAACCATCTCGAGAACGTCTAGTTCGTCCCATGATATCTCACCAAACGAACCTACGGTCGAAAGGCCACAGCAGTAAACTTTTTAAAAATCCTCCCGAGTTCAGAGTTTAGAAGGATGAGATAAAAGTATGAAAGCGCATCTTAGCCCCGACATTAAGCGCCAAGTCAAACAAATACACCATTTTAATTTATTATATCCACCGTTTGTCTCATGTGGGCGATGGGATGCTACGCTATGCGATGTGACGTGGATCAGAAGCCCTATTCTTGGCTCACACGCCTGATTTTGGTTTAACAATATGAGGTCCTAGGATCGCAAAGTGCTCTACGAATATGTCACAGAATAAATAAGAAATTTGTGTAGATGTGTATATTAATATTGCTGGTGCTCATAGGTCACGGTGAGCTTACCGTCAACAACACGTTTGCTTGATTGCCACTCTTCCTATGTAAATAGAAAAACCTAAAACCACTTAAAATCTGCTTTTACTGATATTTTTATTGTGATTGTATTTTGACATCATAGCGTCCCACGACATCGCTTGCCGCTTCACCCGCTCGCGTAAAATCATTTTTGTATAACTACATAACAACATTTTTTTTCACTTCACTCTTTTCGCGTCAAAGGATTTGCCTATACATACATATTTTTAATTGCGAAACACATACAATATATTCAGTTATGAAGTTCAAATTAAATAAATTTATTATTTATTTACCCGACTACGGCAAAACTGTTACTTTACTAACTTTAACAAATGAGGTATCGCTGGAAGCGTCTGGTTGTTCACACCAAAAACACGTAACAATATAAAAGTATAAATATAACTATACTATGTGAAAGTAATATCAATTATAACATAGCACTTGCGTGTATAATATAAAATACATATTGTTTCTCGTGACTTTTCCAAAAAGATTGATATAGCCCCCTCTCCGTCGCGTAGGACAGCGCTGCAGAGTTATCCGCGCCAACCCTGCGGGCGGCGGGGGCGGCGGGGGCGGCGGGGGCGGCGGGGGACGTCGCAACTTTTTGCCGGAGTTGTATAAATCATCCGCCAGATATCAAGTTCCGAGGATGGTTGAAAAACTCCCGCTACAGTACTATACTACCGTACCTACCATACTATACTACGTATACAGGTTCGAATCCGCCTGCAGAAAGTTTAGTCGAATGACCGAAGCTACATTTCAAATGTAAGTATCCTATTTTATTTTTACCATATTTTCATAATAAAGTTTGACAATTTACAAAAACTAATTAAAATTATAACACAGTTTAAACATTTAATATTTTTTTTATGGTTGAGAGGCTGAGTGTTTGACCACAGCTCACCCGATGTTAAGTGAAGGTGTGGTCGAAGATGGTAAAGCACACCTAGCCTGGAATGGAACTGGCTCTCAAGCGAGGCTGCCGGAACACACCGCTAGGTGCTTGGCGGCAGATTTTCAACTCTCGTGTGGTAGCTAGCCTGCCGAGTACTAGAGAGTACGCTGCCACCATGCTATGGTTTCCTCACGATGTTTTTCCTACACCGGCAGCTCAAGCTCATTGTTGGGGTTTGAACCCACGCCCTTCGGCATGCGAATCTACCGCGCTAACCACTGAACTATCATCGCTACAAATAATTAATACTTAGTAGAAAATTAATCCTACTATTTAGAACAAATGTGGCCAAAATGCTGGCAGCGTTGCCACGCTGGGTGACATTGCTAAGCTTTTGACCAAAGTAGATGCCAGCATTCCGGTCAACTGACGCCTCCTCGCGCGGTGCTACCCGCTACATGTTTTAAGGATAAAAAGTTGCCTATATGCTAATCCTGGGTCTCGGCTACCTCCATAGACCCCAAACTAAGCAAAGCTTGTACTATGGAAGTCAGATAACTGATAAAATACTTAAATACTTTTTTTTTGTAAATACATACTTATAATACATACAGTACACCCAGACACAGAACAAACATTTGCTTTATATCACAAAATGCTTGTCCTGGGTGGGAATCGAACCCACGCCCTACAGCTCTTGAAGCAAACATGCTACCAATGAGCCAACAGGGCTGTCTTTTTGCGTGAAAGAGTGACAAACATCCATCCAAACTTACACATTTGTAATATTAGTGGGATTAATATAAAAAAGTCGAATTATAATTTTGTTTTAAAATCCAGCTAGCGGTATTTTGAGTTGCAGCAGGTAAGCCCTCCAACAAAAGCTGCTTCTTACAATTGTCCTGCGGTGGAGCCTCTGGGAGGCCACGCAGCCCGACCTCCGCGGACCAAACTCTGAGGGAAGCTGATAGTAGGCATGCAAAGCGGAGTGACGTCACGACCGTGCACACCCCCGTCTGATGCATGGTTTCCGTTTCCGGATGCGGATTGTGTCGCGTCGCTTTGTTCCACTATTGTGGCATACAAGATAGTGTTCAATTGTAAATACAATTGCGGCTTTCCTTAAAATAATATTATTGTCCGGTCTTTAACTGTGGTATCCTACGATATAAAAGTATGGGGGTCCGATTCAAGTCGTACTTACTGAGTGTTCCGTACCACCAATAAATATGCTTATTCAGTTCACAGACCTACAATGTTTTGTTTTGTTTAAAAAAGTTCACCAAAATACCTGGGTATCTACCTTAAAGTCGCGAGTTTACCAGTCTCTTCTAGGCGAGCGTGCTCCGTCGTAGATCGCGTCTTGCGCGAGTTGGCGGCCAAACTCAAGCCTATATGTAATAAAAAAACATACATTCTGCTATTAAATATGTTCCCGGTTGAAGGGTACTGCAGCGCCATTACTGGGCTGTTGGGACTAACCGTCGAGTCTCAAAGTAATGAGCGCCAAAGCAGCGATGCCCCGGACTTTGCTTTGATACTGAAAGTTCTGTGTATCGCTGCAATGGTCATGGACAGGCGTTATCTCTTACCATCAGGAGAGCGTCTCGTTCGGCTAGTAGTTTCACATTAAAAAGATAACACCTACATGTAACTACACAGCCTACTATAAAAGGTTTAGAATATCATAATGTATGAGCTTTGGTTCATGTTCTGTTGCGACGATCTGGCAATGTCCGTATTTATAAGGGTGGGTGGAATATAGCGCGAGGCCCGAGTTCACGTTGTTCCCCAGATCTCGCGTGCGTTCCTCTAACTAGACAAAAGCCCTCCCCGCGTCATCTCTCGAGTAGACTTGCCAGCTAAATATAGCGCTTCTTTGTAGTACTAAAGATAAATTACATTCAAATACGTGGGTTCGAAGCCAAAAACAGCCGGAGCTCGCGCTGAGCGGCGTCTTGGGAGTAAAATTGTACATATGATGATATTTTCGGTCGGAAGCCTCGCGGTTTCATCGGAGCCGCGCGTTTAGTTTGTGTAAGGGTCGCGGAGTCGGTTTTATTTTAAACTGAAATCGCACCAATATTATAAACTAGCTGCGCCCCGCGGTGTTACCCGCTACATGTTTTCGGGACAAAAAGTAGCCACATTTACAGGGCGTGGGTTCGATTCCCACTCAGGACTAACATTTGTGTGACTAACATCGATGTTTGTTCTGTGTCTGGGTGTTCTGTATGTATTATAAGTATGTATTTACAACAACAAAAAAAAGTATTTAAGTATTCTATCAGTTATCTGTCTTCCATAGCACAAGCTCTGCTTAGTTTGGAGTCAGATGGCGCTGTGTGTAATGTCCTACGATATTTATTTATTTATTATTTATAACATTAGTGGTTACTCTTTCACGCAAAAACTACTAAATGGATTTTGATGAAATTTGGTATGGAGGTAGCAGAGACCCTGGGTAAACACATAGGCTACTTTTTATCCCGGAAACATGTAGAAGGTAACACCGCGGCGCGCAGCTAGTTTGTTTCTAACTGTGTAAACTAGGAATGAAATCTACATAAAACGTACAGCGGCTTCAAAAGGGTCAGCATATAAAATCCCAGCGAGAGGAAGCTCCCGAGTACGTACGTCCCAAATGTTATTTGGCGACAAGTTTCGGGACTCTCGAAAGTTGCGTTTCTCGGAATATTCAATACAGGCGCAACTCACTCGCGAGACTTTGTTTCTAATACTTTTGAGCTTCATGTCTCGATCGGAGCGGTCGCTGGGGAGGCACGGCACCAGCCAGGCCGGCCGGCTTCCTTCATATTGTCGTGTTGTCCAAATGTTGCCTCAAGTCTGTACAATATAACCAGATAACACACAGCTTATTTGGTAGATAGATAGATCTCTTCATTGTGCACACCATAAACAGAACAAAGTACAGATAACTAAAGAACCTTATGAGCTAGTGCCACAAGTGGCGGCCTTACCGCTAACACCGATCTCTTCCACGCAACCAAAAATAGACAAACACGATAGATGACATAAAAACAGCTCTTGAAGCAGATATCCGTGCTTTAAGAGCTGTAGGGTGTGGGTTCGATTCCCATGTGTATTTACAAAAACAAAAATGTAAAAGTATTCGATCAGTTACCTGGCACCCATAGCACAAGCTTTGATGTTGGGGACTAGATGGCGCTGTGTGAAATGTCCTACGATATTTATTTATTTAGATAGCAATGTTATTTTGAGGTTCCTTAGGTTGTCTAGAAGAAATAGTTTTTAGCTATAAAGCAACCAATTGTTACGCTAGTTTTTAAATGTACATTTTGTATTGTATTTTTTGAATGGTTGACAGGCTAGTTGTTTGACCACAGCTCACCTGATGTTTGATGTTTACCTTTAGCGCGAACAATAAAGAGTTTATCTATCTGGAGACTAAAGGCCTGGGCGCGAACATCGCCGTACTGTAGTAGTAGGTACCTACATCGCGCAGTTTGTCTCGCGGCGGAACTCCCCGATATATCAGCAGCGCGCTGCGAGGCGGCTCCGCAGAAGAAGTATGTTCCGAGCGCGTCCTCTAATTTTCTAGAAAGTTCCCGCGCTCCGCTTCGATTCCACGCGTCGGCGACTCTTTACGCACTCTTACCGAAATTAATTTTATTAAATATCTCACTCGCAAGCCAAACTCTCCCTTATCACTTCACCGTAAAAGTCCATTTTCGGCTGCGGATAGTATTGTATTGAAATTCACAACACAAAGTAGGTCCTCCGACTTTAACGTCTCGGAGGATGAAAATAAAAAGTCTATTAATTTTTTATTTCGTTTATTTTCCGGTATACGAGGTTCCATAAACACATTGCCATGGATATATGGATTCTGTACATTTAATATCAAAGTAAACAATACGATGTATACAATTAATGTAAATATATATTCTATTTAAATTATTACATTGGCACCTTAACGCGATACTACAGATCGAGAATGGACGCTAAGAAAACTCGGTGAGAATAGAACACAGCTCGCCTCGAATAGATTCCGCGCTCGAGACCCTCCCAGCGAGCCCGACACACAACCACTCGCTGCACGGCTGGATGCAGTCAATAAAAACGACCTCGAGGTAACTAATGAGACCTTTTTGGTATTAGTAACAACATACAAACAATGACTTCTTAAGCTTTGGTCACTTATCAACGAAGACTAATCATGCTAACTCATGACAGGGTTGTCTTAGTCAGATGCAGTATAAAACGACTTGCGGAATTCAGGTAGTATTATTCTTTTGATTGATTCTTAATAAAGTAAGTCGTCTAAGTAGCGTAACACTTTTACTTTTACTAATGTAAAAGAAAAACATGTAAGAAAATAAACTGAAGTTGTCAATTACAAACGTAAAAAAATTACAAAGTTGTCAATTACAAATAGTAATATGAGAATGGGAATAAAAGGATTCAAATAAAAAGACTACTTAAATACTTGCTCTGGGTTCGGAGCTCATTTAAAAAGATCTCGGTATCGTATCTATGCGAGGCAATCTGTGAAAAGGAATGACATCGGTCGCGACCTCTGCTGCTGCTTCCTTATATAAATAAAATGCTCGAATTTGGGACTTGAATGGGTTCCGGAAATAAATTCGGAAGTAATCCCGAGCTATCGGGATAGCCGGCGTGTTCTCCGGAAGTATCGGTCGCGACCAACATGTCATCCACATAAACAAGAATAGAGGTGCGGGGGCCGCGGCGCACTACACGACTACAATGGGAAAATGTGCGAAAAGGGACGCTTCCGATCTAACACATGCATTAACTACGCTTCTTTATATGTTTGCCAAGATGAGGATCGATTTAGATCGGTGTTAAAGGATTGCGCAGACTTAACGTGAGTCAGCAATATCAGAATCAGGTTTGGCATTTTTTATATTTCGCAATTAACGTATCTAATCTTTATGTAATTGATAAATCGCTCTCAAAGCCTGTCCTACACAGACGTGGTTAATGGTTTTGGGATAAAGTTTGCGACTTAGTGCAGGTTCTATCGGTGTAGACTCGGCTTAAAATTTAGTAAATGACCTTATAAAATTATTATTGATTTTTAAGCATCCCATACTACTGACTCGCGTTTGTTCCGCAAAAACCGTGACACGCTCTGCAGGAATCCACCAGGAAAGACGATAGAGGAAACTGTGAGGAGAAGAGAGAGGGGTCTACGTAGCTCCTTATCTATCTAAAATTCCGCAATGGACGGATCGAGCATGACTCCAGGTACAACATAACTCTGTTCACATTAAAACATCCAATTGACGAATTCAGACACGGTACAAAAATACATCTCACTACTACCTAACTAAACTAAGTGATTAAATTCTTTGACGATATAATTAACTTCTTTCATGAACCCCGGCCCGCGACGCGCCCGCGCCTCGTCTCATATCACAATCCTTAACAACACTATTATATATTACTGAACGGTTACTCGTTGGGAAGCGACGTACTACGCACTAGGATCCTTCGGGGACGAGGTCGGACTTCTTTCAACAGGTTCTGTGGTAAATGATGGTTCGTTTTCAAGATATTTTATATGAGTTGGCTTTAAGAGGGATATAATTTTTTTATATTTTAATTTTGACGTCTCACGCCACATCTTCCAGAAATTTAGAAACTTCTGCTAATAATATCGTGTTTTTTGTACAAAATAACGATAGCTGTACTGGAGTTAAGGTTCGCAAATCATTGACATATCGCGATATTAAATTCTATAACGTGTAAATCACCCACATTTGACGTGTTATTAAATTGTAATTACAAGTATGCCAGTACTCGTGGGGTCTCAAACAAAGCCGACGGCTCATCCTAGTACGTATTACATTCGATCACAATAAATGAAGTAACACAATGAGAGCGAACGACGGACAAACTTAATCTAATACAAAACTAACCACCGATAACATCAACATTAAACATTCAATAGAAATCGACACTTACCTACGAGATTGTTGAAAAACTTGTGGTAGCAAACGTTGCCTCATACAAAACGTGCCCGGACTACGCAGGCGTCTAAAATTGACATCGAATTTACACGACTTCCTTTAAGCTATGATACATTATGTTTCTTTATTCGAGAATTTGACATCTATATAAAATATATTGGATATTACGCTAGCGAATTGATTAATTTGGAAAAGTTCACATTTTCTACTTAAAACATATCGTATTAGAAATATAATTACCACTCATGTGTGCACCACTCTCATTGACAAATTAATCTAGTTAAAATTAGAAAAAAAAGATAAAAATTCTGCTGGTCCTTCGAGTCGCCGTGTGCGAAATTCCTTATCCTTACAACTTCAGTTACCGCGAGTGGTCGCACATGAGTGGTCGAAGTGTCACCGATCTTCGATCATTTTCTTTGATTTCTTACTAAATATTACTTTTTAATACAGCCGCATTATTTTCAAATAGACAATGTGAACTGCCCATTAGGGTCCTTAAATCTAGCTGACTTTCCCATAAATCTTAAATTTATCATCTTTGGTGTTTACATTGCACTAATATTCATATTTCATAAATATATAATATGTATTATATAAACAAAATTTTAAATCCACGATTCAATATAAGAAACTCTATTATTTCAATAACAATTTGGCACATTAGCTTCCTGTTTCTAAATCACGATAAAATAAGAGATTCAATGCAAGAAGAAGAGAGAAACGAAAGAGGGATCGAAGAAAGTGTAGGCCTTAGTGTAAACACCTCGCTGGGACCTGATGTCGACAGGAAAATAATTAAAGAGTAAAAAGGGATTTGTCAAACATTTAGTGAACAAAACGGTGTCGGTAAACTAACTGTCTGCTGTTGAGTCTTCAAATATTCATTATGTGAGTCCACGGATCTAAGATTGTGCTGATTATTTTTTCACTAAATGAAATGAAAGAGATACAACATTTAATGATAAATATATAAAATCCACAATTGTTCAAAATAAAATCGATAAATGAGATCAGCAATCAGGTCGCAGCGACGGAGTCGTAGGAGATAAAGATAAGAATACGCTAGAGTAGGTAACAGAGGTTACAGTAGACACTACAAAGACTAGAGTAAGACAATCGTATCGTACGTACTAACTCGCAGGCGCTGCCGAACCTGCAGAACGGAGAGTACGCAACCGTTTTGGACGTTTCGATAAGTTCCTTACATCACATTCGTTGGGGGTCGAGTGAATCCCCAGAAACAGCATGCATATAATGTTCTACATCAACATTTTAAGATATTTTATGTTCGTTGTACACAAAGTTGTACTCACAGTAACACATCCTAGGATTCATTTTAAATTGATCACTTTTCGCCTTGTCACACACTTGTCAGTAACACAAGCTAGCAACACAGCGCTGCGACTACAGACATTACTAGTATACTAGGAACTTGTCAATGATACGAGCAGTTTGCGATGCGCAACTAGTACGGAGGTGGCAAACGTGTAGACGACCTGCCAGACCAGTCCATCTCGTGGCGATGCGTCGCATCCTCACGAGTTCCTCACATTTACAGCATGTATAATAATATTTAAAAAGTAATATTCCTTGTAGCATTTATCGTATTTTACATTTTGTGTCGGTTCTGCAGAAGGTGTTTGTAATACGTAGTATGTGACTTTTGGCACTAATTTGTCTTTAGCAAGAAAGAACAAAGAACACAGTATTGTTGAAGCTGTGAAAGGGTAAGAAAGGAAGAAAGTGAGTCGAGAGATCCACCCGACCCGGTGCACAGTGCATCAGTTCAGACGCGCGCGCTGAGCAGGCAGAGCGCGACGGCGAGGCCCAGCAGCGGGGGCGCGCGGGGCCGGCACGCCGCGCCGAGCGGCGCCCGCACGGAGTGCCGCGCGGGCGCGGGCGAGGGGTGCGGCGTGCGCGGCGGGAACACCGCCACCGCTCCGCCGCCCGCCGCCGCCGCCACGCACCACACCTGCGCCCCAGGTGAAGTGTTAGCGTAATGTATGCTGGGAGCGAGCTCCGGGACGGAGGGGAGCATGTTACGAAGAGGGAATGATTGCACGAGGCGAGTACCTCGTCCGGGTGCGGCACGTGCAGCACGGCGCGCCAGCAGTGCTGCGCCAGGTCGGCGGTGAGCGCGGCCGGCGCCGCCGCGTGCCCCGCGCGCACCCACACGGCGCGCACGCCGCGCCCGCACACGCCGCACTCCAGCCGCCACCTGCGCAGCCACACCCCGGCTCACTCACTACTCAATACTCAATACTAGGAGGAGGTTCTCAATTCGGTTTAATTTTTTTGTTGCCCAAAAAAATACAACCGTACAACAACAAATTCATTCATAAACTGATTTGAAAAAATAGTTTTTTATTTGAAAGGAGATATTTTCCGATCGGTCCCATCAAAATCTGAACTGAAATTATCATCTGATGATGAACCTTCCGGCTTCATCTCGGGCCGTGTTTGGACTTAGTGGAATTGAATCGGTTTATTTTTGTAAAAATTATACTTTATCAACCTCAAGTTGATCCTACTAACCTCTCCTCTTTTTGTAATGTAAAATTGTAAAAAAAAAAAAAAAATTTTGTAACTAAAGTTGACAAAGGTCACGGACCCCAGCGTCTGTGGAGCGTATAATAATAATAATAAAAAAACCTCAAGTTGTATTTGAATAAACCTACAAAACTTGTAACCATTGGGTTATCGGTACTCAAGTGCAATAAAACGGACACTGATTTCTCCTGATACAGGAGGAGAGATCTCGCTCTGCTTTGCAGATGTTCTGTAATATTTAATGGTGTGTGTTTACCCGCCGTGCGAGGGCTGCGCGGAGAGCGGCGCAGCGGTGGCGCCTCCCGCCACGCGCAGAGTGACGCGCTTGAGCTCGCGCAGGCGCGCCGCCTCGCCGCCGCCGCGCGCGCCCACGCAGCGGTACTCGCCGCCCTCCTCGTACACGGCGTCCTTTATACCTGACGCGCACAATAACACGACTTTACCACACGGCGCCATCTAGCCCGAAATCACAGACACTCATCACGAAGACATCCAAAAGTAACGCTATCTATTGGTTTGAAGCGTCAACTAAGTAACGAAGTGACGAACGTACGCTCAAAATAGTGTGAAACACGTACAAAGTGGTGCCATCTATACCCGCGGGACGTGACTATAAAAATAACCCCATTTACCGCAGCACTGCTTCTGTTGTCCGTCAAACAAACATTTGTGAGAATCGAACCCACGGACATGAATACGTCGATTTCATATATCAGACCTAACGGGAGGTTAAGTGGATGGCCCCACGTGACGTATACGAACGCCAACGATCCTGGTGCTGTCTCTTTTCACTTTATTGAAACAAAATGAGGCAGCAGTATATGGGTGGGTTGGGGATTGTCCCAGCACGGGGTGCCGCTGACCTAGGACGCCGTGCGCGTGGTGCGAGCCGGCCGGCGCCCACGACTCGCTGGAGTTGCCCACCACGCGCCGCCACCAGCAGCCCACGCTCCCTGCGGACCACACACTCGGCTCAGGACCAGGATAGACGTCTAGCCTGCTCCTTTACTCAATGTTTCATTGCAAGTTATAAAATTATATTCGAGTATTTCTACTTAAAAGGACACCTTTTAAGTAGAAGTACTCTTAAAAGTCTTTGACTAAGTGTTCTTCTATACTCGTACATACAACAGACTGACGCGGCCTGCGATGGCAGTCGTGAATTTAACCGCTGCCGGAAGTAGATTTTGTGTAGTGTTTGTTTTATTTACAACACAAGTCGTGATAGTTTGAGTAACCTTAGTGGCGGCTTTAGCTAACCGCCACCCGACGCCGCGTTTGTTTGGAGCTGAATGAAATCGGTTTATTCTAAAGAAACGTGTTGCATCGTAGACCGTATATTCGCTTAACATCAGGCGAGATGGTAGTCAAACACACGCGCATCTTGTTTGCTTCTTAAAGTTCTGTGTATCACTGCAATGGGCATGGACAGGCGTCATCTCTTACCATCAAAATAACCCGTTCGTCATTGAAATTAAAATTCAACAAAGAAGATAATTAGCACTTTACAGCTCAATACCAGCATGTACGAGGTTTTAATGAGATACTGCACACGAATACAGGAGATAACGCACGAGAACAGGCTCTAGAGGAAATTTTAAGCGTGAATAAGAATTTGCGGCTTTACACTTGTCGAGATCGGCGTGATAGCAGAGAAACCACAGCCTCACGCTCGGGATCTATTCTAATAAACACAAAAGTTCTCCAAAGCTGCCTCCCTGTGTACGCAATAACTTTCGTTTCATCAATTTTAGCAATGTGTTATTTTATCTTGAAAGTTTCCAAAAAAACCTCAAGGCCTAAAAAGTTCTACGCGTTGCTGTATTGGTTTGATCTCTTACGATCATGAGAGCACGATGATTCGTCGCATTAATTTTACCAAAAACATACCCGGTACAACTGAGATGCAACACGGAAGTATATTAAAAGTTTAGAAGGTGTTTGTACTAACAAAGAACAAAATACCAGACAACCCTTGTAAGAATAGAAGTGTATTTTTGTGAGAAATGAGGAAAGCAAACTTATTAAAACGGTCGCGGTGCCAACAATGTTTCGTAGTAAACAAAGCCCATGCTGTAATGCTGCAGGCACACTACGTCATGATTGTGCCAACAAGGACGCGGTATATATCTACAAGTGTAGATTACTTGTATTCGAACATGTCATGGGTGACAGGGGGATGAATATCGAAGAAAGTGCTGACAGGGGAAAGTGGAAAAGTGTTATTCTATGGATCTATGGAATTTATTTTCATGATAATCATTTACCTTTAGGGCAGTGCAGCTGCACGTTCCCTCCCACCGGCACGTCGACCTTCTGGTGCTCGGGCTCCTCTTCCTCGTCCGCGGCGGTGCCCTCCGTCGCGGCCTCCGTCTGCTCCTCCTCCGCTAAAAACGCGAGCTTGTTACCATTGTGGAGACTACTGGCGACGTCTATCCCACAACTGTGTTACTACTAGCGCTGGCTATCGGCGTGTCGGTGCTCTGTGCCGTCATTGGCTGTTAGCTTTGCCAATGGCAGCACAGACTGCATCGCGCCAACGAAATATTTACCAAGATGAGTTTTGGCGGGAACGCGGGAAGAGTCGTGTCGCTCCGTTGTATTTTTTTCCAAAACTAGTGTTTTGTCGAGTGTTTATGCATAAAAATGGTGGTGTTTTATTCATAAAGTGCCGAATCACAAGCGCGAGTGTGGGAAAATGATATAATGTGGTGAAACATGAGTTTTCGTGTTGCTTCCAAAACTCCATCCAAGCTTTGTAGTAAAGTTGCCACTACTTTACTAAAGCATGACTGGAATTAACTGACACGAACTGGACTTGACAAAGACGACTTTGACTAAAACTAGCTACGATGGCACTTATTGAACTTTTGAAACTTGAAAATATAATATAATTACTTGACACTGGCAAATGCTAAAAGGCGACGCCAAAACCAAAGAAAAAAAAAATTTACCAAGATTCAAGGACCATATACAGATAGAATATACTCTTTATTGTTCACATTATATGTAATGTAATAAAAAAATATTAATTAAAAAAAAACTAGTGTAACAATTGGCGGCCTTATCTCTAAAAAAGCGATCTCATCCAGAAAACCTTAGGATGAAAAGACAGATAATAATGTAAATAAAATATCAGGTTAATTTACATAAGTATAACATAGACATACATTCCAGTAGACCGTAAGGTGTACTGGACTGTTATTCCATCTCCGTGGTCTCCCTGCCCGACAGCAGGTGGCGCGGTAGGAGCGGGCGAATACTCACACATGACGTTCAGGTAGTACCCGATGGAGGAGTACTCGGCGTCGAGCCAGGAGGCGCGGCAGCGGTACCAGCCCGCGTGCGCCGCGCGCAGCACGCCCCAGCGCAGCGTGGCCGAGCCGCGCGCCTCCGGCCCCGCGTCCACCGGCGGCGGCGAGCTGCACACGTGCAAACATACAAGCACAGAGCCCACCACCCTCGAGGACCCTCCTCGCACTCATCTCCCCCTTTACTTGGGGACTGTTGACTGACTTGGGACAGGAGAGCGTCTCGTTCGTCTCATTACTTTTTACATAAAAAAAAAGAAAAAAGTTTCCCTCTCATTTTACATCAAGTGAGAAGTAGATTAAACCATCGCATTCGAAAGTCTTCGAGTTTCGTCTATTTTCTTTGTTTCGTTTTATAAATAACGTAGCCAGTGCGGGCAGAGTCGGCGGCGCCGCGTCACATCTGATTGCTGCCGGCGACTCCGATCTGGGTCAAACGGCTTTAATTCAATAACTGGCCCTTTCAATATGCGCGATACTGCAAATTCATCCCTAATAACTTCCCCCAAGTTTCCATTGAGTTATGGCCGCTGGGGGGCTATCGGAAATTCGGAACAAAAATCCTTGCGAGAAAAATATTGGACGTTTTTCCTGACACTCTGCACATGGGACGATTTAAGATCGAAGGCGATAACTCAACGCAACGCCTCGTTGTTATATGCAGCGAACGCTGTACGAGACAGTGTAGCGAAGGTTTGGGGCAACATCTAAAATAAAAAAGCTAGAAAAAAAGGTGAGAAAACCAAATCCCGCCGATTCCCTGACACCTGACGCTACAACTATACAATATACATGCCTACCAGCTACCTCCTAGCTACGTGCTCATGAAGCTTTCATTCCTTAACGAACGCGGCATCTTTATCGAATATGTTTTTAAGGCGCGAATTTAGGTTATGAAATCAGCCGTTGAATTTACTGACTCAATTTGTTTAGGGTGTTTGTCTGTACAGTATCAGCAGGTGGTGTGTAAGAATTACTATGTTTCAATATAAGAGGTAGCAAGTGAAATTACTGATCTATTGAAACTAACCGTTACATAAATAATTATCCTCGGGCGTTTCACACAGCGCCATATTGCCCCAAATTAAGTAAAGCTAGTGATATGGGAACCAGGTAACTGGCAGAATACCTCTTTTTAACGTAAATACGTACTTACACATACGAAACAAACATTATGCTCGTCACACAAAAGTTTGTCTTGATAGAGAATCGAAACCACACTCTACAGCTCATGAAGCAGGTACACTACCAAATGAGGTAAAAGGGCAGTCAAATGTTTTAAGCGATCCCCTGGATTTTGTTTGGCTAGTTCTGTATATCGCTGCAGTGGTCACGGACAGAGCTATATCTTACCATCAGGAAAGCGTCCCATTACTGCTTTCAATATAAAAATAGCGTGTATAACCATCGCGAGTAGCAAAAATCCTTTATTGATTTATAGTGAAAGTAAAACAAAATATACGACACAATCCGCCCGCCAGGCGCGTAATGAATCGAACAAAGTTCCGAGCAGATAACTAATTCAATTTGACGCGAACAGCCGCGCAGCATCCTTTCCGAGTAATGGCACACCAGCACACATCCCTTCGCGCCCTATTTTAAACCGATTACGAGAACCCGAGCCCGGGAAAAAATAACTACACTTTGCAATTACTCACAACTATTTTAACTAGTTTTATTGGAACTAGAATGACTGTCGAGGCGGCGGCGGCGGCGGCGGCGGCGGCGCGGCCCCGGCGACGACCTACGCGATACACGTCACATCTTTATTCAATACAGAAACTATTACAATTCCGAGTATCGATTTTATTCGTATCTCCTTTAGCTAAGTAGCTATAAACGTAGGGTTTCCCATAATCTAGATCTCGCTAGTAACTTGTCATTAGAAGTTATTCACCGGATCAGATTAACAAACAATCAATTTTTATATTTAAAGAATAGAGGAACTGCTAAAACTGCTTACAAAGTATTGATCGATTGATTGTTGTCGTTGAAACTTGAAGCAACGAACCAGAGGACCGAGTCACTGACATATTTAAATAAATGAACAAGCATGTGCGTCTTCTTTGGCATGAACGCGGGAAGAGTCGTGTCGCTCCGTTGTATTCTTTTTCCAAAACTTGTGTTTTGTCGAGTGTTTATGCATAAAAATGGTGGTGTTTTATTCATAAAGTGCCGAATTACAAGCGCGAGAGTGGGAAAATGATATAATGTGGTGAAACATGAGTTTTCGTGTTGCTTCCAAAACTCCATCGAAGCTTTGTAGTAAAGTTGCCACTACTTTACTAAAGCATGACTGGAATTGACTAAGACTAGACTTTGACTATAACTAGCTACGAGGACACTTATTTAACTTTTGTAACTTGAAAATATATAAATACTTGACACTGGCAAATGCTAAAAAGCGACGCCACACCCAAAGAAAAAAAAAAAAGCATGTGCGCTGGTCATGTTCATTACAGAACTGATAACCATTGTGGTAGAGATGTGTTTAAAAATGGAGAACATCGATCGGCAAATGTAGAACAGGATCTCGTAGGAGTCAAAGGAGAAATAGGAAGTATAACATTAGCAAAAAATTTTAAATTGAACTAAGCCTAACGCTCACCACTGGGCATAGTAAAATGTCGTTTTGTCTCGGAAAAGCGCAATCATTGCTAATGTAATCGCTGAAAGTGCTGAGGTCATGTAAGTAAACCGTCTGTTGTGTCAGAAGGCGTCGCGTCTCGGGTGTTCCAACATAACGCAATGCTAACTCCGAGTGGCTCGACACGCGTAGCTACAAAAACTAAACTACACAACGGATTTGAATGAAATTTGGTACGGAGGTAGCTGAGACCCTGGATGAACACATAGGCTACTGTTTATCCCGAAAACATTTAGCAGGTAACACCGCGGGGGGCAGGGGGGTAGATTACAAATGTAGAGTTTTAAAGAGAATTGTTTTATTGTGAGTGTGTGCGGGTGAGTGGCGGGAAGTGTGCGTGCGCGGAGGTACCTGGCAGGCGTGTCGGTGTCGCGCGTCCACCAGGCGCGCGCGGGCGGGTTGGCGTCCACGTCGCAGCGCAGCGCGGCGGCGCCGCCCGCCGACAGCGACACGCCGAACCCTGGCCACCGCGAGATCACGAACGACGGCGGATCTGCCGAGACATTTTTTATTAATACGGGTAGGTCCGCCATTGATCACCAACTCGCCTGGTGGTAAGCGATGATGTGGACGAAGATAATGCACGCAAACTTCATAGATACTAAGTCTACGTATAAAACCCACTGACGCAAAGAAAATATTAGAACGGTCACTACTCAACGAGCACAGTGGATGCCGCTAGCCTCTGAGGTAGATTAAACACAAAAGGTTAGGGATTTAGAACTACTTTGTTACCTTTTTCGTTGTTAAAAAGTTAAATAACAATACGTTTCCGGTATTCTGGATTCACATTTCAATCATAACTGGATACGCCACAGATCTGTGTCGCCATAAAACTAAAACAATAACGTCACAACATAACATTTTTATTTGATATGTGACGCGATCTACTTCTGATGTCAAACGCCTCCGGAGAGTACGAGTTCGCATGTGAAAAGGCACACATGTACATTGTACACAACACAACACAGTTTGAGCGTCACAAAGAACTAAGATAGTAGTAAAACTGCCCTTTCCCAAAGATCTTTTACAAAGCTTTCCTTTCCCATCTCTAAAATTAAACTGAACTCCGACATCAGATCGTGATTACTAACTTCCCATTGTTCTACTCGATGCCAGCGAATGTATTATGTACGAACCCGACACCGGCCGGACGAAGTAGGGTAGCCCCCGCCGCGCTCTCAGTGTAAACATTTGGAACATATCTGGTCTCGTGTAACCTCAAGCGGCGGCCGGGGCACCGCAAGGCGCTCCCGCGGGGCCCGTCTTCTATATCGCATACATCAAACGTATCGCCTCGCACGACGCTCGCATGCAAATGATCCGACGAACATGATTTACGTCACGAGGCGAACTGGGCGTGATTTACATACGTTTTATGAATACGCTAATGGGAGCGATAGTTGGGCCTTTGATATCGACTTGGCGGCTGCGGTACCAACTCGTTACAACTTCCGAAAGTTTCAATGCGCTGTTTATCTTGGCTCGAGCACATCGGGGGTTCCGATCTCTGAGGTTTAGCGGTTTCATTATCTCAAGTTTATATGTGCAAATTTACACTTCAAACGAAAAGAAGCGATAATATTCTATCTAGTATCGGCTAAAAAAGTAAAATTTTGAAGTCATTATTGATTCAGGATAGAGCTCGCTAAATCCCATAAAACTGATTCTATCAAACTCTGTAACAGCGGCTGTCGACGGTGCCCTGCACTGCGATAGCCAATCAGTGATGAGAGTCTGCATCGCGCAAGTAACATTTTTGCAACGGATTCGACTAGTATCAGCTATAACACCGTGAGCGTTATAGCTCAGACAGTAATTGTCTTCGAGCACAGCACCTGATCCTGGATCCTGTGGGAGTACTTTGAAACATACCTACCATTTGTACCATTGAGTAAGCACACACTTGCCAACGCAAATTACAGAAAATAAAGTCGAGTTTTTTTTTTTTAAAGTGGACCATTGTTATGTATTTTTGGTCCAAAAACATGAATGATTACTCACAAGTGACGTGTATCTCTAGTTTCGCGGTGAGGACGTATTCAGGGGCGGCGGTGGTCGCGGCGGGGGCGGCAGGGCCGGCGGCTAGCACGGGGGCGGGCGCAGGGCCGGGGGCGGGGCGGCGCTGCTTGGCCTCGCACTGCAGCGTCGCGTTGTGCAGCTCGCGCGCAGCCGTCACCACCGCGTGGGACGAGGATACGCCGTCTGTACCACATACCACAATTAGGGAAACAAATGGCATACTAAGAGTTTTGATCACTAAAAAATCATGTCGAAACACAGAATGTATTTCGACATGATTTTTTAGTGATCAAATAGTGTCAAGTTCAAGATTTATTACATATTTTAATACCTTAAACTCTCAAACGAACGAACACAAAGTAACGCTTGAATCAAATCATCCAATTATAGTTCCATTCTATTACCTCACAAGGTTTAAGCTTGCGCTCTATCGAGGGCTTGCGTTTAAAATAGTGAAGTTATACAACTTGATTTAAACGAATTTGCTTTCTCGATGGTGTAACTCATTTAGAAAGGCGTATAGACAATAAATGGACAGTAGTCATAAAGGAGCGAAGTGCGCGCCGCGTACCGATGGAGTAGTTAGTCTGCTGGATGCGGAGGTAGGAGCGGTGGTCCAGCGTCGGCTCCAGCGCCAGCAGCCGCCACGTCAGCTCGGGGGGCGGGACGCCGCCTGCAATCAACTTCACATTCGTCATCTGTGGTAACACGATCATTAGAAAACAACCTCTCGTGTTGGCCGTTCGGAGCATTTCCACGTAACGAGACATTGTGCGGGTTCGATAGAACACAAGTAGAAGAACGCACCCCCCTGTCTCTCTCTGTACTTGCAGCGTCGGATGCTGCGATCTGTATTGATCTTAAATGTGTGCCGTAACACTTGAAGAGATTCGACGGAGAACTGATATCCAGCGAAGCATCCCGGGTCACAAGTAGCAAGCGACCAGCGTGTGTGGGAGCCCCTGTGAAGACAGAAGGGGCACATTGTGTGGCTTCATAGCGTAGTCGGCCCTCGCTCGCGGAATAACTAACCAGACCTCAAGCATGGCGCCCGTGTGCACAGAGCCTCATCTAATGTTTCCGTACACGTTTACTTATAGGCATGTACATAGTTTTATACATGTTCCGACATGTTGGAAATGATGTCGCGGATGTTGTCTTGTAATGTTGGTGTTATCAATACAACGTAGGTATTGGCAGCTGGAGCGACGTGAGTGCGTCGCCGAGCTCGCCGAGCTCGCGGAGCGGCACCCACCTTCAGCGACGCAGCGCACCTCGAGGTCGGTCTTGTCGCGCACCGGCACCCACGTGTTGCCCGCGTCCAGGCGCCGCCCGTCCACCGCCAGGTACACGGAGCGCACGGCCTCTGCGCCAAACCAGCGACGTTACTCACGAGCACAGCCTGCAGCGCCCGCGCCCGCGGGGGCTGCTGCGGCTGCTCACGCTCGGAAATGTAATGAAGGGAACGAGACGCTCTGCTCATGGTAAGAGATAACGCCTGCCCATGACCATTGCAGCGATACACAGAACTCTGAGTAGCAAACAAAGTTCAGGGCATCGCTGCTTTGGCGCGCATTACTTTGAGACCCTCGACGGTCAGTCTCAATAGCCCTGCAATCTCGTTACAGTACCATTTAATCTGGAACACAGTAATTTTTCTACACTACTGCTTGGCGACATAATATCTAGTACTGCGGTAGTACCGACCTAGACGACCTCCTGCTAAGGAGATTTGTAACCAAGTATTATTGTTTGTTTTATAACTAGCTGCTCCCCGCGGTGTTACCCGCTACATTTTTTCGGGCTAAAAAGTAGCCTATGTGTTAATCCAGGGTGTCAGCTACCTCCATACCAAATTTCATCCAAATCCGTTCAGTAGTTTTTGCATGAAAGAGTAACAAACATCCATTGCAATTTTCGTATTTATAGAGATTACATTTGATACTTATGCCGAGACGAGTAGGCCAGGTATACAGAAACATCTACTGCAGGTACTTACTGGTAAAGAAAAAGAAAAGAAAGAACGGAACCTCGGGAAATAAAGATTATGGTAAGTCCTCCTTCGTAACTAGTTCCGAACAAAGTTTGTCTTTTTCCGCAGAACAGTTCATTATGCAACACCGCGGGAGCGTACAAGTCGCTCCGCAGTGTGCGTGCGTGTGCGTGCGTGTGTACGTACCGTATATGAGCAGGTGCACGGGCTGGCCGGACAGCAGCTGGCCGGCGCGCTCGCCGGCGCAGCGCCACGCGGCCGCGTCGCCGCGCGTGGCGCGCGCCACCACCGCCGCGCCCGCCTCGCGCCACGCGCCCGCGCCCGCACCCGCGCCCGCGCCGCTCGCCGGGCCCGCCGGCAGCTCCAGCAGCTGCACGGACGGAGCACACCTTGCAGGACTCTATACAGCCTAACTTAAACCAGCTCATTGTGAACTCCTTGTACCGCGCGGCCAACACTGAACTTATGAAATAACTGATTTCTTTGCCATTTCAGGACTGATTTTATGCTATTTTAGGTTCCTATTTTGAATGTGAAACATTTATTGGCTGCGGCACTCCTTGGCAGTAAAACCGACTGGTATGCCGTGACGGCAAACGGCGTGACGCTCTCTTGTGCAGCCTCTACGCCGCTTGTCTCGGTTCCCTTGCATGTGTGCGAGTGCGTACGCTATGTTGTTTCCGTGTGGCCCGCGAACAGTTTCGAAGGTTACCGCTCACCTCGTTGTCCTTGTACCAGCGCACGGCCGACACGTTGTGCAGGTCGCACGGGATGCGCGCGCGCGCGTGCGCCGCCACTAGCAGCTCCCGCGCGTGCCGCGGCACCTGCCCGCGCGTGCATATAATATTACATCTTACGGGATACTGAGAATGCTCATTTCGTCTTTTAATTTGATGCGAAATACAACATTTTCAATTTATAATATACTAGCGGTTGCTTCGCGGTTTCAACCGCGTAGTTACGAACACGGGAACGAAAGTACAGGGATAAAAAGTAGCCTATGTCACCCTGGGGGATAGTGTAGCTTCCCAACGGTGAAAGAAGTTTTGAAATCGGTCCAGTAGTTTCGGAGCCTATTCAATACAAACAAACAATCAAATCTTTCCTCTTTATAATAGTATAGATAGATTGACTACGACTTCACACGACTTAGTTTTTAGTAAATAACTAATACAGCTTGTTTAAACTTAACAGGAGAGGCCAGACCGAGAGCTCATTACAACAAATCAGAAACAGGTATAGATAGGTATGTGACGTGACAAACTAAGCTGTACAATACTCTTTAATATTGAACACATCAAGATTCCTAAGGGTGGGTTAGAAGCTGCTGGGAAGAAGTAAAACAAACTGTTACTAGCTCCCCAGCTGATAATAATTTATTTAGAGAAATGCCAAACAAGGCGTGCAAATCGCGGAGAATCTTGACACCGCGATGCAGGATTCCGACAAATGCGACGCTAGCGCATCTAGCGTGCACTCGATGAATTAAGTCTTAAAGTTTTATACAAATATCAAAATACAGCGAGCATTTAGACTTTTAGACAAGACGAGGGCAGACATTGCTGGCGGCGACACGGACTGCAGGTGTCGTTACAATCGAAACACTCCACATAGCATGATGCCTACTACTGACCTGGTGGGCGGGCGGCGCGCGGTAGGGCGCGTGCGGGCGCGGGCGCGCGCGCGCGGCGGCGGGCCGGATGACGAAGGTGTCGAGGCGCGAGGAGGCGCGCGGGCCGGGCGCGGCGCCCGCGTCGCCGATGGCGTCGCGCACGGCGCCGCGGATGTTCAGGATCGTGTCGCCGGTCTTCACGCGGCGGCTCTCGCCTCCGCTCGGCTGCGCGCACACAAACACACATACACATACACACCTCGACCGGCTACACACGAACCAGCACGAGTCGTCGCGTTAGCAAGAAAACAATCGGCCTCTTATACCTGGCTAAAATTAATGTAGCATTATAGTGAGCTTCTAATTAAGGTTTTTGCTACAACTGGGATTTTTGATTTAAACGAACGTGTTTTTCCGATGGTGTTTATTGATAACTATCGATTTATAAACGACGGAATTCTGAGATAACGAACATAAATTGAAAATCTTCTTGTTCTTTGAAGTCGCTTAAAAATAATAATTTCAATTTAAAGATGCACCCCAGACTCATTTTATCAGAAACATTTCCAAAGCATCGCGTCCCGTGCAGCTTTTAGCTTGATTACAAATTGTTATCTAATTATATAATCCGGCTCCGGCCGGGATCTAATCAAGCCGGGACGTCTGCGTCTGCATGCAGCTGCCGCCCGCGCGCCGCGTGCAGCGTGCAGCGTGCAGCGTGCCGCGTGCAGCGTGCAGCGTGCAGCGTGCCCTGGCCAGCTTTCAACGACTTCCTACTCTACTATACAGTGCATGAAGAAAGAATGATAAATTGTTACATTGAGCAAATAATGTGTACAATAGTAATGTACTGTTATTGAAATAAAGACGAAACTGTGTTTTCTGAAATAACAAACTGTTATTTACATCACAATAATATATAAAATACGATGTTTAACACAATTTACCCATTTTAAACAGAGTAACTAACCTGAAATAACAAAAAACAACATTTAAAGCCTTTACTTCTGGTTTACTTTATGTATTTCCTTTTATTTAAACGGGAAACAATTTACGGTTATATGTTTTTCTAGAATCATCTAACCTCAACTCAACTTTAAAAATTACATTCACACTGACAGGTGACAGTCGGTGACATCTGACACTGACATGACATCTATTAGAGATCTGTAGATAATAAATTCATAATGAGAAAGAATGATATTCTTCACATGTGTAATTAGCTTAATTCCAGGACATTTTAATTTATTAACGCTTATTATTTTAATAGATATTTGTAAATGCTAAAAAGTTCTCGGCGCTCGCTCGTCTCCACTTTCACTGTCATTATGACATTATTTGTTATTTCGAAGCGAGCTGGAGCTCAAATAATTGGAATAAAATAATTCGTAACTGCATTCTGGCGTCTCCAAAGAGTCTCAGTCATCTCAGTGTTTGCAACTTTCAGAATACTCAATGAATTGTTCTGATCATGACGTCGACTATTTACGTAACGTACATACTCATAGTTAGATGAATTTCATACACTTTTTTGTGCTAATGTATTCGCTGAAACGTCTGATCGCGTGTCGAGTCTACAGGCGTCAGGCGAGTAGGTCGCTGCCCGACCGGCTTCATTAGATTTATCTCCATCTGCGGCTCCACGCCGCGCGCCGCGCGCCGCCTGTCCGCCCGGGCAGCCGGCCCGTCTGTATGTCTGTATGCGCTCCTATATATATGTATACCGTATACACGGACTGCTCATCAAATCCGTCTGGAAAGTTTGCGATTTGGACGAACGAACAGAAAATCATACAATGTTTATATAAAATTCCTAGATATTATAATGATCGTATAAAACTCGTATGATTTATATTTCATAGAGAAAATTCCTGTTTTAAAAATCAAAGTTGCAAGTGAAGGAAAACGCCGCGAGAAAACCATAGCATGGTGGTAGGGTACTCTCTAGTACTCGGCTGGCTAGCCACCACCCTCAAGTTGGAAATCTGCCGCCAAGCATCTAACGGTGTGTTCCGGCAGGTGTGCTTTACCATCTTCGACCACACCGTCACTTGGCATCAGGTGAGCGGTAATCAAAATGTAGGCTGTAAAAAAACTTAGCCATTATAAATACTAGTCGAAAAATGAAGTTCAAATGTATCGTCGTCAGGCTCTCAAACTATGCTTGCCTATATATTATATATATGTATATATATATATATATATATATATGTATGTATGTATATATGGCTAACCTTCGGCGTTTTCTGCCAGTCCTGTCCGCTGCTACGTTTGTCTCTCTGTGCGCTGGTGACGTCGCCGGCGTCGGCCGTGAGCGGGGGCGGCGTGCGTTGGAGAGTGGACTCTATGCTCTCGGCCGAGGGTTGAGTTGTCTGCAGGGGCGCGAGGAGCTCCGCGGGGAGCTCGAGGGGTGCAGGGGGCGCGGGAGGGGAGCTCTGCTCCGATGCCGTCGGGGGGAGGCCTGGAACAAGAGCAGAGTGAAGCGACACTGGAAACAGCATCAACGGGACTGGCGCCCAAGTCGCCCTTCAAGGAGAGGGATATCTGTTATATCTGTTCTTGTCCCTCTCTCAGAGTAGCTTCACGTAGCCAAGCAACATAAGGTTCGTCGTACGTTTCGTCTCGTAGATCGGAGCCCGCGAGTGGGAAAGTTCTTCCAGCAGCGCGGCAAGTTCCACGAAACGGCAATAAAACCTCCCCGAACTCGCGGAGATTACCTGTCCGACCTCAGCGAACACCGATAACGAGCGAAATGAGAAATAACAGATGTACAAACAGAACTTTAATACAAAGTCGCCTTAAACTCGGCCACACAAACATAGCGCTGCGGCTCCACAAACGTAGGAACCGCGCCGCCCCGGCGGACGCGCCGCGTTCTAGTTCAGGGCATGCGATGTGAGCGCCTCCATCCGAGCTCGTCCAAAAATTGGCAGCTTTAACAAGAATTTCCAAACAAAAAGTTGAAAACAAGAGTTATTAGTAATTTGTGAGGCGGCGACCGAACTTGCCCCGGACTCGTGTTGCGGACGTAATGACGGGAATCGGAACTTTTGTGCTCCGCGCCCCAAAATGGATGCCACGCACCGACACACCGACAGCCACGGGTAATGAACGTAGTCGAAGCCACCTCACAGAGAACGAGACCCGGCGCACACTACTGCCGAACCTCTACTCGGACAGCATCGGAGTTTACATGTTGCTTGTTTTTGTCTCCGGGTCTTAATCGCGCACAATATATAATGGAATAAGTTTTGATTGTTTAGTTCGACATTTCGGCCGCGTCGCCGCGCTCGTGCACTAACCGACGAAAGTCTCGTAACCTTTAACTGCATCAAAAATCTCATTACATTAAAAATCTCTTTTTTGACACCACAGAAAGGGTAATTACAAAAATAATGAGCACATTAAAATGCTTCTAGTAATGGCGGCCTCGCCGGGAGGTACTGCACGACGTTTCGCGCGGAATGCGTACACGTTGCTAATGGCGACTAAACGAGTGCTCGAGCAGCCCCAGCAGACGCGCCCGCGCTGCCCGCGCAGCCCGCGCAGCACGCGCAGCCCGCGCACCACGCGCAGCACGCGTCCTTCATTCCAGGCAACGTTTTTATTTGTGAGCTTTACGCCGTTAGTTTCCAGTCACTTGGTTTCATATTTGTCATTTAATGTTGTCCTGAAGCGGCGCCGGCGGGCCGCGCCCTAAGGCCGGCGCATCTCTGACGACAAGAAGCAAAATACAAAACGCAAACGTCATCACAATTTGTCGGTACAAACTGCGTGAGTAAGGAAATACAAAAGCAATGAATGTTATAAGATACAAGAATAATTGAATGTATTAAAACGCACAAGAATAATTGGATGTCATAAAATGTAAAAGAATAATTGGATGTCATAAACTGTAAAAGAATAATTGGATGTCATAAAATGTAAAAGAATAATTGAATGTCATAAGATGCACAAGAGTAATAGAATTTCATAAAACACATTTTTCGTTTGCATTATTCACTATGATTTCCTGATGACTATATTTCCGTAACCTTTGCCTGATTTGTATTCGATTTTGTATTTTTATGACGAAATAAAACGACTGAAAATATAATGAAAATAAATTAAATTTGTAACAAAATATGTAATAAATATTTGTAGCAGCGTCCTCGACCGAGCAGTGTTTCCATGTCCGTGTGGCCGGCGCGGCGCTGCGAGTAGGTGCCGCGAGTAGCCGCTGAGGAGCGTGCGCGCTCCCTGCCAGCGGGATTAACGAGCCGCCATTCGTACCGCGGCCTCGCATAAATCTGCCGCGGCGGGCGCTGCGTAACGCCGCGCCGCGTAACGGCGTTATCTAAATGAAACGCGCCGCTCGCTCGAGGAATGCCTTTAATGACTCGTAATTTCTGTCCATTATTCTGTATTATTTAAATAACTTATTTCATTTTTATTCACAAGAAACGACCGCTCGCCGCTTTTTAATTGCGCGCTTTATTTCCCACAACAATATACGAGCTCAGGCAACCGAGGAATAGTAGCTCGGGCGTCACCTGCCTCCGCTCTGCGCGACATGCAGGCCCGCATGTCGGTCACGTCAGTACCTACTTGAAAAAGTCTTTCAAAATGTCAGGAGGTTTAGTTGATACTTTCTTTGAAATAGACACGTTTACCCACGTTTTTACTTTTTTTTTCATGCAAAATACCACCTCAATGTCCGACATTTCCCGGACATTTTCCAAATATTTTCTTTCGCACAAACCTTGTCCTGACGATTACGAACATAATGAATAAGGAATCAGCAGAATCGGTCGAGCCGCTCCGTCGACTGACACGCCAGCGCTAGCGCGACATCGGCGTCTTTACCCTGGCCTCATCAACGATAAGTATGATGTACACGCCATCTAATGAAACCCGCCGACAGATGGTTCCATGAATAGCTCCAATTGATTGTGAAATTGTGTCGAATCGGTGAACATTCCACTCCGTCAGAATAATTGAAACAAAACTTTTGTTTGGTTCGTCCGTGAACAACGTCGGCGGCGGCGGCGGCGGCGGCGGCGTCAGAGATCGCAACACGTATGATTGTTTGCCACCCCGACGTTAAAAAAATGTTAAAGTTTGGGACAAATTCCATGACTGAGGGGGCAGCCCCGGGAGCCTCGGGTGAAGAGAGATCGTTTGCTGAGGAGGGGAGGAGCGCCTCGCGCTGCATTCATACTTTTAATTTGTAACATTTACGTGGCGCCGCTGTGGGCGCTCCGGGCGCTCCGGCCCGGGGCGCTCGTTCCCTAAACGTTGTAGTCATGAATACAGATATGGGTTGGGGGAAAAAAAGGAAGTAGGAGTAATTTACCAAGACTTTCTTGATAAATTACCGATAATTTCTTAGTAAATGAATGATAAAACTCTAGTAAATTAGCAAAAATGTAACTTTGGGCGCGCGCCGAGCCGCGACTTGTATCGGCCCTTGTAAACACATCATGAATAATGGAAATTAGCTGCTCTCCGCGGCTTTACACACGTTTGCCGGGACGGAAAGTAGTTTGTGTGCCAATTTAGGGGGAAATTGGGAAGTTTCAGGCTATTGAATAGATGAATAAATTTCTTTTAGATCATCGTGCTCCATCCTCGGCCACACTGTCGCTTTCTACCAAACGGGTCGGTGGACTAACGTAGATCTAAAACAATTCGCATTCCAAATTATAGCGCGGAGGAGTAACTAACATACAGACACATTTTCGCATTTATAAATCCAGCCATTTTCGATATAACACTACTAACAACATATCCGAGAGGCCGACGAATGAGGCCCGTTTAGCGTCGGATGATATTTTCAAATTTCTATATTTTTTTCATTAAAAACCGCCAAAAGTAAACCGAGTTGAGCCCATTCCCCGCGTGCGAGCCGTGGATTCAGTTTATCGTCCCGCACGTGACTCGCCGCGCGTCGGCTGAACTGTATCGGAGCCGAGGACAGATCCCACAGATTACATCTCTCGTGCCTCCCCCCCCCCCCTCCTCCCCCCTCTCCCGCTGCTGGGTTCGAATAATGAAGGTTAACTTTTTGCAGCGGAAACTTCAAGCGAAGCTTTATCTGCTTGTAGAGCAAGTTTTACAAGAATCTAAAGCTGACGGTACGACTAGGTGTCTGCCACTTCACGGAGCAAGCTGAGCCGAGCTGAGGCGGGCGGGGGACCCGGCCAAGTGAGGGTCGGGCCCGTGCGCGCAGGGCACCAACTCCCACACCAACTCAAAGTTTATGATGTATCAAAAAAAATAGTTTTTTTAAGTTTTAATGTGAACTCGGGCGAACTTCCACTCACCACCCTTAAGCTGAAAATCTGCCGCCAGGCAGCTGATGGTGTGTTCCGGTAGCCTCACTCGAGAGCCAGTTCCATTCCAGGCTAGGCGTGCTTTACCATCTTCGACCACACCTTCACTTAACATCAAGTGAACTGTAGTCAAAAACCTAACCTGTCAACCATTCAAAAAATATTAATTGGCAAGTTTTCATTAATTGCTGTCAAAAATTTAGTTGTTAGTTTATTTTATGTAATAGTAATGAGCCGAACGAGTCGCTCTCCCGATGGCGAGAGATATCGCCTGACCATGACCATCGCAGCACACGACTTTGTGTAATAAATACACACATACACATGTGTTGTATTTAATGAATCCGTTACAATTCTTGATTAAAACAACTGTTAATGATTGTTAATAATATATTTCGATAAACCAGTCCTCGTTTTTTCATCCACTCTTCACGTCCGCCGCCAGTGTGACCAGTCGCATTAAAGTCCCTTCCACGACCTTTTCCTTAGTGTTGTCACACGAAATATTATGCGACTAAACAGTTTTAACTAGATAAACGTCATAGGTTATTATACACCAATTTAGCTAACTTGAAAACCAATATTTAATTAAAACTATAACACAAATAATGCTGTCTCTAACACATGTATAGTATTATTGAAATAAGAAAGATATAAAATCTGATTCGGCCAGGAACTAAACTCGAAAATAAACCGGCGGCAGACGCGCCGCGTTACTGTAAACTCGCCGTGTTATTGTAACCTGCCGCGAGAACATGAATTATTGACGGCTAGTCGCGGGCCGCGAGGAGTAGTCGCCGCAGCCGCTGCGCCCGGACCCGACCCGGCCCGCTCGCCCGCTCGAGGCTCGGGGCGCCGCTAACTGCCTCATGTGCTTTAATACACGCCAGGTATGCGGCGTTTAGTAGAACTGGACGCCCTGCGACTCGACGGAGTGACGATATACATAAGGTTGCCGACTGCGGCTGGACTGCTCACTACAATGTTGTGATTATGATTATGACGACATTTGAAACAGAGACACCGAACATCAATGTTTGTGACTTAAACGTTTGTTCCAGGCGGGACTCGAACCCGCGCCCTACGCTCACGAAGCAGCGCTGCTACCAAATGAGGTGACAGGGCCGTCTACAGTCACAGACGATGGATCCGCCGAGCCGGGCCCGCGCCTCTGACATTGTGTACCGGCTACATCAAAAGAAGCGCGTTTTTAAAATAGCGCGTATTATTTCAATTAACGTAATTTGTTTTAATGTGAACCAATGGGAACAAAACAAACATTCCATGTTACCGGAAGCTTGCCACGACATATCAGTGAGAACCGCATTCAAATCGGTTAAGCCGTTTCTGAGATTAGTTTACACAAACGCACAACAAAAATTCTAAAAACTATATATTTTGGTCTCAGTAAAGTAAGAACAGTGAGTATAAATGCATTTTTTTGTTAAACGTAAGTTTTAGTCAAATTTGGCGGCTGGGATTCTTATAAGAATAAATGATGGTTCAGATAATTGGAAACCAATTAGCGCGCGAAATCAGCGCCAGCCGCCAACGTACTTAGATCCGACGCACTCGCAGTGGCGCGCGCGCGGGCGGCGCGGGTTCATTGCGGAATTCAATCACTGAAATTATACGCCGCCGCGTATACAGCTCAAATTGGCTCGGCAGCGTCCGCGCCGCGATTAAACACATTATTTGCGCGCGAATATTTGATTGGCGCTCGATTGTAGCCGCGCTCGAGTCGCCTCCCGCGGGCGGCCGAGCTGGCCGCGTGGCCCGCACGCGACGCGACAGAACTCTCATTTATTATAAATATGATAAAAACCTTTCAAACCCCTGAATTAAATAGTTAAAAATACTCGTACTAGTACTTTTCATTGCATATGAAAAAAGTATTTTTTTTTACTTTTTAATTCAAGGGTTTGAAAGGTTTTTATCAAGATAATATCATTTTTTTTATAATAGGTAAGCTTGCGTTTGACCGCCATCCCGTCTGATGTTAAGCGAAGATGAGAGACGACGTGACCGCCGCGCGCCGCGCGCCGCCGGCGCCGGGAGCCCCGTGTCAATCATCGTTTTATTCTGTGCCGGGAGGGCGGAGCCCCGGGGTCCCGCGCCGCACAATGACGCAGATAATTTGCGGCTTCGGCGCCAAAATTGAGGTCAATTGTGACGTAATGAGCCGGTAATTACATCATTTTAAATGAGTTTGTGTGCGCGCCGCCATTTTTGGGCAAATTGGGGAATTGTGGCGCGACGGGCTCGCTGCGCATTAATATGCTAACGAGGCCTTTTGTATGGTTGACAGGCTAGACGCTGACCACAGCTCGTCTACCAATTTATTACTCCTAATTGAATGTAAACATGATTTTTTTTTAAACCCTCAGTCACTAAGGACAGAGACGACCGCGCCGCCGCGCCGCGCCGCCGCCACCGCCGGGGCCGGTACCCGACTAAACACGGAATCCCTTTTGTTTATATGAAAAAAGAACATTACAAGTAACGATTTACTTGTACCGGGTTACAAGCGTTGGGTTTACCGAGCTGAGAGGGGAGGGAGGGTCATCGCTGCACCATTCCAGACCGCCAAGTATGAATGACGTCCAGTGGTCTCGTTACCGTTTGCCGTAGAAAACGTTCCTTATTTAAAAAGTAGTAAATGATTAGAAAATTTGGCAACAGTTAAAATACTGGCTGTAGTTGGTCCGAGAGAGGAGCGAGGGCGCGACTCGACTAAAGTCAAAGGTAAGGATTAATATTTAATTTATTCTTTATTCAATAAAAATAACTGAATTCGGAAGCTAATAAACCTTTCCACAGACTTCCGCCGGGGTTAGGAATTCTCGGAACAGTTTTCCCCAAACTCCGGCCGCCGGCCGCCGGGCCCGAGTGATGTGCGCGCGATCTCTAGCGTCACTTCAGCGCTGCGCGGGGCTGTGTACACTGTTACTTGCGGTAAGTAGTTGCATGCGCGACTCGCTGCAAGTTTCACCAACGAAGCTTTCAGACCTATTCAGGTTTTGCTCTTATTGTAGTAAAGTTATAATTCTGGCTGGCACTGAACTGATACGGGTGAGCCCGCGACTTACCATCAAGGGGTCGATTTGTTCACATCGCCATTCTTTTACAAAAATAATAAGTAGTGGCGTGGCATTATCCTGTGGTGACGTAGACTGTAGTACTACGCCGTAGCACTAATTCTGTAGACGCGTAGTATTTCGTAGCATGCTCTACGAGTTCAAACTATAATTATCACAATCTGTCATGTTCTTGTTTGTTTTCATTTGAATTTGGAACGGGTGAACGAATTTGGGTCAAATGTAGTTTATATCCCCTACCTGGAGCTCGGTTAGTAATGGCTCCGCTTCGTGGGCGTGGGTTCGATTCCCACCCGTGCAACAAATGTGTGATGAAAAGATGGTCGATCTGTCTGACAGGCGATCTAACCGCGGTACGCACTGAGCCATCATTGCTACGGGTGAAGCTTGCGGCTGGCTTACAAGGAGTTAGAATTCGAAGAAACGCCGCCGCAACCTAGAGTCGGCTCTCAAACGCTTGCGGTTTCTTTACACGAAGGCTCCACTCCGATACCACTCGAGTGAGTTTACCTGCTGCGCGAGTTGCCGCGCCATTCTGAACTTTATGCCGTTACAATAACCAAAGTAAACGTTGAAGTTGTTTTGTAATCCCGGACCCTCTCTCCGACATCTCCGTAAGATCGTTCCTTCGGTTAAGTGAAGTTGTGATATTGTCTCGATTCACAGCACCCGTCCGCGACTCTTAACACAAGGACATAAGGTTGATATTTGCTTGTGTTGGTCCCAGTGGAGTGATTAAGCAATATTTATTATGAGGAAAGTTGAAAGTAACCGATTCATTGACATTTGGAGGGGGGAGATAACTGCGGGGGTATTTGAGGAAGACAGGAGAAAGGAGAACTCGGTATTACCTAGATAAAGTATTTTGGCATCATTAGAAAGGTAATTTTAAGATGTTTTTCTAAGTAAGACATTTTTGGTCGTATTGTACAATGTCGATATAATTAAACGTGTTTAACTCCGCACAAGTAAAACTGAAATGTGTCAAAACCACGTCATGTCCAATATGTCCATAGCGGAACCATGGCTCTCAAGAATATAATCAAGAACAATACGTATTAATACCAGTATCTCTACATTTTGCTAAAACATGTATTGTGAAGCCATTGTAAGGAGCTGCAGGGGGTCACGGCGCCTCAACACGGATATCATTTGTAACCTTGGTTCCGCAACAGCGAAGCTTGTGCTCGTGGCGCCCTCTGGCCTCTAAACCTCATCAGAACGTGAACCACAGAGTCGTGCATGAGTATTCCAAAATTTGCCAATTACGGTTCATTGCGAGTCGGCTGAGCCGCTTTCAACTCTATTAGATCCATTCGCGTTGTAAGCCGCAAGCTATTTTGATCGAACTACCCTCATTGCGCCTCGGGAACAAACGTTCTCTCGTTCCCACCCGGAGCGTGAACTATCCACTGCCGGCTGCGGCCGCGGTAGCCGTATCCCGCCCGCCTCGAGCGCGCAGTGTACGCTGCCTTGCCACGACCACCCCAGACAGGGCGTCGCTGCTGGCTTGTGAAGTTCCCGGTGCAGGGTCGCGGGGAAGCGACGCGACGGTACGATAGGAGTCGGGAAGGCAACGAGCTAAATTGTCGCCAGGAAGTGTAAGTGTATGTGTAGTCTTTGATAATGTAATCTAGTGCAGTCAGCTTAGCTATGTGATGTGTCGGTGCCAAATATTTCAGGTTTATTCTGAAACTCCGCGAAACTCAAGTGCAGGGCTGAGAGCTTGGGGTGTTTAGCCGAAAGGCGGCTATTATACCGAATCCGAATTAGCCCAGTTTTAAAACTTGGACCCACGGCCACGGTTGGACGGCGCAGGTCTCTTCTCATTGTGATAATGAAATGCCGTAGTCTGCCGCTCTGGTCAAGTGCGGGTCAGCCAGACTTCCTCGAGAACTTTTTTTAAGAACTTTTGGACATGATCATTATCATTCACAATCACGTTGGAAGTCGACGGCATTATGCGCATAAGTTAGAAAAGGCAAAGGAGCCTGCAGTGGGATTCGAATCCGGGACCTGCAGATTAGAGTAGACAGCCGTGACTCCAAGCCGGTGATCGTGCTCGAGACTGGATTTCAAAATTGCAAACTAACCAGTGTTCCGACACATCGCACCGCGGCCGCACGTGCCTACAATCTACTCGCGTCGAGCTACGAGAACAAACAAACATAATTACACTATTATTTACTTGTATTTTGTTAAGCCAGAACTTCCGGCCACGGATTCTGTATTTACTTTCGAAGTGGAATAAGGCCTAAGGAGAAATGATGTTCACGGTACGAAGTCTCACTTCCCAAACGAGACTCTGTCGATGGCGCGAGGCGACGCCATCTCAACAGTCTCCACACAATACTTCATTAAAAATACTGACGTGATAGCAGGTACTTTTTTGACATATTGAAACAAAAATGTAGGAGAGCGGCAGCCCCGCCGGCGCCGGCGCCGCGCGCGGAGCCCGAGGAGCCCGAGGAGCCCGAGGAGCGATGTTGTTGTTCTCGCCATTCCGCGATGTAATACAACGCAAACAAAGTCATTTCCGCGGGACACGTGCACAACATCAACGTTGCGTGAACACGCGACGGAATTTACTTTTAAAGCGAACGTTACGTAATTTTTAATCTCCTGCCACGAAATTAAAACAGCATCTTGAAACGGTGCCGGTGGCTAGCCCCGCGCGCCTCGGGGGGCACGTCCTGCCGCGGGTGTGACTACTCTACTAATCTACGAAATCAATGAACGGCACTCATTCCTGAAAGTCGGAGCCCCCAAGCACAGCCTCGCGTCGCAAACGAGTTAGTAAGCGAGTTGCTTGCGAAGGCGGTAATCGTCATAAAGCGAGGGAAGTCGCCGCGACCGATGTAAAAACGTTGAAACTTACATCGCAAGGGGTCACAACTTGCCACTTAAGCCCCTCCACCCCGCGCCCGCGCCGCGCCCGCCCCGCGTCCGCCCCGCGCCGCCGCGGTATCGAAGTAATCTCGAGGGATCGTCTCGATTCTCCTCCAATTACGTTGTTTGAAGCGGCGCCGGCGACACAGAGTTAGCCGCGCGCCAGACTACGCGACTTTCAAAGTTTGTGCGAGTGGGGTTTAATCAAATCCTGTTAAGATATTTTTCAGAATCGTGTTAAATGTTTTCTACAGCAAATACAATTAAAGTATTCGTATTTCTGCAAAAAAAAGTCCCTTATTTACATTACATCGCGATAGTTTTTTTAAGACAATCTAAACTTGTACCTAATGCTATCGGTCGCACCCGTAATTAGCTACTTATTTAATTCATGCCTGCGGGAAGGTATGTATCCCGCGGCGCTTAAAAGAGTAAAAATATGCCCCTTGTACAAAGGAAAGGGCAAAAAAGCAGACCCCAAGTCTTACCGCCCTATATCCCTTGTCCCCGCTATTAGCAAGGTGTTTGAGGTCGGTCTCAATAGAAGGCTACTTAATTTTGTCGTGGACCGTGGTGTCCTGTCGGAGCGGCAGTATGCGTACCGAGCCGGTCGCGCGACCACAGACTTAGTGCGCGAGGTGTTGTGGCGAGTGTTAACTGCGCGCGAGGCAAAACTGCAGGTTGCCTTACTTTGCTGCGACCTATCGCGCGCGTTTGATACCGCTGATCACGCCCTCATCGCAAACAAGCTGCGATTTTATGGGATCCGTGGCCCTGCCCTGTCTATACTGTCCTCCTTCATGTCTAAGCGAACACAGGTAGTGGTGGGTGATAGAGGTCGCGTCATGTCGTCAGAAGCGGAAAATGTGATGGGCGTCCCGCAGGGCTCCTGTCTATCTAATACTCTATTCAGTCTCCTCCTTAACGACTTGCCCGGCGCCATCGATGGCGCTGAGATATATATGTACGCCGATGACGTCGCCGCAGTGATCACCGCGCCGACGCACCGTGAACTAGAGTCGAGGCTGAATGGGGTGGTGAGCGAACTAGATAGGTGGTTCCGATCGAACGGGCTCGCGCTAAACAAAGATAAGACCTGCTTCCTTGCTTTTAACCTCAATGGCCACGCGACTGAGACTCATTCGGTAGCAGTCGGCAATACCGCTCTCCAACAAGTCCACAGTACGAAACTTCTAGGTTTCCATATCGACGGCGCGTTGACCTGGGAGACGCACATAGACGAGCTGTGCGGGAAGCTGAGCCGCTCGTGCTTTGCGCTCCGGCGGCTCGCGAGCACCGCTGCCCGCAGCGTAGTGCGCTCCTGCTACTTCGCGACCGTCCACAGTAACATCACGTACGGGTTGGAGCTGTGGGGCCGCGCTGCCGATCGTAATAGAGCCTTTGTTATGCAGAAGCGAGCTATTCGTGCCATATGCGGGGTTCAGGACGACGTCTCTTGCGTGGATCTGTTTAAGGAGCTACAGATTTTGCCTTTACCGTGTGAGTTCGTTTACCAGGTAGCCCTGTACACACATACAAACATAGATAAATTTCAACGCCGGGGCGTCCACAGCACGTTGGATCTTCGCAGTAATAAAAAGAAAGACCAACTAGTAACGCCGTCGCATCGGCTCGTCAAATCGGAGAGGTCGGTATACATTCTGGGGCCCGCGGTCTACAATCGCGTACCCGCTTCCATCCGGGATGCACCTTCCATCGCGTGCTTCAGAAGCAAACTAAGATCTTGGCTTCAAGAGACCTTGTTCTATGACTTTGACGATTATTTAAAACTAAGAGATTATTGAATTACTAGTAAGTAATTATAATATTTTTGTTTTTATGGACATTTAATTATATTGACATAATTTTATTGACATTTTATATGTGACATATTACTTTATTGACATTTTCATTTTCATTGTTTTGACATATGTAATGATTTTGATAATAATTTTTAAATATGAATGGAAAAATGACCTGTAACTTTGGTGTTATTAATAAATGATTTGTATTTGTATTTGTATTTGTATCAGTGTTTGGTAGAACTTTTAACTATGAAGATGGATGGCCTACTGACATTGAAATAGTCCTAAAACTAATTTAATTTGAACTAGATATACTGTTGAGTGTGTGTTGCACAAACTTTGGAAAAACAAAGTAATGATACCGCCTGGATTGTGTTTTCAAACCAGGTTCTATGCGCCACAACAACAAACCTTCAGCACCTTTACGATGAAGGAGTATGTAATGAGCTCCCAAACTCAGCAGCTGCTTGTTGTCGACTGCATCAGGTTCAATAATTGAATTATAAAAATTGTATGCTATTTTTACAAAAACAAAAACCTCGTTCACCAAAATTAGTAAACTTATCTTAGTTTTTATAAAACCCCTCTTAACGCAGCGGCCAACTCGCATGGTCTACCGCCTCGCTGTGGCCTGTGGCCTGTGGCCCTGCTGTCTGTGTACCAAACTTATAGAGATAGCGAGCGGTCGGCCTTCCCACAGCACGGCCGCGCTATCTGGCGACTCGAGCGGCGGCGCCACCATCGCAGTTCCCAAGCAAAACGGAACGCTTATCGAACTAAACGTCTGTTACATACTCGGAGCGACCGCACTGTTATACGAGACGACAGTTTCTGCGAACCGACATAACAATGTCGGTTCGCAGAAACTGTCTCGTTAGCCTGCCGGGACATAGTCGAACATATCGCGGAGATTAGCCCTCTTCTCGCGCGCTCGACACTGTCTCCCTCCCTCTCGCCCTCGCCAGACTCCTGCTAAAGTGATCTCGAGCTGCAGAGAACGGGGCCGCTGGAGCAATTCCGATAGTCGGAGCTAACCGCGCTGTGGAATAATACAGACACAGAAATTACGTGACAATGCCCCCCCCCCCCCGCCCCCGCGCCCCCGCCCGGGGACGGCGCGGCGACCGGCAACAACACGCCTAGCCGCGTGCAGTCGGGAGGCACTGAACGATACGACGTACGATACGATACACGACGAACGATATAAATTAATTTACGTGTCAAAAAAAAACAAAATTAAAGCCGCTTCCCATTCTAGCTAGGTGCACTATCTGCAACTGGCTAGGTGTGGTTATCATCTCCGACCGCACCGTCAAGCAACATCAGATGAGTTGCGGTCGAACACTTAGCCTGACAATGATATGCCAGCGCTCACCGTCGTCAGGTGAGTATTTGTATTTTCCAAAGCCACAAAACGTTTCGGAGGCCGCTAGTCGGCACTAGCGGCCTCACTCGGTCGCGCTTCTTATCTTCAAAACAATTTGTTTTCTTGTTGTTCGTGAGAAGGCACCGCGGGGTGCGGGGCGCGGGGCGGGCGGCGCTGGCGCGCGGCCAGGGGTCGATCCCGCTGCACCCGCGGCTGTCGTCTCGGACATTTTTGTAGCAAACGATCAATTTTTACCCGACTACGCAAAATGGTTACAATGTAAACGCAGTTCGGTCGAGTCCTTCGATTCGACGTCCAAGATTTCATGTCGTGGAATGACGTCACGGTCACTATTATAAAAATAAATAAAACTGGTATCTAAATTTGTGTCAAATAAAAGATACGACCGACGCTCATAAAGCCATCGCGAAGAATTCCTCCGAGGCCGCCCGAGGGCCCCGGCGGCGGCGGCGACTCGGCCGCAGGGGGAGTCGCCGCCCGTGCGGAGCGAGCTGCTCCGCCGCACGTTTGATAATAAATAAATAAATAAATAAGTTTAATTGCCAAACGTAGTACATAGTTGGCGATTAACGCTCGTTTTACGCCTCGTCGTAATAAAATGATCGAACAATGCGAAGTGTCCCCGACCTCCCCTCCGACACTACGAGTTCCCTCCGACTACCCTCGTCACAGTTTATGACTATAAACACTAGTTTGGCGAAGATTACCGGCTCGTTCGGCCGCGAGGCGATAAAACGACAACCAAGATAACACGGCACGGGGCGGCGGCGCCGGGCCGGGCTCCGCGAGCCCCGCAACTCCGACCGCGACACTAATAATGCCTGGCCATTATTCACGGGACGGTAGGTCTCCATTGATGAACGCTAAGCGCTTCGAATGGGACCTGGCTGCCGGAGCACAGCGGCGCGGCGGGTGCTGCGCGACAGATGGCATCTCTCGTGCGTGCGAGTGCTAGAGCGCCTCGACATAAGCCAATATTTGTTATTGAGAAGTACGTCGTCGACAGATCCGAACGTGTCATAGATGTCCTCTGTCCTTGTCTAACGCGCTGCTATGAGAAGGACAGCAACATGTTCGTGAGCATCTGTCCACTGAAGCTTCACTAATTGTTGTTTATTTGTTCTTAGTTCAGTTTCGCGGACAAAATAATTATAACTATTGTAAAAATCTACGCGTCTCGTTCCAGTTGAGTGCATCGCTGCGCTCAGGATTCAGCACAATAGAAATTAAAAATACATCGGACATCATCGGGTATAGGGTCCCACAAGTTGTGGGTTGTGGTGCCGCCGGCAGCGGGCAGCTGACCCGACCGTCTAGTGATGTCGGGCGAGACTCTTCGCTATAAGACCGTTCTCAGTGACGAGTATCGACACAATGATCGTCGTATGAGCGTCCCACGTGGCGGCTACCTCAGCTCGGTTATTATTGCGACAGTCTGTGTGAAGCTGCAGTACTGTCCCCGCGGGTGCGGGGTGCGGGGTGCGAGGCGCGGGGCGCGGGTGCGGGGGAGTCCCGCGGCCGTTGAACAACCATCGTTTTGTATAATATCGTAATCAACAAATTGTTGTTTTCACTCCTGCTGTAATATTGATGAGCCTCCTCCGGGAGCGCCTCCCCCCCCCCCCCCCCCGCACTCCCCGGGAGGGGGAGGGGGAGCGTTTTAACCTCGACCTATGAATACATTAGCCCGCATAATAACGTTTTAAAAATAATGTCTTCATTCGAAAAGCTGAAGAAAATCGCTTTTTCGCGAAGCGGCGGCTTATCGGCGGGGAGGCGGGGGTACGGCGGCGCGCGGGGAGGGGCGGAACACTTCTTTGTCTCTGATGCTCGAGCGAGGACGACGCACGCGGCCGGCGCCGCGCGGCTCAGCCAAGTAGACGGCGGTCACTCCTCGACGCGACCCGTACTTCGAACGATCCAGTACACGTGTTCATTTCTTTATTCTTTCAATCGGCCATATTTTTATAGATTGTCCCACTGCTGGGCGTGGGCCACAAGTAATGGCTATTTCTTACTGACCAGCTCCTAACTCTTTACGGCTGTGTGTGTGCACTAGTGTCGTTATAAGCTGGAACGAAACACCACAGCGCGGCGGCGGGTGTTCTCTAGTACTCGGCTGGCTAATGCCGTCAAGCCCCTGAGCTATGTTTTTTTTTTTTATTAATTTGCCCCTTCGTGCAGGCTAAAGCTATAAAGCCATACTGCCTTGTCTTAAGTGTTATTTCTGCTGTATCTTAGCTATAGTTATCGTCAAAGTCCAGTCTTTGTCAAGTCCAGTTCGTGTCAGTTAATTCCAGTCATGCTTTAGTAAAGTAGTGGCAACTTTACTACAAAGCTTCGTTGGAGTTTTGGAAGCAACACGAAAACTCATGTTTCACCACATTATATCATTTTCCCACACTCGCGCTTGTAATTCGGCACTTTATGAATAAAACACCACCATTTTTATGCATAAACACTCGACAAAACACTAGTTTTGGAAAAAATACAACGGAGCGACACGACTCTTCCCGCGTTCCCGCCAAAAAACCGCGCCCTGAGCTATGTTTCGGCACCCCACATGAGAGCCGATTCAATCCAGGCTAGGTGTGATTACCATCTTCGACAGCAACATTACTTAACATCACGTGAGCTGTGGTCAAATACCTAATCTGTCAAACATAAAAAACCAACCAAACTAACACAAGTTCGACAGGCTTCAAACTGAGTAAAAACGTTTGCCGCATTTACTCGCATCACAAGTCATGCAGACGAGCTTCGACGAGCGCAGGCAGCTCGCAGCAGCAGACAAGGCATGTGCCGACTCGCACGTTCGGCAACTCACGGCCGCCATGACGCCTGTGCCGCTCGCAACGCGGGACGACTCACTCACATTATTACTGTCACATGCGGCGGCGGCGGCGGGCGCGAGACCGACGGTATACTGTCTGACCGACAAGTTTCTTCACGGAAGTCGCCAAACATTCGGCGCACTCGCCCCGCTCTCCCCTCATTCGACAAAGATATAAAAAGATACAGTTGTCGGCGACAAAGTCCACCGGCGCTGGCTGACATCAGCTGTCAATGTCATTCAAAATTGACGTTTTAATATGGTTACTAGCGGCAGGGGATACACGCCGCGTGTGTCATCAGCTCAGTGCGTGTGTGTGCGTGCGGCCCGCGCCGCAGTGCCGAGAGGAGAGGGTTCCGTCCCGCCGAGCGGTTATTACTATCGAGAACAAGTTGCGCTAAAACTAAACTAATACAATCTCGCTGCAGACTACTTCTTTTACGATCTAAGTTTTTTCAATTTCCCGAGCGCGTGCTCCGTACCGAGGCCGCGCGGCTGTTCTGCGGCCCCGCACGCACGGCGCACCGCACCGCCACTCGGGCCACGTGCTCGAGGCGGCAGCACGCACATCCACGAACATCGTTTCTTGTCCGACATACGATTGTATTTGTGACATACGAGTATATTTGTTTTAGCTGCTCGGCGGCAGGCCGCCCGCGCCGGCCGACTGCTGGTGTACCCTACCACCGCGTCATGGTTTCCTTACGATGTTTTCCTTCAAGGAGGGAGGTTTTCAATTGGATCCGGCGCTAGCGGCGGCTCCGAGCGGGGGCGCAGCCCGACGCCGCTTGCATCACTACAGGAGTACATATATCTTACATTTCAATAGTGATTCGGTAGACATTAATTGCGTGCGCCGTGAAGCGCGAGGCGGCCCGCGTGCGGGTTCCAACCCTTCACCGGCAATATAAATCGTTTCCTTAAGCACACAATGCGCCTAATTGAAGAGCACTCGAGCGCGAAACCAGCGCGCCCTGTCCCTCTCGCTCGCGCGCGCCGTGCGGCGCCGTCTCGCTCGCACGCGCGCACGCCGCGCCCCGCGCCCGCGCCCCGCGCCCCGCGCCCGTCGAGCTCGATAAATAAATATTGATGACATTTCCGTAAGCAAACTTTGTGATCACGTAAATGTTAGTTCTAGGCGGGAATAGAGCCGACGTACCAGTCTAGGAAGCAGAGCTGCCCGCGGCTGAGTTTGCAGGGAAGCCATCGGTCTTGTTTCTAAAGACGCGGAGCGCGCGCGGGCCGGCGCGGCTAAACTCTGCGCGGAGCACTCAAATCAGCATCGTCGACTGCATTATCTCTAAATCCTTCGCGAATTATCCTAAACTCCTCCGCTGAACCAGCCCCCCCCCCCCCACTCCACTCCTCTCCCCCGCGTGTGTCGCCCGACTCCCCCGCGCGTACTTATCGTTAAGTGGGTGATATAAATCACGACATGTCTCCAACACGCGTCGATTGTTCTTTTCCCCTCACTACGAGTGCGAGTGCGAGTGCGAGTGCTGGCGCGAGTGGCTGGCGCGAGTGGCTGGCGCGAGTGGCTGGCGCGAGTCGGCCATTTATGAAGTTTTATCGCGTGTTTCATCGGCGCCGGGTGATTGATTGGCGACGTGTTCTCCCTTTATTTGTTTTTATTTTCTTCATGCCCGCTACACAGAGATCGCACGGCTGTTCCTGTGCGCATCAATGAATTAAGAACGAAATAAAATGTTATTGCGTACGTACTTTTTACGTTTGGGTCGCGGCTGAACGAAAACTTTATGGCGGGCGTAAATGGAAACTACCATTACCCATCCGATCTTCTCCCCTGACTACGTTTATCGCCGGGAGTTGGGACGATAGAGCCGGGAGCAAGAGACCGCCGCCGCCGTCAACCGTGCGTTCCGTTCCGCGAACACGCGGGCGCGGTCGGCCTCTACACGACACAAGGTCTCGTGTTACTGCCGGCTTGTGTTGTATTTCTGTTCTAGTTCCGCGGGATCACTCTCGCTCTCGCTCCAAGACGTCGGCCCGTCGGCTTCCGGTTCAATGAGAATTGTTTTACTCAAAGGAAGGTTCGACTCTGTGTCGAGTGCTCGTTTGATCTGCGACACAGCGCCGGAGGGAGCGGGGAGAGGGGCGCGGGGCGCGGGTCGAGTGCACTCGACATCTCTCGCGAGCCGACAGAAACCGGTGACGCGCCACTAGTCAGTAGCACAGATGGTAAGCAAGCTACCGGCTCCCTGGATCCCGGTGGCGGCGCGAGGGCGGCGTGGGGGCGCTGCGAGGGCGGAACTTTACTTTGTACTTTGGCTTTTAATTACCAAACCTATCCAAAAAAACATGTCCAGATGCGAGTGGAGACCGCATCGAGCCCCGCCGCGCGGTTGCGGTGGGGGCGAGGAAGAGGCGCCGGCGCCGCGGAAGCGCTCGGCGTAACAATAAAGCTAAGAGTAACGGGCCCCGCGCGTGCGTGTAATGTCTCGCAGAGATTACATCTCGCGGATGAACACAAGCCCTCCATAAATACAAGGTAATCCGTTCCTCGGCTAGAGGAAGGCCGCGCGCTACGCCGGCGCAGCCGCCGGCTGCCATCCTACACCGACTTTATTACCACTGCAGGGAATCCAATCACGGCGGCTCACATTAACTGTGCCCCCCGCGGGCGCGGGCGGGGGAGGCGCTGGAACGTACCGGAGCGAGTGCTGCTCACTATTGTACGGTCACTGATGGCGAGCGTACCATTGTTGGCCATTTCTGCGATGCTCATGAGAGCATCGCAGAAATGGCCAACCCATCAGAGTAAGAAGAGCGCTTCCTCGCCGGACAGCGGGCGGGACGGCGTAGCGCCGCCGTAGCACGTCGCGGCGCCGGCGGCGTAGCGCGCTCGTAGACGGATCTGTAGAGCTGCGCTTTACCTCTGTTCTACGACGCAACTCTCTACAACTAGTCGCTCGCCCCGAACTGAGAACTCGCTGCCTCCTGTACGAAGGAAGCGTTACTTCCACCGATTCAAATATTGGTTTTGGGTTTATCACTAAAAACTATTATTGTCAAGTAGGCATCTTACTTTGCTCTCGTTCGTCTATACTTCTCTCCACAAAAAGTACGAATATTTCATAACATTTTCAAAGTGAATAGAGACGTAACCAGTAAATGCTTAGATTTCCAAGTAGGTACACATTCCGTCGGCGGCGGTGCGTTCCGTATCCGCGCATGTTAACGACGTCGGTAACGGCGCGGCGGCGGCGGCGTTACGTTGCGGCCGCATCACGGCGGGAAACCAAAGCAGAGACATAGCTACTTGTGTACTCAGATAAGGCCTCGCCTGCCCACGCAGCTCTCGCGGGAGCCCGGTTCCTCCTGAGCGAGCCGCAGCACAGTTGCAACAGAGCACGTATTCTCCCGTAGACTACATTCGCACGTCATTTTTTTGTGTAACGTAACTTGCAAGTCTATGAAAGTCTTGAAAATGAGTATTTTATAATCACGTCCTGCGACATTCGAGCGACGCGCGACGTCTGGCTCGTGTTTGATGATGAATGCTCGCTTGACGCGACTCGAACATATTCGATGCTTTGAAGCGAAACTAAATGAAAGGTAGCGGCGCGGGCGGCCACTCGGCCACGCAGCCACGCGGCCACGCGGCCACGCAGCCACGCGGCCACGCGGCCACGCAGCCACGCGGCCACTCGGCCACGCGCCCGCGTTGGCGACGTTTCCCGCGATTTTGGAAAAAGTATCTTCTCATGAAACATTTTTAGAAACGATAAAACGAAATAACGCTGAACAATAACTAATAAGCCGAAACGAGCTCGAGCGACTGACGTCGCCAAATATCGCCACGTGTTCTGTCGGCTTTCCAGGATTCCAGAGCTGGCTCTCCCGCCGCAACCCAACCAACACGACATCGATGCTGGACAGCTCACACTTTACATTGGTTTCCACTTTATTATTGTTCGTGCGAGTGCGACAGCGGAGTGAGCAGAAGGAAAGTGTAATTAATACGATTTGTATAGTAATTGTATAAAGTGCACTCACCGACGAGAAGAGTGAAGTACAGGAGAGCGGGGAGGGGGGCGCGCCGGCGGGGCGCCATGGCGGCGCGCGGCGGCGCTGCGGCGGCGCGGCGCGGCGGGGGCGGGTCAGCGCGCGCCGTGGGGGGCGCTCATCGCCGCGGGCGCAGCATCTGCAACCACCGGTCGCACGTCACTAGTGCACGCGGAGGGGGAGGGGGCGTACAGCTACAATATGAAGTCACTCGTTGCGTGTGACTCCCTGAAGCGGGTTCGCACCGCTCGTGCGCGCGGATCCTCCTCCCGGAGGTCTGCGCGCGAGGTCCGGCGAGGCTCACCGCACTGCTTGCACCACGGCGCCACCAGTCGGTAGCGCGTTCACATACTTTAAGCTACGTTTGTAAGTAACGGACTGAGAGTTAAGACGCGAGTGTGAACAATTATGTGGTCGTTAGTTTTTAAAACATTTCCTTTTTAGTTGAGCGTAACACGTAAACTCTGCTTATCGACTCGTCCTGCGAGGCGCCCGACCTCGCACCCACCAATCAACTTTCCGAACAAATACAGGCGCTTACAGACAAACTGTCAATATCGAAGCGGCTCGCTCGCTTTAACGTGACGTGCCCGGCTCCTTGCACAGCTGTGCTCGCAATGCGAAACGGTAAACGCACTATCTTACATTTATAAAAATAGGGGACCTCCTCCGCGCGCAGCGGCGCGGGGGCGCAGCGGTGCAGCGGCGCGGCGGCGCGGCGGCGGGTATCAATCAAACCCCTAATGAAGATCCGTCAGGATCGCATTTTATTATCCGGTGCGGGGAGATACCATCTCCCGCGACTCGGGGCTCGGGGCTCCCCTGCCGCCGACAACGCAGCCCAATACCGGTACAGATAACAACGACCGCTTCGGGTCGCGCACACGGGAAGCAGAGAAATTTGTTAACCTTTCGTAGCGATGACAGCTCAGTGGTCAGCGCGGTCGTTTTAAACTCCAACCGAGAGCTTGAATTACTGATGATGGAATTCACAGCATGGTGGTAGGGTACCTACTCTCAAGTGCTCGGCGGGCTAGCTACCTCACGAGAGTTGGAATCCTGTCGCCAACAACCTAACAGTGTTGCGACAGCCTCACTCGAGAGCCAGTTCCATTCCGAGTCAGATCTCGGTACACACGGAGCAGAATAACCGATGGTCAAGAACTAACCACAACGCGACATGATCCGCGCGCCGGCGCCGGCGCCGGCTGCGGGAGGGCAGGCGCTGCTCCGAGCCGGCGACGCCATACAAACTTACTGTACAAATGTTTCGATCGTTCGACTATTCTTTTGTGTATATCCTTCTTTATATCCAAACCACATCTGTATTCAGGAGAACTAAACGAAAATTATTTACAAATCGCTTGCTCGAGCCTTTTTCAAAATGTTGACCCTGACGACCAAACAGTAATTTGCACGACAAACGATATTTGTGTTCGTACAATGTACACGCATAACAAAAGATTGAGTAACGCTGCGCACAAACACCGGCGAGCACGTCACTGACTACACGCACGCGGGGTTACGCTGGTGTGCGTGCAGGAGCGGCATGTCGCGGCTCCTAGTGCTCCTACGCAACGTCGCTCATTAGCAACCTGCGCGCGGAGAGCACGGCTAGCCGGCGAGGACACAGCACGCTGCGGCAAGAGGCGCCGCGTCACGCGTGTAACGCGAACACAATGCAGTCAGGGTCAACACGGACACGCGGACACACGGACTCATAATGATGACAGGATACAGTTGAACACGCACGGCGCCATCTCTTGAGCTTACATGTAAACGTTTTTCCTAAGCTTTATTGATGTCTACGAAGGTTTTATATTAAATTTCATGCAAAATTCCTAGAGCAACGTCCACCTCCTAGGGGTAATGTTTTGAAGAGAAGCGGGTATATTTGAATGTGACGGGCACCCACCGCGCCGTACTTTGATGATATTTCCAAAAACCCTTCCTCAGTAGATGAGGAGCGCACCCCCGCCTGTACTCGGAATGAATACTTTTGTAAAATAAGTGAACCTGATCATATATCTCGCTTATTTTTATTTTTTACTATTGGTCCATCCTATTTTCTATTTGTTTTTAGATCCATTCGATCCTTAGGATGTTTGAAAGAGACCGCTTTTAACGGTGAGGCCGCCAATGGTCTCACTAGATTATCTTAAGTTTTTTTTTGTATTAGATTCGTCTTCAGTTCTGACACTTCCGGCAGGCGACCTCCGCGAGTGGCGGCCGGCATTCAGCCGCCGGCCTCGACCGCGTCGTGTGCGGAACGACTGATGTTGTTTCTGCGAATTCGACATGTCACGGAACAAAAGCCGACAGGCGTCAACACGCTCGAGCGCCGCGCCGGGAATTCACTCCTCGAGGAAGTCTCGTCATTCCCGACAGCGCGGCGACTGCACCGGCCGCGAGACGCGACCGCGGCGGCAAACATCGTCACTCGATCGCAATTAAAACAAACAGTGTGGTACCCGCGGCGGCAGGGGGCCGGGCCCCTCCCGGGGGACGGCCCGCTACCCTTGTACACTCGAACTTACAGACGTCGAGCTCGTACTCGTTCTTGTAATGTTGACGTGTTGTCATGCGACGACCGCCCGCCGAGCCGGCGCGCCCGCGCTCGACTCGCCGGATGCGAGGATAAAGTGGTGCCCGACTTAATAACTATATGGATTATATTCGATTGTACCCTAGCGGAAAGCTATAACAGAGTGGGCGCGATGCTGGCTGCTGCGCGGTAACGAGGCTGCCCGGCAGCCGCACCTAGCTCGGCACCTACCGAGCTCTCGCACGAGTTCCCAGCCGCGACTACACGTCAAGCTAAGGCTCGATTACTACGTACGTGAACCGGAACTACGAAGTATTGTAAATAAATGTCAAATGTGGCGCAAATTACTTATTCAGTGTTTTTGAACATTTCTAGCCTTTTTCAATTTGAGATTCTCAACAAAGCAAGGCGTGCTCGCAGCACCAAACTCTAGAAAATGTTGTAAAACACTCGACTTCGTGTGACTGGCGGTGAAATATTTAACTAACTAAGCTTTTTCAAATGATTCCTTACTTTTATTCTGATTTTGTAAACGAAAGGAAGAATTGAACAGACAATTAATAATTTTGGGTAAGTTGGACTGACATTGCAGACATTGTCGATGGGTACTTGGTGTTGTGGCTTCATATGCTGTTTAGTTACAGGCAGATAAAAGCGAAATACGGCGTCAAATCTAATTGTGCTCCGGCTTCTTGAGACGACGCAAATAAAATCCGACCTGCAGCTTCCACTAGGATGGAAGCTGGAAGCCGCGACACACCGCCCGCACTCTCTCCACAGAAGCGCGTCGAGCGCGGCGGCAGACCACTGCCCACTGCCCACTGCCCACTGCCCAGGCGCTGCCGACATTTTTATGAAATATTTCTTCAATAAATCGTTGGCTACTCCTGCTAGTAAGTTTTGCAATGAAGAGTTTTATGTTCGTGTTTGCGTATTCATAAAAACATCCTTTATTTAAAAAAATATGTTTGTGTTATTTTTTTCCGACCCGTTCCGAGCTTACACCTCAGTAGGTGGCGAATGGTAAGTTGTCCACTATGAAAAGTGCACTTATTTTAACAGATCTATCTATACGTGTGTCCGAAGTAACTCGGTTCAAAGTTACCCAAACGTCATCGTTCATACATTGCGTCAATGAATCGTGATTCAGGCCGGGCCCTTCATGTACACGAAGAAAAGAAGAAAGGACTCTCCCTCCAGGCACAGAGCACAATACAGAGAGACCCGTTAGTTTCAGACCTGTGGAGTGTGGGCTGCACCGATACCTTTTAAAATCTGTGAAAACTATTGAGTCACCCCCACGTTGACTGTATCTTGATATAATACGTATAGTAGGTATGTATATGTGCATAACGTGATATGTAACCGTTTTCCAATATTTGTGATCATCTTGAGTAGCCCGTACCTACTCTCCAATTACATTTTTGCTCCATCGAAAAAGTGTTTACTTTGCATCGAGTAGTCCGCCCCGCGCCCCGCGCCCCGCGCCTCGCCTCGTCGGCGTCGGGTAGTGGCTGCAACTGCAGTTCATTATTGCGCGGATGAGAAATAACGTTTTACGTTAATCGATTCCTAAGCGCGAACCGCGAAGTGCTCGCCGGGATGTGGCGTCAGGACAAACGTCTTTGAAGCGAATGGATGCTTCTTCAGCCGCGCTGAGCGGTTTACAGCAGGGTGTTAGCGGAAAACTGACGGGGTCGCGTCCCGACTCCCGAGCAAACGTTGACTAAACCAAACGGAAGTTTGCGAGCTCGGCCCGGCCCCGCGTCCGGCGTCCGGCGCCCGGCGCCCGGCGCCCGGCGTCCGACGGGAGGATTGAACGTTTATTGAGGCTGCAATTGAAAGTTCCGAGACGGATGGGTGGCCGGCCGACTCCCGATCATAAGAACTCCCATCAAAATAGAGTTACCGACACGCGCCTCATTTGACACGAGAGGTGCGCGCCGTGGGAGTCACCCGGGACCGGTCTTCGGGAAACCCGCTCGTCTGGGAGGCGGCAATGTGTCTTGTCACAATTAGGAGAAGCCCACGCCCAGCAGTGGGACTGTTTATAAAAACTGGATAACAATGTTCGAGTGGTGTGGAGCCCGCGGCAAAACAAGGAGTCCACTCGAGCGATTACAAATACAAATACAAACTCTGTAATCTGAAATTTTATGACAGGTTTGCGAGGGCAAAGCGGAAAACGTACTGGAAAGTGGTCGAGGAAGGCGGAGCACATACAGCGGGCTCGGGCTCGAGGAACCGGATCGAAATGTATGTTTGTAAAACGAGTAAACGAACAAGCGAACAGGCGCACGTGAGAACAGACTTCATTCTGAGCTCATTATTTAGGCAAGCCGGCGCCGCGTCTCGGCGGCTTCGTAGAGCTAAAACCTAACAATTGATAAATTGTCAACTCGGGCCTCGCGCCGCCTCGCCACTCGGGACTCGGGACTCGTTACACATTCAATCAAGACAAGACAAGACTGATCCGCACACGAAGTATTGTATAAACATTAATAAACTCGCGGCTCGAGATCGCGGCGACGAGTTTCTTTATTTTATTTTTGTAAATTGCGAGTGTATGTGTGCTGCATGGCGGGCCGGGCTCTTTGCGCGGCGCGCGAGGGCGCAGCACCACGCCGACGCCGCTGGAACAGTACTCCGCTGAGGAGCGTATCTCACTCACCGGAGTCGGCGGCGAGCAGGCCACACACGCGCGCACGAGTCACGTCCGGCCGCGGCTAGCGCGCTCCGCGTACTGACTCGCGCACCCCCTGCGCCGGGGCTGCCAGTGCCAGTGCCAGTGCCACCCCTTCCTTCTACATTTTCCCCTAAATTTGAGGAAGAAGCAATTTCACACAGCGCCATCTAGCCCCAAACGAGACAGAGCGTGCGCTGTGGGCTCCGACGTGAGACACCTCGACTCTCTTGTAAACGAGCCTGAAAACCGGGAAGATTAGGCAACGCTTTCGGTGGTGCAGGTGTTCGTAGGCGGCGCGGCGGTGACCACTTACGTCACGCAGATAACTGAGAGAACACCTAGGTTACACTAAAGGACGTGGTGAACCAATTTCACGACGAAAGTAAGTGTGCTTCGAATCGCAAAATAATCAGCCGCCGCCGTCGCCGCCGCCGCCACCACCGCCGTCGCCGTCGCCGTCGCCGCCGCCGCAGCCGTCGGTGCCAGGCGCGCGGCGCGCGGCGCGCGGCGCTCGCTCGATTCATGACGATGAGAGTCGATGCCTCGCTATTGTTATTGTTCATTAGAGTTGAGGGTCCCGAGCCGAGACAAACCTCGGCGAGGTTTAACGGTGTGTATCAGTTATTTAAGATAAAATGTAATAAAATTATAAATATAAAAACGCCACGACATCGGTCTTCGATTAAACGTATGGATGGGATAATTTCACGGCGGCTCCTGGTGGAGATGTAAACTCCACCAGGAGCCGCCAGCTCGGACGAGGCGTCGCGCGCCGCGCGCCGCCGAGCATGTAGGCATGCATTACTACGGTAAACATCCCTTCGGGGCCAAGTTTTTCCCCGAGTCGGCGGGAGAGGCCGCCCGAGGTCGCCACCCCGGGGCAGCCCGCCGCCCCGCCCCCCCGCCGCCCGCGCCTCCCCCGCTCAGCGCACACAGCGCGGGAGCGACGGGAGCCGAATATTCGATTTAGGAATCTGGCTGCAGCCGGAGCGGAGCCGGTGGCGTCCGAGCAGCAGGCACTCGCGCGCCTCGTGCTCAATGTACACACATGTACTCGCCGGAGTGAGATCGCTCGCAGCGGTAAGGCCGACCGGTCGCCGCATTCATTTGTGTTAAAAGCGGCCCTAATGCCAAACAAAATCAGATTCCACCCGCTCTAGTGCGAACAAACTATTACAATAAAGTCGAGAATTGCATGATTCCAAATCCAGAGTATCTTTTTGACCTCACTCAAAACTTTTACATCAAATTTAAAACGTAATAGGTGACTTTACTAAAACATAACTGGAGCTACTTGGTCGTCGCTGGCAAATAGTTTCGAGTTAAATTAAAATATTGTTTACATTTAAATTGAATTAAAATAACTTTTTTGCGGCATTTGTACCTAGTTTTTTTTTGTGAAAAACTCCTACCTAAGCCGGCTGTTGTACTTTTTCAGGATTATGCCTCACAATTTATTATTTTGTTGCAATATTCTTGTCAAAGAGCAGCATCGAACATTGCGTTTTTCTGTCATTAACATTGTAGGTACTTATCGTTAACAACTTGGTTCATGACACGAGTGTCGAGCCCGCGCTCCCGGAGCCCGCACCCCGCACCCCGCACCCCGCACCCCGCGCCCCGCGACACTGCGCTGCCATTCACATTCAAAGTAGCCCGCGGACGCGGAGCCGCAGCGGCGCGCGTGCCGGTGCGTTGCGCAACGGTCGCGGGATGAGGCCGCGCGTCACGCTCGCACAATGGCGATTAGCATCTGTAAGCCTCCGACCTCCGCCGCCGAGCGCGGGGAGTCGGAGTCGGCTCTTACCAAATAACCGTTACCGAGCCACCGGCCCCGCCGCCGCGCCATCGCCAGCCGGACTTCCACTCTGGGAACTCGGGTTCGAACCCTGCGCCACGCACTGCCGTCCGTCAGTCTTCAACTCGTGTGCAGTCTGCCGACACACACCCACACACACACACACACACACACACGCATTCACATTAGTGAGTCTGTGGGAGCAGTAGGGGTATCTGGAGGCTGTGAGCTGAGCCGACTCGTGCAGGCGCTGGAGTGCCGAGACCACTGCGGCGGCCGGGGGCTGCTGGCACGACTTCACGCCGACCGGGGGCTGCTGGCGCAGCTTCACGCCTGCTGGATGGTGCGGCGGACCCGCAATAAGTTTTAATTGAATTCAGCGAGTCAGCGTCCAGACTGCAGTCTGGAAACGCCCCAGTCGAGTGGGAAGAGCGACTTTACTAAAGCTTCCGCGTGGTTTTACAAGCGGCGGGAAGAAGACACTTCCTGCGCGTCGTGCTCATTACTGAATTACATTTAAAACAGTCGGACACAGGTGAAACACCTGTCGTGACAAACTGTCATGTGACGTCCTGGGCAGGGTTCGGGAATCGAACCCGCGGCCGACACTCGCCGCAGCGGAGGCGGCGCGGGTGGCGGCGCGAGGCCGCGGCCGCGGGAGGGCGCGAGGCCGCGGCGCGGCGCGCGGGTATATAGCCGGCGGCGGCCCCGGCAGCGGCACTCCGCCCTCGGCCCTCGCTCGCGCCATGTCTCCCTCCCGCGTGCGCCTGGCGGCTGCGGCTGCCCTCCTCCTGCTCGTGAGTCCGCCGGTATCACTTTATCGCCATGATCCCCTGGATGAAGCGACGATAGCACCGCATTAAGTCGAACTAGTCGACACGGTCGAAGTGAAGCGCCTTGCCGGTAGGACCGACTCGTGTGCCGTGACGGCACGCGGCGCGACGCGCCTCCTCCACTGCCCGCTCGATGGAGCACGGAGAGGGCCGCGCGCCCGCCCGGAACAGTTCAATGAGGTCTCTCTGTTCTCGGTCTACTGGAATCTGACGTGACGTGGAAGGCTGCCGCCTCTCCGGGCAGCGACGCTACCTCGTTCATTATATCTATAATAATAATATGAATAAATGTTGATAGTGTCCCGCGCGTGTGTGTGTGCAGGTGGCCGGCGTGTGCGTGCCGGCGGCCGGCGCGCCGCTGCTGCTGATCCCCTTCCCCGTGAGGTACGCGCACCCCGCACCCCCGCACCCCCGCATCACGCCAGGGTACTCCTAGTCGCGGCCAGGAGACGCGGCCCGACGAGCGCCGCCGAATCTACTGCCGTCTCGTTTTGTAACTCCATACTTGCACATTTCAACATGTAGCGATGATAGCTCAGTGGTTAGCGCGGTCGGCTCGCGTGCCGAAGGGCGTGGGTTCAAACCCCAGCAATGAGCTTGAGCTGCCGTGAATATGGTGGTAGGGTAGTCTCTAGTGCTCGGCTGGCAGCTACCGCACGAGTGTCGGTAGTCTGCCGCGGAGCACCTCCGCTGGCACCAGGTCGAGGAGGTCGCGCACGCGCGGCGTTATGTTGCACGTGACGTGACGGCGAGATGAATGAACCGATCATTTCAAAAAAATTGTAATTGTGTCCGTCGCGTCGCAACTGTAGTAGTTGTAGCGCGCGTGCGTCCGACACGCACGCGCGTGCCCGGTGGAACACCGTGCGGGTCGTTTGTTGCAGCGCCGCCAACTCGACGTCGCTGCTGCAGCAGCTGCTGATCGAGAAGCTGCAGAGCAAGGTGGACATGCTGACCGCCATCAGGGACCGGTTCGAGCTGCAGCCGGTCACCACCAACGTCACCACCGTCACCAGCACCACTGGGGTAACGTATCTACCCTCGTCTCTCGACGACGTCGAAAACTTGACAAAAAAGTTTTACGATGTTTTTAGACTGCGAGAGGTCTGTGCGGGTCCGCCGCCGCGCTGTGCCACCCGAGCCGCCGCGCGCGAGTCGCGACCCTCGGCAGCGCCGCCGGATACTTGACCGACACTCGTCTTTGTGTTACAGTGAGGAGCGTCCGCGCGGCCCCGCGCGGTCCCGCACGGCCCCGCGCGGCACCGCCGCCAGTGTAGTGGTTTAATACCTCAAAGACTTGTCGCTCGAGTGTTTTGATTTACGTAAAAATCGACAAACAGTACAAATAGTTTAATCTCGAGACTAGAGATAGTGTGACGTAGCCGCCGCCGCCGGCGCCTCTAACTTCTATAACAATTAAATAATACTTGTTTTCATTTTATTTAAATAAAATAAATATATGTTTTTTTCATTGTTTTTTTGTGTTTTAATTTAGCGATAATATTTGCAAGCGATAATGTTTGCAGCTAAATAACTGCAAACATCATCGCTTGTCGGTCACAACGGCGCGACCTCCGAGGAACTCCCTTATTTACTCGTGTACGAAGTCCGCCAACTCGGTGCACCGATACATAATACTCATTTTGATTGAGGAATTACAAAATGTCGATCAAGTGTCGCGGCGGCCGCGGCGGTCGCGGCGGTCGCGGCGGTCGCGGCGGTCGCGGCGGTCGCGGCGGTCGCGGCGGTCGCGGCGGTCGCGGCGGTCGCGGGCGCAGGCGGCGCGAGGCGCACGCCGTCACTCGCGCCGAGCGTGGCGGAAGTTTCCAGCGCAGTTCTGCAATCATTACTCACTGTATACCGTTGTTTTGCCCGCACAATACAATTTAGTTTTCAGCAGTTCTTGAGAAAAAAGCTATAATGAATTGTATTGAGAGCAGCTAAATGCAAATAGCGCGCCCGCATCCTGCATCCTGCATCCTGCATCCTGCATCCGTCGTTCCGTCATACATTATACTTTACTGACTCGTTTACTTATCTCCTATTTATTTTCTAAATTAGCAGCTGTTTATTTTCCATGTAGAATAAAATATATTTTTTCCTGATGTTTTGCTTTCTCAAACATGTCGCGCTACTGAAGATCGAATGATTGACATCAAGGCCATGTTTGCCTGAGCACTGCAAGAGTTCTGATGGCGCGGGACCGGCCGGGTGTATTCAAATAAAGTATACATGAAGTATATTATGTTCTCTTCTCTCCGCAGTGACCACTTGCCGATACAAGTGGTTACCAGACTGGTTCCTGCAGAGAGACCTTGAATATTCAAAATGAACTTCCGCAAAGTAACGCCTGAATCGATCGATCGCTTCGAGTGTCACAATTTGACAGATCGGAATGTTTGTTGTAGCTAAACTTCTGAATATCGCTTTCACACTCATTAACTAGAGTCAGTCGGCGTGTGCTGGTGTTCTTTTAGTTTTACGTGGAAAACACGAGTGCTAACAAATATTTACGATTAGTTTGTACCTGTATTGTTATATATAAAATCTTTGGACGTAGCTTTTACGTAAATAATTTAGTGTTAGACGTAGTCGCCTAGATTTTTTTACATTTTAATTTATTTATTTAAAAGCCGTATTTTCGAATAGTTTGCAGCTGATTATTTTGTTATAAATAATAGAAAGAGGAACGAAAACATTAATTAGTGTGTTTAAATGTATCGAATAATCGAAAATCGGAACATTCATAAAAGCATTTTATAAAGTTACAATAAAAACGTGAAAATCAAAAATGATGTTTACCTTACACGCATGCTTTATGAAAAGGCAAATAACCTCTTACATAATATTTGATTTATTGTAGTCGAGGCGGGCGCGGGGGGGCGCGTGGGGCGCGGGCGGCACAAAGCGCGCGGCGGCATCGACTCAAAGGAGCCGAAAGCCCGGTTGCGACTCGGGTTTCCTTTGATGGCGCGCGCGCATCGGTCTTGTCTAGTTCAAAAATATTTTACTAGTTTAATGACGACCACGTCACGGGCTTGACGTCGCGCGCGATCGTGTGCACAAATTTTAAAAATTGCGAAAATGTGCGAGCATTCGAATGTAGAGAATGTCGCGATGCCGACGGGGCCGCGAGGACGCGGGAAGATCTGCGTTGAACGGTTAGTGTATACAAAGGAGCCGCATAGTGTTCAACTATTAACACAGTGGAAAATACACGCGTATGTGAGTTAAGATATGCCAGGAACACATTTCTAAGTTTGCGAAATAAATTGTAAAAACGTGCAGCGTTGTGTTCGAAGACAACTGAACAAGTACTTCAATTTCGATAAAATGTAAGTAATGAGTGCACCCGGTTTTCTAAATACAGTGTAAACTCTTTATAACGAAACTCAAGGGACCGAGCATTTTTTATCATTATAGAGAGTTACCGTTATATGGAGTGAAGAAAGAAAAACAACCAAATTAACAATAATTTTCTTTTTAACGCTTAAATTAACGCTTTTCTTTTACTGGCCATGTTAACAGTTTCAAAGTTGGTTCACGACTGATAATACGATAGGTAGGAGTTTAGTTCGAGATCATCCTGTCTAGCATACCAAGCACGTGTTCAAAGCAATTAACAATAACAAAAGCAAAAGGTTTAGTCGGCATCTTTTGTAACCTGATAAGATAACATAAACAATAACACCGAGACGATTTTCTGTGTCTAAATATGAACACATTTCTTCGTAATAGAGAATGGCTGCTGCGCTATAAAGAGTGTATCAATGTGTGGGTTTTAAGGTAAACCAACCAAATTGTGATCTTTTCTATGTTATAGAGAGTTTATCGTTATAAAGAATAATGTTATAAAGAGTTTACACTGTAATAGTATTAACATCATCACTTGACCTTTAAATGTGAACGAAAACGCTGCCTGCGTGTTACATACATTACGTTATCATAAAAAGATCACGCACTTAAAAACCAACTACAAACGTTTAATCGAAGCGCGGCTCGCAACTCGTAAAACGAATTATTTGATTACCTACTTTTGATTACATACGGGATTATTATAAGACGTTTATTTTCCTGCACAGTGGTCAAGGTAAATTACAAATGATTCGGTATCAAAAACGAGAAATACTCGCGCGCGCGCCTCGCAGCGGCGTGACGTGGCAACAGCTATGCAGTTTATGCGCTGGAGGTCGCGCCAACAGTAGAGGAGAGACTCATTTTATGTTATTTTTTTCGAAAAGTAAAACTTTTTTGTACTTAACAGCACGACACAATTACTTTCGTGTATCTCTTCTATATCACATATATGCCACAACCTATTTTGTCCGCGACGGTGAAGCATGTCGCCCCGTATTTATATTTATATCATTTATTACTTACAGCAGTATGCTGTTACGAGTGTATACATAAATCAATTATTATTACATTACTCAGTAACAAAGTAAATAACCTCAGAGTAGTAAAGTAAGAGATAAACACTCCAGTCAGAGGCAAAAATTATGGCAGGTAGTACTTATCACAAATCGATACGTAGGTAGGTAGGTAGGTAGGTAGGTAGGTAGGTAGGTAGGTAGGTAGGTAGGTAGGTAGGTAGGTAGGTAGGTAGGTAGGTAGGTAGGTAGGTAGGTAGGTAGGTAGGTAGGTAGGTAGGTAGGTAGGTAGGTAGGTAGGTAGGTAGGTAGGTAGGTAGGTAGGTAGGTAGGTAGGTAGGTAGGTAGGTAGGTAGGTAGGTAGGTAGGTAGGTAGGTAGGTAGGTAGGTAGGTAGGTAGGTAGGTAGGTAGGTAGGTAGGTAGGTAGGTAGGTAGGTAGGTAGGTAGGTAGGTAGGTAGGTAGGTAGGTAGGTAGGTAGGTAGGTAGGTAGGTAGGTAGGTAGGTAGGTAGGTAGGTAGGTAGGTAGGTAGGTAGGTAGGTAGGTAGGTAGGTAGGTAGGTAGGTAGGTAGGTAGGTAGGTAGGTAGGTAGGTAGGTAGGTAGGTAGGTAGGTAGGTAGGTAGGTAGGTAGGTAGGTAGGTAGGTAGGTAGGTAGGTAGGTAGGTAGGTAGGTAGGTAGGTAGGTAGGTAGGTAGGTAGGTAGGTAGGTAGGTAGGTAGGTAGGTAGGTAGGTAGGTAGGTAGGTAGGTAGGTAGGTAGGTAGGTAGGTAGGTAGGTAGGTAGGTAGGTAGGTAGGTAGGTAGGTAGGTAGGTAGGTAGGTAGGTAGGTAGGTAGGTAGGTAGGTAGGTAGGTAGGTAGGTAGGTAGGTAGGGAGGTAGGTAGGTAGGTAGGTAGGTAGGTAGGTAGGTAGGTAGGTAGGTAGTAGGGTAGGTAGGTAGGTAGGTAGGTAGGTAGGTAGGTAGGTAGGTAGGTAGGTAGGTAGGTAGGTAGGTAGGTAGGTAGGGTAGGTAGGTAGGTAGGTAGGTAGGTAGGGTAGGTAGGTAGGTAGGTAGGTAGGTAGGTAGGTAGGTAGGTAGGTAGGTAGGTAGGTAGGTAGGGAGGTAGGTAGGTAGGTAGGTAGGTAGGTAGGTAGGTAGGTAGGTAGGTAGGTAGGGTAGGTAGGTAGGTAGGTAGGTAGGTAGGTAGGTAGGTAGGTAGGTAGGTAGGTAGGTAGGTAGGTAGGTAGGTAGGTAGGTAGGTAGGTAGGGTAGGGTAGGTAGGTAGGTGAGGTAGGTAGGTAGGTAGGTAGGTAGGTAGGTAGGTAGGTAGGTAGGTAGGTTGGTAGGTAGGAGGTAGGTAGGTAGGTAGGTAGGTAGGTAGGGAGGTAGGTGTAGGTAGGTAGGTAGGTAGGTAGGTAGGTAGGGAGGTGGAGGGTAGGTAGGTAGGGAGGTAGGTAGGGTAGGTAGGTAGGGAGGTAGGGTAGGTGGTAGGTTGGTTGGTAGGTAGGTAGGTAGGTTGGTAGGGAGGTAGGTAGGTAGGTAGGTAGGTAGGAGGATGGTAGGTTGGGTAGGTAGGGTAGGGTGGGTAGGGTGGTAGGTAGGGT